>CAWUFW010000317.1:1801296-2401729 GCA_963921515.1 Calotriton arnoldi | reverse complement strand
CATCCGCGATAAAAACACAAAACAGGCGATAAGGCGCGTTAGCAACAGGAAATCTACACCTGCTCTGACCTGGTGTAAAGTCGGACGGCAGCCAGCACCACAAAAGGGAGCACAGCCCAGGGCCACAACCAAAAGGCAACAGATGCCATGGAGCCACACATCATGCAGCCCGGACACCCAAGAGGGCCACAACACCCACCCCCACCACCCCAGGACCCCATCCCACACCTGGAACACCCCCCCCCCCGGACCAACACAGACGCAGCGCAGACAAACACAACGGAACCCCAGGAAAAGTACCAGCCGCACAGACCCAACATCTGACAATGTCACCTTCCACTACAGGCTGAAAGGGACAACCAACCTAAGCATCCTGACCATCATCGCCTAACAGGCCTACGGCAACAACACAGCGGACAACCAACATCCCACCCCACACAAAGCTGATGGCGTAGCTGCACCTGTTGGCCCCTGAGACCCCCCATCCAACACCCGCCAGAGTTGGAGGAATCCCACAGCCAGCCACATCCAAGTCCCCCACACCTGTCCTGGACCTCACTATCACCCTGGTACCCCAGTCCCCATACGTACAACACAATGCGCAGGATCCGCTGGAGAGCAAGCAAGGACCAGACGCCATAGCAGGATGCACGCACGTGTTGGGGGCAACACACAGCACACATGTACCACCTGTGCCCCCTGGTGACACAGCACACAATCACCGCAACAGGAAGCACACGTCTCACACCAATGTGCAGGCAACAACAGAACACCATGGAACACCCAGCAATGTCGCCTTCAAATACACAGCCAGTGTGCATGATACCTTCATCCTCCGACAGTCCATCATCAACCAGCGTTCCCAGGATGGCAACAAGGGAAATGTACAGCCCCTTGGCAATATACAAATGAACACCCCACACACCTCAACACCACCACCATACAACTCACAACTCGGGCAATGCACACGTCACAAAATCACAGACAACAGGCACAACAATATGCCCACAACCCAGACACGACAGAACAACTTAGAATGTCCAAATGGGCAAGCCCTGAAAATGAGCCAGCAAAGGCATGGCACCTCAGCCACATAATAGCCCAATGTGGGGCGAGGTGGCAACCAGGCATGTGTGAAGGATGCAGGAGAACCTTGATTGGGAAAGTACACAGTGCCAAGAGTGCCAGAGATGTGCTGGACACCTCGCAGTCTGCAGAACACACCCATATCCATGGCGACATACACCGCTTGTGTATGGAGTGTAGTGGACAGTGGACACCACCATGTCACCACAGCCAGTGGGGGACCTCTCAGAAATGTTGCCTGTTATGCCCCCCCTAAGCGTCAGCGGAGTGGGATGGCCCGGCGTATGCCACGCCAGTGTAGGGGTGTGAATAAAAACCACATAGGCCTGGGCGTGGTCCACTTCCGGAAAGACCCATGTCTCTGCCAGGGCGGCACCTCCCACCTCGCCACGAGGCCGACGCCATCCCCGTGAGCGGAGTTGCCTGAGATGCCGTATGCCTGCCGGACCCCGGCACGCTGGTCCACGAATCCGTCAGGCCAGCCCCTGCACAGCCAGACCACACTGATCACCTTCCGACACCGGCGTGTGTCAAGGAGGGCCCACCACGTGCCGGCGCAAGCCACAAGCCGAGGCCCGAGACCTTGGCAGCCACCTCAGACCATCACTGCTGCCATGACACCGGCCCGCTTCATTCCTTTTCCGTTAGCGTACTCTACTGCCACACCCGGCCTACTCTTCGGACCAGTAGGTCCCACATGTGGTACTGTGTCTTGAGTCATGAATGGCAGTGACCCCAAATCCGGGCCAGCGGCCACAGCACCAGACCCCCCCGATCAGTGAGGCATAGTTCCATATGGGCATCTTGCGACACGTGGTGCCACTAACCCTGTTCAACGCCAGCTGGCAACACGTGGTGCCACTAACCCTGTTCAACGCCAGCCGGCAACACGTGGTGCCACTAACCCTGTTCAATGCCAGCCGGCAACACGTGGTGCCACTGAACCTGAACTACGCAGGCCGGTGGGGCCATCCAACCTATGCCGGCGACACTCGGTGAATGGGCCATGCTGGCCGCTGCCTCAGGCCTACATCACGGTCAGGTAGGTCACACATTTGGAACTGAGTCTTGATTACACCATGGCAGTGACCAGATGTCTACTGCAGGGGTGTTATCACTAAACTCCCTGCTATCAGAGAAGCAAAGAATGCATCACAAGCAGACGACACGTGTCTGTGGGCCCATGCTGACCACTGCCTCCGGCCTACACTGCGGTCCAGTAGCTCACAGAGTCTTGATTTGGCAATGTTGGAGTTCACATCTGTGTACCGGCATCATCGCATCCCTTCACAGCACCTGTGCCACTAAGTTTGTTCCCCGACATACATGGACACCTACTGGTCGTACATTGGTGGCGTTTGAATCTGTGGACTAGGGGCTAGTTTTCATCCTCATGTAGCTGATCCCGAATTGTTTGTGCAAACGAGGCTTGCGCTTTCCACTCCTCCATTTGCTGCTTCCAGATAACATCAGACCTTCCGCATCATGCCCTGGAGGACACCTTCCACTGTCCCCCGGAACACTCCGCAACATACACCTCGGACATTGATGGGGACCCGCTCAGGTCGCATGGCCCATCTGACTGCACCCCATGTCACCGTCCCATGGCTGGGTGCCTGTGCCAGCCGCAGTGCATCCGGGGCCAATAACTCTGTACTGGTCAGGTCTGGGACACCTTCTTCTGAGACATTGAATGGCCTCTGCAGCGACGGTCTTGGGGTCATCAAAGCCATGTGTCTGTGGCCCTGCGCTGTCCGCCTCCTCCGGCCCCAACTGCGGGCCACAAGGGCCCACACATGGCATCAAGTCTTGACCGGCCCGGACGTCGCATCACCACAGGAGGCACACGCCACCACCGCAAGGACCACCTCCAACCGTAATCTGCCAGAGTTGAAAGGGTGGTCCTGACAGACCTACGGAGTTGCCCAGACCTGTTGTGGATGCCATCATCGGCCTGCTGCCCTGCTCAGCACTCCAGGTGCCAGTGACTCAGTGCACTGCAAGCCATTGTCCGTTACTGATTGAGTTATGTGCTGTTGTGAGGTTGCGCAGCAATGTCACCTCATGCAGTGTGGAAGACCTGGGACGTTGATGAGGAAGTTGATGCAGGTGTACCACACCCCACTGCATCTGCATCAGGACTAACCCGAAGGGACACAATCCTAGCAATTCCTTCACATGAGCGCGCTCTTCTCTAGTGCCCCTACCTCAGTGCACTGCAACTCACGGAACATCCAGACTGAATATTGGGTGACCTCTGTCCTTACTCCGGATCCCTCCATGTTGCTCTGTATTTGACTCTGTTATGCAGGTGTTTTCTGTTTCCATGACACTGGTGTCCACTTTTCAGGTTGTTGCCAGCACCAAGTACTCCGTGCGGGCTGGCTTATACTCACCCCACACACATCCAGCACAGGCGTCACTGTACATGTGGCTCTGCCAATAAAGGGGCCGGGTGAACGTGCCCGTAGCCAGTTCAACATGATATGTGCATGTGTCTCTGTGGATGTGTGGGTCTCCTTTGTAGGTTGTAGGTGGTCCCTGAAGGGTATTGGACACCCACATATGTGTTCTACTTCGCATTTCATGGGTTAGGCAATACCCTCACCTGTTGGGCCACCTCCTTTTGGCGTTCGGCCACCTGGCATTGGGGTGCCATGTGTGGGTGGCTGACGTGTTGGGGGGCAGCCGTGATTGCGGGTGCTTCATGCTGTGTGGTCTGTTGCAGAGTCTGGGTTCTCCTCTGAGTAGCTTGTCTGCCCTGGTCCTGGTGGTGCGTTGTGTGGGATGTCCATGGGCTGTTGTAGGGCATCGGGGTAGGGGGGGTGTTCGTCTCGAGCATCACTGATGGGTTGTCTGTTCAGACCTGCTGGAGGTGTTGTTTGTCCCTCTGCATTGTGTAGGGGAGGTGCATGTTGGCATTGTGTTGGCGCCTTGTTCTTGTCGACATGCAGACTGTGTGACAATGTACATTGTGAGTGTTTGGGCGGTGGTGGCTATTTGAGTTGGGACATTGTACATTTGGCCTACATGGCTGATGTAGGGGTAGATGTGCATCTCACAGTTCCCTGCTCTGTCCAATGTGATTGTTCTGTTTCTGCACCTGGGCGGACCCAGTCGTGTCCCCTGTTCTGCAGTGTGGGTGTTGCACTTTGTGCCACATTGTCATGGTATGTGCTGTGATTGCTATGTGTGTGTGCTGCAGTGTGCTACGGGGATGGGGACATGTCCCTGGGTAATTGTGGATGTGCAGTGTGCTACACCTCATTGTGCATGTGTGGCATTGTGCCCATCACCCCCCGCACCCCCAGTCCCTGTTGGATCCTCACCCTGTTGTTGTTGTGTCAGGTCCTGTCGAGCTGTGTCCGTACTCCCTACTCCTTGCACCCTCTCCACACTGATGACTGTGGCCTGGCTTTCCTCCTGTTCCTCCTGTGTCGCTGGACTGCCACCTCCTGTCGCGGTTGCTGCCTTCCTGTTGGCAGCGGGTTTGTGCCTGGTTTAGGTTGTCACGTCCTGGCAGAGCCTCTTGGCCTCCTGGCCTCTGCGACTGCATTCCAGGCGGTCTGCTTGTGGGTCATTTGCTGGTAGTGTTCTGTCGCCTCCGTGGCCTTGGTCTTGTTTTCCTGCGGGCTGCACCCTGTCTTCCTCTCCATTTTCTCCTTGGCCTTCCCCGACCCAGTTGTTCCTTGCTGGTGGTCTGTGGGGGTTGTGGGGTTCGCGTTGCCCTCTGCGCTGGGTCAGGGTGCATGGATGTTGCTACGTGCTTTGGCTTGTTTCGGGTGTGTTGTGCCTGTGGTTTTTATGGTGCAATTGCCCGCCAGACGCGTGGGAGTTGCAGGCCTGAGGCTGCTTTTCGCAGCTTTTTGTACCGCGATTGGCCTCATCGCATGGTTTCTCGCGTTTGCGTTTCGCATTTTTTGAGCGTGGTGTTGATTTACACGCTGGAATTTGACGCGTTATCTGGTGACTATCGCATGGTACCGCCTTGTTGTGAATTCCACGTTGACACAGGGTTATTTTCCCGTGATAGGCTGCGTTATTGAAAGTTGCGTTATGCTACTCTTGCGGTAGTTATCACACGTTCTTGTGAACATACCCCTAGGTTTTAGCTTAATTATTTGCTCCTCTCAGTCTTTTGCTGGATGTCTAATCTATCAGCCACCTAGCCCTGGTTCTGACATCTTGACCACTCTTGGAGAGGCCTTAACTCTACTACTGCTCCAATGTGCACACTTAATTATTTTAGGAGAGTTTAACTATCATTTTGGTGATACTTGCAATCCCGATACAGTTATCCTCACAGAGACCCTTACAATCCTATACTTCTCCCAACTAGTGGTTTGACCTACCCACTCAGCAGGTCACACCGTTGATGGGATCTGCACCAATCCTCCCCTGCTGGCAGCCGAAGAACCAGTAATTCAATTATGGTCTGATCATTGCTTAGTCCCTTTCAGACTGATGACCAGTGTTACTATCCTACCCAATTCCCAAGCCGAAAATGAAAAATGATTAACCTCACTCTCACTACTCAGTTGTATAAGACATCCCCTCCCCATTCGGACAGGCTTTCAGAGGATCTCAATTTGTTCACCAATGGATCACCAAAACTGCTAACAAATTATTCTTAGTCTGCCTGGGTAAACGGCGCCTCAATCCATCTGCACCCTGGTTCTCCACTACCCTAGCAGAAGGTAAGCTCCCCTGTAAAAGGCTGGAGCATAAATGGTGCCAGGCCTACAATCCTGAGTACCTGACTAATTTTAGGTGGACCCAGAAATCTTATCATAACCTAATCAGGAAATCCGAGAAAGCCTACTTTACCAGCCAAATTTAGCAGGCTAACTTAGTTAGTAAGCTCTTCCAAATATTGAAATCCTTTCTACAGCCCAAAGCCATATCAAGAGAGATCCCCCATCACAGGCTCTATTCGATCAGAACTCTGCCTTCGTCAAAGATAATATTTTAACCATACAACGGGGCTTTCTAACTCCATGTCCTGAACATAGCCAACATCAAAGTAAGCCAGCCAATGCCACATTAGTCTCCTTCCAGAAGATTTTGCTTGCTCAATCGTGCCAAGCCATTCTTTCATGCAAATCAGGATCCCCCAAGATCCCTGCCCAACAACTATCCTACAGCAAGCAGTTGATACAGTAAATCCAGTAATTAATCAGATATCAAACACTTTCCTCTTCTATGGCCAAAGTTCTTAAATACTGGATATTGGCACTGGTAAAACCTTTACTAAAAAAGCCCATAGTAGACCGCTCAAATCTGGCCAATTTCAGGCCCATTTCATTGCTTCCTGCTCTGGCCAAAATACTTGAAAAAATAGTCAATGGCCAACTCATTTCCTTTTTAGAGCATGTGAATTCATTACATATTCGCCAATCAGGCTCAGACCTTAGCATTCTACTGTATCTGCCCTACTGGAAGTTTCCAAAACCATTAAAATGACTCTGGACGCCGGTAACAATGCTGTATTAATCGTATTAGATCTCTCTGCTGCATTCAATACCATCTCCCATACCATTCTGTTGCAGCGTCTTTTTGAGATCGGTATCTCCCATGGGGCATTAGCTTGACTCGGATATTTCCTACCAGATAGGAAGCAGTTGGTTGCCATGGACCATTTCTCGTCAGCCGAACGATCAATGGCTTCTGGCATCCCGCAGGGCTCATTGCTTAGCCCTCTATTTTTTAATGTCTCTATGGCCCCTATGATCTCCCTGATAGCCTGCTTCGGAATTGCCACCACATCATATTCGGACGACACACAATTGATCCTATCCCTCAATAAGAACTCTCTTGGTTCATAGCAGAATTCCAAAAAACAGCCTCACCAACTTTATCCACTGGATGGAAACTAACCATCTAAAATGTAATATAGACAAGACCAAAATTCTCCTGTTCAGAAAGACCAATCTGTTCTCCCCTTTGCAATGGTGGCCCAACTCCGCACCCACAAAATCTGGGAGTGGCTGGCATGTGTTTTACTCTGATTAATTCCCTTGAAAAATTATTCAATTACCCTCAACTAATTGTGAGAAAAACAGTTGCCTTTCATTAATTACTTCCAGACTTGACTACTGTAATAGCTTCTATGCTGTATGCACAAAGCAGCTGCTTCACAACCTTCAGAGGGTACAGCATGCAGTGGCAAGACTGGTGCTCAAACTCCCTAAACAGAGTTCAGCATCTGAAGCGCTTAGTAGACTACACTTGCTACCAATAGACAAAAGGGTCCTATTTAAGATCTTCGTCCTGGTATTTAGAGCTTTTAATTCTACTGGTCCTAATATCTCACCGCCCCATTCTCCCGCCATAGGACTCACAGGATGCTAAGATCCTCTGATGCCAATCTCCTAAAACTCCCACACTTTAGACTCAAATCCTTTCATGGTCTTAGGTGCCCATGCCTGGAATCATCTTCCAGGTCCGCTTCAAATTATAGACAATGAAGCCAACCTCAAAAGAGCCTGAAGACATGGCTCTTTCTTGCACCAAACACTCTTTGTCACTCCTTAATCTATTTGGGGACCTAGCCCTCCCTCATTGTACCAAGCACAGTTTCCAAGTTGGCATATTCGACAGCGCCAGAATGCTCTCTTGTGAGTTGCAGTGCAGTCTATAAATTCTGCATTCATTCATTCACTATATGGGAGTTTAAGGCTTGGCATATGGGGTTATTTTGCCAAATCTAATTGGCAGTTTAGAACAGCATTGTGGCTGCAATTTCAGACTTCGGACATGTTTTAGGAGGCTACTTAAGTGGGTGGCACAATACGTGCTGCTGGCCCACTAGTAGAATTTAATTTACAGGCTGTGGGTCTATTGCATACCACCTTACTAGGAACTTATAAGTAAATTAAATATGCCATGTAGGTGTAAACCAATTTTACCATGTTTTAGAGAGTGAGCACAAGCACTTTAGCAGTTGTTAGCAGTGGTACAGTGCACAGAGTCCTAAGAGCAACAAAAACGAATTCAGAAAAAATAGGAGGGGTGAAGGCAAAAGGTTTGGGCGCGACCCTACAGAGAGGCCAAGTCCAAAGCTTACAGAGAATGCGTTAACAAATATATAAATTATAGCATGTCAATGCCTGCAATGTATGAATAACAGAACAGAGTTTGAGTTAAAGGGTGCACATTTTGGGCAGATTTTGGATTCTAAACGCAACTGCCGAGCCAACAAGGGAGGTCGCTCCTTCTCACACTTGGCAGCTAAGGCCTGGAACAACCTCCCCCTCCACCTCAGGACTGCTCCATTGCTCCAGCAATTCAGAAGAGAGCTAAAGACCTGGATGTTCAAATAATCGAACCCCCACAAAGAACCACCATTTCCAGCGCCTCTAGATCCTCATGGGTGATTTGTTGCTCTCTATAAATGTGTGATTGATTGATTGATTGATTAAACAACTTAAGCAATGCATGAATTACCAATAAAGAGAACCCATCTTGAGCAAATATTTCTTCCTCTCAGTTTGGACCTCTTCTCAGCACAGCACTTCTTAGCTTTATATCAGTGATTGCTATTTACATATTGCTACAAATTTACCTCTATCTACATACACACATGTCAAAGCATTGCAAGCATGCCCGAGATCTTTCCATATTTATTTTTCTAATTGCTTTATGCACCACTTGCTTGTGACTAAAAGCGATGCTGTAGTATTATATTTTAACAAAAGTCCAATCCATTAATCAAATTTCTTTCTAGAGAGTGGGGGATTCTTCCGTATATTCTCAAAGCAGATCTTCACTTGTGCGTGGACTGCATTTGGGGGTCATGGGGTGCTGTACCTGATAGGAGGGGATTTCTGGGATATAGGGAAGGGCATAAAAAGCCTCTGCCAAGAAGGTGGACTTCACAACTGGCTGTAGAAAATCCCTGAGCAGAGCATCCATGTCCTGAATCAAAATGTTATCTTGAATCTTCTTGGTGAATCTTATTTGTGTCATCTGGTTTGCCCAGCTCAGATTTTTGATTAGGTTTTTTTTTTTTAGAGTTTTATATAGAGCGAACTCAAACCGAAGTATCAGAGCGCTTTACATAAGCACCAGTTGCATTACATCGGATACATTAATTTTTGATGGGCACGGGGAGATTAAGGGCCCCATGCATCAAACCAAAAACCAGCCGCAAACGGGCAGATTCGCAGAATCTGCCCCTTTGCGACCGGTATTTTTGCATTTGGGATGCATCATCCCAAATGCAAAAATCGCAACTTAAGGAATCGCTAAAATTACGATTACTTAAATTGCGATTGCATTTAAGGAATCGCAAATTGCGATTCCTTAAATGCAATGCATTAAGCAAAAAATGTTGGCGTGTTCGCTATTAGGAATTGCAAATTACCATCAAACTAAAGTTGATGGTAATTTGCGATTGCTTGAAAAATGCACTAAAGTGCATTTTTCAAAGTCACATTTACACACACACATGCCCTTGGGGCATGTGTGTGCGCAACATGTGGAAAAAGGGGAATTTCAGGGGTGCAACAGGGTATCCTTTTGGAACCCTTGCACCCTTGAAATTGCATGCGCAATTTGCGAGTATCTATGGAGTACTCGCAAATTGCGCATGCAATTCCCATTGATTCCTATGGGCCTCTAGGCCCATAGGAATGAATGGGAATCAATTCCTTAATTGCGACTGGCAATTTGCGAGTCGCAATTAAGGAATTTTAAAGAATCGCATTTTTTTTTGCGATTTCTACATGCATTGCATTTTGCGATTTCTAAATAGCGAATCGGTAAAATTTGCTATTTAGAAATCGCAAAATGAGGGCTTGATGCATGTGCCCCTAAGTGATTTGCCCAGAATCACAGGATGTTCAGCATCGCTGCCGAGACTCGAACCCGGTTCCCCAGGTTCGAGGTCGACCACTCTAGCTGTTAGGCCACATCCTCTACAGAGCATGCTTCCGTAAGCATGTAAGGCCAAGCTACTTACACATTTGGAGACTGTTTTACTCTATGCCTCTGGAGGCAAGTGGGGCTCTCTGAGAACAGGGGTAATGGTCGAGGATTTCTTCATGTGGAGCCATAGGGGGCCTGTTTGTTGTTACATTGGCAGGTGTTTTTTAAGTCTACGACCATCCAAACAAGCATTTTTTTCTTTGTCTATCGCTGGGTAGAGCAAGTCAATATAATTGACAAAAGTAAATGGGGAGTTAAAGCCCATCCACTGAGAAGAATTTTTTGCTTTGGATGGTCAATAATGATGTTCATATTTCCACCTCCAGAGTCAAATTGGAACCCGGCTGCACGCCCAAACGTGCAGCATTAAAATTCTGGGTGGATAAGCCTGAATGTTTTCATAAGAACACTGGCGTAACAAGAGGGGGTGGCGGTCCACCCCAGGCGGCACAGGTTTTGGGGGTGGCGGCCTCCCCTCTCTTACCTGCGGCCGTCACAGCAAACGCAGTGTTCGCCAGCCCCCTCCGCTCCCCGCGCTCTTATGTGGGGCGGCAAACGCAGGGGCTGCCAAAGGTCCAGCTACGCCACTGCATAAGAAAGTTTAAATTTAACAATTGTTGACAAACAGCTGAAGAGAGGAATCAGAAGTAATGCACTCAACCTTTCTTTCACGAAGGTTTTTAAAAAGGTTTTTTTATTTTGCTGAAGATTATTCGAATATTTGTATGTTTAGTAACACGTTAAGGGTACTCTTTCAGGGTTATTTTGACCTTATGAGCAGCATGACTTGCTTGTAATTTTAACATATTTGTTGAAAATCTTCACGGACACCATTTGAGTTGTCATTGGGATTTATATAGCATAACCAATTTGATTTATATATTATGACCAATATTTATACTTGACCGTTAGATCTGGTATTTGTCTTACTATTCACACACATTTTTGGAGTTTGTATTATTTTTGGCATTCTCAGCTCAATTGAGTGACAGATAGAAATTTGAACTGAGAAGCAGAAGGCACATATTGATTCCATCAAGTTGCATTCCAAGCGAGCAAAAATTCAAAATATGGACTGTCATTGAATTCAGGGGGAGCAATCTGATCTTAAACTACTTATGACTGACTGACAGATTCGCACTGAGAACATTGCAGTTTTAGACATTCCCATTTAAACTTTCATGAACCTTACAGGAGGTTTTGTGGGACCCCTTAGCCACTAAGACCTCTGACACAAAACATCGAACTGCAGTTGCAGCTCCAGGACTGGTCCAGCGGCTCCAGCTTTCACAGAGTTGTGGTGGGGGAGTCGCTTTCAAATAGAAATTCCTCTACCGCTAGTGCTCTCATCACAACCTGAAACAAAACCATGATTGCTTGCTGTTTAATGCTTTAGCTTTAATTGTTTACTTTAAATATAATTCAAGGGCGCCTACAATCCCTTTATAAAAGCCCTGCTTTAATTTCCTAGTTGCAGATGACTCTTGATGTCTCTACTTGCCTGTAATAAAGAAACTGCATACCTGCTTAACTGTAAAATGTTATTACAGCTCAGTTCTGACAGCTTTGACTTTTCATTCTTCTGGTAACATTTTCTACCCAATCTGAACTACAGAATATTTTAACTTGACTTACATTAAACTGATTCTAATATCATATTTCGCAAAAATCATTAACTGTTTTTTGGTGTGTTAAATTTCAAAGTACAGGTTCTGCCGTTATTCTTCTTGTCTGCAATGATCATGACAGAGCAAAACCCCAAGGTTTTAAGCGGTTTGCGGGAAGGTATAAGGAATAAAGTACCACCTGCTGTACATTGTAAGGACATTGCAAGTCACCTGGGAGTTCCATGACCTTATAAAGGAACCCTATCTAGAAACTCATGTATCTGTATGATCACGACACTCCTCAGTGACTTGCAATGCCCTTATAAAGTACTGTAGAGGGAACTTTAAGCCATATAGATTATGTAGCATCTGAAAATTTCAAACACATTTTTTTTACAGCAAAACTGTACCACTACATAGCATTTTAAGCATGTGGATGATTAGAAGAAAGATGAAGTTCAGAGTTAGTGAAAAGAGACGGTCACTCTGCATGTGAGCGTGAACAGTGAACATCAATTATAGATATGTCCATGAAAGCAAAAACAACTGATGTGTTCATATATATATATATATAGATATATATATATTCACTGAAAAAACCATAGGTTTCAGGGGCGTTATAGGTAGTTGGACATTTCACTCGTACAAAATCATAGAAATTCCCCTGTTATAGTTAGTTCAGCTAACTATAACTCGCGCGCCCGCAATGCACTGTTGATGACGTCACATATTACATCACTCATGACATGGTCAGTAACATCACTCATGACATCACTGATGACATCTCAAATGACATCACTGATGGCATCACTGATGACATCATCCTTGTGATAGAGTGGCAGACCTCCTCTCACCCTAATATAACCTTTGATACACACATTCAAAAATACAAACTAACATTTTCAAAACAATGGACATACCAATACCAGTTACAACACACCTATTCAGTAATTCCAAGATCTACACACAAATCCACTCATTCACCAACAGTCCCTATACAGTCACTCATACATGTACTCACTCATCATATGTACTCATACACCTATACATCCTGTTGCACACCGCCACTCATCCATAGAGTTACTCACACACATAGTCACACATGCAAACAAAGTATCAAACATCCATTTACTTGCATATACAGTTATACACACACTACCACACTTACTTCTACAGAAACTTACACATACTTACTCTCTTAAACAATCACTTATAGAAACACCTACTTATTTGTACAGGAACTCTTCCAATCTCTCACTCTCACATATACTCACTTATATACACCAATACTCACATATACTAGTTTAAAACATATGTAGTTACTCATAAAGACACTATTGAGACAGTCATTCACTCACTAACACACCCATACACATACTCATCCACCTATACAGTCCTGCACACATGCTGTCTTCAACACATACAAACAGTGAGTCACTCATTCATGCATCTATGCACTAAGTAATACCCCCCACCGAACCATACAGACACTCAGACACTCATACTGATACTCAAAAAACCAACTAATAACCCATATAGACACTCATGTAGCTACTCACCAACCCATGCAGCCACTTATACACAAAGTGAGAGACTGATACAGATATTTTCATATTTAAACATTTCTCACTAACCCATGTATTCACTAAGATACACTTAGTCAGTTATACAATCAATTTTACAAAAAAAATCATCCATTTAGACACTTATATACCCATTTATTCTTCCATCGACCTTTAGATATACATATATAAAACATATTTAATTTTCAGAAAAACACACATTCACTGGATGATGTCATCAGTGATGTAATCAATGATGTCATTTGAGATGTCATCAGTGATGTCATGAGTGATGTCACTGACCATGTCATGAGTGATGTAATATGTGATGTCATCAGCAGTGCATTGCGGGCATGCGAGTTATAGTTAGCTGAACTAACTATAACGGGGGAATTTCTATGGTTTTGTACGAGTGAAATGTCCAACTAACTATAACGCCCCTGAAACCTATGGTTTTTTCAGTGAATTTCTAAGGTTTTTTAAATGCTAATTTCTAACTATAACGTGCCTGAAACCTATGGTTTTTTCAGTGAATTTCTAAGGTTTTTTAAATGCTAATTTCTAACTATAATGTGCCTGAAACCTATGGTTTTTTCAGTGAATATATATATATTTATTATACTATGTATACATGTTAAAATGTCTCGGTCCCCTGTTTGCCTCGGTGGCACGGAAAAAATGGGTGGAACTGACGTCAGCACGCCGACGAGGTCCTCTTGTGGCTCCGATGACGTCATACGGTGTCGCGAGCGGAGCCGTGCTCGTTGACGTGGGAGAGCTAGAAAAGAATTTCCGTGGAATGCTGGTGCAGGGGATATTCACCTAAGTGTTGAGGCTAGTCCTTTGGGAGCAACTGTTTATGTTGCCACTCCAGAAACCGAAACCAGTGATCCGGGGGCAGAGGCCCTGCAGATGGCACACGAGGTGGGGTGCCCAGTCGTGTGCACCGGCGGGGCAGCGAAGTGACAAGCACCACAACCCACAAAAAAGGTAACGAGGGCACTGAATAACACAGGATCTTCTCTTTGTATCTGGCAGGAACAACAAAGTTAAAATGCCCTAGTACCAAAATGTAGAATTAGTGCTACAACGGTCTTCAAGAGGACCTGTGATGCCGCTTCTGCCTCCCATACCCTGGAGGCGGCACATGGGTCACGCGGTACGGTCATACTGCGGTGGGACGCACACTCGTTGACCTCTCATGGCACTGCTCCACACTTCAGGGAGGACGCTTTCCATTAGCTATGTTTTCTGATGACTTGTCGCGCTGGCCTCGTCCAACAACAGAACTCCTTTAGATCCAAACAGACTCTTCCACTCTCTCACCGGAAGTGAAACCAGGCCACACGGACACTTTCACAATACAACAGCCGGGAATGCACTTTTCGGTAAAAAAACCACATTCCTTCCTCCTAATTAATCAAATAAATGTCTCACTGAAGAACAGGGGCCAGCTTCGATGGGTAAACAGCCGTTACAACGACTTTTTTACTTTGCGATACCATTACAACGCATGCATTACCACGCATGCGTTGTACATCACGAAGTCATTACTACGCATTTTTTTAGAACGCATGGTCATTTACCACGCATGCCTTTACAATGAATTTTGTTGTAAAGGTATGTATGGTAATTGACCATGCGTTCTAAAAAACATGTAGACGATCCATGTCGTTGTAAGGAAACAGAGGCTGTTCCGTTTCCGCACAACGACGTGCACCGCCCTCAGAGATGACGTGAAGCAGGAACCACGAGGAGAGAGGAACCATGAGGAGTGAGAGGTAAGGGGGATTGGGCATGGGGTGGGGGTTTCTTTTCTAGGGTTTAGGGTAGTGCAGTGGTGTTTGGGTGGTGTAGGGGTCGTGCTGGGGGTAGTGTTTTAGGGTTTAGGGTAGTGCAGTGGTGTTTGGGTAGTGTAGGGGGTCGTGCTGGGGGTAGTGTTTTAGGGTTTAGGGTAGTGCAGTAGTGTAGGGGGTCGTGCTGCTGGTAGTGTTTTAGGGTTTAGGGCAGTGCAGTGGTGTATGGGTAGTGTAGGGGGTCATGCTGGGGTAGTGTTTTAGGGTTTAGGGTAGTGCAGTGGTGTTTGAGTAGTATAGGGGGTCATGCTGGTGGTAGTGTTTTAGGGTTTAGGGTAGTGCAGTGGTGTTTGTGTAGTGAAGGGGACATGCTGGGGGCAGTGTTTTATGGTTTAGGGTAGTGCAGTGGTGTTTGGGTAGTGTAGGGGTCGTGCTGGGGGTAGATTTAGGGTTTAGGGTAGTGCAGTGGTGTTTGGGTAGTGTAGGGAGTTGTGCTGGGGGTAGTGTTTTAGGGTTTAGGGTAGTGCAGTGGTGTTTGTGTAGTGTAGGGGGTTGTGCTGGGGGTAGTGTTTTAGGGTTTATGTTAGTGCAGTGGTGTTTGGGTAGTGTAGGGGGTAGTACTGGGGTAGTGTTTTAGGGTTTAGGGCAGTGCAGTGGTGTTTGTGTAGTGAAGGGGGTCATGCTGTGGGTAGTGTTTTAGGGTTTAGGGTAGTGCAGTCGTGTTTGTGTAGTGTAGGGGTCGTGTTTTAGGGTATAGGGTAGTGCAGTGGTGTTTGGGTAGTGTAGGGGGTCATGCTGGGGTTAGTGTTTTAGGGTTTAGGGTAGTGCAGTGGTGTTTGGGTAGTGTAGGGGGTCGTGCTGGGGGTAGTGTTTTAGGGTTTAGGGTAGTGCAGTGGTGTTTGTGTAGTGTGGGAGGTCATGCTGGGGGTATATTTAGGGTTTAGTGTAGTGCAGTGGTGTTTGGGTAGTGTAGGGAGTCATGCTGGGGGTAATGTTTTAGGGTTTAGGGTAGTGTAGTGGTGTTTGGGTAGTGTGGGAGGTCATGCTGGGGGTATATTTAGGGTTTAGTGTAGTGCAGTGGTGTTTGGGTAGTGTAGGGAGTCATGCTGGGGGTAGTGTTTTAGGGTTTAGGGTAGTGTAGTGGTGTTTGGGTAGTGTAGGGAGTCGTGCTGGTGGTAGCGTTTTAGGGTTTAGGGTAGTGCAGTTATGTTTGGGTAGTGTAGGGTGTCGTGCTGGGGGTAGTGTTTTAGCACTAATTTTCTTTCTACAGCACTAACCATAATTTCTATGACAAAATGAACCCCCTCAGTTTGTTCCTTTTTAAATTAAATGTTTTAAGAGTTACCAGTTTATTCCAATCAAGATGGCTTCAGGTGTGCCATAATGTTGTCATAAGTAAGACTGTTAGCGCTCTAGTTGTTCTTTAGAACATTGTGGGAAGCTGCAGTAGAACACAAAGGCATCAACTGATAGGCTGCTCCTGTTGAAATATAACAGGAAGATATTTGAGATCTCACTTAAAACATGTCCTAATTTTTCTTTCTACAGCACTAACCATAATTTCTATGACAAAATAAACCCCCTCATTTTGTTCCTTTTTAAATTAAATGTTTTAAGAGTTACCAGTTTATTCCAATCAAGATGGCTTCAGGTGTGCCATAATTTTGTCATAAGTAAGGCTGCTGTTAGCACTCTAGTTGTTCTTTAGAACACTCTGGGAAGCTGCAGTAGAACACAAAGGCATCAACTGACAGGCTGCTCCTGTTGAAATATAACAGGAAGATATTTGAGATCTCACTTAAAACATGTCCTAATTTTTCTTTCTACAGCACTAACCATAATTTCTATGGCAAAATGAACCCCCTCATTTTGTTCCTTTTTAAATTAAATGTTTTAAGTGTTACCAGTTTATTCCAATCAAGATGGCTTCAGGTGTGCCATACTTTTGTCATAAGTAAGACTGTTAGCACTCTAGTTGTTCTTTAGAACACTCTGGGAAGCTGCAGTAGAACACAAAGGCATCAACTGACAGGCTGCTCCTGTTGAAATATAACAGGAAGATATTTGAGATCACACTTGAAATGTCCTAATTTTTCTTTCTACAGCACTAACCATAATTTCTATGACAAAATGAACCCCATCATTTTGTTCCTTTTTAAATTAAATGTTTTAAGTGTTACCAGTTTATTCCAATCAAGATGGCTTCAGGTGTGCCATACTTTTGTCATAAGTAAGGCTGTTACCACTCTAGTTGTTCTTTAGAACACTCTGGGAAGCTGCAGTAGAACACAAAGGAATCAACGGACAGTCTCTGCCCTTGTTGGATGTACATGTTTTACTGAGAATGTCAGACTTCATTCTCACATGACTGAGAAAGATAATGTGAATTTACAGAAAATATGCTCTCATTTTAGCTTCTGGAGCACCTTCCAAAACTGTATGGGACAAGCATGTGAAAATAGTTTTCTCTCAAACATGATTCATGATATCCCAGCAGAAGGTTTTTCACAGGGTAAAATCACCTTAGAACACACCACAATTCCTAAAATTAGTATGGTACCATCAACAAATGAATTCTAATGTAACTAAAGTCTGTTATCACCCTTTATAGTTCTCCTTTTGGTAACCCTCAAAATCTTCGATTCACTACAATGCATTTCAATGGGGTACTATCATTTATATTGGTCCCAAGATGGCTGCCAGCAATTCCAGGATGAAGTGCTGACAGCCAATCAGATCTCACGATGACATGTGTGGTTAGGCTCCGCCCAGATATATATGTGTTTTCTTTTTCAAATTTCTCAGGAACTACTGAACGGATTTACACCATTTAACCAAAAGGCACGACTCTGAACCAAGGGCTACCTTTTTGCCAAATTTGGTGTAATTCCGTTCAGCAGTTCGGGCTGTAGCTACGACTAAAGGTTCCTATGGAAAATTGCATGGGGAAAACACGTTTTGGGACCCCCTTTTTTTCTCGGCCCCCGCTTGCTGAATCACCCCGAGACTTTCAGGATAGGAGCGGACCGGAGCGCCCCAACAAGTTGGAAAATTTTGCGAAGATTCGTCAACCGGCGCCAACGTTATTTCAAATAGAATGTTGTGGATTTCCTATGGAAAATAGGTCCTAACTATAACTATCTACTGGCGACCGCCAGTATATAATATCTATATATCATAAAAAGGCAGACCTCCATGAAAGAAAAGTAATTAAAATCTGCATATTTGCATCCAGTCTTGTTGTAACCAGCCTCCTCAATGGGCTGAAAGTCTAAAGATTAATTTACCATGTAGTTACAGTGAATTTTCAATTAGATGAACCATCCCAAGTCCTGGGAAAGATATATCGGGGCCTATTTTTGACAGAGGCACCCTGTTAAACGATGTGCTTCCTCATTGTTAGCATCTCCGTGTTAATATGAGAGTGAAGTAATTAGCCCTGAATAGGGTGTACATGGAAGGGATACTGGTGTCTTGATAAGGAGCTAAAGTGCTAACAAGACTTTAAAGCCATGGCTGGCATAATAATTGCCAGGAGATGGATCACTTTCTTTCTTGAACACTCTGAGCAACCATTTCTCTTCTGCTTGCTTGCTACATGTTCCTCAATATTTTGAGGGCTATCAGGGTCTATCTTAGAGATGTGGCACTGGAATATCTTTGTCATAATATCATCTGACATAAATATTGTGGCGTGCATATGGTTTACAGAAATATATATATATCTATATAGATATTCATAGACAAAGTCTCCAAATGTTGAGAGCCCCCATCCCTGCAGAGCGGATTTGAGACGAGTATGGAGCATCCCGTGATTCAAACACACATAGAAAGAACTTTTCAAAGCCCAACTCGATGAAATGCTGGTGTCTATTAATATCCAAACTGGCAGCATTGCTTTCCCTGACGCATATCTATCTATCTATCTATCTATCTATCTATATATATATATACGTATATATATATATGATTTGTTATATATGATTTTACAGTGAATATGTCTATTATTAAACATGGGTTATAATATTTTCCAAAGCTGAAAATGCACAAAAATAAATTGGATTCTTTATACAGAAAAGTCCCCCAAATCACTCATTTACACACTGCTTTTGAAAAAGCTAATTTCTCAAAGAGAATCATTAGTTAAACCTCCTAATGTTACTAAATTTCATAAAGATGACCTAGCAGAGGGAATTCTCCAGCTCTGACAACTTCAACGCATGCTTTTCCCGTGGACAGCTCTGAAGGCACCCTTGAAGGATTGAGTCTGCTATATTGTGAGCCATGAGACTTGATAAGATTGTCATAACATTCATTCTCGAGTTGCATTTCCACACAAGTCTCAAATATAATTTCATACATATATAATGGAGGCAGAAACAAAATTAATTGGCTACATGAGAGGATAGTGATTATCAGCAATTCAATATAGGAACATTAATGTTTGGAAAGAGCAGATAAGGTGGTGTAGTCGGACATATCAGTAACCACCGTACGGTACAGCTTCTACTGTAAATTTCATTTTTGATCATTTTATGAAATGACTTTGCCATCTATAGCAGCGAATGATCTCAAATACCTCTAAGCACTTTTGTGAAATATGTGATTTTAGGGACTGTGAACGAATTTGGACCATCAGTACTTGAGTTTTCAATTCTTCATCATATTGTCTGTCCATAAAATGACACCTACTCAAATCTACATTCAAGCACATGTATTTTGATTCCCCCCAAATCTTTTGGCAGTCTTTTGTGATTTCCAACCTGGATACAAGTTTGTATTATGTGTGAAGACGTCATCCAGTCTCCAGACGTTTTCTATACCTTAGCAAGAACAAGACAGAGTGCTGATCAATTTCTGAATACTTTCAGAATAAAATAGTACAGTAACTGTATGCACCAGCTGCAGAAATCAATATTAAGCATGCAGGTTCCAGATTTCAAAGCTAGCAGGTAACAACTCAACCTTTCATTCTTTTGGAGTTTACATGACAAGTTCGATTTACTTGGGCAATCTTAATACCAATGATGAAAAGCACAAAGAGACCAGTCTGTTGTCTTTAAGAATTTGAATCTCTTACCTAGATGTTGCACATACGTTTCTATACTTGTTGCTTAACCCATTGGCCAGTTTTGTGGTAAATTAAATTTACTTATTACCTCATTTCTGAATTTCTATGCTTAATAAATCATAATTTCTTGTCAATGCAAAGCGAGGAGTCCGTGGTGCTCAAATGAAGGAGGAGAAGACCAATAACTCGAGTTAAAGGGAGCGCTTCCAGCACCAAGCGGGCACAGGAGCAATCTCTCAAGTCCCTCTCTTTAAGTGGGGGTTTATTTTCAACAGCAGAATATTTATACAGTCTTGGTCACGAGGCAAAATAGAGGAACAAACAGGTCGTGGCAGATAGAGGAACAAAGATTCAGCAAGAGGAGCAGAGTGTGAAGAAATGGGGGCGTGTCTTAGGCTTCGTGAGGGGACTTGCGATGTGAAATAGTCTGACAGTTGGAAGGGGAAGGCTTCCTCATTTGGGGGTTTGTGCTCGTGCTTCATGTCAGAAACATGAACCATCTCTGCGGGGGAGCAGGAACTCATGTACTGGTTTCCCGGACTTGGCAGAAACCACAGAGACAGATGGTGAAAATGAGGAAAACCAGGTGCAGGGGTGTCGTGCTCGTGCTCGGGGTCTTGGGACACCAAAGGGTGAATTAAAAACAAAATGGTGTCGGCTTTTAATGTGGGCAATTATTAATCGCGCAAAGGGGATCGCGCAAAGGGGCATAATTAGATCGCGCAGAGGGCAGCGAAGGGGCATAATTATAGATTTTATTTCCACATTCCCTCCTTGCCCCAGAGTGTACCTACATTATATCTCAATTTGCATGAGATCATTTATACATTCTTGTAACATGATTCTTTCCCTTTCTCTCTGCTGGACAAGTGGTTTAGGAATGCATTTTTCAGCGCATAGACCGCATAGGGCAGGACCACATTGGATGCAAAGGCAGCATCCAGTTATTATCAGGAATATTATGCCTGCTGCTGACAGCAGTTGCCATCCCCAGGACGATATTATCTTCCAGAACCAGTCAGACCACGTCCAAGTGCCAGGTTCTTGATGTAAACTTACGGCTATCTTGTGTAATTTTGTTATGGCCGTGTATACAGATGGGGAATTATCAGGAATAAATATACAGCAGCTAGAGCCTATAATTTTACAGGCTCCGCCTCTGTCAGCCAAGATGATGTCAAGGACAAGGCGATTTTGGAGAGTAACCAATCGTATGGCAGACTGCTCCTGGGTTAAGCACCCCAGGGCAGACGCCGTCTGGTTTACTACAGCCTCTAAGGTCCTTGTCAACCTGCGTATAAGCTTGCTGTTCTGTACAGGGCCAACAAAGAAGAAGAACCCTTTGTTAAAATCTGTATACTGTTCCCATGAGGTTTCCGTTTGGTCAACCAAGGAGGTATCGATCGTTCTTTTATGTCTGACATGGGGCACTAGGAGGTCTCTGTGGTAAGTGGATGGGGCCACAAAGACAGGGGGTAACAGGAATGCTATATAGCAAGTTCCCCCCAGTTCAAGGGCAGCTGCACATAGGCCGTTTGGCCACAGATGAAATAAGTATGGCGAGATGCTAGAAATGAGGACTTTCCTCTGTCTTCAAAACTTATAGTGGTATGACAGTCACTGTGTCCTAATGGAACAGAGCCATTTTTCTGGATGCACAGGTGTCCTTTTACTGGTGAGACCGAGATGGAAGGGGAACCAGCATTCTTTTTAGGTTTGGTATTTAACATCTTGTAGGACATGGTCATGTTCCCTTGCTTGTATTCTTCACTTTCTAGGACTGTACCGGTCGCCTGAGGATCTCCCTCCTTATTAGGGTAACAGGCAGTATTGAGTACCTTGTTTAAATCCCCCAAGGCCACCCATTCTTGCATGAATTATTTCCGTCAGGGCAGGAGGTGGGGGTAGTAGCGTCAGCTGTTATTAGGCGAACCAGGCTTCACAAGTTCCATTATAAGAGAATGGGAAAGAAAAAGAGGCATCCCTCCCTTTTTCTGATGAGGTGGGATGCGGCCACATATCCAACAATTGGTGCTATTACTGGCTTGCTGAGTGTGGTGTAGCATCTGTATGAAGGTATTGTTTCGCAAGGCTAGTCTATGGGCTTGTTCATGAGGGGTAGGTCGTGATAGGTGTGTTCCTGAGTGCTGTTGGGTGTATGAGAGGTGTGTTGTGTTGGGGGAAAAACAGTGTGGAGAATCCAACCAAGACACGTCATAACTGCCATGAGGAAAAATAATACTGTCAAACATATAATAGGACCATTATGTCTTTTTCTAGAGTTCATTTTTTTTTTTTCTCCCACATAGTCAAGGTGTTAAAATCCATTCCCATGCTCCAACCGCTTCACCACTGGACCGACGCCCAATGGACTTAATTAGCCAGAGTCCGAATGGCAGACCTTAACTTTGATTTGTAATCCTGTTGTGGGGTTAGTTCCAAAGGCAATAAAGATTGTTCAGTCACAATGTCAGTGGGATTGGCAGGGCCATCAGCAACAGTGTCTTTTTGTCCAAAATGTTTCCGGCAGTGGCTTGCGTGGAGCCAGCCCTTCCTGCCCTCGACCTTCACTGCTGTCCGTGTTGTTAGTAGTACGAGTCTTGGCTTCTTCCACCTGGGTTGGAGGGGACTGGTCCGGTCGAAGTTCCTCACGAGGACCCAGTCCCCGGGTCGGATGGCGTGTTCTTCCGGGTTGGTTTTGTCAGGGAAGGTGGCAGCAACCTGAGAACGACAAGATTGGAGTGCAGACATCAAGGAAGCCAGGTAGTCAGTCAGCATAGTACTGTCAACATCAGTTATTCTTTTAGGCCTTGGCGTACCCCACATATTTGGTGGTCTGCCAAAGACCACTTCATATGGAGATAAGCCAGTTCTGGAATGGGCTACCATACGCATGTAGAAGAGGGCAACCGGTAAGGCTACCATCCAGTCCACGCCTTTGTCAGTGCATATCTTGGCCAATTTTGTCTTCAAAGTTTGGTTGTGCCTTTCTACTAGACCTGCTGCATGAGGATGTCTTACACAGTGAAACTTCCAAGTGTACCCTAACAGAAGAGACACTCGCTTCATGAGTTCAGAGGAAAAAGGTTGGCCGTTATCTGAGTAGATGACACGGGGCAACCCATACCTCGGAAAAACTCTCTAACTAATTGTTTAGCAGTTGTCGTTGCAGTGTAATCTGGGACGGGATAGGCTTCTGTCCATCTGGTCAGAGCACACACTACAACTAGCACATACTTGTGACCTCTACATCTCTCCATCTGGATATAGTCCATCTGGAGAACTTCAAATGGATGGTCAGGGGTTGGAATCCTCCCTGTTCCACCTTTGTGCCTTTTCCTGGGTTGAACTGATTACAAATCATGCACGTTTTAACTTTTTGTTTGGCTGCAGCTCTCAAATGTTTGTTATGCCATATATTCTGTATGCTGTCTAACATTGCTTTTTCTCCCAGATGTGCTGGTCCATGTATGGTGTTTACCATAACTTGTACCATGGCATCCGGTAGAAACCATACTGCTCTTTCAGGTGTCATCCAGCCTTGATCTGTAAGGACCCCTCCTTTTTCCTTCCATTCTAGCAGTTCCTGTGGTGTGGCGTGACTTTGGACATCCTGGATGTCAGAAAAGGGGTCTCGTATTGTATATTGGCGGTGTGGTATACTTAATTCTGTGTTTGCTGCTAACTTGGCTGCACTGTCTGCAGAATCATTTCCTTTTGATATTTCATCTGTTCCTTTTGTGTGCGCTTTACATTTTAGCACTGCGATTTTCTCTGGTAACTGACTGGCCTCTAAGAGGGCAGTGATGAGTGTAGCATCCTGTATTCTGAACCCATGTGATGTGAGAAATCCTCTCTCTTTCCATAATGTACCGAAGTTGTGTACAACTCCAAAGGCATATTGTGAATCAGTGTAGATGTTAACTGACTTTCCTTTTGCTAAGTGACATGCTCGTGTTAGGGCTATGAGTTCTGCTGCCTGTGCCGACAGTATCTCTATCTTGTGTGCTTCTAAAGTGTCTGTACCATTTGTGACGGCATAGGCTGCTGCTAATTCTCCTGTGGGGAGTCTCATACATGAACCATCAACAAAGAGTGTCATTTCTGCCTTAGCAAGGGGAGTAACTTGTAAATATGGTCTTGGTTTGGTCACTAAATCAATTATGTCAATACAATCGTGAATTTCTTCAGTAGGAGAGGTCAGTGGCAACAGTGTTGCTGGGTTTAAAATGTTGCAGCGTCTAATCTCAATGTGTGGCTGAAAAAGTGTCATCTCATATCCGGTGAGTCTGGCTATTGTCAGATGCTGTGTTTGTGTTCTGTTTAACAGAAGTTCTACAGCGTGTGGGACCTGAACTATCAGATGATGTCCCAATACAATAGAATCGCTTTGTCTAATAGCTTGTGCAGTAGCTGCTACTGATTTTAGACATGCAGGCAATGCTTGTGCTACTGGATCTAATGTGCTTGAAAAATAACCACATGGTTTATGTTTGTCTGCTTGAAGTTGGGTCAGAACTGATAGTGCTGTACCTGAGTTTTCTGTTACAAATAATGTAAAATCTTTGGTGTAATTAGGTGTTGCCAGCACTGGGGCTTCACACATAGCTTTTTTAAGAGACTGAAAGGCTTGCGTGTGTTCATCTGTCCAGGGTAATTGTGGAGTAGCGCCAGCTTCGAGTGTTGTCAGCTGCACTAACGGTTTGGAAATGAGTGCAAATTGTGGGATCCACTGTCTACAATATGAGGTGAGACCAACAAAGGCTCGAACTTGTTTCTGTGTTGTTGGTTGTGGTATTTGTTGTATGAGTTGGATGCGTTCCTGTGTAAGCTGCCTACCCTCCTTTGACAGCAAGTGCCCTAAGTATGCCACTTGCTGTAAACAAAATTGGAGCTTACCAGGGGAAACTTTATGGCCATTTGCAGCTAGGAATTCTAGTACTAGTAGTGATGCTTCAGCACATGCTGTGTCAGATCTGGCCGTAATGAGGATATCATCAACATATTGTAGTATGGCTGTATCCGTGGGCATTTGAACAGTATCTAGTTGTCTTTTTAATGCTTGGCTATATACGCTTGGACTCTCTGTGAAACCTTGAGGAGCTCTTGTGAATTGGAAACTTCGTCCTTGTAAGGAGAAGCCAAAAAGGTATTGACTGTCTGGGTGAATAGGTATGCTAAAGAATGCGTTTTTCAAGTCAATGACTGAAAAATGCGTTGCTTCCGCATCTATGGCTGTGAGTAGGGTGGAGATGTCTGGAACCACAGGGTGTTGTGGAACGACACATTTATTGAGCTCTCTCAAATCCACCACTAGTCTGTAGACAGGTGGTGTTCCTGGTTCCACTTTTTTATGAACTGGTAAAACAGGGGAATTGCAAATGTTAGAAGTTGTTTCCTTAATCACACCTGACTGTATTAGGTCCTGAATAATTAACATTAATGCTTGTTCAGCCTGAGGTGGAATTTTGTATTGCCTTATGCGTGGTAGTTGGGCTCCCTCTTTCAGTGTAACCTTGTGAGGTGTTATTTCCATACATCCTACTGTGGTGGAATCAGTGGCCCACAGGGTGTGTGGCAAATCTTTCAAACGCTCATCTAATTCTCTACTTGTGTAGTGGCCCTTGAAATCTCGCAGAAATAGTCTGACATCTGTAGGTGAGCAAACAATGACAGCTCCTAATTCTTTCAATGTTTTTATACCAAGCAAGTTTTCTGGACATGATTTTGTCAATATAAGATCTGTAGTTGTCATGAGGGGACCAACCTGCAAGGGCAGTGGCTTTGACGTGACGTTTGTCACAGGTTGTCCCGAGAAACCCAGAGAAATACTTTTGAACCCGAGAGAGGAGCCTCTGGGACCTCTTGATGGCTTATTGTTGTTTTACTGGCCCCAGTGTCTAGTAGAAACTTCCTATCCTCCCCAAGAAGTCGGACCTCTATAAATGGACCTGTCTGATCTACTGGAATGGGGATTAGGGGCAGTTTGTCATCTTCTCTCTCTGGGCAACATCATGAGAAATCTGGGTAATATTCAGTGTAGGCGCTGTCTATAATATTCATTTGGGCCATTTGTGTTGTCAGTGGAACTGAAGGTGTTGAACTGTCTAGGGAATCATTCTGTTTTGGCTGATATGGGCGTGGCTGGGTCTTACCAGTAGCCAAATTGTGCTTTAAGACAGGGCAATCTTTAACGAAGTGTCCCATCTTTTTGCAATAATTACAAGTGCTTTTTATATTTGTCTGGCTACTTGGTGTCTGTTGACGCTGGGGTGCAGTTTGGGCTACTAATGCTTTCATCTTTGTGTCTTTCATGCGTTTCTTATCATTTTCTTCTTCATCCCTAATGCGATTCTGGTGATATTGTAGCATTTGTAACACCTGTGGAGGTGTATGTGCTTGCCAGGTACTTTCTACTTTTAGTACTCTGTCCTTAATGGCTGGCAAGGCGTTATCTACTAATTTGGAAACAAACAGATGCGGGTAAGCTTCACTTGTTGGCGTAAGGCCGCTATTTACCGCAAAACACTTTTCAAGTCTAGTGTAATAATCTCCTATGTCTTCACCATGTTTCTGTTTGCAGGAGGAAATGGCATCCCAGTCCTCCTTTTTCACTGTTAGTAACTGTGGTAGCACCTTTAAAATAGTGCCAGGAAGTGCTTTTAGTTTGTCTCCTATACCTTGACCTGCTACTCTAGTATTTTCGTCATTCTGAAGTTCAGTCCATTTAATGTGTTCACCTGCTACTTCCCAATCTTTTTCTCTTAGTTTGTCATATATACCTGATGGCAACAATAATTTCAGAATTGCTGTGATATCAGAAAGAGTATATGTTCCCATCATTAATACATCTCCTAATTCCTTAAAGAATCCAGCAGGATCCTTTGAGTGGGAGGGAACCATCTCTTTCATCCTTAGTAACTCAAGTTTTGTCAAGGGTACATAAATGAAGACGCGTTGTAGCGCGCCATTCGTGTCAGCTCTGGGGTGGACCTCTCTCATGGGGAACTGGCGTGTTTGAGGAAGTCTATTAGTTGATCCACACGTATTATGGGGAGATCTATATCCAGTCACTTTCTGGTATTTCTGTCTAAAATCTATAAATGTGTTAAGAAAAACTGAACTATTGTGGAGGAACATGTTATCAGCGCAGTCAGACAGAAAATCTTCGAGTCTTGGATCATGTTTAAAATGAGTGTCATTGAGTGTGATGAGATGTTGTACCATGTAGAGACTTGCTAATCTTTGATGTGAGCGTGGTAATGCTAGAAAAAGCTGGGCTATGAGATCATTGTCATATATCTTATATTGAGAGACCCATAGGGTCGCAGTTCTGGCTATTTCCTCCTCCTCCGGTGTAAGCGGAGCTTCCTGGTCTAACCAGTAGTCTAATGCATTGGATGTATTTTCAAATAACTCATCTGGAGATGACCGTTCAGAGTGACCTTGGAGGAATGTAGGCGGGGGTGTTCGTGAATTAGGGTAGGACTTTTTCAGTAGGTTCAGTAATTTCCTCCTCAAGTTTCTTATTCTCTTCATTTGTTTGCAAGTTTTGCAGAATACGGGTCACATTACGGGTGAACCTGTCTAGTGCATCATTTATAAGTTCTAGACTAGTGTGGTCGGATGCGGAATCTAATAAGTCAAAAAGTGAAACTGGTACATTTCTTTCCTCTGCTTGTATGTGTTTTATGAAACAGCAAAGGAGGAACCTATACATGTGCATTTTTACAGGGTGTGATCTTCTTGTAGTCATAGCGTTAATGGCTCGTGAGTTCTCTCCAGTACGAAGAAACTCAGAGGCCGCTTGAAGAAACGTGTCAATTGCTGGTAGATGTCTTATTTCTTCCCAGGAGTCATGAAGTATTTTACTTATTCGGCCCGCCTCCCCTGTGTTGCTAGGAGTCGGGTCATAGGGGCAGTCGGGAATTGTTTTACCTGGGTCTGGACCTACGGCACCCCTTCTGGAGTGAGAGGTGGTGCGTTATGTTGTGAAAGGGGTGGCGGAGGCAGAGGGTGTTGAATGACTGGAACTTCATAGGGTGGTGGAGTATCTAAGAGAAAATTAGTAAAAGTATCCTCTGGTGGTGGGGCTGTAGGCTGTGCTGATGCAATGTTAAGGTTTTCAGGTGCAGATGGCAATACAGGATAAAAACCAGTAGAAATGGCTGATTGTTCCCTTTTATTCCTTTCACTAACTACTTCTTTCCCTATTTTTGTAACTGTTCTTTCTTGGCCTGCTCTGACATTCTCTTACCCTTTTCAACTTTATGCAATTCCTTCTGTTGCCTCCTATGGGCTTCTTTTCTCCATAATTCTACTGAGTCACTCTGTGACTGGCGGACTCTCTTTTTCTTCCATAACTGTTCCTCTAATTTCATAATACACTCCGTATCAAAACTACCATTTTCAGGCCATCTATATCTGAGTTCTAGGTCTTTAGTATATTCTACCCATAGATCACAATAAATAAGTGCACCGACACCATGTTTTGCATACATGAAGTGTCCTGGAGTATCCCGAGGAGGAAGGGGAATTTCCTTCTCAAGAATACTCCTTTTGGTTGCCATCTTACGTATTTTCGAGAAAATAGGCATGATGGCAAGACTTTCAAAGATTTTAGAAGTGAGAAAAACATAAACAGAACAAATATCTTTACCGTACCCACGAAAGAGGTGAGTCCGTCTTTTATACTAGTTTAGTAGTCCTCACAAAATAAGTGAGAAACCCACAAAAAACATGTATCTTTACCGTGCCCACAAGGTAGTGAGTCCGTCTTTTATACTAGTTTTAGTAGTCCTCACCAAAGATAGGTGAGAAACCAAATAAACGCGTATCTTTACCGCCCCCACAAAAGCTGTGGGTTCGTTTTTATACTTTTCAGCAGTACTCACCGAAAAGTAACTGGAAGGCCTCTTGAAGATTTTGGGAAAACGCGGCGCGCAGTTTCAAGGTGGGATTTGTAGAACCTCGGACTCGTCTGCTTCGCAGGTTGGGCTTTGGTTCAGGACGTTCCGCTATTTCCTCACCGCCTCGTGTGGATGCTGGGCCGCAGTCGGTCCCCCTCTTCGCCTCGAGGGAGTTAGCGGGAATTCCCCGCGTTGTGCACTTTTGAAGTCCGTCAACGGTCAGGAGGGGACAGTACCGGGTCCAATATCGCCGGCGCGTGGGGGAAAGGGAAGGTCCCTGTTCGGGCGCCAATTACTGTGGTAAATAAAATTTACTTATTACCTCATTTCTGAATTTCTATGCTTAATAAATCATAATTTCTTGTCAATGCAAAGCGAGGAGTCCGTGGTGCTCAAATGAAGGAGGAGAAGACCAATAACTCGAGTTAAAGGGAGCGCTTCCAGCACCAAGCGGGCACAGGAGCAATCTCTCAAGTCCCTCTCTTTAAGTGGGGGTTTATTTTCAACAGCAGAATATTTATACAGTCTTGGTCACGAGGCAAAATAGAGGAACAAACAGGTCGTGGCATATAGAGGAACAAAGATTCAGCAAGAGGAGCAGAGTGTGAAGAAATGGGGGCGTGTCTTAGGCTTCGTGAGGGGACTTGCGATGTGAAATAGTCTGACAGTTGGAAGGGGAAGGCTTCCTCATTTGGGGGTTTGTGCTCGTGCTTCATGTCAGAAACATGAACCATCTCTGCGGGGGAGCAGGAACTCATGTACTGGTTTCCCGGACTTGGCAGAAACCACAGAGACAGATGGTGAAAATGAGGAAAACCAGGTGCAGGGGTGTCGTGCTCGTGCTCGGGGTCTTGGGACACCAAAGGGTGAATTAAAAACAAAATGGTGTCGGCTTTTAATGTGGGCAATTATTAATCGCGCAAAGGGGATCGCGCAAAGGGGCATAATTAGATCGCGCAGAGGGCAGCGAAGGGGCATAATTATAGATTTTATTTCCACAGTTTCGGCGGCTTCATTTCACTTTGTTGGTTTGAACGTTTAATTTATAATTTCATAAACTAGCCTTTCAAACTGACACATTGTTTGATGCCTCTAGCTGAACTGTGAAACTTAGATCCATTGTTTAACTCCTTGAGTGCTCATGACGGCTCCTGGCCGTCACGAGTCACAGTAGGCGTGTGCTCATGACGGCCGGGAGCCGTCCGAATGTTGCCGCTGCGCCCACGCGGTATTAATTCCCCGCCTGTGCGGGAGAATTAATCAGTGGGCGGAGTTCGGACGGCTCCCGGCCGTCATGAGCACACGCCCACCGTGATTTATGACGGCCGGGAGCCGTCCTGAGTACGGGAGCGCCACGCCCAACCCCGCCCCCTCTCGCACCGCGGCGGAATTTGCCCCGCGGTGAAGGGGTTAACAAAGTCAACAATCTGAATCAACATTAGCAAAGCCAAACTTCCAAACTATCACACAGCTGTGTGCGTCATGAGCTTCCAGTGCTCTCAGTAGGCGCTGTTATTCCTTCTGAAAATTCAGATTGTTGTTAGTTTGGATGTGATGTTCAAACAAATACAGCTCTGCAGTCACGTGGCATCTAAAATGGATTGGTACATGTGCATCACCAGCTTTAAACTTCCATGCCAGTACCAATCACATTACAGTTTGATAACAATAAGCACAATAAATAAGACAACAGAAGCACACTGTGTTGACAGCAGGAAAAAAAGTATTAAATAAGCACTGATTGTTCATACAAATGCTGGCAAAGGCGCAATGTGTATTTTGGGTTTTTTTTTTCGATACGCTTATTGAAAAATTGGTGCAATGCAGACCATATGTACTCAAGATGACTCCAAAGTGGCTTTTGTTTCGCATACACGTCATGGTGAAATTAAAGCTCTCTCCATAGTCCTGGTATGTTTGGATGATGTTCAGCATTCATATGTTACATTTGCTGCAGGTTTTCTTTATAAGACTTGCTTTGTGCTAAAGACAGTTTCCAATATTGTCAGCTCTATGGGTATCCTTGTCGAACTTGTGTGTGAATCAAGGATGAGTGTACTGACCACGTATACATAAATATGCCATCCTTCTTGCTGTGGTCTCAATACTGTTTTCCTCGCTTTTTTAAAGAAAATATCCACGAGATTTATATTTTGTAGATGGTATCTCCTCGAATGCAAGTAGGCTATTTTGAGGATGAAGTTGTGGGAATAAAACATTGGCAGGATTAGTTACAATAATGTGCTATTTGCGCACAAAAGTGTACACAAATGTGCAAGCAAACAACAAACTGAGAGATCAAAATATAATTTGTAAAGTTTTTTTCTTAGCTGATATGTAGAGCTGCTTCTAATGAGCTCTAGTGTCAAACATTTTGAGAAGAATCCAGCAATGATTGTGTTTGTAGAGCAAGAATTTAAGACAATGAATTCTAATTCTCCTGATCATTAAAACTCTGTCAAGGAAGGGGTCTGTTGAATGCTTGCTTTGACCAGACAGACTGGGCACGTGGTTCAGTAGAGTGGACCGAGCATGGACAGCCCCTTGGGCCAACAATCTTAAGGGGAGAAGACATGAGAGACGGAAAAGTAAGGGTCAAAGGCAAGATAGACAATGGGCAGAAACAGGAGAATTAATATTCACATTTATGCCTCATATCGAAAGCTAAGGATGCAAAAACACTTTTTCCCCCAGCGAGGTTTGGAAAGTTTCCAATTTTCATCCTTCCCAAAGATTGTGAAGTTGCAAAGCGTGCCTTCATCTGCAGTGGCAAAAATGGTTTCCCCATGAAGAAAATAGTTCAATGGCTCATAGGCCCTGGCTTCCCCTAAGGGGTCTTTTATTGTGGGCACAATTTCAAATTGTGGGAAAGTCCGTGTCATGATGTTCCCAACAGCATGCCAGGAAAACTGCGACTGGTGCAGCTTCCCAGATGTACTAGTGGAAAAGTGTGTGAATTTAAAACAAAAGTGAAAAATCATGTTTAAACGGGAGAAGAAGTGTCCATATCCACTTTGACACTCATTTTGTAAATCAGGGCAAAATAATTTTCTTTTGCAGAACTATTGTGTTAAATAAAGATACGTAAGATTTGAATTGACGCAAAGGTAATGATTTTCTTGTGTAATTGGCATAGACAAATAATACATTTCAGCCCTTACAGAGATCTAAACATTTCCTGTGTACTTGATGCAGGTAGCTGAAAAAGGTTTGCACATTTGCACCTGTTCTTGGTAGAATATATTATGAGAGGGATGGCCCTGACTACAATGGCTAGAGCCTGTTTCCTCGCCGTGAAAGGTGATGTTGAAGATTCTGCTGGGGTTTTCGTCGCATAGATCATCGTCCTCTCGTACCGATTATCTGTCTAAAATTTTTGACCTCTTCTGCAATATGAATTTCTGATCCTTGTAAGAACATTTAATCTTCTTAGAAATAATCTGCTATTTTCCCATCGGTGGGAGATTAAACAGTCGAAGAAATATTAATGCACCACCGTAAGAAGCCCTGATGGTACTGTTTTTTAATCTCTCAGGAATGCAAAATGATGTTGCTTAGAAAGAAAGCAAGAAAAGTATAAGCCTTGATGCATTACATGGCCACGACAGCTGGACATCCTTTGGTGGACATTTCTCCTGCCCAATAATATGTGATGCTTTCCTGTTCGGTTGAAACGGCCTGATAGTCAGGGCCGGACTGGCCATGGCGGGCACTGGGCGTTTCCCCAGTGGGCTGCTAGGGTGGGGGCCGATTTTGGACCCCAGGGGGGGGGGGTTTGGTTTCCAGGGGCCGGTTTTGCAGCATAGCTGCAATATCGGCCCCGTGTAACAAAAGCGGGTGCAGTGAGACGGGAGTGGTGCTTCCAACTAGCCCCCCCACACAAGGGCCAGCCGAGCTGTTTGCCAGGGCCGGTTTTGGTTCCCAGTCCGGCCCTGCTGACAATATATGATGGAGGCGCGCCATAAATCCGCACTGAGGCCCCATGCCTTCACCAGTAAAATACACATTGTTTTCATCATCGCTGAATCAATTGATGCATGGCACGAGCCCAGAGCTATAAATAGGAGCATGCACGAGGCAACAGCATGCTAATGGGACAGCGGAAGACCTCCTTGGCCTGTTCCTGCACATCTCTAAGATCAAGCTGTGTGGTCCTGGACTGTGAATACAGGCATAATTCCTGACCCTTGTGATATGGCACAACTGAAAATGACATCACTGGTCAGAGGCAAGAATAATACATTGATAATAGTTTGCTTGCTTCTGTATTGATCTCTTCTTTCCTAGCTGTGAATTCTGATTCTTAGCCAGTGCAGGAAGATATTCAAGTTGGCACGATATTGGGTTTGATTAGGCTACTTTTTATTAGGCTTCATGATAGGTTGATTATTGCTCACAATAGCTACACTAGTGGGATAGTTCAGTGGGTTAATGCATCTGTCTCAGATGTCATGAATTTCAACCCTAATTGGTCCAACTTTAGAATTTCTTCAGCTAAGGTTGGTGAAAGAGTGATGGCAGTTAGTGTTAGTTATCATTTTATAAATACTGGTGCTCTTTAAGGATGCTATTACCAGTACTTTACTATAGCAACATCTATATCTGTAACATGTGCATATATTCCACAGATGTTTTTCCTTCGTATTCATCTATCTTAAATGGGGCTAGCACAATAGGATAAGCCACGTGCTGTTCTCGTATTATTATATTTATTTACATGACCGCAAGAGCCAACATCATCCAATCCCAAGGCATGTCCATCATCTCATATGCCGACGACACCCAACTGATCTTCTTCCTGACAGACAACACTACCACCTCCAGAACCAACTTCACCAACTGCATGACCTTGGCAGTAGGATGGATGAGACCAAACTGCCCGAAGCTCAATTCTGACAAAACGGAAGTTCTGATCTTTGGAAACAGGACCACCCCATGGGACTCCACCTGGTGACTGTCAGAGCTAAGACCAACAACAAGACCCACCAACCATGCAAAAAACCTAGGGATCATCCTAGATTACAAACTCTTCATGACTGGGCAAGGCAATGCAGCGAGCACCTCCTGTTTCCACATCCTATGCATGCTACATTAGATCTTCATGTGGATGCCACAGGGCACCAGATGCACCATCACCCAAGCACTAATCACTAGCTTGGATTGACTGCGGCAGCGCACTCTATGCCAGAATCTATAAGTAACTACTACAAAGACTCCAGACCATCCAGAATGCATCTGCAAAATTCATACTGGACCTCCGACACCGGACCCACATTGCTCCACAACTCAAGGAACTCCACTGACTCCCCATTCACAAGCGCGGCCAATTCAAACTACTCACTCACACATACAAAGCCCTGTACAACATTGATTTCAACATACCTTAACAAACTTGTACGCTTTCATTAGCCAATCAGACATCTACACTCTACTGCACTCTAGCTCGCATACACCCCTCTCATTCACAAAAACAATGCAGGAGGTCGCTTGTTCTCCTACATCACACCCAAAACATGGAACAACCTCCCTCAGCACTTCAGGGCCTCCTCCTCAGTTCTTCAGTTCCACAAGAAGCTGGAGACCTGGCTCTTTGAATAACTCACTGGGGATCATATGCCCACTCACCTGCTCAAGCACCTGGATACCCTCACAGGTGATTAGTGCACTCTGCAAATCAACACAACACAACATTATGTGGCTCTAACATGTAGACCCAAATTAATTCTTATCACAAATGTCCTATTTTAAAATACTTAATGCATCTTATACTTGTATTAATATGCTGTCACTGTACACATGCCTTTCTGTTGATGTTTCGAGTGTTATCCGCAGTATGCTGCTCAGCCATCTCTCAAAAGCTGATAGAATTGGTGGTTTCGCCCTCACCTGGTTCACATCCTACCTAACAGAGAAAAATGGAATAATAACAGCACTTTACTATATTCCAATTCTCTTGTCACCATTAGTGTACTTCAAGGCGTTCCACTTTCCCCTCTCTTCAGTATCTACTTATTGCTTTTATGCTACTTCTTAAAGGTATCAATTTGTCGTCTTCATCATGTTTGAACTGGACACAACTTGACCACAACAGCCATCCTGGTGACTCTGCTCCTGGACAGCAACCTAGGCATGAACGCTTGGACTAACACCAGCACAAACTTTGATTCACGATGATCCGCTAAATCAAGAATCTTTTCTTTCACCTCTAAGAACAGCCTCAAAATGGCCGTCAACCCTCTCGTCACTTCCAAAGAAGATCACACTAATGCCCCTTTCTCCATCCTCCCTTAATGTCAACCCACTAACCTTCATCCTATTAGAAACCCTGCAGACCTCAGACAGAGTTGGTGTCTCTTCGTTCCTCTGATCCCTCTGGTTGCTATCCATCCATGTCGGTTTTAGACTGAAAATAACATGCTTTAAGTGTAAGCATCTCTCTGTCAGAACAACAATCTATCTTTGAGAAAAATACTTTCTACTGCCTGAATAGACCCAAAGATCCTCTACTGGCTCCAAGGCTCCTCCCTCAGCCCAACGCTGTTCAACATCTACATGGCACCCCTCGCCCACGTCGCCCGACAGCACAACCTCAACATCATCTCCTACGCCGACGACACCCAGCTGATCCTCTCCCTCACCAAAGACCCTCACACCGCCAAAGCCCACCTCCACGAAGGAATGAAGGCCGTCGCCGAATGGATGAGGACCAGCCGCCTGAAGCTGAACTCGGACAAGACGGAGGTCCTCATCCTTGGTTCCAACCCTTCAGCCTGGGACGACTCCTGGTGGCCAACATCACTGGGAACAGCCCCGCCACCCACCGACCACGTACGCAACCTAGGGGTCATCCTCGACCCCACCCTCTCCATGACTAAGCAGGTCAACGCCGTTTCCTCATCCTGCTTCAACATCCTCCGAATGCTCCGCAGGATCTTCAAGTGGATCCCCACCGAAACAAGAAAAACAGTCACCCAGGCCCTCGTCACCAGCAGGCTGGACTACGGAAACGCCCTCTACGCAGGAACGACGGCTAAGCTCCTGAGACGGCTGCAACGCATCCAGAACGCCTCTGCACGTCTTATCCTCGACATCCCCCGACGCAGCCACATCACACCCCACCTGAGAGACCTGCACTGGCTCCCTGTCAACAAGAGGATAACCTTCAAGCTCCTCACCCACGCACACAAAGCACTCCACAACTCCGGACCAGCCTACCTCAACAGACGACTCAGCTTCTACACCCCCACCCGCCAGCTCCGCTCGACCAGCCTCGCCCTCGCCACAGTCCCCCGCATCCGGAAAACGACCGCCGGCGGCAGATCCTTCTCCCACCTCGCCGCCAAGACCTGGAACACCCTCCCCACCAACCTCCGACAGACCCAAGACCTACTGGCCTTCAGAAGACTCCTCAAGACCTGGCTCTTCGATCAGTAGCAGCACCACCCCCCTCTTCCCCCAGCGCCTTGAGACCCTCGCGGGTATGTAGTGCGCTTTATAAGTGACATGATTGATTGATTGATTGATACTGTTTTTCTCATTGACATTTCGCTCTCTTCATCATCTAACCTTGGTGACCTTAGGTTTTCCACCTCTGCTTTCAAATAAAAGGCCAGCTCCCACTAGAAATAAGATCCTTGTCGTTAATTAACTCTTCCCACTCTCTATTACCCTCTGGAACTGTCCCTTTCTTCTCAGGCCATATTGAAGGCAACCACAGCCGGGAACTAGCGGAAAACATTTATTTTGTAATGTTTGTGACATCACTAGCCCCAAAAGGAGATGTGATTCACTGCTCATCCAAATCCTCTGAATAAATAAAATCAATGAAACCTATTCTCCATTTAGTGTTTGGGTTCCTGTGATATAACCATTACTGATTAAAATACATGTAGTATTAGTTCCCAATGATTTGTAAGATCTAATAAATGGAGGTGAGTAGGTAGACCAACCAACAGAAAATGAGCATGTGAAAAAATAGAGAAAGACAAAGCGATAGACAGGATCAGCAGACAGTCAGAAATTAGCAAGATGCAGAGATGGGCAGACAAAGACTAAGGAAGACAGGCAGGCACAGAGAATAGGTACACAAGTCCAGAAATATAGAGATAGAGGAATAAAGACAGGCAACCAGACAGAAATCCCAGGGGAACAACCAGAGATAATCTAAGACTGTTGGACAGAGACAGAAGAACAGACTTAGAGAAAGTCAGATGCAGTCAGCTAAGTAGATAGATGGGTGGACGGACAGGCATGGACGGCCGACCAGATGGACAGGTAGACAACAGATAGGCAGAGCGATACAGTGATAGAGAAAGCGAGAGTGACAGACTAGGCCGGACTGGAAACCAAAATCAACTCTGGCAAACGTGTTCAAACTAGCCCCACAACACAGTAGGCCGACACTAAAGTGGGGTTATAGGGACGTTCATGGATGAGTCATGGCAGCCCACCCTGCTCTGAAAGTACTCAGCCAATGAAAAAAAGTGCCAGAATAGCCAGTCCACTCTGGTGACAGACAAACACACTGAAGGGCAAGCGTATAGAAAACAAGCAGCAAAATATACAGGTCAGTTGAGTAGCAAAGGGGGGGCGGGGCTGGTGGTCAGCCCAGGGCGGCACAAGTTTTGGCGGCGACAGCCTCCCCCCCTGAGGCCGTCGCAGGAATCGCTAGCACCCCCCAAATCCACCCACCCCCCCGTCCTTCACCCAGTTTTACATGCAGCAGCCGCTGGCAGCAAACAAAGGGACCGCCATGGGCAGCACAAGGTCTAGCTACCCCACTGATAAGGGTTTGTAATAAAATGTTAAATGAACTTTAGTGAAGTGTTGGAAAGAGAAGGAGACAGCCCATTGCTTAATGCACATTGTGAGATTCTAAAAAATGAGTGTGAAGAGTTCAAGTTACCCAACACATTGTTTAGATTTGACGTTGAATAACAGCAATGTTGCGCATCACAACAAACACAATTTATCAGAACTCAGCAAACAGTCTGTTAATTTAGTAAAGTGATACTTGTAACTCGGGTTTACGCTTTATTTCGAAACATCCGTGTGGTTCAAGTCCCCGAAGTTTGATATGTTTCATAAGCAGTGAATATGTTTATTTCTTCTATTTTAGAAAACAAGCTACTCATTGAGATTTTGGTTAGATCTCTCTAAACCCTACAAGGCAACTCTTTGTAGACCTTATGGTGTGAGAGGCCATACAACGTCCAGTACTCTTCAGAAACACTTTCCTTCGAGTTCTGGAGTAGGGGTTTCCAAAGTGATTACAATCCTTACTCCTACTGAGCAGGTGGTTACATTAGCAAGTCAAGTCCCTCTTGATCAATGATTTGGAATCTAAACAATCCATTTTCTACGCATTTTTGGAGGATTGCTAACACAAAAAGATTTCCTCGCCTATATGCGAAAAAATACATTTCGTTTATTCATTTGCTGTTATTGAAATGCGCCTCGAAAGTTCCAGAAAACAGTACAAATGAAGTTCAGTGTGGACTATCAATTGTTCACCCTCACTAAGTAACTCATCAGTCACGTTTGGACATTTTGTACCGTGTGGCAACTGTCCAATAGCACTGCAGGAAGGAAGGAACTTTCTTGTCTAGCGCTCACAGCAAGAGGAATTTTCTTTAGGCACTACCATTTTATGGCAGATAAAGGAAATAAGGCTCCGGGAGGTAAAACGCTTCTCTTGAAATCACATCACTTGGTAAAGCGAGAATGCTAAAATCTGCCTTTTATCGTGCATACTGTTTGCCATAGAGAAGTCTCATGTGAGTTCACTTGTAGCTTCCTATGTCACTGAAGGTGTTATCAGAGACGTTTTAAGGCATGAGCAAAGTGGGCTGTGGCCCAGGGCCCTAGCCTTTCAGGGGGCCCCTTGATAAAGCCAGGCATATTCTGCAGAGTCTTGCCATGATGACCTTGAAAAATTATTAAACAGATTGTTTTGAATACCGTTTTCCCATAATGTCTTTATAAAAGTAGGTGATGTGTGATAATCTATTACATACATTTTGCAGATAAATGTGTTTATTTTTCATGCAACATCCATAAAAAGGTTTGTTTTGGATCGCAATAGGACCAAACATGAGAAATGGGAGGGTGTCGCAGATATTAATTGCAATAATATTAGTGAACTGCTGATGTGTTACAATATTGAAAACATGAGTCACTATCCCTGAATATTAGATGTAAGCACATTTAGAATTAGGGCAATTGTGCCTGTGCACTGTCAGTGACCTGGCCAAAGAGGGCATGAAAGAGCTCAAATTGAATCATAAATTCAAACCTGTTCTGAACAGGGGCCCCCACAATAGGTTTGGCCCATGGCCCCCAAAATCCTTAAGCTGTCCCTGGGTGTTATCAATGTCCTAGCCTGTTTTTCTGTAGGGACATCTGGAAGGGCACGCATTCTAAATAGTGCCCGGAAAGTCTGACATTTTTTTTGTTGTTGCAGTTTTATATAGCACGAACTCGACCCGCAGGTATCAGAGCACTTTACATGAGCACCAGTAGCATTACAGACGGACACATTCGTTTTTTTTTGTTTTTTTAAGGCAAGGGGAGATTTAGTGATTTGCCCAGAATCACAGGATGCTTGAGCCTTCAGCCAGTCTCGAGCCTTGTACCCCAGCTTCAAAGTCGGCCGCTCTGGCCGTTCAGCCACATCCTTTCCAACTTTGGGGCTCCCGGTGGGCAGTGGCTTGATGCAAGTCTGCTACCCTGGTGCCCATAATGCCTCTTTCCCCCTCCCCCCCTCCCCCCCAAGCAAGGCTGAGAGTCGTCAGGGTAACACCCTGGCAGGAGGCTGCGTTTACTTCTGCGCCTTTGAGCAGCAGCGGCGTGTTGTCTCGACACATCTTGGGATCGCCCTGCTCCGGCTGACAGTTGTGCCAAATAAGTACAATTTATGTCTGACAGCTTTAGCAACACTGACAACTAATTTATACAGAGCCTTCTCAAGGGATAATTGGGAGGGAGACCTGCTCCGCCTCGCAGCCAATGGGATTGAAGACCCTGCCCTTGCCAACTGCTAGTCCTACGGGGAGCTGCGGCGGGGCGGACAGATTGCGCCTTTTGAGCCGAGGCGATTGGGTGGGGACAGGACCCCAGGAGACAAAGGGGCCCGTTCTTTGATGGGTCATCAGTCAGGGGTCCCGGCTTGGGGGATACAAAAGGAAAACACTTCAAAGTGTAGCTAGCACTTCTGAGACCCTGCCAGATTGGTCGAAAAGCATTCATGTCAGCGCTTAGAAGGGGCAATTAAGGGAGTCTGGCCCCCATGTGTGGAGAGATGAGCATGTCTCCAGGGCGACTACTTCCCTATCACCAATTAAATGTATGTCACAGAACTGGTAAATAAATCTACTTTAGAATATCTGAGCGCCAGGAGTCATCACAGAGAATGTAAATGGGTTCCTAGTTAAACAAAAAAAGAACTGAAAAGAGAAACGATTCCTTAATACCTTTTGTTTCATATAGCGCTTCAAGCCACTTATCTGCCTTTCAAAGCACGGTAAATAACCAGGGGTACCGTTACCATATGCAATGGTACTGAAAGTACCGACCTCGGAAGGATGGCAGTGTGATGTTTATCTTGCCAGGGAGTGGACCAGTTGTGACGTGCAGTGCAGAGTACCGCCTTTGTCAGAGGTTAGCTACTGACTAACTGAGGCATCCTGTCACTTCCATGAGACATCATCAAAAATGTATGTTTTCTGCGAACTGATGACATATAAGAATGTTCTGAAGTAACGCCACGTTAAGGAAAAAGATGTTTACCCAAGAGCGTACAAGGCGCTCGAAGCTGAGTGGCAGTTCTGTTGCCCAGAATGCAACTCTTTAGCGTCATCCTGGGGAACTGTGCACAGAACACAAACGAGGCACGAAGCAAAATGTCATTCCTGGAAAAAAAATGTATTTAATTCCCTTCATTCAAAATGATAATTTGCACTGAAATTCTATAGTAGGCCGTTTTCAAGCAATGGGCCTACTTTGTAGCGTGTAATCCTTGCCTAAGTGTGTGAAAATAATTTAAGAATTCACACCCACTACATTTTCTCTTCCTTGGTGCATCACTGTTAAATACTCAAACGGCCTGCATGAAACCTTAGAGCAGTTCTGTGTTTCCCCAATAACAATTTGTATTCTCAGTATTGGGTTTCATTTTTGTCTTCTATTTATTTTATTTTTTTGTTTATTCATGAATGAGCTTATATACTGCCAACTCCAACTGTATATGTTTCAGAGATTTGAGTACATCGCATATTAACTATAGTAATAGCATAAAAAGTGATCTCTTTTGCAAGTGAGGCCAGGAATGTCCAAATTCTAAGTGTGGGGCTTCTTGTTACACCAGGCAGCCTCCTATTAGCACAAAAAGAAAGAGGCTGATTATGCCAACAATAGCTCACAACAAGCCAACATTTCATTGGCCGTTTGTGAGCTTATTAGAGTACTGGACTCATCTAAGAGAGCAAGGGCATGAATTAAAGGATGCTTCCCATGGTCATACTGCCTCTGCTCTGCTTGTCTGACAGTGGAGAACAATGTTGCTGAAATACTGTAGATCAGTGCAATAGTGGAAACTGGCATTGGCAAAGCCAATAGGTCTCGCCTACAAGACAAGAGTTATTGGCTTTGTCAATATTTAGCCACGTTGTGCAGGAGCTTGACTGTCATGAAGCATGGCTTAAGAAAAGCATTGTCAATGCCAATAAATCACGTCTATGAGGGCTATTGGCTTTGTCAATGTTTTTAGCCATGTTGTACAGCATTGTGGCTGCCGTGTCATATCACTTTTTTTGTTTACTGTGGAGTGGGAGGCAGCACAGAGGAAGGGAGGAGTGGAAAGTGAAAGCAACAACATGAACAATGGGTGGGCAGGAGGGAGGGAGAGAAACAACAAGGACAGCAGATGGGACAAGCAACAACATGGTCTGTGCGTAGGGTAAGCAACAACATGGACAGTGGGAGGGGGCAAGCAACAAGAAGGACAGTGCGTGGCGTGAGAGGGGGTTGGAGGGAGAGCAACAACACAGACACCATGGGGCCAAACAACAACAAGGACAGCAAGAAGAGGCAAGCAACAACACGGACAGTGGGAAGGGGAAAGCAAATAAAATGACAGCAGGAAGGGGGGCAAGTAACACAGAAGACAAAGCAACATGGAGGGCCGAGGGTGCCTAAAACAACACAGAGGATGAGTACATGAGGGAGACTGCTGCAAAATACAGGCCCTCTATTCAAGTGATTACACAAAAAGTGAAAAGTAGCCCGATTAAAAAGTAGCACATACTTCAGAGAGCAGTGGAAGGACACAAGTACCTGGGCCATGCTTCAGTAAAGGGACAAACAAAAGAAGCGGAAGTGAATGCCGCACACACCAGCTTATAAAAACAAGCAAATGTTGGGTGGGGGGTACATGGGAGGGAGAGCAACAACATGGACAGCAATTTGGGCAAGCAACAACATGTGCATCAGCAAGTGGGGCAAGAAACACCATAAACAGTGGGAGAGGGCAAGCAACAACACAGACAATGAATGGGGTGGGAGGAAGTTTGGATGGGGAGCAACAACAAGAACACCGCTGGGGGCCAGCAACAACATGGACAGCAAGAGTGAGCAAGCAACAACATGGACAGCGGGTTGAGCAAGTAACAGCATGGGCAGCGGGAGGGGGGAAAGCAACTACAAGGACAGCAGGAGGAGGGCAAGTAACACAGAGGACAGAGCAACATGGAGAGCAGAGGGGGCCTAAAGCAACACAGAGCCTGAGTTCACGAAGGAGACTGCTGAAAAATATATGTACTCTAGTCGAGTGGTTAGACAAAAAGTGAAAAGTAGCCCCAATTAAAAAGTAGAACACATTTCAGAGACTAGTGGAAGGACACAAGTACTTGGGCCATGCTTCAGTAGAGGGACAAATACAAGAAACATAAGTGAATGCCGCACATGCCAGCTTATTCAAAAACAAACAAATGAGAGTGACTATTAAGCCAACCAATGGCATGCAATGGGCAGCCTCCAAGCCCCTTGTAATTAAACAAAGTGTCTCTCAAACGACAGCACATGCGCTATCTCAGGCGAGACCTAACCAAGAGCAAATTGAACATGCGCCTTTTTTTGCATGATAATACTTTTGGAACTGAGTGCATATTGCACTCACTCGTGTTTTTGTATATTTTGTTAACACTATCTCTCTGCTGGTGGGAACAGTGTGTGTACAAACTAGGGAAGAGTAATATGGAGATACGCTCACTAATCCTCATTTTTAGCACAGATGGCTACAAATATAAAAAATATTATCATCACTGTTACTATTATTATTATTATTATTATTATTATTAGTGATCATAATAATAATGCTCCTGCTTAATTTGTCTTCTTGTTCTTGTCCAATGTTTGTGTTTTTATTGTCAGAATGGGAAGGATGTGTCACTACCAATGTTATCCCATTCTGGTTTGCTGCGTGGTCTAGAGAAACACATAATTCTAGTTCACTTATAATCATGTAAAAGAGCAAATGATCTTTGGATATAAAACATATTATGGTGCATCAATATATGATGCTTCCTCTCAACCTCTGGTGGCAAAATATGAATTAGGGATCCTTGCATCGGTGTGCGCTGGTGCACACTCTGAGTGGATCCACAGATTGGTGCTGCTCACCCCATGAGCACTAATAGTGCTGTCTTCAACACATGCACTAAACAATCTCCTGCTTGCATGGCAGAGAGTGCAGCATGGAAAACCTGCAGCAGCAGCAGCTGACCCTCTGCGCCAAGCCTTTAAACAGTTTGCCCCCAACCACAGTGGCACTAAAGATGAGACCCAGCCTTTCTTTGTAGAGCTAGAGAACGGCTTATGGGCAGTACATGGGCAGCCCTGGAACCCTCTGTGCCAAGTGCAACATGAGGGACCCACAATCTGGGAGTCGCCTCCTGTGTCACGCATAGTGCGTTTCTTAAGGGCCTCTTTGGTCATCTGCCTACATTGACTTTGGCCTTGTTCTCACATCTGCAATATGATGCAAAGATGTTGACAATGGCTTTCGATCATTTCAGTGGCGTAACGAAACTCGAGGGGGCCCCCCTGCAAAGTACATGGAGAGCCCCCATTCCAGCTCACTCAGGAGCTCTCAGGCCAGCGTACTTTGCTGAGGGGGCCCCCTGGAGCTCGGTGCCCCCCCGCACTGTGTGGTCTGCGGGGGCCTTTGTTACGCCCCTGGCTCATTTGCATGCAAATGAGAAAGCATCCGGTTTGTATTGCATGGCCACGAAAAATAACAGAAGATGTTATAATTATGGGAGCCGCTGTCCTGTACTAAGTAGCCCAGGATCATTGAAATCGTATGCAAATGCCCATTGCACTACTAGCCAATGTGTTAATATAGCACAGTCTAACTTCATCCCAGAATGCAACTCTTTAGATAAATAAATAGGAATATGGAATATTTAAAGGTCCTGTATCTTAATTGGGAGCTTATTTGTTTCTAAAGTTGGAGTCCAAGTTCGATCATCAAATGGCCCTCAGTACCTTACTTCAGGTATCTCTCCAACGCTTTTGACCACTGGTTGATACTCTGTCCATGGACATCTCTATGTAAGACCCTTCATAGGCAAACTCCAACTATACAGACATATGTCTAAATGAAGAAACGCGAGGGAGGGGTCACATAATTGGTTGCTGTGTGCTATATAAAAATGCGTAACACTATATTACATTGTTTCTTGGCCCCTGACTTCACGCACCTTTCCACTCCTAGAGGATAGGCTCCCGGTGTCGGGGAGGTCTCCCTCCCCATTGACACTAGGGGCCATATGTACGACCCTTTTAGCGGTCGGAAACAGAAAATCAGCCTGTTTGCGACTGCTAAAAAGGATTCTGGTATGTACATTCCATGTACATGTACAATCTATTACTGACTCGCAAAATAGGGGTTGCGAGTCGCAATTAGGAAGGGGTGTGCCAAAGGCATCCCTTCCTAATAGCGAGTTGCACTGGTATGTACAATTGTTTTGTGACCGTTGTGGTCGCAAAACAATCGCAGTTACCACCTGCTTCAAGTACGTGGTAAGCCAGTCGCAAATGGGAAGGAGTCCCCTTGGGACCCCTTCCCATTTGTGTTGGGCAGGAAAATATTTTTTAGGAGCAGACACTGGTCCCACGGGCCACTGCTACTCGTAAAAAATGAAACAGAAACATTACATTTTTCTTTTTTAAATGTTGCATTAAAAAAAGATTTTATTTAAAAAGCAGTCACCGACATGGTGGTCTGCTGACCCCAGCAGGCCACCATCCCTGTGAGTGCTGGTCCTGCCAAATGCAACCTGGCTCATGATTATTGATGAGGCAGGTCATTTGCGAACCCATTGGGAATCACTAAATGTGTCTGAGACACATTGATTCATTCCATTTTGCGAGTCGCAATTTGCAACCCACAAAATGGAATGGTCGTGCATCTGGCCCTATGTCTCTACCCATTGACACCATGTCTCCAGCTTCAGGTATAACTTAACCCCTGCCGTTAGGTGGCACCACATTCATTGCTACAGGAGGAAACAGTAACAGCCGTTTCATCATATTAGGAATGTACAAATATAGGAAATATCATCTTTAATTCAAGGCCACATCCCAATAATGTAAAACAAAATATAAATGCAGAGGCCCCAGTGGCAGTGCGGCCTCACGAGCAGATCCCCTTGGCATCAGGGGAGACTGGGCAGGATTTAGTTGCAAGATGAAAGGGACAAATGAAAGCTGGCCAATTTAGGATTTACAAATCCCTCTTTTATTGTTGCACGTTCAAATGCTTTCGCCAATGGACTCAGTATTACTTGTTAGACTCTCTTAACAACTTGTTAAAGGCTTCAATCCGCAGATAATGCCATGTTTTTCCTTTCAATGTTAATTAGCAGCAAGGCAGCCATAATTAGTTCCGAGTGCCAACAAACAAGCCCACTGATGAAAGGAACTGCTCCTGCAGTGGGCAGCAGTATGAAAAGTGCAATCAGGGAATGCCTCAACATGGCCATTTCAGCAGGTCGCTGCTTCGAAAGGCGCACGGTTTCTCAATGCAGTGGCCACGGATTTCGGAAATGTTGGCGCCTCCCCATCATCACTTCAGGATGAATTTGCGTGAGGTGAATTGCCTCATCACCCAAGAGAGCGCATCATTTCAATTAGGAGGTGAGAGTGGTGTGCCCTTCCATTAGCATATTAGCAGGTTTGAAGTGCAGTAGCCGCCTGTCACCTTGGAGATTGCAGCCATGTCTGTATCCGGATCATGTCAAGGTCAGGATTGGTGTGATCAGCTTCACGCGTGTCTTCCCTCCAATCACAAAATTAATCAGAGCAGCAGATGGTAACTTATAATTATGCACAGAAGAAGATCTCAGTTTGGTATTCACACATCTTTATGTATAAAGGGGTCTATATTTATTCATGGGGGCAGATTGCTATTTTCAGAGATTATCCCTGCACTTTCTTTTTTAAAGTGGAAGTGAATGTTATATCACACTTCACGTGAATGTTTGCATGTATACATTTACATGTTTACTGATGTTATGTACAACATACAGCCGTCCATCCTGCAACTTAACCACATGAAGGTGAAGTTCTGAGTTGATAAACTTTTCCTTTATCATACTTTCTTGTTGTGTTATTTAGTGGTTCTGGGAAGGATGTCATCTCTCCATGATTCCATTCCATTGGGTTTGAGGTAATATTACAGCTGGTCTGTGTTCTGGGTGCTAATGTGGTTCTCCGGAAAGGAATGCCCCCTTTATGGAATACAAGCGTGGTCCCCTGCCCTGAGTGCTGGTCTGCCTGTGTCTCTAGTATCCTGATTTTTATTTGGGTCTTCGGCTAATCTAGGCATGAGTTCAGAGGCTAAGGCCTGTCCCTGAATATTCTCGGTCCTGGACCTGTCCGGAGATCTGGAGAAGTGCACAAAATGTGTCCTCGTGGACAGAGGACTATTGTCCATGTCCCGGGTATAGCACATAAAACAGTGGTGGAAGCGTACCTTGTTTTGCGATTAATAGTTTGACCAGACCTTTTCATCTGAATCATAGAGAGTGTGGTCTACAAGACCCTCTTGATTAAAGTTCAGCTGTTATGTGAATGCATAAAGCTTGAGCTGATCCCTGGTGTTTATGTTGAGTGTGTATGAAGCACATGTGCAATAGTAGTGCCCTGTGTGTGAGGGAGCTTGAGTACTGAAGCCACTGGGATGCATTTTGGAATCATCTCCCTTTTAGACACTTCCAGATGCGATCTAAGGTCTGAGTTGGTATTACATGTGGTCTGCGTTCTAGATGCTGATGGTGGTCATCCCTCGGTTACACCTGTGGTAATTTATTTTGAGGCATTAGCCCGATTTGAAAGTAGTTGGGTTCATAGATCAAGGGGTTTTGGGCTTTGAGTTATCATCCATAATGGTGCTGCTGTTTGATGTTTGGTAGGAAGATCACGATGAAAGTTTATTATATAAGATATCTTGCTGCAATCAGTGGGGCCCCAATTTCCAAAGATAGCCAGCATCTGTGCTTCCTCTCCAGTACACCTTGACCTTGGAACACAGAATCACCATAATTCTCCTTGGGGCACCCTTTTAAAGATTGCCCAAATCTTGAGAGGCCTGCTCTGATAGGCACTATCGAGGGCAATGAACGGGAAGCATTGGGGGTGGGAAGGAAAGGCAAAGCTGATGAGTTTTAGAGATTGATCATCCCAGGTCTTAGCTACTTGGCATCCCAAAGGACTTTCCTATTTCCTTTGCAGGCACTGAGAAGAGCGGAAAGTGCAGCAAACTTTAGCAGAGGGAGGGAACGGCCCCTGATGGTTTGGAAGGATCAACAGAAAAAGACCATGTGGTTCTTAGTTGAAAGAGCTGAGTGAAAGATATGAAGGCAGCTGTACAGTCATGAATGATTTGCAGAACCTCTAAGTGAGCGAGATCTTTTATGTAACTCTAAATGATGACTACACTGGAGCGCATCTGTGAAGCAAGGCACAAACAAAAAGAGGAATGGAAAGAGGAATTAAAGTCATGGGGAAAGAGAGCAAGAAACAGGAAGGTTCTTTGAAAAGGAAAGCAGAGGGAGAGAAATAGAGAACGGACGAGAGAGAGAGAACATGAGAGACTGGCAGTGAGAGAATGGAAATGAAACAGAGAGAAAGAGAGGGTGACATGGATGTATACAGAGACATTGAAACTAAGAGGGCAAGTGAAACAAAGAGATGCACAGATACAATGAGAGAAAAGAAGTAGAGGGCAAAAACGAGACAGAGAGATAAGACTGAGGAAGAAGGAAAGTGAAATGGAGAAGAGGGTAGAAACCGTTTAAGAGAGAAAAAGAGTGAGAGAGATTGAGCGACTGAGAGAAAGTGACACTGAGGAACAGTGAATGAGCAACTGAAAGAAAGCGACACTGAGGAACATTGAATGAGCAACTGAAAGAAAGCGACACTGAGGGACATTGAATGAGCAACTGAAAGAAAGCGACACTGAGGGACATTGAATGAGCAACTGAAAGAAAGCGACACTGAGGGACAGTGAATGAGCAACTGAAAGAAAGCGACACTGAGGGACATTGAATGAGCAACTGAAAGAAAGCGACACTGAGGGACATTGAATGAGCAACTGAGAGAAAGCTACACTGAGGGACATTGAATGAGCAACTGAAAGAAAGCGACACTGAGGGACATTGAATGTGCAACCGAGATAAAGTGACACTGAGGGACAGTGAATGGGCAACCGAGAGGAAGCGACACTGAGGGACATTGAATGAGCAACTGAGAGAAAGCAACACTGAGGGACATTGAATGAGCAACTGAAAGAAAGTAACACTGAGGAACATTGAATGAGCAACTGAAAGAAAGCGACACTGAGGGACATTGAATGAGCAACTGAAAGAAAGCGACACTGAGGGACATTGAATGAGCAACTGAAAGAAAGCGACACTGAGGGACATTGAATGAGCAACTGAAAGAAAGCGACACTGAGGGACATTGAATGAGCAACTGAAAGAAAGCGACACTGAGGGACATTGAATGAGCAACTGAAAGAAAGCGACACTGAGGGACATTGAATGAGCAACTGAAAGAAAGCGACACTGAGGGACATTGAATGAGCAACTGAAAGAAAGCGACACTGAGGGACATTGAATGAGCAACTGAAAGAAAGCGACACTGAGGGACATTGAATGAGCAACTGAAAGAAAGCGACACTAAGGGACATTGAATGAGCAACTGAAAGAAAGCGACACTGAGGGACATTGAATGTGCAACCGAGATAAAGTGACACTGAGGGACAGTGAATGGGCAACTGAAAGAAAGCGACAAAGAGGGACATTGAATGTGCAACTGAAAGAAAGCGACACTGAGGGACATTGAATGAGCAACTGAAAGAAAGCGACACTGAGGGACATTGAATGAGCAACTGAAAGAAAGCGACACTGAGGGACATTGAATGTGCAACCGAGATAAAGTGACACTGAGGGACAGTGAATGGGCAACCGAGATAAAGTGACACTGAGGGACAGTGAATAAGAATGACCAAGAGAGAGGAAAGGAGAAGGGATAGTCTCAGATAGAGGAGAGCGAGGCATTTGTGAAAGTACAAAGAAGAGGTGCCGCTCACTATGGAAACACAGGAGCTGGTCATCTGGGCACAACATGCCTGGCTGCAAAAGCACAGCTGAATGCCCTCTGGTGGCTCTGCACAGCGGCAGAGGAGGCTTCACAAAGGAAAACAGGCTGCTTTTGTTAACTGCAGAGTTCCTTTGTCATTTCTAAGCCCATCCGTCATCCGCCTCATGCGAAGCACTTAGCTGTCATTTTCAAACAGGAACACAATCATACCCTTTATTTTAGCATGTCCCACCGTGTGATTATGCAGAAATGATTTAATCCTACAGTCGTCAGTGAAATCGAGGCAAATGGCAGTGTTTATATCATTCCTTTTATTTGCCTGGCGCTGGATGCAGAGCGTAGAAGCAGTGGGCATCGGATGAATGAGCAGACACACCGCAGGACTGAGAGCACAACAACAATGTAAAGAAAAGTGTATCCATAAAATCAATGAGGGAGTAAGAAGGAGTGGGTAGTGGTGAGTCGAAGAGAGATGTACGTGAATACAACGAGGAGAAAAAAGGAGACGGGGAGAGGGAGAACGAGCAAAAAGAGAACGGACCCTGAGATGATTTAATGGCACGACAAGCGACAGAGAAGAAAGACTCAGAGAGTGAGGACAGCCAGGAAGGCGAAGGAAAGAAAAGGAAATGAGGCATGACAAAAAGACAATACAGAAGAGATAACAGATGAAAGAAAATTTTGAGGGCAATAGCAAAAGGAAAAGAAGCATTCAGTGATCAATGGAAAGAGAGAAGGGAAGATGGGGAAAACAAGCAGAGGTTTGTAAGCCAGCAGGAGTTAAAAACAGGACTCGACAAGAAATTATATGTAGTTATTGATAACAGATAACCAGAAATCGAAGGAAAAGGTACAGAAATAGAGAAGGAATTAATTTTAAGGACGAGAAGGAGAGTGAACCAAAAAGGAAGAGGAAGTAGAGTAGGAGAGTTTACAGAAAACAGAGAATGATGACAACAGGGAAGGGATCTAGAAAGAGATGGTGGGTACTGAAAAGGAATTAGGAAAAAGAATGAAGGGAGGAGGGACAAAGAAGGAAAACGTGAAAATAAACAGAGCTTGTTCATTGTTATGGTCTGCTCAACGCACTGTGACTGCAATGAAGCAAGTATGCATATTCCTCTTTCAGTATCTAAACATCATGAAAATATCTTTGTTCCTGTTCCTTAAATATTCCCCACTAATGTGTAATTACATTGGATGTAGGTCTTGTTATTTAAATGATTTGGTAATCATGTCGGAAAAGTGCAGATCCTATTCTAAGACAGAACTTGGACTTTAAGGCCTCATTATGATTGCAATCAGACTTACATCCAACTACCATCATATTGGAGACAGGACTGCCCGATTTGCTGTTGGCGGTCCCGCCAATGATATTACAATGCGACCGCCTTCAAGGCTGTCGCAAAGTGAATCTATTGTATTGCGGCGTGTGCAGCGGGCTGCAGCATGCCGCAGTACAATAATTAGACTTTCAGCATATCCCTGCACTATGTGGTAGGCACCATGCGGTGCTTGCCACATGATGCAGGGATATGTGGTGGGGCACAATAGGTGCCCCCTTAAACCCATAACTGAGAGACAGGGGAAAGGGGGGCCCACTACGAGCTCTAAATGTCCCTTTCCGCCAGCCTTTTCATGGCGGGTAAATAGCCATGAAACTGCCGGCAGGGAGGGACATCATAATCCCTACGGCGGTGCCTGGCAGGCACCTCCACCATTGTAGGGATTGGATTTCCATCCTAGGGGAGCCCATCGGACCCGTGGCGGTCGGTCTCTCCGACTCCCACCCATTTGCCCGCCATCCAAATGTGGCAGGTGGAAAACATTATTATGAAGGTGGTGGGACCGCCACCGATGGGCTGTCGGTGGCGGTCCCACCGTCATCGTAATCAGGCACTCAGAGAGGTAAATATGTTGGTAGTTTAATGAGTGTCTGAATGAGTCTGTAAGTGTCACCTACATTTTATGCCTGAAGCACAATATTGGAAAATAAGACTTTGGATAGAGACTATATTTTAGTTGAAGATTCATGATGATCAAAAAGAATTTACGAAAAATCAGGGCTCCATTTTACACTTAATTTTTTTTTCAGATGTAGGTGTATGTAGGGTATTCATGACAGACTAGTGTGCAAAAATGTACCACTCAACTTCTAGATTATCCCAGTGAATTTCTCGAGGGCCTCACGAAAATGAATTGCTGTATTTCAGAGGATTTCCAGCATGTATGGTTTTCTAGCTTTGGGGTTCGAGTCCTAGCACAGTGGCGACTACTTCCTATTGTAGCTGTGATGCAAGCCCCAAAACAATCTAGGGCCTTATTTACAAGAAAGCAATGCAGTGCAACACCGCAAGCCATTTGGCTGCGCTGTGCTGCGTTTCTTTCAAAGCACAGTGGTGCATCATATTTACAACAATGTGTCGCATCCCTGTGCTTTTCTCTGCGCAGGCGCACAATTGGCTGCCAAATGCCAACGTATGCACCCTTTCGTTATGGTGTAAGGGTAAGGTTAGGGGAGAATGTTTTTGTGCAGGAAGGGACACCTTCCTGCACAAAACCAATCAGGTGAGGTGTTTCTCTCTTTCTATATGTGCTGCAGAATAGTATGCAACAAGCATTAAAGTGAAAACAACAGTATTTCTCCTCGTTGCGCCTCCTTACACCTCCCCTGGGGAGGCCTAAGATTCTGACGCATTCCCAAGTTCACGAAATGTTGTAAATCTGGGAATACGGCAGAATCCAAGGGTATTGCATGGGAACACCCACAGCAACACCCATGGCACACCCCTTTGACCGCAAAGTGCTTCGTCAAAAGGGGCGATATTTACAAGGCCACGCAGGATGGCTCTGGTGCGTCAAAAAAAGTGATGCACCTGCGGTGCACTGAGTTTGTTAATTTGCTCCTCTGTGTCACTGAAGCTGATGAAGATGAGTAGCAAATAACACAATGGCTATCGAGGCAAGTGATGAATCTGATGAAAAGTCTGTCCTGTAGACATTTGGAACATGATGACTCTATAGGCCTGACTCACAAAGAAAGTAAGAAAAGAATGGTGTAGATCTCCACCTCTGCCTGTGATTCGCAAACATTCATGGAACAACAGCTGAAAAGCTGAGCCATGTGCAGGTTTCCAGGTATACGTCAGGGAAGGTCATGTCACAAATTAATTGGGATCCTATTTCTGCTGTGTGGAGTCCCCAATAGCAGGGTCAATAGGATCCATTGTTCACATGCACACTTTTTTATTCTCTTCTGGGAAAATATTTTTTCCTATGTAGAAAGCCCTTTTCCCTAAACCCCCATCAGACCTTGCAGTGATCCACTAATCTTTCCACTCTGGAAAGGGATTTATGCCAGCCATTGACTGGTGTAAAAAACCTACCATTTCTAGGTTTGGCTGACCACAAACATGTATGTTTGCATGTGCTTACAATCTCTCACGGCTAAGCATGCCTCAAAATGCCAATTTTCCATACATTGAGTGGGATTTACAGGTGCAGAGTAAACTGAATTTGTGTCAGGCATCTCTGCACGTTAAAATGGGTCTGTGCGTGCTAGGAATGCATTTGTGAATTCCAGACAGAAGCAAAACAGGTAAATTAGGTAGTCAATTTATATTCCTGTCTCAATTTACCATTGTGAATAGGGCCCTATATTTATATATGTATATCGGAACATATATGACATAGATAGCACAAACCTATTTACTAAGGATCATTTCACTTTGCACAATGAGGGTTTCACAATGGAAAGTGCAGAAGAAAGGGGTGGAGAGATTGTAGAAGGAGGAGGCAATATCTAGGGTAGCAGTTTACTGTGAAGGGGAAGAGTGCTGTGTAGAGTCTCAATGGAGTTTGGGTCACTGAGACAAGTGTTAAGTCTGTGGGTGGGACGCGATGTGGTGTGAATAGTGATGGAAGTGAGAACTCTTAATGAAGTAGTCTAGCATCTGGGTGGCGCTCCTTTAAAGTAAATTCAAGTATACTCAAATTGGTTAAAGCAAAGTCATCTAGGGGGATTTGTACAAGGAAGTGGAGGAGAGAGGCGTTAGCCTTCCTGGCTTAACGCCTCTCTCCTCCACTTCTGAAACACAAGGCTGCACCATATTTACAAGAATGTGGTTCAGCCTTGCGTTTCCCCCTGCGATGGCGCTAAGTTTAGCAACTTAGCACCAACGCAGGCACCCTTGCACCAGAGTGCAAAGGTGTCTGCGTGTGGGGAGGATTGGTTATGTGTAGGAAGGTGTTCCTTCCTGCACATAAACAATCCTAGAAACGCCATCCTGTCACTTTCATGTGTGCTGCTTCATGCAGCACACATGAAAGTGACAAAATGGCATTTTTTTAAAAAGTTTGTTTATGTGCAGGAAGGGACACCTTCCTACACATAAACACACACTGTCATTTTGCTCTTTCCATGTGTGCTGCCATTTCTCCTCGTTTCGCCATCTTAAGACCAGTTTTTACCTGGTCTTAATTTTGGCGCTACCTCCTATGTACGCCACCCTTGTACATAGGGGGCAGCGTCAAAATAAATGGGTGTTGCAGTGGAACGCCCACCACAGCACTCACTGCCCACCCCTTTCACGCTATGCATTGCGTGAAAGGGGGCCTTATGTACAAGGCAGCATTAAGCCACATTAAGTGGCTTAACGCTGCCTTGTACATAAGGCGCAGCCCCTATCGCCACCAAAACGTCAATATAGGTGATTTTGTGGTGGCGATAGGGGCTTGTACATATGCCCCCTAGTCCCGCTGAAGAAGTTGCTATAGTGAGGCATTTATGGAAACTTGACAAAGAGAATTAATTGGTAATCACATGAGGAGACATGAGAGTTGCAAGTTCTGTCTGTGTAATTTCCACATTTCTTTGTACCTTCCAGAAGGTGCAATGATCCAATGACTACCCTGCTGAAAGTCTGAACACCATAGTACCTTATGGGTTACAAAATGGTTTCAACACTCTAAACAAAAACGTGTGTGCAGATATAGTACTCTAGCACCTCAGAAGATGTGAAACTCTTTAGCAAAAACACACTAAGCATACAAATGAATCCAAACAAGAAATTGTATTTGCTTAAATAAGAGGACCTCCTGGGAGTTCCTCCTTCTTCTACTCGCACTATATTACCTCTCATGCATTTTGTAAAGATTACAAATTATGTACTTTTTGAGTTCGACCAACATCTACCAATTGCCTTTCACATTCACCCCAACTGCATTATTCAATGAAGTATTTTGAATCAATTATCTTATTTTCTCGCCTAGTCTGGTGGCCAGATCTTCTTCCAAGGACTAGTACTAAATAAACTAGTGCCGGCTACTGTTATTTCCCAGGGTGCCTACTCCGGGTCATAACTGTTTGCTTTTGATTGGCGGAAGCTGACAGCTGACAATATATATATATATATATATATATATATATATATATATGTTTCACTTACCTTACCATATACTTACCTTGTATTGAAAGCTTGCATTGTAATATCATACAACTGCCTATACTGCCTGGATTCTTGAAATCTCCAATATTCTTCCCAAAAAAACCTATAAATTCAATTATAACTGGAATGGTAGCTATGTCCTACTCTGCTCTTGGATGATCATGCTGAAAACCATTTCTTCTTTTTCTCGCTCTATGTTATGTTATGTTAAAAGGGTTTTGTAAAGCGCTCGTACACCAATTGGTTTCATGGCGCTATCTAGGAAGGCGAGCCTAGTGGTTCATTCGTAGGCCTGGGTAAACAGCCAAGTTTTAAGAGACTTTCTGAAACTCATTAGGTTGGTACTGGATCTGATTTCCAGAGGGATAGAGTTCCACAATTTTGGGGCTAGAGTGGCAAACCTACAGCCCCCTTGGCGCTTGAGTTTAAACGTAGGGACATTTAGAAGTAGAAGATGAGCCGATCGCAGGTTGCGAGAGGGAGAGTAACGGGAGATAAGGCTATCCATGAATTTAGGGCTTTGGCCATGCAGGGATTTGAACAGCAGGCAGCCAATTTTGAAGGCGCAGCGTTGGGGAATGGGGAGCCAGTGCAGCTTCTTTAAGAGGGGGGAAGCATGTTGCCACCTGGGTTGCCTATAGATCAGTCTGGCCGCTTGATTTTGTACCATCTGGAGGTTTTTAGAGAGGTAGAGTGGTATGCCGAGGTAGACAGTGTTAGCGAAGTCGAGGCGTGATAAGACCAAGGCTATCACCACCTGTATCAAAGCTGCTTGGGTGAGGAGTCTACTTATTTTCCTGATTTTACGCAGCTGAAGGAAACAGGCGGAAACCACAGATCCAACGTGTGTTTTAGCGAGAGATCATTGTTTATGGTGACTCCCAAGCTTTTTGCTGAGGAGGCAGGAGTCGGGGGGGGGGACCTAGTTCGTTAGGCCAATAGTGTGGGCCCCACGAGCTTAGACTGCCACCGGTCAGAACTAAACAACAACATATTATTTCTGAAGTTGTTTCATGCTGCAGCTGCAGAGAGAGGATCACAGACAGTTTGAATTGTACTGTTCTTCTTCTAGCTTATTAAGGTATGGAGTTAAGTGTTTGGTATTATTTCAGTAAAATGTGGTGCTTGAAGTAGGACTTTGTCTGGGTCAAGCACAGGCCTCAGGCAAGATTATGCCAACCTGCCAAGCTATAAAATCACTAAACAAAGAGAACATCCTACCTGAATAGCACAATCCCTATTTCAGAAGAAGAGAAAGCGTTTGTGTCGTTGGTCTTCACATTAGGAGCATCTAAGTAATTGCTAAGATATACCATATGCAGACTGTGTTAGCTAAAATCAGTTTAGTAGTTGTCTTGGGGAAGTTTGGAATCATATATAGCTCAAACCTTAAAGACATTATGAAGATAATGTCATTAGGGCCGGGAACATGCAATCCAATCAAAAGAAGTCTGGCAGAGGATTCTATTGCCCCTATGGATAGTATATTGTTAGCTTAAAAAATCGGCATTCCTAGTACGCTGTCTGTATTTCTATTAATATCACTGCAAATGACAGAAAATTACTATGAACTGCTAAGAAAAGCACGTTTGTAATTGTACCGGAATAGTAGACATGCAACATGGCTCCCTACGAATTGAATTAATTCAATTATTGAATAACCCTGAATTTCAGTCTGCAAATAAAAATTCTCCTCTCTGGATATGATGAAAAGTTTTTTTTTTTTTCAACTGGACATACAAATTCTCAGAGTGAAATGAAATCCCTCTTTGAAAGTAACTATTCCTTTGATGAAAGAATATTCCATCTCAGTTATCTGTGTTTGTCCGTATACATTATCTGTCTACTCCACAATTATTGAGTTTCAAGATAACATATGTATTAGCGGTCTGGTTCAGTACCAGACACCTTGAAGTGTGACATACATTACTGGATGAATCAGAAGAAAGGATGCGCTCTATTCTGATCTCGCGATAGCTTTGATCTTTGAAACACACCACTCCTTTGACAAGGTTTCCAGCTAAAAGCTTTGTTTGATATGTGCTTTCTTTATATTCCATTGAGGTTCCTTGTGAATAAGCAAAGTGAAGGATCTTAATTACTAGCTAACATCTCACTCCCTGATTTGACACAGAGGATCTGAATTTTGCGGCTACTGTGCCACCTACAAAAACGAAACTTTACATTTGTGATCAAAATCTCTCAAGGTCACAGTGTCACTGTTGACAAAGCAAACTGCAAGGTAACATTTGTGAAGAAATATTAACGGAAGTGTGTAGACTTGTGAGCTCGAAGCATGATGCTTAATAATGCCTTATTTTTACTTAGCAGTTCATACCCATCTCTGCTGTTACAAAGCGCTGGCAGGCACAAAACAGATGTTACTATTGTCCAACTATTAATAGTTAATTTACCAGTGCAGGAAGGGTAGACAGCTGAGTCTGCCTTTCCTGGATGTCAGTATTTGACTTTCAGATCACCACAAGCGGTCGAAACTGTGGTTTTATTTGGGTAATGGGTGCATGCATCAATCACAAAGCTTGAGTGTGGGTGTTAATGCCCGCTCATGGAGGTATTTGGACAAAATATCGAGTTACAGAAATATCGAAAAAACAATATTGTGATACAAAAATATGATGCCGAAATATTGTTGTTAAGAATAGCGATTTCTTCAGGAAAGTAATATCGTTGTCAAGTCTATCAGTGCTGTTAATATCATTTTCAATGATATAATTGTACAAAATATCTTTTTTATTTATCTTTGAGTTTTAGTTCATACATTAATTTTATGTGTTATTGTTTCTATAATTGTAATGATATTTTTAAATATAGTTTGTAATAAGAAGTGATTTATAATTTAAATTTTTTTAAATTACTAATAGTAATTTATAGTGTCGTAGCGGGTTGCCAGGTTTGTAGGGGTAAAGGGTGGGAAGTTCATTAAGTATAAATAATAATTATCTGTTAATTATTTAATTGATTATGAATTATATTATGTTAATTGTGTAATTACATCTTGTAAGTTATATATTAGGTGCAGACTGTGGGGTTTGTAGGGGTATAAAGTAGGAAGATAAAATAATTACTTATTAATTTTTTAATTATTTAAATACTTATTAATTTTGATAATTGTATTATACTTATTTATTTTAGTTATATTTTAAGTGAGGGCTGCTAGGCTTGTGGGGGTTTTGTTAATTAAGTAATAAATAAATAACAATTTTATTTAACTTGATTGTTAATTATTAAATTGTTAAATAATCATGCAAATTGTTTAATTGCTCTATTTTTGTATCTATAATTTATTTTTGGTTACTTGATAATGTTCATATTAAGAGTTTTATATTTGTTGTAAATTAATAGGGTTATTCAAATGTGTTTTGTGTTTGAAGTGAAGTACTTTCCCTACTGTTGCACACACTCAAGTGGGAATAGTAAATGTAACCCCTCTGAATTCCAATGTTTTCCCTAATGTTACACCAGTGATACAAAAAGTACAGCCTGGGGGCCACATGCGACCCTGACCTTTACATGAGGCTCCATGATCAATAGCAGCACTGTGCTGCTGTTCACTTGAATCAGCCCTAACATTAAAACGATGGTAAAAATACCAAAAAGCCTTTATTAAAAGGTTAATTGAAGTTAAAGAATGGAAGTAACTAGGTTGTCCTGCACCACTTAACTTTAGGAAACCTTCATTTTCAAAGCCATCTTGCAGAAAAAGTGTAAAAATGTGATAAGGTTTCTTCAAAAGTTCAACATTTTTTATTTCATTAATATGCAGAACCATTTCACCGTAGGATATCAGTTTATATCAGTGCATTGAGAAGTAATTTTAAAGTGATAGTTTTCATATATGACTTTGTAAACATGCATTCTTGCCAAACACTAACAACAATGCCAATAGTAGACTAAGAGTTAAGTCAGTTGTTATATGCACTCTTAAGGTGGCCTCCAATTATACACAAATCAACATTATAGTTTACTAAATGAAACATGGGAAAAGGTTTTGTTCAGCGCACATCCTGAAGTCATGTATTTAGCAGTCCTCTTATATGTGATAAGAAAAGAAAAAGGAGGAAAAGTGAAATGAAACATTTGCCAAGTATCACACAATTTGGTAAAGTGGGGAAGCTGAGATTAATCCCAGGTTATGCTTCTCTTCCCCTATATCCACTGTACAGCACGCCTTCCCACCATTACCCCGACCACTGGATCGACACCCTGCTAGCATCGATCCAGCCCTCAGTCACATCAAAGGACAAACTTTACAGCCCTTGTGCTACACAGACTGGAGGTCCAATGCTTTCCCTACAGTTGCAAAGACTGGAGAGGGAATAGTAAATATAAAACCTCTGAAGTCCAAAACTTTCCCTACTGTTGCACAGACTGGAGTGGGGAGAGTAAATGTAACCCATTTGGAGTCCAATGCTTTCTCTACTGTTACACAGACTGGAGTGGGAGTAGTAGATATTACCTTTCAGTAGGCCAACACTTTCTTTCCTGTTTCACAGACTGCCGTGGGAATAGCAAATGTAAACCCCTTTGAAGTCCAACGCTTTCCCTACTGTTGCAAAGACTGGAGTTGGAATAGTAAATGTAATCCCTCTGAAGTCCAACTCTTTCCCTACTGTTGCACAGACCGGAGTGGCAATAGTAAATGTAATCCCTCCGATGTCCAACATTTTCCCTACTGTTGCACAGACTGGAGTGGGAATATAAATTTCACCCATCCGAAGCCTAACGTTTTTCTCACTGTTGCACAGACTGGAGTGGGAATATTAAATCTTACCTCTTTGAAGTCCAATGCTTTCCCTACTCTTGCACATACTGATGTGGGAATAGTAAATCTATTATTCCCAGGCTTCAATATGTTTCTTGATATTGTTTAAATATACACATATATGTGTGTCTATGTAAGTATATATTTATATACAGTATTAAATATTATTTACATTTATTTTATTTACATTATATTCATGATAGATATTAACATATTTAAGATTTACCATGTTAAACTATATATATATATATATATACATATATATATATATATATATATATATATATATATATATATATATATATATATATATATATATATCCACAAAACAGTTCTCCACTATGCTAGGAGCCCCCGTCCCTGCAGGGCGGCCTCGTATGAACAGGCAAGGAGTCTCCTGTCATTCAAAACTACATTCAAGAAGAAATGTCGAGGCTTCAAGTCTGTGAACTGCAAGCTTTATTTCAAGTACACAGAGGCAGCATTCCACTCTTTCCCTGACGCGTTTCGACAAATAATTGCCTTGTTCACAGGTGAGTTGAAACATGGTGCTTGATATCATTGGCCTTAAGTACCATGCGCACGTGACCTCAGTTATCAGCATGCATCATCCATGATGCACCATAATTGTAAATGCAAATTCTGTCATAAATGTTCTGCTCAATAGCACGAAATTCAAAGCACAGTGCATTATTGGTGCAGCATGATTTTAAACAGTCATGTAATGCAAGGAAGGCATCCAACATAAATAGCAGTTCAGCTCAAATGCTGCCATTTTAATCTATTAAAAAGCGCAGTTTGTCACGGAAGTGACAAGATGAAAACTTCCATCCTGTCGCCCTTTCTCACCTCCTTAATTGCATATCACCAGGAAAATTCCATTATGGTACAAAAGGGGACGAGTGGGACATGCTCCCCAAATTTAATCCACAAAACAGTTCTCCACTTTGCTAGGAGCCCCCGTCCCTGCAGGGCGGCCTCGTATGAACAGGCAAGGAGTCTCCTGTCATTCAAAACTACACACAAGAAGAAATGTCGAGGCTTCAAGTCCGTGAACTGCAAGCTTTATTTCAAGTACACAGAGGCAGCATTCCACTCTTTCCCTGACGCGTTTCGACAAATAATTGCCTTGTTCACAGGTGAGTTGAAACATGGTGCTTGATATCATTGGCCTTAAGTACCATGCGCACGTGACCTCAGTTATCAGCATACATCATCCATGATGCACCATAATTGTAAATGCAAATTCTGTCATAAATGTTCTGCTCAATAGCACGAAATTCAAAGCACAGTGCATTATTGGTGCAGCATGATTTTAAACAGTCACGTAATGCAAGGAAGGCATCCAACATAAATAGCAGTTCAGCTCAAATGCTGCCATATTAATCTGTTAAAAAGCGCAGTTTGTCACGGAAGTGACAAGATGAAAACTTCCATCATGTCGCCCTTTCTCACCTCCTTAATTGCATATCACCAGGAAAATAGCAAATTTAACCCCTTTGAAGTCCAACGCTTTCCTACTGTTGCAAAGACTGGAGTTGGAATAGTAAATGTAATCCCTTTGAAGTCCAACTCTTTCCCTACTGTTGCACAGACCGGAGTGGCAATAGTAAATGTAATCCCTCCGATGTCCAACATTTTCCCTACTGTTGCACAGACTGGAGTGGGAATATAAATTTCACCCATCCGAAGCCTAACGTTTTTCTCACTGTTGCACAGACTGGAGTGGGAATATTAAATCTTCCCTCTCTGAAGTCCAATGCTTTCCCTACTCTTGCACATACTGATGTGGGAATAGTATATCTATTATTCCCAGGCTTCAATATGTTTCTTGATATTGTTTAAATATATACATATATGTGTGTCTATGTAAGTATATATTTAAATACAGTATTGAATATTATTTAAATTTATTTTATTTACATTATATTTATGATAGATATTAACATATTTAAGATTTACCATGTTAAACTATATATATATATATATATATATATATACATATACATATATATATATATATATATATATATATATATATATATTTATATATATATATATATGCAAAACCCTCGCCTTCTCCAGATCGCATCCGCGGGAACAAACGAGAGTGGACCCAAGTTGAGTGCTATTTTCGTTTATTTCTCCAAAAACAGCTCCGCCATGACGCGTTTCGGCAGTTCACTTGCCTTGATCACATATATATATATATATGAAAATATTATATGTTAGCATGTTTTTTAATTATATTAGTGTTAAAGGATATTTTGCTTTCAATGTTCTTGTATTTACCATTATAAGTATAGGCAAACAGTATTTTTGTAAAAGATATTCTTGACCCAATATTTCTGCATCTCGATATTGTTTTGTTCAATATTGTGTCAGTGATCCCTCGTCGATTCCTGTACTAAAGCCCTTAAAGATGATGGAATACTTCATTGCAGTTCCTGTTCATGCACACGTTGATACATATTATATTTATCAATATTATCAGAGAAATAATATTTTACAGTACAGAAATAAATAATTCCAGATTGTCCACTAACTTAGATCACTTATATCATGTAGAGTATATATACATCAGATCCCCATTCTACTAATCTTGATTAAATATACACCACATGATGCACTGCTTAAGAGTGGAGCTGGCCTCTAAGAAGAAGCAATCATAATAAATTAAAATCAGTAAATGTATTCTCTCTAAGGCGTACAGCCACAATATAATGTTGACTGGGTCGTGAAGTCCCCTGTGGCTTTGTAAAACGTTTTATGTTATCTGTGTGCCTGAATGGTGCAGATCTACCACCACTATTGGCCTGCTAGTGGTGTGGAAATCTGTACCCAGAGGCATTTTGAAACATATACACTTCTAAAGGAACAATTGATCTTGAGCTAACTACTTCCTTTTACCTCAGCATCTTCCTGTGCCTTGGAGTGTCTGGGGTGTTAACAATTCGATTTCTAATAATAAAATGGGGGCCACTCGCAAACATTAAGAATACATCAGGAGCCTGTGTCCTTTCCCCAATCCACCATTTATTAAAAGTTAACAAATTAGTAATCACATCCACGCTTTTGCAGCAGTTCAAATTCCCGCTTCTTGGTTACTTCCAAACCTCTACACTGGCCTTCTTAGACTACCCATCATCTATGTTTTCATTTACTGGATTTCTATTCTCTTTTGATTAACTGTTTTGTTATAAACCATCTTCTAATCTAATGGTTTATACATCCTATTTTAACAAAAATATTACTTATAAATAAATGGCTCCCTGTTAAACAATCATGTTCATATTTGTATATGATTTTGGTGAAAACAACAGAGAAATTAACACAGAATGAAAGCACAGTTATTGATATGCTCTGGCCTGTCTGGCAGTTCTGAAGATAATAGAAAGATTTATTTGAAAGATGTTGTGGCTGGAATTTTTGTCACATGCACTAACGATACAACTTCCTAAGGTAGTTGCCAAAGTTCATTTGTGTCAAGCAAAGTCTGGCATTAGGCCTATCCTGGTTCTGATGTCAGAAGAAGGTTTTGGCATAATATTACTGTTCAGCACCAGTCTCTTAATGCTTACTAGATTACTGGATCCCATATCTTCAAGACAGCTCTCTCGTAACAAGAGGAACAATATCTGAGCATTAAAATAAACCACATTATATAGAGTAATCTTTCCAACAAAAAATATTGCATACAATGTATTTGCAGGTGCACTATGGAAGTCAGCACAACATATTGTTTACCCGCATCTCCCCACATGGTTTACTATGAGGAACCATGCTTGGAGAGTGTTCCAGATTGAAACTGTAATTTATTTTGGTGTCCTTCTAGAGCACTTAATTGCACATGCTGTCTCCATATTTATTGTATGTGGGTACTCCTTTGCTTCAGCAGGAGCACTTGCGCATCAGGCAAAAAAGGTGAGGTAGCCGATTAGAATAGGAAATGAATAGCGACACGTTCTATGCGTAACAAGGACAATTCCAGAAACCTCCAAGTATAGTGTCCTTGCTCCATATTTCAGCAGTATGGAATGTATGGCTTGCAAGGTTGGATCCTTGACGGATTTTTAAATTAACCCCTCACTAACTAAATGAGTTCCTTTTAGTATAATGATATGGGCATTTGCCTAATGAGGATATCACTAAAAGCTGGCATGGATCCACCTCTTCTGGCCATGGTTTGGTCATCACTACACTCTATAGCTGCAGAAGACCCTTGTTTCTTGATATCCCTTTTATTTTTGGATAGTGTATGCATGACTACATAAATATAACACTGAACACTCACTGGTTCAATCAAGATCTTTGAGACTGACGGGTTCCAGATGGTGTTTCGATATAGTGGTGTTGCGAGCCATGAGCTTTATTACAACTGTGATAATGCTCTATTACTTACCGGTAATCTTCATTACTCCGGGTCCCGTTGTCCTCGTCCCATTCATACGCCTCTTTGTTAATGAATGGGACGAGGACATAAGGGACCTGGGGGTAATGCTCTATTACTTACCGGTAATCTTCATTACTCCGGGTCCTGTTGTCCTCGTCCCATTCATTAACAAAGAGGCGTATGAATGGGACGAGGACATAAGGGCCCTGGGGGTAATATGTATGTTGTGTTTATAAATTCCAAGCAATACATTTTTAACTAAACACTCAGGATCACTTTGCTCAAAGTCACATTTGATTTGGAAGATGGAGAAAATAGCTTGACGTCATCAAATGATGCAACATTCTGGAATGAAAAACGAGTGGGTAGGTGAGTGAACAAGTGTGTCAGTGGGTGTGAATAAGCAAGCGTTCATTCTGTAAAAAACTGTCCCTCCATGTGTTGCTTATATATCACAATTGTTTTAATTATACATTTAGTTTTCAGATGTTACTTTTTTCCTATGGGTCCAATCAAATTCCTACGCTTAAAAAGAAGAATATTAGCTAAAGCCTATTTTCCATACTGAGTGCCATTCACTTCACCCTTCTCGTTTCTTCCTTTAGCATGTAACAAACATACACTATTACCTGTCGAGCTTTTCAAGTAGTCTACAAAGCAACCTGTAAGGTATTGACCTAAAAAAAGCACGGATTTCCAAAGTGAATCACTAAGAAATTCTGAATGCCAATATAAGGGCACTAACTATTCTCTTAAACTGAGAGCAATTTATGGTCAAGAGAACAGATTTGATATGTACAACTCATTGCTCAACAGAGCCCGCTATAGATTGATCTTTATTGAATGTATGTAAATGTATTTCAGCTCGAATGAAGTTGAATTATTAAGCATGTACTGGGCGCTTAACAACAAATAAATTGTCCTGGAAAATGTCGTACTGTAGTAAATCATATCTCTAATGACATTTGATCAGTCAGTAATAGAGTTTGTTGCATTAGACTGGTTGGAATACATTAGCTGGAGTCTGGAGATGCCGGGGCTAGAAAATAAAGGGTTTAGAATGTTGATTTCATCTAAGAAAAGTATTCACATTTCTTTCCCCGGGAAAGAGATTCACCATAACTCAATTTCGCTGTAGGATTAATGTCCGCAATAAAATTGGCATTTCATTTGAGATATGCGTACGAGTTGAAACCTTCCATGGTCTCCAATTTATGCCATTGTAATATATGGTCCTGACATGAAATTCTGATGTAGCTAAAAGGATTATAAATGTTCGTAGAGAAAAGTGGCTGAACTTCCCTATCTAAAAGTAAACTGCCTTGAAGTTTTTCTCAATTTAAGTTGTATATTTGTCTTGCTTTTTAAATTAGGTAAATCTTAGCATTTTCAGAATATTTACGCTTTTAGCAACAAATCGTTTATAGTCCCAGTTTATTCATGGGAACACATTTGATAATTATACCAGTGGAGCAAACAGAAAAATTGCCTGTTGAAAACGTGGTCACTGAATACCACCATATGTGAATGACACTCAAGTGCTGCTTCTAACGCACAGCATTAAAAACACAATGAAGTTGCTATAATTTGCTGAATTTGCGAAATGGTACTCATGAAATGTAATGACATCAGAATTATCAAATTGTGCTCTCACTCTTGACTCTTAACACTATGACGTTTTTAGTTTGAGATAATGAATGGCCACATTCTGCTTTAAGATTCTTACACAACATTGTAATCTTGAGTTAGAAGGAATACTCCATTTAGTTTGCTTGAGTCCGTCCGCCATCGTTTCCTTTTTGGGACCGCCCGCCTACAAGGTGGCAGTCCCACAGTAGGAATTACGATGCGACCGCCACCGAAGCGGACGCATTGCCTATTTTTTTTGTATTGCTGGCTGCAGCACACGCCGCAAGTCAAAAAAGGGTCACCACACATTTCCCTGCACTACGTGGCAGGCACCATGCGGTGCCTGCCACATGGTGCAGGGACATGTAGGGGGGCACCATAGATGCCCCCACTGCCAACAGCCTACGGCCAGGGGGGAATGGGGGACCGCTATGGGCCCCCAATGTCCCTTTCTGCCAGCTTTTCCATGGCGGGTGAACCGCCATGGAAAGGCTGGCGGGGGGGGACATCGTAATCCCTACGGCAGTGCTTGGTAGGCACCACCACGAATGCAGGGATTGCAAGGTCCTCCACCGCACCGGCAGGCTCAAGGAGCCCATCGGATGTGTGGTGGTCGGTCCGACCGCCATCACATCGCCTGCCATCCTAATGTGGCGGGCGGTGAAGGTGGTTCTGATTGCGGTGAGACTGCCACCAACAGCCTGTCGGTGGCGGTCTTGCCACCACCGTAATGACCTCCTATGTTCTCTTTCCTTAAACAAGTTAAATAGGTAATCCCAGTTTCGACTTCCTTTTCTACTATTTTTCTATAGGGTATTTCACAAAAGAGGGTATTGCGGCTGATAAATTCAGATTATAGAAATTAATTTAGGCATAGCAACTAGCATAATATTAATGGGTAGCTATCCAGCTGGCCTGTTTTTATACCAGTTGCACTGTGATATTTTACAACTCCTGCTACTTTAAACGCTCAACTCACACTCAAGTACACTCACCATAAATTGTGCAAAAAAACTGTGTTGAAGATCACAAATGAAGCGAATATTTACAAGAAGTGGGTTATTAAGGCTGACATGAATGGAAATAAAGAACATTTAGGAGGATAAAATCTAAAAGTAAAAAAAATAAAAAATTGCATGTTTTCCGAACTGTGCACACAAATGCACAACGTGCACATGCATATAGTACACACGGTTGGGATGAGGTCAACGGCCATTCATCATACATGCACAATTTAAACAGTGCACACGTTATGCATAAATTTCATAGAGGTGGAACATCTAGCCTCCTACACCCATCTCTATTTGGGCGTTGTTTGCGGTATGTTGGCAATTTGCTGTTCCTGTGAATGGTGGTGCCATGCATACTCCTTTTCTACTACACCTAGGTAGCAAGTTGTCTGTGAGAGTTTAAGTGTAGTCGATGAGTGGATTTGCAGACAGCATTCCTCATATATTTGTACCATACACCCCTACGGACTCTGAGATTTTACCTTCCATTTCCTATGCTTAAAGAAGCCACACCTACTTATGTGTTTTGTAGAAAAGATTTTACATATATTTTCATGCTGGAAATGCAATGCAAAATGCTAATGAATATCCACAATGTTCCAGGCGTGCAAGTGTCCAGAGCATTTTGTATATAAGCTAGAAGTTTAGAAGATTTATAACAGTATAAAGTTCGTCTCAAGAGACAATCTACTCCAATTGTGCAATTCAGAATTTCAACTAGCACATCCATGTTACACTTAGGTGCGCAAAAGTATTTGCAGATGAGTTATTCTGTTGTGATATTGTCAGATTGTTCCTTGATTTAATATGTTCTGTGGAAATGTTTCCCATAAGCATGTACTTTAACTTATTTCACACAATTTATTCATCACTAAGTTGTTTCTAAATTTTCACACCTGGGGCAGATTTATCGACACAATGCACCTGTGCAAAGTCAAAAAAGTAATGCAAACCACAAAGTGTTGATGAAATATTTACTTTCCAAGCAAAACCTTTTTTGAGCTGAAAGCCCTATTCCTAAAAGTAACTGTTGGACTTGGCCCTTTTTGCAGGGTCATCCCTAAACTTTTTGCCTTCCTCCTATATTTTTTCTGACCTGTTGTTGGCTGTTTTATGACTCTGGGCACTTTACCACTGCTGATCAGTGCTAAAGTGCATATGCTCTCTGTGATAAATTGATGTATGGATTAGTGACTCCATGATTGGATGATTGGTTTACTTGTCAGTCCCTAGTACAGTGCCCTGAGTGTGCCCAGGGCTTGTAAATCCAATGCTGCTGGTGGGCTTGCAGCACTGGTTGTGCCACCCACAGAAGCAGCTTGTAAAATGTGTCTCAGGCCTGCCATTGCAGAGCTGGTGTGCAGCCTAGGGCTGCCATGTCGACTTGGTGAGTGCACCTACTTACCAGTCCCTAAACCTTCCCTTTACTGCATGTTGGTCACCCCTAAAGAGGGTGCATTGTAAGTATAAGGTAGGACATGCCCTGGTGTGTGTGGCATGTCCTAATAGTGAATTACAGCCATTTTCGTTTTTCACTATTGCAAGGCTACCTGTTCCCCATAGGCCAGACTGGGCAGTTTGATTATTACACCTTATAATCCTAACTGACCCAGGGAACATGGTAGAAAAACGAATTTAGTATGCCTGAACTCAGGATGATAAAATACATCTTTTAGTGAAGTTGGTTTTAACATTCTGTGTTTGAAAATACCACTTTTAGAAAGTAGGTATTTTCTTGCCTAACTATCCAAGCCTGCCTCTGCTAGGTTGTGTATTCCTTGTCTGGGTTTGTGAGTGACAGGGGCTGGGGGACTCCAGGAGACAGGGTGAGTCAGAACAGGGCTGAATAGAGAGTTCTGCATCCAGAGTGGAGGGAGGAGTTGCACCTGGGTCTGAATAGGGCTAGGCCTGCCTTCCACAATGCTGGCTCCACCTCCTGCCGGGCGGCTGAGCACTCTGCCCCACATTCTGAAAGGAAAGAAGGAGTCCTGTAAACAAAGTGCTCCAGGACTGACCAGAACTGGTTTTGGACTAGGCAAAGGCCTCTCTGCCTTCAGAGAACAAAGAGAAAAGGTGTATAAAAAGGGGACCCAGACCCCTAGGAAATTAGATCACTTTTGGGAAACAAGAAGAAACCTTTGCTGAGGAGCGGAACCAAGAAGAAACTGAGGAGAAGACTATCCCTAAGCTAGAGGGATCTGCCTGCAGTGGTTGCCTGACTGCCAAAGAAAGGAGAAGGGAACTTTGTGTGTACTTTCATCAACTTGTGAAGGATCTCCAAGGGCTTGATTTCAGAGCTTGCCTCCTGCTGAAGTCTCAGGGACAACAGACTTCACCCACCAGCTCCCCTGTATTCCCTTGCTGGGAATTTGGACCTTCTGACACACTTGCGTGTCGCTGGGAGCTGGAAGCGCGACTCAAGACGAAGAAGCGTGTCGCCGCGGCCACTGCTTCTCGCATCGCCGGAGAAGAGTGTCGATGTCGCAGCAGACGCCGGCGCATCCCCGAAGAAGCGTGCCGCTGATACCCTCGCATCCTTTGAAGCACCTCGCAGCACCGGAGAAAAGTGTCACCGTCGCAGCAGACACCGTCGCATCCCCGGGGCAGAGCATCGACCTTGCATCAGACGCCGACGCATCGCAACAAGAGGCACCCCGCATCCCAGGAGAAGATCGTCGACCTCGCATCAGATGCCATCGCATCGCCAGGGAAGCGTGTCGCAGGGCCTGTCGCGGCTCCAAAGATTCATCGAAATCGCCGCACGGCCGTCAGGCGTGCACGCATCACCCCTTCGTTGTCACAACATCAAGAAGACGCCACTTTGTTTCTTTGCACCAGATCTTCAACGCATCACCGTCCTTGCGTGTAAGGGACGACCGCATCACCTTCCCTGCAACACTTTCGTTGCCGTGCGTTACGCATCTTAAGGTACATTGAACTCAAAGTGTCGCATTTCCATTTTAAGAGACTCAAGCTAATTCTACCATCTTTAAAGTACAGTATTGTGGATTATTTTTGTCGTTTATGGTCTTGTGGTAAATCTATATAAAAGATACTTATTTTTATAATACAACCTGTGTGGTGTCCATTTGTAGTGTTGTCACTGGATTACTGTATGTGTTCACAAATGCTTTACACACTGCCTCTGAACTAAGCCTGTCTGCTCGTGCCAAGCTACCAAGGGGGTGAGCAGGGATTATTTCAGGAGTGTACCCTCTTACCCTGACTAGAAGCAAGGGTCCCTATTTGGACAAAGGTACCTACCTCTGCCAACTAGAGACCCCCAGTTCTAACATTGGTGGTCAGCGGTGAGGATTCTGGACTTGCATTTGTGACTCATGTACAGTGATTGGTAAACACTACCTAGTGAGTGCAGACCAAAACGCAACCACATACTTTTGGTAGATATTCTTTTCTGGGACTTTCTATGTTTGCTAAAAACTGCCAAGTTTAATCACCATGGATACAGCAGCATCCAGAGCATCTGTTGATTATGATTGGGGGAGGAGAGTAACGTCCCCAGCAGGTAGCAGAGTTTCTGCCCAAGGTCTGTCCCCAGAGGAGCTGAAGGACAGAGAAAAGAGTAGGATGCATGAGATGGAGCTGACCAAGCTCAAGTTAGAGGGGCAGTTGGAATTTGAATTGCAATCTAGAAAGTTGGCCTTAGAAGAGAAAAGAATGGATCAGGAGCATGAGTTGAGAATGAGGGAGCTTGATTTAAAGCTCGAGAGGCTGGAGGCCATGAGTGTCTCAGCCCAGCAACAAGAAATGTGTGTAGCTCAGAGAGTGAGCTTTGCTGAGTTGGAGGGGGAGTCCAGCTCAGATGGTGGCAGCAAAATTATGTTATCTAGTGCTGAGCGAGTAGTACACCCACCCAGAGATGTGGCACCTGACTTGAAGGAGGGGGTTAATATACACCAGGAGGTTCCAGGATATGAGGTAGCTCTAGTGGTGCTCTGTGTCCCTGAGGTGGATTGGGGAACTGGCACAGGGGTTCATAGTCCTAGAGGTGGGAGGGACACTCTACTGACTCTAGATGAGAGGTGCAGGGAGAGGACTTCCCCCATGGTTGAAGTCCTGATGTGTGAGTGTGGAGACCGCCCAGAAGAGTGTGGGTTGAATGACAGAGACAGTCAGATACTGTCTTGCCAATCTCAGGAGAGTGGTGTGGAGTATGTGTGCAAGGCACTGGATGGTGAGGTGAAGGATAGTTTGGTTAACCCCTGTGGGGGGCTGTGTGATCCAATTCTGGGAGAGCATATTGTAAGTCCCTATTTTCCAGAGCTATGCCAACACCTGTTGGAGTGTGAGTTCTCTGACCCCAGGGAGCTCACAATGGAGGCAGACCTTTTGGTGGATTCCAGAGGGTCTGGAGAGGCATTGGGGAGTGACCCTAAGAGGAGTGGCTCAGGTGTCTTCCAACCCAGAGTGGTGGGAGAGGTTCAGTGTAGCCCAGCTAGGTCCCGTGGTAATGGGAGGGGTGTAGGGGCTCACGTCCTGTCTCTGAGGAGAAGGAGTGAGTGTGGGGCTGCGTGTCCCAAGGTGCCCGAAACCCAGTCTCAGAGCCTGGATTGTTCTTTAAGGGAACACCAGGTAGGGAGGCTGCCCTGATGGGCCGCCTGTTGAGGAGGATCTCCTAGTGTCTAGAGAACCTGGAGCGTCTGTAAATGGAGCTCCAGTGTTTCTGGTGTCTGGCAGTGCCACTCCTAAGTGGAGGGTGCAGAAGTCCAGAGTGAGGGGTGAGAGGGGGAGAGAGTCCCCAGTGGAAGAACCAGTGGGTCAGAGACCAGCTAGAAGGGCTGAGTCACCAGTGAATGACCATGGTGACACCACTTCTGTCCTGGGGGATCTTCACGCACTGTCAGATGGACAGGGGTCGGGAGATCTGCGCCAGGCAGACTGTCACACAACACATGAGAGATGTGTTACCCTCTGGGGAGGCATGCGTGCTCCCCAGGAAGTCCTGGTGCGTCAGGCAGATTCTTACACAACTCTAGAGGAGTGTGTTTTCCTTGGGGGAGGTTGGTGTATCCCCCCGGAAGTCCTGGGTTGCCAGGCACAGGTCCAGCCTAAGGGTACAGACCCTGGGTTGGAGGGCCAGGTTCAGGGTGTCCCCCCTGACCTGGAGGAAGGGGCAGCTGCTAACAGTGCCCCTACCAGTTTGTCTTCTGGGGGTACCGCTCCTGATGGGAGGGGGCAGTACTCTGGAAGGGGGTGCAGAGGGAGGGAGTCCTCACCTCTGACCCCGGTTCAACTGGAGGGTTTAGACCCTAGATTGGAAGACCAGGTTCAGGGTGTCCCCCCTGACCTGGACACCCAGTTGCAGGATAGAACCCCTGAACTGGTGGGCTGAATTGTGCAGGACACCTGCCACAGGTGCCCTGGCAATTCTAGAAGGGGGTACCACTGCAGGTGGGAGGGTGCAGAGCCCCAACAAGGAGGAGGAGGACTGGGTGTGGGAAAGCCCACCCCAGTCTCCAGTCCAGCCGCCGGGTACAGGCCCGGGGCTGGTAGGTCAGTGTCAGGATGTCATACCTGACCTGACAGGAGGGAGAGTGGACAAAGGGTGCCAAGCACCTGGGGCTACTGCCCCCCGCTCTCTGACGCCACAGAGGTTTGAGAGCCCTGAGAGGCATAAGGCCTGGGTCTCATCCCTGACCACTGTCAGTAGCCACTGTGGCTTGCTGTCTGTCTGTTGGGACACACCTGTGAGCAAGTTAAGGTTAGGTGCTGCACAGATGGTGTCCACAGGTGAGAAGGGTTCCCCATAGGTTAGCTTGGTGAGCCCTGAGAGTATGGACAGAGGGATCCAAATAGGTTCAGATTGGTGTAGAACTGGAGTATGCCCCTGCTGTTGCGGGCCATGGTCCATGTTCTATCGCCCAAAGCAGAGAAGCCCATCAGGGTAGTGATTGGTCTGCCCTGCGTTTTGACTGGAAGGGGGTTGTGTTGGACTTGGCCCTTTTTGCCGGGTCATCCCTAAACTTTTTGCCTTCCTCCTATATTTTTTCTGACCTGTTGTTGGCTGTTTTATGACTCTGGGCACTTTACCACTGCTGATCAGTGCTAAAGTGCATATGCTCTCTGTGATAAATTGATGTATGGATTAGTGACTCCATGATTGGATGATTGGTTTACTTGTCAGTCCCTAGTACAGTGCACTGAGTGTGCCCAGGGCTTGTAAATCCAATGCTGTTGGTGGGCTTGCAGCACTGGTTGTGCCACCCACAGAAGCAGCTTGTAAAATGTGTCTCAGGCCTGCCATTGCAGAGCTGGTGTGCAGCCTAGGGCTGCCAAGTCGACTTGGTGAGTGCACCCACTTACCAGTCCATAAACCTTCCCTTTACTGCATGTTGGTCACCCCTAAAGAAGGCCCTAGGGCAGGGTGCATTATAAGTATAAGGTAGGACAGGCCCTGGTGTGTGTGGCATGTCCTAATAGTGAATTACAGCCATTTTCGTTTTTCACTATTGCTATGCTACCTGTTCCCCATAGGCCAGACTGGGCAGTCTGATTATTACACCTTATAATCCTAACTGACCCGGGGAACATGGTAGAAAAACGAATTTAGTATGCCTGAACTCAGGATGATAAAATACATCTTTTAGTGAAGTTGGTTTTAACATTCTGTGTTTGAAAATACCACTTTTAGAAAGTAGGTATTTTCTTGCCTAACTATCCAAGCCTGCCTCTGCTAGGTTGTGTATTCCTTGTCTGGGTTTGTGAGTGACAGGGGCTGGGGGACTCCAGGAGACAGGGTGAGTCAGCACAGGGCTGAATAGAGAGATCTGCATCCAGAATGGAGGGAGGAGTTGCACCTGGGTCTGAATAGGGCTGTGCCTGCCTTCCACAATGCTGGCTCCACCTCCTGCCGGGCGGCTGAGCACTCTGCCCCACATTCTGAAAGGAAAGAAGGAGTCCTGTAAACAAAGTGCTCCAGGACTGACCAGAACTGGTTTTGGACTAGGCAAAGGCCTCTCTGCCTTCAGAGAACAAAGAGAAAAGGTGTATAAAAAGGGGACCCAGACCCCTAGGAAATTAGATCACTTTTGGGAAACAAGAAGAAACCTTTGCTGAGGAGCGGAACCAAGAAGAAACTGAGGAGAAGACTATCCCTAAGCTAGAGGGATCTGCCTGCAGTGGTTGCCTGACTGCCAAAGAAAGGAGAAGGGAACTTTGTGTGTACTTTCATCAACTTGTGAAGGATCTCCAAGGGCTTGATTTCAGAGCTTGCCTCCTGCTGAAGTCTCAGGGACAACAGACTTCACCCACCAGCTCCCCTGTATTCCCTTGCTGGGAATTTGGACCTTCTGACACACTTGCGTGTCGCTGGGAGCTGGAAGCGCGACTCAAGACGAAGAAGCGTGTCGCCGCAGCCGCTGCTTCTCGCATCGTCGGAGAAGAGTGTCGACGTCGCAGCAGATGCCGGCGCATCCCCGAAGAAGCGCGCCGCTGACACCCTCGCATCCTTCGAAGCGCCTCGCAGCACCGGAGAAAAGTGTCGCCGTCGCAGTAGATGCCGTCGCATCCCCGGGGCAGAGCATCGACCTCACTTCAGACGCGGACGCATCGCAATACGAGGCGCCCTGCATCCCAGAAGAAGATCGTCGACCTCGCATCAGGCGCCGTCGCATCGCCAGGGAAGCGTGTCGCAGGGCCTGTCGCGGCTCCAAAGATTCATCGAAATCGCCGCACGGCCGTCGGGCGTGCACGCATCACCCCTTCGTTGTCGCAACATCAAGAAGACACCACTTTGTTTCTTTGCACCAGATCTTCAACGCATCACCATCCTTGCGTGTAAGGGACTACCACATCACCTTCCCTGCAACACTTTCTTTGCCGTGCGTTATGCATCTTAAGGTACATTGAACTCAAAGTGTCACATTTCCATTTTAAGAGACTCAAGCTAATTCTACCATCTTTAAAGTACAGTATTGTGGATTATTTTTGTCGTTTATGGTCTTGTGGTAAATCTATATAAAAGATACTTATTTTTATAATACAACCTGTGTGGTGTCCATTTGTAGTGTTGTCACTGGATTACTGTATGTGTTCACAAATGCTTTACACACTGCCTCTGAACTAAGCCTGTCTGCTCATGCCAAGCTACCAAGGGGTGAACAGGGGTTATTTCAGGAGTGTACCCCTTACCCTGACTAGAAGCAAGGGTCCCTATTTGGACAAAGGTACCTACTTCTGCCAACTAGAGACCCCAGTTCTAACAGTAACACAGATGCTTTGCTTTAGTTTGCGCTACTTTGCCTCAATAGCGCGTTGAGTGGGCGGTACATGACGGTACATGGGCTCACATGATACTATGCAAAACCCTACCTCCTAACAATGGTAGACAGGGTTTTGCACCCAAGAAAATACCACCTCAAGGCAAGTGCTAACAAGAAGAAATGTTTTTATTTCTCCAAAATTTTCACACATTGCATATGTGCTGCAGTGTACAGGACACACAGTGGGAAAAGATTTCAAGTCTGTCTAAGCACAGTATTTTGGACGGACAGGTACCATTCAAGTACAAAACTTTTGCTAGCCATCACAAACACCAATTTTCACTATGGTAAAAAAGTGTGTGTGCGTATGTGTGGTTCTAGGGAGCCTGAAACAGGACAAGTGCTGGCTAAAGAAAGCAACAGCACCATATTTTAGTAGATATGGCACAGCCATGCTCTCTCCTCATAGCACTCCCCCCTCAATTGCTAGCTGCGTTGCACTATGAAGTAGTAAATCTCCTCCTTGGTCTTAGAACTTGCAAGTAGGGTGTGTACCATTGTAGAACTGTGTTGTCACTCCTGAAGAAGCAAATCCAATGATGTAAGGAGAAAAAGATTTGTTTTATTATTTAAATAAGGAAGTCCTTATAAGCCCCACTGCCAGGGCTGCTAAAGCACCAGATGATGAAGGAGATTCCAGGTCCTATTCACGAAGGTAAACGAATACATGAAGGGCCACTCATGTGTAAATTTACTCCTAAACTGAGGTGTAAATCTACACTTTTGTTATTTTCAACATTTCTAAGTGTAAATTCACACCTCAGTGTAGACTTGCTTGTTCCACTAGGTCGGGGCAAAATGTATGTTCTGACAGCATATTTTGCGTGATTTTAGGATTTTCGTTTTATGCTTGTCATGCAGAATTATTGTAATAATGCCATTGTGCCAAGTAGCATAATTACCTCACCATTTGTTGCCAAATTGTTGTTGCTCTGCGATCCCCTTCAACTGGAGACTTTGCAATGTGGCCTATTAATACATAGACCATATTGCAAAATATGGGACAGATTGCCTTGGGTCAGTGCGAAATTTGTCACCACTTTTTGTGACCTGAGTCTTAGAACATCAGGCTCTAATAGCATTAGAAATGCGGAAGAACAATACATTGTAACAGGTGTCGCTATTGTTCATCCTTATCCATGGAATGGTTTTCATGGCCTCCAATGTGTTTAACAATACCACGACTGTCTACACTAGCACTTCTACTACTATGAATAAGAATAAAAAAAATGTTTTTAAGTAGCATGAAAACCACACTTCTGCTGTTTATAAGCAAAGTATAAATACATTTTTTACTATCACTTCACATAATCATACTCAGTTTACTGGCTTTCGAAAGATGAAAGGCTGAGTTGGCCTTGGGGGGCATTCAGTCTCATGACCTGCAGATCACAACAGTTGTCAGCCAGCCATCCTGCAGATTGTACATTATTGTTTTATGGATCCAGTCCCTGAATATTCCTCTGCTGGTTCATGAGCATTAATGTTATTTGTGAATAAAAGGTGATGGCTGCAGATGGTGCTCATTAAAGTGTGCTAATCAGATAAAATGATGAAAAGAATGTTCCATATGCAACATGGTCCTAAATTGACTGGGACTGGTACACTTATGTTGACTCCTGAATGTAATTGCCTTTGTATACCCAACAATATTTTAGGACTAAAGGTTCTTCTGCTCTTTTTTTCTAATTAATTGGCATAATTGATAGAAATTAGCCATTTAGGAGATAAAACCTCTTTAGTGCCTTCCAGCAAAATTGCACAAAGTTGTTTATCTGTGAAAGCGGAATCCATTTACACACAAATGCTACACTCCAGGCTTTTAATCCTTTTTATTCAGAGCTGTTATGCATATTTTTCAGGGTATGTGGCTTACAGAGAGCACACCACAAACTATTTTGTTATTGCAGCATTAGAAATAGACATGTCAAAACCAACCACTGCTTACTTACTGACTAGAGAGAGTTATTAGACTGGTGACTCAGGAGTCCGCTTTCACTTCCTGGAATTTGAGAGCCTGTTTTGCTATTGTTGAAATTGGAAGAATTTTCTGTTTTTATATAAATAATCTGACTCTGATAGGAACACTACAAATGCCAGATGACGTTGGGGGAATGCCTGATCACTATAACAGAATAAAACTAAACTACACTGAAAAGCAGAATTCATGACGAAGGTCATGGGTGTGCAACAGAACTGAAATAAATTGTATATAAAACACTAGAACCATTTCAAGCGCTATACTTCACTTTCCTGACCACCTTTTTGTGATTTCGTTCTATGTGGTGAGAATGTTGTAATTGGTTGTAAAGTAGAGGAATAATATGGGATATAATTATGGGTGTGTGAAGAGTTCACAAATCCCTCAGGCAGAAGGTGGATACTTTGTGATGAGGAAACACTAAAAAATGTGTAGTAGAGATGTCCAACATAGGCCCTGGAGGGCTTGACCCATGGCAGGTGTTTGCGATTTTTACATAAGAAACATTTATGTAAAATTTATCTAAATAGTCCTTATTCACATAGTCAGTCTTTCTCCTAAAAAAATTTCATCAAATTGCCCTTCTGGATCTATGTTGGACAACCCTGGTAAACCGTATACAAGTTGCTAGAAACAATGTGAAAGTAAAACTCAACATGGCCAGATCAGATACTTTGACAAATAAATGTGCATTAAGGTACAGGAGACATAAAACGTACAAAGACATTGAATATTAAAATCCAGTATAAAAAATACATAGTTGGAATGCTGACCTTGCAAATAATTGACATGGATTTAGAGCAGCGGTGGCCGGCGCAGGTAAGCGTGGTGAGGCGGGGCGGAGGCTCTGCAGGGTGGGAGGGGGGTAAGTCGACAGACGACATAATAGGAAAAATTAAATAAATAAATAAAACCTATTCCGTTGTCTGTCGACTTCCCCCCAGCCCCGCTCCACCGTCCCACCGCGCTTGCCTGCACCGGCCACGACTGATTTAGAGTTGAATGGAATTTATTAATAATTTTAAAATGATTCAGTAGCTTAGCAGGGGGACATCTAGGATCAAACCCTCTGAAACAGTATTATAAGTGGCCAGTGAGGTTTCGTCTGAATACTTAAACCGGAGACTCTTTGAGCTTGATGAAGCCTGCTCAGGGTACAATGGTGGCAGGGACAGATGATGTTAGGGTGCACTGATGGTTTATATAGAGTCATAGGAATCTGATGACGGTGGTTAGAGATCTACCTTAGCGCTGGGTTTTATCGTAACTTTGTGTTGAAGCCATATAGTGCGCTCTGTCTCACGTAAGTTATTGCTGTAAACCAACCTGTGTAACAAACAGAAATAATTCCAGCGAATAGCTCTGTGCTATGCTTCCCTCTGTGTTTTTCTTTGATTCTGATTTTATATGGTTTGATTGTGGGGGTTTGTTGGAAAGTGAAGCAAAGTCACATACTTTGATTTTCTGAATGAAGGTTTTCTATATCCGCTCTGGTCACACCCACTTTCCTTGCAATGCCTCCTCACCAAATACTTTGGCCAGGGTCAGCCCCAATTATTTTTTTTCTCACCAGTGTATTTTGTTCTGTCAGTATTTTCATTAGTGTTTTTAGGTTTGATATGCAAATGTCCCAATGGTCCAATGTCTAAAGAAGTAAAGGAACAATATGCTGAAAGCTAATGGAGACAGCTTTCCAATCCTGCAATGGGAAGGCAGGTGGAGGTTAGCACATATGGACCAGATGCCAGTGAAACACGGGCCAGGATATTCACACACAGAAGAGGGCCAAAAGGCTTGGTGTGAAGCCAATAATAAGACTTCACGCCAAACTGATGGGTGTCAATCATGGACTCCATGATTGTCTGGGCTACATCACTGAAATTTGTGAATGTCTAAAGCTGCATAGTCACTTAAACTATATGCACTGAATATATATCCGAGCTGTTTTAGCACCTTACCAAATGAATCTCACATAGCTGAACAATTGCCTTTATATTTATTTTTTCCCTCTCTCGCTCTCTGATAACTTCAAAAATTGTTTAATGAAAAAAGTGTGAAAGAAAACTAAAAAAGAAAGGCAGACGCTTAGAATCCAATCTAGCACATATGCATACTAACATTTTCATAATTTACGTGGGGGGTGGCCCCATGCAAATGAGGGAAACACTGTGCCGTATTATGGATGTGGGTGCAGAGGCAATAATTGCACCCCCTGTCAGCAGCTCCCTGGAGAGAGTTTGCAACTGCCCTGGGGGCAGCATATTGAAAGTAATAGGGTGCACAGTTCCAGTTCTTGTTTGAAACCACGCACTATGTTTAAAGATGCCCCATGGCACAAACAGGGACAGTGAACCCGCTACATAATATGGGCTCAGGTTTGTAATGTTTGTGTAGCAGGTCAAGCATATGTTACAATTGCAGTGATAGTCCCTTGATAATGAAAAATCAGAACAATGTATTCAGGTTATTTTCTTATAACTTATAGTTAAAGAGGGCCTTAATCAGGAGGCATTTATACCTGGTTGCAGGGATGCATAGGAGCCGAAGAGATCTTTACAAAAAAACCATCAACATCACTGATTCACCTGCATGAAATTATCCACATGAGCGGATTCTTGCCGCTGAAATCAAGAGGACCGTATGGTTGCATTCAAATCCGAAATATTTTCGAATCGATTTCTGTGTAGGTACATCTCTGTTCTATCCATCTTCTGGATTTCAATTTAGAAAGTCATTCAAGGGAATAATTTATTTTGGGATTGAGGCTTGTTCCACACAATGTGGCTTCAGCCTGATTTCCAATTGGTGTATGATAAGTAAACTAGAAAATCAATGTCTTTTATTATGGGGATTTCAGTATCTGTATGCTAAAATGTAGCACTGTTTTGAGTTTATTGCTAGCTCTAAAGTGGTTCCGTGAAAAAAACGAGAAAGCTATGAAGATATACACAACAAAAAGTAGGTCATAGTTTTGTTTCTAATTTGTGTGTATTCTTTTCTGTTCAAACAACACCTTATTTATATTGTTGGGTCTGGCGACTCAGTAGGCTAATGTATACTCTCCTTCCATGACCAATAAATGGCTCCTATTAGGTAAGGTAACAATAAATATAACTTATATGTTCATAGAGCCGAGAGACCTCCTCAAGGGAGAACATGCACTATTATGCAATTTTTATTTTATAATGACTAGATTTATTCTGCCCCAGGATTTTACTACAGTGATCATTTGATTGATTTTAATTGCAAATCATAGTAGGTTTGTTTGGAATGAGGGGAGCTCGGGTATGGTTTTGTTGGTGGTTTAGTGGAGGAGATATTGTCCAAATTGAAGAAGGAATCTTGTTGAGATTATAGGAAATGTAGGGTTTCATCTTTGAACCTGCATATATTACGGGTGGTGTTATGGCCGTAGAGTTAAATAGGTCATGGGATGGACTGTAGGAAGTATATAATATTGCTCACTTATGCACAGTCCCGCATCGGCTTTGTAGTCTTCGAAGGCCAAGATTTGATAGAGAATTGTTCCGATGGTATTTCAGATTTGTGTATTGTTGGAAATGGGGCTCTCTACTTGGCAGAGGTAGGTACCTTTGTCCAAGTAGGGACCCTTGCTTCTAGTCAGGGTAAGGGGGTACACACTTTAGATAACCCCTGCTCACCCCCTTGGTAGCTTGGCATGAGCAGGCAGACTTATCCCAAAGGCAATGTGTAAAGTATTTGTACTCAAAACACACAGTAATACAGTGATAACACCTCAAATGAACACCACACCAGCTTAGAAAAATAAGGTATCTTTATCTAAACGCAACAAGACCAACATGACAAAAATCCAACATACAAGTAATAGGATATGACTTTAGAACAGTTATTGCAAAAATAAAGTTTATAGAAAACAAATAGCTCCACCTGGGGCTATTGCGACATCATGACAGCAATAAATCCAAAGTACGTAGCCGACCGTGAGGACCTCAGCATTGGGCACGGAGTCACACGGACCCCCAAACAAACAGTACCTTGTAAACAAAGTCTATGATGATGCACAGTGTCGTGGAGGTGAGGCATCAGTGCCGAGGTCGAGGCCGGCTCCGTGGCTGCTATGGGGGAGGCGAGGTGTTGTGTCCACGAGGAGACGACGTGTCGGGTCCAGGACAGGGGAAGATGGTTGCGCCGGCAGGGAGGCGGCTGTTCCGGTGACAATGCGAAGCCGGCGAGTTGGAGGAGTCACCCCCTGCGGTTATCAGTGCCGCTATAACAGGATGTAGGCCTTGAAACTTCAGAACAGGAGGCAAGCACACACAAGCCCTTGGAGATTCTTCTTCAAGCAGGTTCACAGCAAAGTTCCAGCCTTTGTCCTCTCCCTGGCCGAGAAGGAACTGCAGGCCAATCCAGCAAAACAACACAGAAAAGGGGCAGTACTCATCCTTACAGCTCTTCAGCTCTTCTCCTTGGCAGAGGTTCCTCTTGAGTCCAGAAGTGATCTAATTCTCTGGAGTTTAAGGTATAATACTTATATCCCATTTTCTCTTTGTTTGCTTTGTGGCAAGGGCCTCTGAGCCCAGTCCAAACCAGTTCTGTCCTCTCTGGACTAGCTTCCCTACAGGAGGTGGAGACAGCATTGTGCAAAGGAGACCAGCCTATTCAGGTGCTAGTAAAGCTCCTCCCACTACTCTAAATGCAGACCAGGTCAATTCAGCCCAGCTATGAGTCACCCAGGAAAGGCAGGGCAAACCTCAAACTCCCCCCAACCCCTTGGGACTGTCTAGAGTGAATGCACATTCCCAGCTCCTGTCACTCCAAAACCAGACATTGAATACACAACTAAGTAGAGGCACACAAATTGGTCAAGTAAGACAATTTCTACTTTCTAAAAGTGGCATTTTCAAACACACAATTTAAGAACCATTTTTACTAAAAGATGTGTTATTAAATTCTGAGTTCAGAGAGCCTAAACTCCATTTCTCTATCTTGTCCCAATGGAAAGTTACACTTGACAATTTTTATAATGCAGCTCCCATGTTAACCTATGGGACAGTTAGCCTCTCAATAGTGAAAAACTAAATACACAGTTTTTCCACTAGCAGCACATGACACACACCAGTACACGTCCTACCTTTCTCATACACTGCACCCTGCCCATGGGGGTACCTGCTTACCTTAGAGGTGACTTACATGTAAGAAAAGGGAAGATTAGGGCCTGGCAAGTGGGTGAACTTGCCAGGTCCACATGGCAGTTTAAGACTGCATTTGCAGACACTACAGTGGTAGGTCTGAGACACATTTACAGGGCTACTCATGTGAGTGGCACAACTAGTGCTGAAAGCCCACTAGTTGCATTTGATTTACAGGCCCTGGCACACTTTACTAGGAACTTACCAGTAATCAAATATGCCAATCATGGATAGCCAATCATAATCACAATTTACACAGACAGCATATGGCCTTTAGCACTGATCAGCAGTGGTAAAGTGCCCAGAGTCTTAAAACCAACGAAAAATGTGTCAAAAACAGAGGCGGAAGAAGCAAAAAGTTTGGTGATAAGCCTACAAAAAGGGCCAATTCCAACAGTGGGTTTGATGGCTTGAGTCAACAATGTATAAGGTATGACAATAATCAAGACTAGAAATGACCACAGGTGAGGTAGCAATCCGTCATTCTCCTTGGAAAGGCGACGAAGGATAGGTCTCAAACTGAGTATTTGGAGAGCACAACATGACACTGCCACTAAAATATATAACTCCAGCTTTAGTTCAAAGTTGAATTTCACACAATACTCTTTACAATGCACTTGGAAATGGGGAAAAGGCCAAATTCATAAGGCCATAGGATCAGGTTGAACAATTTTTGACAATTATTTAGATCTCTGTTGTCTTTGAGTTAATCTTAAGCCAGTTATGGTCCATCCGTGCTATAAACCTAGGTAGGCAGTCCATTAGAGTGAAATGTTGGGATTCAGACTCTCCTAAATATAAAATAAGTTGTGTATCTTGAGCATGTGTGAAAAAAGAACAGTCATATTGTCTAAACAATTAAGCCAGGGGACGGACATAAATACTGAGGGGCATATTTAAAAGCCCTTTGCGACACCGGTGCATCACTTTTTATGACGTACTGGCAGTGCATTCTGCTGCCCCATATTTACAAGGACACGTAAAACCACCCTGCATGGCTTTTTGTGTCCTTGTCAATATGGCCCCTTTTCATGCAACACTTGCGTGAAAGGGGTATGTCATGAGTGTTGCTGTGGGTCTTCCCATGCAGCACCCATGGCTTCTGCCCATTCCCAGATTTACAACCTTTCATAAACCTGGGAATGAGTCAGAATGCTATGCCTTCCCAGGTGAGGGGTAGGGAGGTGCAACAAGGAGAAATGTTTTCATTTCTCCTAATTTTTTCCACTTTCTATGCGTGCTGCATTCTGCAGCATGCATAGAAAGAGGAAATCACCTCTCGTGATTGTTTTTGTGCAGGAAGGCATGCCTGTAACGCAGGTACCCTTGCTGCATGGTGCAAGGGTGCCTGCGTTGGCGTATTGCAGCCCATTGTGTGCCAGCGCAGGGGGGAAATCAAAGGGATGCGACATATTATTGTAAATATGTCGCATCCCTGTGCTTTGAAAGTGACTCAGTCCGGCGCAGCCAAATGGCTTGTGGAGCCGCGCTGAATCACTTTCTTGAAGATAAGGTCGTAAACAAGTAAAGGTGATATTATAGTGCTTTGAGAGACACTCTGTGACACTGGGTAGAAGGTGAAGATTTTCTCTAATGCCATGCCATTTTAAAGGTGAATACAATATAAAAAATTCTTATAGCTCACTTGTGCCATTTGTAAAATCCAGAGCAATTTAATGTTTAATGCATTTGCAACAGCACTTCAAAAGATAAACTTCATCAACGCTTAATAAAGTTTTCTGTCTATGAATTCCCTCCCTTTTCTAAGTACCAATATCTATTTTTCATTATTTTGAAAGAGGATGAAGGGAATTATGTGGTGTAGTCTCTCATCCATTTGGACCACATAGATACCAAAGCAATCCTAACCTGTGCAGTGGATGATTTATGTCTCCTAGTGCCCTATCCATCTTGCTGATGTCTGGTTTGTCAACAGGCATCAACTCAATTAACCTTCAGGTTTGAGCTCCCAGACTCTGTAGAATGATATTGGATGCATGCCTTGTTCACAGGTAGATTATCCCACAAACCTCAGCATTGGAAGTAAATTATTTAATTAATTCATCCTTGTCAATCATCTGCACCCAAGCCTTTAGCAATTCTGTTTCCTTACTATTCCTCTGTAGTGCAATATTGCTTTTTTAGGAAAAAACATAATTTATCAGTTTGAATGATAACTAGTTATTAAAAATTCAATGCAATATATGTTAAGTTGTTCCTTATACACCTGTATCATATCCCTCCCCTAATTATATGGCTGACATTCAAAGGAAAATTAGAGAATGTAGAGGCTGCACTCTTACTTTGTATTATTTTCAAATATGACCTCAGAAAAGTCCATAAAAGTTCAACAAAAATTCAAATTGTCCACTTTTTAGAACATGTTGTTCCCCAAGATATGAATACCATTCTTTTTCAGTATTGATAATTTGGCGGACCGTTTTCTTTTACCAATTTTGGCACATAATTAATTTAATTACCCCTCAATAGATTAATCTTCCATGTTTCTTGTGTCACTTTTCCCAGCTGCTGCAGAACAGAACACCTTCTCTTTGATAGTCCATGATTTCATTTCAAACCATATTCTCTTGCTATTCTGCTCCCCAATAACATTCTTTTAAACACTGACCAGGGTGAATTTCTGAATGTATTTATTTATTTATTGAATATTCAATTGTGCTGACCAATCCAGAGCAATGCCTCTGAAACATACACTAATGAGCAGGACAATGGATCATGAAGCCAACACTATTCATATCATTCTTATATTTAATTCAATACAGAAATAAGCTTGGTTAGGTGATACGAAATATTCAAGAAGAGAAGACCCCAGAGCCAGTGACACGTTATGTGCTGAAATTACCAAAGTATAGAGTTAGATATCTGGAAGTCTTGTTTTATACAATCGGTGGCCGCAGAGCCCACTAACTGCTTGAACCAAATTCATAGGACAAATAAAACCTGTTCCTCGAGTAAATGCAAAGACATAGCAATTTTTGTTGGGTTATCATCAGATGAATGTAATAAACCATAGTTGTGTTTTTTTTCTTTTCTAGCATATCTGTAATTATGACATAAAAATAATCCTGAATAAGGTTTAATACAATTCTTTGTGTTCTTGACATATGCAAAATTTGTGATGAAAAGTACTACATTAGGCTGTGCACGAAACCTCGGTGACAACCATTGTAAGTAATATTTCACCCTATGTGGCAAAATTTTGCAACACCTTTAATTTAGTATTCCTTGTACCCAGTGTTGATTCTGAACAAAAATATAGAACTAACGAGGAAACAATTTAAAAAATAAGAATGATATATATTTCTTAGCACATTTTTATTAGCATGTTTAACTAACTTATCTGTAATTACAATCAGGTACATTTCTCATCCTAATGATGTTAATAAACAATGGACCTGCACTGACTTTATGTAGATAATTTAGTTCTGAGAAAAGTATGATAGGTCATTTAAAGGAAATAGTAGTGCAAATTTTGTGCATATGTGTGAGCTATGGGACTGCATAATATTCACCATCCATGAATATGTAATGCCTATTTAGATTACAAATGGATGCTGTTAGCCCTGACAGCTGTAGGGCGATCTTTCCCCAAACCTTTTGCTTTACTTCTCCATTTTTGCTAATCTCGTTTTTGTTAGGACTCTGAGCTCTTTACCACTGCTATACCAGCACTAAAGTACCTGTGCTCTCGCCTTTAAACATGGTAGAATTGGCTTACACCCAACTGTCATATTTAATGTACTTGTACGTTCCTAGTAAAGTGGCACTACCTGTGCCCAGGACCTGTAAATTAAATGCTACTAGTAAATGTCCAGTATTTGTAAAGCGCAAACAATTTCCTGAGGGCGTCAAGGCGCTGGGGGCCGTCTAGAAGATTAAGGGAGCTATTGCCCAGAGTCACATGGTGCTGGGCTGATCTGCCGCCGGCACCGGGGATCGAACCGTGAGCCCCCGGGTTCCGGAGTCAGTTGCCCTGGCCGCTGCACCACACCTCTTCCTGTGGGCCTGCAGAACTAATTGTGGCACCAACTTAAGTAGCCTTCTAAACATGACTCAGGCCTGCAATTGCAGCCTGTGTGTGCAGTTTTAAACTGCTATTTCGGCCTGGCAAATTAAACCATTTGCCAGGCCTAAACCTTCCTTTTTGCACCTCTATAGCTATGGAAGAATCAGAAGGACTGCTTTGCTGCTCTGCAAGAAGGACGGCTAATCAGTTGTCCTGCTACCCTGCTGCTTGATTGAAACGGACTAGACCTACATCTTGAACCCAGGACCACCAGAGTGACTCCAAAGGCTAGTTGGCTGGCCTCCTGATCAGAGCCTCAGGGACAGAAAAGACTCCAACCACCTTGAACCCAGAACCTGGACATAGTCTGCTGGGACTCTTGCCTCCCCAAGTCGTGACACCCCAGTCCGGGACCCTTGGAAGTGGGCCTGAAGGTGCTCTGCCAGCCCAGCTGTTTTCCTGTGGGCAGACCCAATGCAGTGTGATGCATCCCCTTGCAGCTGCATCGGACCACCACCACTGTGGTACACATCTTCAATGCAGGCCTTCGCATTAAAATCACCTCGTCTGCAGCATCCTTGACAATGATGCAGGACTTCATCTCACAGCCCTCAGCTACCTCGGAACTGCCGCTGCGTGCACATCTTCAACGCAGCACTTCACATCGCAAGCCCCTTGTTGACAGCCTCCTAAATGATGATGCAGGACTCTGCATCTCAGTCCGGCAGCTTCCTCAGAACTGCTTATTTAACAACGTAACCTCAACGCAGGATCTCACAACACTCCGCAACCAGGAATTAAGGTACTTTGTTCAGTGGGTTTAACTTGGTCCCTCTATCCAGCCCATGTTCCATCGCGGCCGTCCTCAACTTGTGACTTTGTCTTGGTCTGGTGCGACCAGATAACTAAGCCAGAGAGGAATTTTCAATTCTGCCGGCGTAAACAGTAGAATTTTAGTAATTCTGCCTCACTCTTGTAAGTATGTAAGGGGCAGTCCCCGAGTGATATGCAGTGGTTTCTAAAATTTAGAAACCACTGCATGCCACTCTGCACCCTTACATACTATTCAGTGATTAAAACTTTTAATCACTGCAGAGTATGCAAGAGTGCGGAGTGGTATTTGGCTGTGCTGTTTTCATAGTGCATAATGCATCTTCACATCCGATATGGACGCAAGGGTGCATTTTGCATTACGAAATTAGCGCCAAATGCCCACTCTGCCTGTCGCAGAATTCCACAGAATGTGGCAGAATCTAAGTGTAATTCTGCATGATTCTGTGGATTCAAACTCAGTGAGCCCCTACACCCAACCCTACAGATAACCACAGTTGGCGCTTTGTGCTTTTTGGCACTATTTTCAATTACATTCTTTAAATTGACATCTCCGGTTCTACTAACTGGATTTTTGTTGGTTTGGTCTCAAGTAATTTATTAACTTTTAATCTATTTTTCTAAATTGGTGTGGGATTTTTCTTGTGTTGTGTTTTTACTTTATTACTATTTTTAAAGTGGTGCATAAATAATTTACACTTTGCCTCTAAGTTAAGCCTGACTGCTTGAGCGAAGCTACCAAAGCTACCTGCTCAGCGCCAAGATGCTCCTCGGAGTGAAAGTTGCGTTATACAAATACGGTATAACATATCAACATAACATAACAGAGCGTAAGCACAGGTTAATTTGGGGTTTGCTTGTGACTTCACCCTGACAGAAATTGTGGTTGCTGCCTGAGTAGGGTTTCATCCTCCTCAACCAGTGACCCAATTTCCAACAGGTGCGAAGATGTTACTCCCATGGAAACGCCCTAGAAGTTTCTTAAAGAGTTGTCAATGCATTTAATCATCTACACAAACAGAAAGCAAATCTCACATCAGAATTCAGTATTCACAGATCAATAACAAAAGATGTCTTCCTTTTCTTTATAGTAAAGCATGCCTGTTGTAAACTAGCATGTCAAATATGTTATCAGTGCAAATATAGGAAAATAATTGGACATATCTATTAACTCATGCACGTTAAACTATTACCCCCATGATAATGTGCACTTGATCTCTGTCTGCATGTAAGATCTCTAATCAACTCTTTAGGCAGGGTGTGTGACCAAAACTGTCTCTCACAAGTGCATGCTACGTCATGTGTGGATCGCATGTGCACCCAATGGAAAGGTGTAACTTTGCAAAAATGTAAAGATTTCTCACTGTCCTATGCTATGCATAAGCATAGAGTAGTTACTCAAACGTCTTTGCATCTTAGTAAATTATCATAATTGTTAATTTACTGGAGTGAAAAGTGCTAATTATGGTATTATTTTCATCTACTTGTGGGTTTGATTGGAAGGATGAATAGAAATCTAATGCACAGCAGGTAGTACAGCTGTGTTTGTGTATCATGGTATGATGAAAGAGGAGTGGTATTTTTTTTAACATTCATTTTATTCGGCATCAGTGATTGCTAAGCAGCATATCTCCTACGTAAGTCATGGTTAAATTAATGTTCTGTTATGCTGCTGTATGCAAATGAGAAAGGCCTATTTGTTTGTGACGAGAGACAAGATAAAAGAATAAAATGTGTATTTGTAACTAGAAAATGTTTTTTTAAAAGGTATGTGAGATAAATTATGTGATGTTTTTTAAAGTATTACACATCAATGAACTTGGAATGTCTAGAAAATGCATAGGAAAGAAAAGAATTTGGTGAGGGCATGGGATTTCTCCTAAGGATGGGTATCCACCTTCTGAAATAATATGCGCCTAAATCATAAATGTTTATCTAGGCCCAAATCTCACCTGGCCTGGAAAATGAAATAATGTAAGTGAAGAACATAATATATGTTCTCATATGTATATTGCACACAATTGTTTTGTGATTAGTTTCGACTTTGGAGTGGGTACCAGAGGGATACTGTAGGATAACAAGTGCAAACAAGCCAAACAAACCACAATCTTAATTAATTAAGTAGAAATGTATAAAGTTTTTACAATGCTTCTCCCTTATTCATCTTCACATCTAACTTAGATCTGCATGGTCAAGATGTAAGTGCTGCCTAAACTATGGGATGAAACACCCTAAAGTCATAGTTTCACAATATCTGTGTCTAATGGAAAAACATTCAATATACAGTATTTTAATTGAAGAAAGGTGTTATTTTTAAATACTTAACTTTATGCAGTTCATTTTATATATTGTGCACAGTACCACTGAGTATAGTGATGGAAAATGGTGCAAGTTAGAATTTGTTGTAAATATGCTCTCAGGAACAACTAAGGGGCAGATTTACAAGCCCCTTGCGACATCTTTACGACACCGTTGCGTCACTTCTTTGATGCAGCGGCGTCGTAAACAATGCGCCACTATGCGACATATTTACAACGTGACGCATCTAGGGAGATGCGTCACGTTGTAAAGCCCTGCGCTACATTATATCTGCATCAGGTATAATGTATGCAGGGTGGGCGTTCCGTCGCAAGGAAGCCTCGTAAAAGTGACGCAGTGAAATCTACAAGATTTCACTGAGTCACTTTTACGACCCCGCTGCGTCAAAACCTTACGCCTGCTTGCAGCAGGCGTAAGGAGTGACGCAGCACAGCAAGTATAGGCCGCTCCTGAGCAGTGCTGGAGTTGCGTCGCGTTTGCGACACGACTCCAGCACTGCGTCACCTTTACGCCGACAGATGCGCCACGCATCTGTCGATCCTTGCGCCACGGTGCGCCGCATTGTAAATGCGACGCATCCATGGTGGCGCAAGGGTTTTTTTACGTCACGCAAAATAACTGGCGCATCCCTGCTAATATGGAGGGATGCGCCAGTTATTGTAAATCTGACCTCATATGCATAAATCATAACCTTGGGGCATCACCAATTCTCCAATTGTAACTTCTGAATGTTGTAATTTACTCCTTTTTTCTGTGCAGCCAGGCCTTTTCTGTAGCCTCATTAAAGAAGTATTCCAACCAAATACATTTTTCCATTGTTTATGAGAACTTGAAAACTTTTGCATGAGACAAAGCTTATAATTTACTTGCAGTGTAAACGTTTTTAAATTAATTTATGAAATTCAAGAATTGGCAAATCCAGTTTGTCTTGACAGTAAAACCTATTGCCTTTTCCAATGCTTCTTTTTGTTACATAGCCACCGGGGATGCAGGTGCATTCATAGAGGAAATCTTTAAATAGATTTGTTCCAAGATTAGAAATTGTATCCAAGATGGTTGCCATGTATACGCGATAATTGAGACAGGTAACAAAGCCATCCATTTATGAGCAAGGAGCTGACCTGTGGCCACTCTATGTATATTGTAAACAATAGGTCTACCCAACAGGCAGCTAGAGCAATTTGTAGCAGAGATCTAACAAGTAAAAACCAATCAGTCAAGGAAAGGCCAGTAGCAGTTACCCAAATAAGTATTGCATGAAATTGATGTCCGAGAGAAATACTCTGAACTGTGATGTGACTCACTGAGCTCAACAGAGCATTGGGATTGTTGCAGGGTGTGATGGGTTGTGTTGAAGACCACAGCCACAACAAGTGGAACATGACATTGCAAAAAATAACATTGATATTGGCCCTGACATTGATAGGCCGTGTGGTGGTATGCTAGTCAGAGGGCCCGATTCACAAAGGTAAACTGAGACGAACGTCTACTTTACAACTTTCGGTATTCACAAAGGGCATTTACGAGTAGTAAAGTTAGACTTAAGACCAAAACTTAAGCTAAACTGAGACCAAAGTCTAACTTTATGACTTTCGATATTCACAATGGGCATTTACGGGTAGTAAAGTTAGGCTTTTATCTCAATTTAACTTAAGTTTTGGTCTCAGTTAGACTTAAGACCAAAACTTAAGATAAACTGAGACAAAAGTCTAACTTTACGACTTTTGATATTCACAAAGGGCATTTAAGAGTAGTAAAGTTAGACTTTTGTCTCAGTTTAGCTTAAGTTTAGGTCTCAGTTAGACTTAAAACCAAAAGTTAAGTTATACTGAGGCAAAAGTCTAACTTTACAACTTTTGGTGTTCACAAGGGCATTTACGAGTAGTAAAGTTAGACTTTTGTCTCAGTTTAACTTAAGTTTGCACTCAGTTAGACTTAAGATCAAAACTTAAGATAAACTGAGACAAAAGTCTAACTTTACTACTCGTAAATGCCCTTTGTGAATACCGAAAGCCGTAAAGTTAGACTTTCGTCTTAGTTTATCTTTGTGAATAGGGCCCAGAATGTTTAAATATTGCTCAGTTTGATGTCTTGTACACCTTTTTTGATCACATCATTTGAAGTGTAATGTACACATGACCTGGAATGGTGTTCACACCTGCCCTCTTGCTTTCTGTTATCCATCCTCAACAGGATGCCACACAGAGTACGGTGCTGTGTGCAGCACATCACGCATGAGATGCCCATGCAGCAACAACAGTTCTATTACAAGTATCTAGTGTTCCTTTGATCTAGGTTTGTGCTTTATCAGTGGATTAGAAGTATTGAACATACATGCTCGTCGAGAACATGCATGCTTGAACATGTATGCACATTGTGATATGAAGATCATGTCTTTAGAGATATTGTGATACTAGCTTGGTAAAGGTTTTGTCACTGAGGAACTTGTTTAAAGTAGAAAATGAGGAGCAAAGGTGAGCTTCATATGTCAAGACATGAACCTATAAAATTCCTCTATTACACCAGGCCTTTCTGCAACTTTGGAAAGTCAGTAGCGTAGCTAGACCTAAGTTTGCCACCCGGTGCAAGTAAGAGGGGGGGGGCGACGGGCGACTTGTTCCGAGGGTGAGGGGCTGGCGGACAACTTGTTCCGGGGGCAGGTGGGGGGGGGGTGTCTGGTGGTCGATGGATAACTTGTTCTCGTGGGCGGGGGGATGGCAGTGGTTGACAGATATGATTTGCTCACCTCCGCCGCCCCCAAAAACAGTGCTACCCAGGGCGGACCACCTCCCACTAGATACGCCACTATGGAAAGTTAGAGTATGGTCTTCTATTGTATGCAATTAGAGACGTTTTTTGATCTATGTGAGCTCAGACCTGGACAATTAGAAATAAATATCCACTGATGGGAACATATGTACCATCTAAGATAGGCCCAGCCACTGGCAGCATCTTTGAGGTTTAAGTTGATTTATAGAAGTGTGATAACGGTCCCAGGCTTGATGGATAAATGAGAGCCAGGGGAAATTTGCACAGCACATGCTGAGTATATTAATGTTTTAACCCCTTGACCGCGATCGGAATTCCGCTCGTGTGCTGGACATTCCGATCGCGGGTGTGGTCGTGACGAGCTCAGCTCGTCATGCGCACAGCGCGACCGCGCAGCATGACGAGCTGAGCTCATCACGAGCATCGAAGGGGTTAAAGGGTGTCCATTGGAACGTAAAAAAACTGTTTCCATTTAACCAATCCTTTCTCACAGCTTACAGCCAATTGTAAGAACTCTAGAACATCCCTTTGTTGGCGATGCTGGTTGGGCTTTGAGAGCTCTTGTCACAACATTCACTGGAAGGTCTCTAAATAAATTCCTGGCTCTTGAGATCCGTATTTGAGAACGTTGTGTGGTTTAGGATGGATAAGCACTCTGACATTCTGCAGCATACTTCTCCATCCATATTATTACCTCATGTCACTGAAGCACCGGACGATATTTTGCCGTTGCAGTGCATTTTGGCACAAATAATCTATGTACACAAAGATAACTGAGAAACTCAACCCTTCTAATGATCTGGAAGAAATGTTCTTTTTTTGGCCTGCATCTTTTTCAGAACCATTAGCCTGGTGTCCAGCTGCTTCTGCTTGCAGGCCAAAGTAATGGAAAAGGAAGATATCTTCACTTTTACGGGTGTAGATTTTTCTTCTTTGCTTAATAAGTGCTTTTTACTGAATCTAAAAATTCATAAAAAGAGTTTCATCATCTGTTCAGATGTAACATGTCTATTTGATGTTCAAAGAGTGCAGGGTGTATTATACTTTTCACACTGGAGTCGTCATACTCTGGGTACTAGTGACCTGTGAGGGGTATGCTTCTCATGGTGAATTTGTACCTCTGGGATCCATCCTCATTGCCACCCGAGGACCCTGTGGATATCCCTGGCGCTGGGGGTATCTGCTAGAAATCTGCTCTTCAGACGGCCCAGCAAAGACAAAGGGGCTTGTAGACAAGCCCCTTACGCCGCCAGTGCATCACTTGTAATATGGGAAACAGTGACGTACCGGCGGCGCAAGGGGCTTGTAATTAAGCCCCAAAGTGTGGATCCTGGGCACCAGAACCGTGCTGCTTGCACCATCATTGTAATGTCTGCACTACCCCATAATTCTCAGAACATGTCCTGAACTCTTGTGGAAATAGAGGATATTACCACTTCTGGATGTGTCGAGAGCCTACGAAGGATTGCGATAGGGCGAGCGAGGTGCCTCCGCCCATGTGTATATAGGAGCCTTTAGGGTAGGGGATTCTATTTGTGATGAATAGGAAATGGGTTTGTGGGGCCACTAGCCACTAATATTCTTTTTTCCTTGAAACAGTATATTCAGGACAGATTTATTGAGAGGTGTTTGAAATCACCAGTGAAATGTCAGTGAAGCTGCTACTATTGGAATAGCTCACTACAACGATAAAGAGGCATGTCTGCTCTCATTCACCCTCACATTGCATACTGCACTCCTTTCGTGAAAAATTGTGTTTGTTATTTTCCTTTTTTATGTCTATTTTTAAATAATTTATGGCGTTAAGCAAAATATAAAAACTTCTCACTAAAAAGCTGAGCTTTAGATCCTTCAAATATTTCTTTAAAAGAGTCTTCAAAACGTCAGAAGAGCATCTTGTCCTGAACATTCTAATTTGCTTCAAACTAAGCTGCAACACATTTCTTACATTTTTAAATCGTGATCTGTCCCAGCTTCCCTCTTTGTCTTTACTATTGAACTTGGTTGATGAAAAGGAAATTTGCGCTGCTTGCCTAGGGCCTTAAGCACCCTGCGGTTTTCCACTCCCTGCTGCACGATCCATATTCCATTCTATTAATGTGCAGAGCTTAATAAACCCACAGGTTTATAAAAGCATGAAACTCGATTCTCTCTATAACCTAGTGTACCCTGCATTTTATTAAATCATGTGGCATGATCGGCCTCAAGCAGTATTAACCCTTCACTTTAAAGCTGTACGGGTGGATTCCGCATGTTGACTAATTACTTCAGCTTAATTTAAAAGTATTTTCCATAAACCTAATCCCTGTTTTTATGTATGTCTTTGGACAAACCATTGCTAGCTAAGGGTTATAAATGACCAGCCATGGTTGCCCATAATTTAACCATGTTTTTTTACTTCACGTTTGCTGGGAGAACCTGTGACTTGAAAAATAAAACATATGTAACCCTAAATCACGATATAGCCAGTCGCGGTTGCTGCCTAGAAGCAGCAGTGGGGCGGGTGGGAATCGGGTACAAAACAAATCACTTACCTCCCAGCTGGCCGGCTGGCGGCGGCCGCCGCCTCTCCTGTATCCCGTCCTCTCCCTGGCTTCTTGTGAGAAACAGGAAGCAGGAAGCACCAGGGCTCCCGGGCTCCCAGGCTCCCCGCAGCCAATCACAACGCTGCAATGCAGCTTTGTGATTAGTCTGATCGCCGTGATACGGCGCTCAGCCAGGGGCTGGAGGGGTGGGCATGTTCTCTATGCAGACTGTAATGCAGCCTGCATGGAGAACAGGGAAGTGCGCATGACTGTTTTGGGAGGCCCGAAAGGGGCGACCAAACAGTCAATGTGCACAGGAGTGTTCTACCACTCCTCCCCTGCTCTGCAGCTCTACCCTCACACACGCTGTCGCAGCAGGAGGACAAAATAAAATGATAATATTACGTTATCATTTTATTTTTTCCTTTCTTTTGCTGCTTCCTGGCAGAGGGGTGACGCTCCTCCGCCTTAGCGGAGGAGCCACCAATGGATATAGCTGAAGCTTCCATAAACCTACTGCCTTGTGATTCCAAAGGAGTGAAAACTGTGTGCAGGTCTGGTGCTCCAGAGAAAGCTTTCAGTTACATATGTGCAGGTTCATAAAATAACTTCACTCTACATTCAGCTATTCAGGTTCACATGCTCTGCTTTCTGCAAATGTTCACACTGGGAATAATCTAGTCTACCATTATTGACTGTTGGGCTGGTCAATAACACTAGCTATTGCCCATCACCTAACTTATGACCCCAAGCCATAGTTGGAGGTACTTAATGAGAGTAAGGGACAAAGCAAAGCATTATTGATTGGTTCAAATGTCGATAATACTATTAGTAGGGGAATTTGTCAGCACTGTCATTGCCTCACTCTTATGTCTCTAAAATGTTTCCTCTCCATTGTGAAAGAGTTGCAAGACGGGGCTTAGACAGGCAGTGGCGGCTGGTGCAGGTAAGAGTAGTGGGGCAGGGCGGGCGGGGGAGAAGTCGACAGACAACGAAATACCGAAAATAAAATAAATAAAAAAAGAAAATCTCTTACCTTGTGTTCACTGTATCGCCGACTCTGCAATTCGGTGAGCACAAGGTAGGTGGATTTAGTTATTTTTTTATTTTATTTTCCCTATTCCGTTGCCGCCTCACTGGAAAAAACCAAAGGCTACAGGGGCGTTATAGTTAGGAAATAGAATTAAAAAAACCTTAGCAATTCAGTGAAAAAACCAAAGGTTACAGGGATGTTATAGTTAGGCTGACATTTCACTCATACAAAACCAGAGAAATTCGGCTGTTATAGTTAGCTGAGCTAACTGTAACTTGTGCCCCCGCAATGCACTGCTTATGACCTCACATTTTACATCACTCATGACATGGTCAGTGACATCACTCATGACATCTCAAATGACATCACTGATGGCATCGTCTACACAATCTCTGATGCACCCACTCACACCCCCATATAACCTTTCATACACCCACTCCAACTTCCACACTACCATTCTCAAAACCATTGACACACCCATACCAATACTTACACACCCACTCTCTGATTCATAGGTCTACACACACATCCACTCAGTCACCCATACAATCACTCATACAGCAACTCGGTCACTAATGCAGCCACTGATATATCCACTCATACACCTATACAGCCACTCACTCACTGTCAGCCACTCATAGAGATACTCACACACCTACTCACACACCTAGAGTCACACACACAGCTATTTACTCACCTTTACAGTTATACACACTCACTCACTTATTCATACAGATACTATTACATACTCACTCACCTATACAGTCACTGACATAAGCACACACTCACCCATACAGCCACTATCACAATCCCTCACTCACACATACAGTCACTCATATGCTCCAACACTCTATACTGCCTTTCACATATCCAGTTACTCACAATCCCTCACTCACACATACAGTCACTCATATGCTCCAACACTCTATACTGCCTTTCACATATCCAGTTACTCACCCGTATACCACTGACACATTAATTCACTCACTGACATAGTCATACACACACTCAGTCACTTGTACAGCACTTCACTTAAACACTCACTAACCCATACAGCCACTGACTCACCCACTCACTCATCCATGCAGGCAGTCACACACTGTCTCACCCAGACACACAGACACTCATACACCCATACATTTACTCAGACACCCAATCAATCACCCATACAGCCACTCACGTACCCACTCACCAACCCATACAGCCACTTAGATACCATCTGACAGACTGATACAGACATTCTCAAAACCTAGTCACTCACCCATACATTCACTGAGACACCTAATCACTCATTTATACAGTCAGTCACGCACCCACTGAATCATCCATACAGGCACTCATACAACCTCTGATTCATCAATACACTATATATATTTAACAATCATAAACATTTTAAAAACACTCACAGTCACTGGATGATGTCGTCAGTGAAGTCATCAGTGATGTCATTTGAGATGTCATCAAAGCGGGGGAGGCCCTATGCCGTCCCCCGCAGCCCCTGGGACCGCCACCTCTCCGGGACACAAATACATTAATGAAGGGGGGCCATTGCGGACCCCTAGCCCCAGGGACCACCACCTCCCCGGGGCAAATGTGAACAAAGGAGAGGGCTCCCCAGGGCCGGCTCCAGCAAAGTTCTGGGATGCCCACACCCGGGACATTGCAGTTTGCTCTCGCTTGCTCAAAGCTGAGCACTTTGTCCTTTGAGATGTCATCAGTGATGTCACTGACCATGTCATAAGTGATGTAATATATGAGGTCATAAGCAGTGCATTGCGGGTGCGCAAGTTATAGTTAGCTCAGCTAACCATAACTGCAGAATTTGTCTGGTTTTGTATGAGTGAAATGTCAGGCTAACTATAACGTCCCTGTAACCTTTGTTTTTTCCACTGGATTTCTAAAGTTTTTAAAATTCTATTTCCTAACTATAACGCCCCTGTAAGCTTTCGTTTTTTCAGTGAATATATATATATATATATAAAAACACACACACATATATATATATATGTAAAAAAAACTTAAAACAATTAATACTTACATATACTTACCTTTAAAACTTTTATAATGCATATGCCTTTACCAATCATGCCTTTACAAGAAAATTTGTTGTAATGGCAATCGTGGTAAAGGCATATTCATTGTAAAATCCTGCGCGGTAAAGACTTGCATGGTAGTGTTGCATGGTTAAGCCTGCATGGTAAAGGCATGCTGGGTTCCGGCTTCGTGGTAAAGGCTGTTTCCACCCATGCACAGTCTGCGTTTATAAGAAGATTTGGAAATGTTCCCTCACCTGCTTTTCTTTAATAGCCTGAAGTTCATGCTGTTAAAAGTTTAGTTCGCATTAGACTATGTAACCTGCAAGAATTGGGAGCCATTAAGTCTCCATTATTCCAGCGAGAGCCCTACAAGGATAATTACTTTTATCTCTCTTACAAAGTACAATAATCAGCTCCTTCCAAGCCCATCACGTTGGCAGAACGACCTCGGCACTCTGTAATCTTTCATATTTCAGTGACAAGGTTAGGCTGAATCCCTTTCATGAAAAATGTGGGTTACACTTCATCTGTCACTTGTGTGAATGTTTTTACTTTGTAAATCATTTCTGGTTGCTTCTGCTTTGGGACTAAGTGAAGGCAATAAATAAGGTGAATGCGCTCCAAAAATGATTTCCTATACTTTGCCAAACCTTTCCATCCCTTGGCATATCTCAGAACAAAATCTACAGGAACAGTCTTTATTTAACTCTTAGAAAGTGTCCACTACTTCTCAGAGCACAACGTAAATGACACCTATATGACATGCAACAAGGACCTCATGGCCTTTAACTGTTCAGCTGTATTTTACAATAAAAAGTTAATATTTCATCTCAAACCAGGATGTTGGGAGTATATCTATAATGAGTAGGGCCACTGGAATTATGCAGCATGGGAAGGCTAAATTATGCAGCAGTGTTGACTAAATTATGGGGCAAGAACAGGAAAAATATGTGGCGTAATGCAGCACTTCGTTATTGTCTCATTTTTTCACTTATAGCAATAGGCAACAGAAAGGTGGCCAGGCAACCTTTTCCAAGGGCCTTCCAATCCCCAGCAACACGTGTTGCTGCATTTTTAGTAACCTTCGAACTGGCTGAGCTAGAAACACATTTTGTTTTGTTAAAATCAGTAGGTTATCCAGCAGATGATGGATTATGTGGCAAACGCAGCAAAGCCATAATTATGCAAAAAATATGTGGCTACACAATCACATATCCACTGGTCTCAATAATGAGTAACAGGAACGAACTGAAACTGGTGTACTATGCTCCAGTTTTAGACTCTGTTAGGTGGTATTTATTATTTAAAGATTCTTGGTTTAGTGCTGTGATCACCCAAGATATGGCGTCAATGCGCTTTACATATAGTACACTAACAATAAAAGGATTCTCGAATAACACATTACATGTAACACCAGTGCAGTAAAAAATGCATTCATGAATACACATGGTTGAGTTCATCGAGCAAAGGCGGTTCAGGGGTGGGTTTACATTGAGTGCACTGAGGTCGGTGATATTTTTCACTGCAATTTGTGCACTCCATATATTGCATTGGTTTTGTTCTAAAACGTGCAACCTTGACAAATGCAAATACAACATTTGCACCAACTGCCCAGTGCACAATGACATTTCACCCCGCGTAGTTGCTCAAAATGATAATGTAAATATCACTGAAATATTGCACTCATGAAATAAGGGTGTTCCGGAAGTATTGGAGTAGAATTGTTACAGCGCAGTCAGTGTAATCCCATTGCAATAGTCAATCAATCAATCAGGGGTTTGTTAAAGCGCAACTACTCACCCGTAAGGGCCTCAAGGCGCTAGGGGTGGGGGGGTGCAGGTTCCATTCCATCAAGGAGGGGGTCTGTCGAAGAGCCAGGTTTTGAGGTTTCTTGCGAAGATGGGGAGCGATGTTGTCTGTCTGAGGTGGAGCGGAAGGACGTTCCATGCTTTGGCCGCGAGGAAGAAGAAGGAGCGGCCTCTCGATCTGGTCTTTCTAGTGCGGGGGACCACGGTGTAGGAGAGCTGGGCTGATCGTAGGGTCCTTTGGGGTGCGTGGAATTTGAGTCGGCTGTTCAGGTATGCTGGTCCGGTGCCGTGGAGGGCCTTGTGTGCGTGGGTGAGCATCTTGAAGGTGATTCTCGCCTCGACGGGGAGCCAGTGGAGTGTGCGCAGGTGCAGGGAGATGTGGCAGTGTTTTGGCAGGTTGAGGACCAGTCTTGCGGCGGCGTTCTGGATGTTCTGTAGCTTGCGTGTGAGGTTTTTGTTTATTCCGGCGTAGAGTGCGTTGCCGTAGTCGAGTCTGCTGGTTACCAGGGCGTGAGTGACGGTCTTTCGGTGTTCGAGGGGGATCCATTTGAAGGTCTTACGAAGGAGGCGGAGGGTGTGGAAGCAGGAAGATGAGACAGAGTTGATCTGGCGGTCCATTTTGAGCTCGGAGTCCAGGATGATTCCCAGGTTGCGTGCGTGGTCCGTGGGGGTTGGCGGGTTTCCGAGGGCGGGGGGCCACCAGGTGTCGCTCCAGGCGTCTGGGTTTGGGCCCATGATGAGTACTTCTGTTTTGTTGGTGTTTAGTTGTAGGCAGCTGTTTTTCATCCATTTGGCGACAGCTTCCATGCCTTCTCGAAAGTTGCGTCTGGCGGTGTTGGGCTCGTTGGATAGGGAGAGGATGAGTTGGGTGTCGTCTGCGTATGACACGATGTTGAGTCCGTAGATTCTGACGATGGGGGCGAGTGGAGCCATGTAGACGTTGAAGAGCGTCGGGCTGAGGGAGGAGCCCTGGGGGCCTCCGCAGGTGGTAGGTGTGGGGTCCGAGAGGAAAGGGGGGAGTCTGACCCGCTGCGTCCTGCCGGAGATGAAGGAGTGGATCCAGTCGAGGGCCTTGTCCTGGATTCCTGCGTCGTAGAGTCTGCGTATTAGGGTGCGGTGGGAGACTGTGTCGAACGCCGCTGATAGGTCGAGGAGGATGAGGGCTACTGTTTCTCCTTTGTCCAGTAGGGTGCGGATGTAGTCTGTTGCGGCGAGGAGGGCGGTTTCCGTACTGTGGTTTTTTCTGAAGCCGGATTGGGAGGAGTCGAGGATGTTGTGTTCTTCAATGAATGTGGCGAGTTGGCTGTTGATGGCTTTCTCGATGACTTTTGCTGGGAACGGGAGCAGGGAGTTGGGTCTGTAGTTTTTGAGGTCGGTGGGGTCCGCTGAGGGTTTCTTTAGGAGGGGGTTGACCTCAGCATGTTTCCAGTCATCGGGGAACGAGGCGGTCGCCAGGGAGCAGTTGATGGTGTGGCGGAGCATGGGTGCGATGGTGTCGGCGGCTCTGTTGAAGATGTGGTGGGGGCAGGGGTCCGTGGGGGCCCCTGAGTGGATTGACTTCATTGTCTTCAGTGTGTCTTCGGTGGTGAGGGCTGTCCAGTCGTCAATCGCTGGTTTCCGGGTGTCGGGGGTGGTTGGTGAGGGTTCAGTGTGTTGGTTGTCTTCGTCGAAGTTGTCGTAGATGCTCTTGATTTTGTGGTGGAAAAAGGTGCTGAGTTTGTCGCAGAGGTCTTGTGAGGGAGGGATGTCGGTAGACTCGCTGGTGGGTTGTGCGAACTCCTTGATGATGCTGAAGAGTTCCTTGCTGTTGTGCGCGTGGGTGGAAATTCTGTCTTCAATCGCTTTTTTCCTCGTTTTTCTGATGAGTTGATGGTGGGCGTTGGTGGCGGCTCTGAAGTTGTTGTAGGCTTCTGTGGATTTGGTGTTCCTCCAGGCCTTTTCGAGGCGGCGGCATGTGCGTCTGGACTCTCGAAGTTCGGTGGTAAACCATCTGGCTTTCTTGGTGCGGGTATTGTTGTTTTTCTTGAGGGGGCTATGGTGTTGGTGCTGTCCGAGGTCCATCTATGCAGGGTTCGGGCTGCGGTGTTGGGGTCGTCGTTTTCCGCGATGGTTGGGGTGGAGTTGTTGAGTGAGGAGGTGAGCTGGTCGTCTGTGATTTTGGTCCAGTTTCTTCGTGGGAGCAGGTGCTGGTGTCTGTGGATGGTGGGTGTTCTGAAGGTGAAGTGGACGCAACGATGGTCGGTCCATGGGAGTTCGGTGGTGTGGCTGAAGGTGATGGAGTTTCCTGTAGTGAAGAGGGGGTCGAGGGTGTGTCCTGCTGAGTGCGTGGGCTCGGTCACGATCTGGCGGAGTCCAATGTTGTGGAGGTTGTCCAGGAGGGATGTCTCCCAGCAGGGTGTAGTTGGTGGATGCGATGGCCTGCGGGGAGATAATGTCCGTGATGGAGTTGGCGAAGGGTCCGCGTGGTCCAGGGGGTTGGTAGATGAGGGTTCCTCGGAGGGTGGTGGTGGGGCTGGCCAGTATCTTGAAGAGAAGGTGTTCCATCAGTTCTGTGGGCTCGTCGGGGAGTGTGCTCAGGCGGAGGCTGGATTTGTGGACGATGGCGATTCCTCATCCTGGGCGGGTGCGGCGGTCTTTCCTGGAGATCTTGTATCCTTGGGGGATGGCGATGGCGATGTCCGGTCCCGAGGAGGTGTTGGTCCAGGTCTCGGTGAAGAACGCTACGTCCGGGGTGGTGCTGTCGAGGAGGTCCCAGATTTCGGTGGCGTGTTTGTGGAGGGATCGGACATTGAGGAGGATGCATTCCAGGGTCCTCGGTTCGGTTGTGTTCTTGTGGGCTGGTTGTGCAGGATCCGTGTTCTTGGCGGTGCTGCAGGTGTGCCGGCAGCGGTGACAGCTGAAGGGTCCGTGGGTGTCGGCTGGTGATGCTAGCTTGCAGTTGTTGTTGCGGCCTGGGTTGAGTGCGTGGAGTGCTGCTGGGTCGTAGCGTTGGCGGGGCGGAGGTCCAGGATTCCTGGTTCTGGTCGTGGTCAGGTCGTGGACGGGCGCAGACTGGCTTGCCTTTGACGCGCCTTCGGCACGCCAGCGGCGCGCCCGCTGCCCGCGGCTGCTGCACGGCCGTGGAGCGGCCGCCATTAAGTAAGGATCGGGGAGGGCTGGACAGCTGGGAGGCGGAGGCGGGGAGGGGAGCTGGATTGGGCCGGTCGCGCTGGGGGGGAGGGGCCGCGGGGGCAGCAGCGGCAGGGAAAGGTAAAGGGAGGAAATAAGGGATAAAGAAAAAAGGGAAAATAAGCAGAAATAAGGCACAGAAGGCAGAGATGCAGAAAAGTGCAGAAATGTGAAAGCTAAAAGAGGGTAGAAAAACGAGTGAAAACGAGTGAAAGAGCAGAGCGAGAGGAAGGGAAAATGAGCAGAAATAAGGCACAAAAGAGCAGAGATGCAGAAAAGTGCAGAAAGGTGAAAGATAAAAAAGGGTAGAAAAACGAGTGAAAGAGGAGAGAGAGAGAGGAAGGAAACAGAGGTCCACTGGACCACCAGGGATGAGGCGCAGGGAAACCTGCGGGTGGAGGAGGGCCTCGATCACCAACACTCGAGAGTGCAGGGTCAGGGGCAGGCCTCACTTAATGGTGGAGCTGCGAGGGTGGGAGAGCAATTTCACTGACAATGAGTCAGTGGTCTTGCTCGCCTGTCCCCGCAGCGGCCGCCATTAAGTAGGGGTGGGGGAAGGCTGGACAGCTGGGAGGCGGGAGCGGGGAGCTGGATTGGGCCGGTCGCGCTGGGGGGAGGGGCCGCGGGGGCAGCAGCGGCGGGGAAAGGTAAAGGGAGGAAATAAGGGATAAAGAAAAAAGGGAAAATAAGCAGAAATAAGGCACAGAAGAGCAGAGATGCAGAAAAGTGCAGAAAGGTGAAAGCTAAAAGAGGGTAGAAAAACGAGTGAAAACGAGTGAAAGAGCAGAGCGAGAGGAAGGGAAAATGAGCAGAAATAAGGCACAAAAGAGCAGAGATGCAGAAAAGTGCAGAAAGGTGAAAGATAAAAAAGGGTAGAAAAACGAGTGAAAGAGGAGAGAGAGAGGAAGGAAACAGAGGTCCACTGGACCACCAGGGATGAGGCGCAGGGAAACCTGCAGGTGGAGGAGGGCCTCGATCACCAACACTTGAGAGTGCAGGGGCAGGCCTCACTTAATGGTGGAGCTGCGAGGGTGGGAGAGCAATTTCACTGACAATGAGTCAGTGGTCTTGCTCCAGTCCAGTTTACAAAACTAGAGTTTACATCAGCTGGCCTGTTCCAGGGGCTAGGGCATGCCTGTCAGCTTCCATGTCACCTGAGTTTACATCAGCTGGCCTGTTCCAGGGGCTAGGGCATACCTTTCAGCTTCTATGTCACCTGAGATTACATCATCACCTGGTACGTTTCAGGGGGCTAGGGCATACCTTGCAGCTTCTATGTCACCTGAGTTTACATCATCACCTGGTACGTTTCAGGGGGATAGAGCATGCCTTTCAGCTTCTATGTCACCTGAGATTACATTACCTGTTATGTATCAGGGGGCTAGGGCATGCCTTTCAGCTTCTATGTCACCTGAGATTACATTACCTGGTATGTATCAGGGGGCTAGGGCATACCTTTCAGCTTCTATGTCACCTAAGTTTACATCATCACCTGGTACGTTTCAGGGGGCTAGGGCATACCTTTCAGCTTCTATGTCACCTGAGATTACATCAGCTGGCCTGTTCCAGGGGCTAGTGCATGCCTTTCAGCTTCTATGTCACCTGAGATTACATTACCTGGTATGTATCAGGGGGCTAGGGCATGCCTTTCAGCTTCTATGTCACCTGAGTTTACATCATCACCTGGTACGTTTCAGGGGGCTAGGGCATACCTTTCAGCTTCTATGTCACCTGAGATTACATCAGCTGGCCTGTTCCAGGGGCTAGTGCATGCCTTTCAGCTTCTATGTCACCTGAGATTACATTACCTGGTATGTATCAGGGGGCTAGGGCATGCCTTTCAGCTTCTATGTCACCTGAGTTTACATCAGCTGGCCTGTTCCAGGGGCTAGTGCATGCCTTTCAGCTTCTATGTCACCTGAGATTACATTACCTGGTATGTATCAGGGGGCTAGGGCATGCCTTTCAGCTTCTATGTCACCTGAGTTTACATCAGCTGGCATATTTCAGGGGGTCGAGTGTGCTTGTGCATGCCTTTCAGCTTCTATGTCACCTGAGTTTACATCACCTGATACGTTTCAGGGGGCTAGGGCATGCAGGTATCAACCTCCAGTTTCTCCCTTATTGATAAGCTTGCACTTCATTGGAATCTGACCTTTGTTGCAGCTAACAGGTCTCCTAAAATTCACTACGCTATGAATTTGGAGTTTAGGTTTATAAAATGCAATCAACAATAAAATAATTTCTCAAATGTAATCTAGCAAGGGAAACTATACTCTTTAATAAGATTTGAGCTAGCTGTTGTAGTTTTGTGGCTTGTGAGATATGGACAGTTGTGTGTGCCTAATCCAGGTACAGTGGCCTGTGAGGTGCATTTTTTCTGAACCCTTCTTCACAACTACTTCAAACTCTTGGGGAAGAAAATATGTATTTGACTAAGCACAACCTGCCTTGATTCATTTGCTAAATTGCATCGTTTTAGAGTCAGGCCCTCTAATCAGGACTTATTAGCGAATGTGAAGGTCTGAGCATGGGTAGAGTATTGCAATATTTAGATGTTGTCCATAAGCTAATACATCATTCCTAGTCTTGGACTCTCGCCTTGCTGGCTGCATCACTTGCTTTGTGATAATAATTATAAAGTGACACTGAGCTGTGTGTCCGAAATAAGCAGAGTTTTTTTCCAAATTTGGCCCAAAGTTGTATTGTGTGTTGTTAGGGTGATGTGATTTGAGTTGAATTGAGTTAAAATCATGAACGTCATTTAGGGGTTTGCAGGGGTCGCTGCGACCCCTGGCTTTCCACTTGGCTCTGCCTTTGCAACCTCTGGCCTCAGAGGTCGCAAAATCAGTGCCAGGAACACAATGGCAGGTCGTCCAATGGACATCGGTTGGGGCTCCACTCTCTTTGTTTTCTCTCAATTTTTTTAATTACACTAATAGTGATGAATGATTCATAGGTTCTCAATATTCACTAATAGTGAATAATGCTTCATTATTCACTATTAGTGCAATATACAAATGGAGTACAATTAACTGGAATATGACCTTCCCTAGCAACTGCGGCAAGTAAAAAAATGTGTGCTTGCTGGTGAGAGTGTGTTCGGGTGAGAGAGAGTGTAAATGTATGTGTATGTGTAAACGTGTGTGTGAGTAAAATTGAAGGTCAAACGGTATGTGATGTCACTTCCGGAACCCCTGGCATTTTGGTGAACTGACGTTCATGGTTCAACTGAGCAAATGTCAGGCACTAACAGCACAAAAGCAGATGCAATAGAAATGTGAATAATTGAAATAAGCGGTGCTAAATAAATTGACAGCTCTTGCAACAACTCCGCATAGTACAGTGGTATGTGGTTTCTCTTGTAAAAGATAGAGATTTAAAATACATGAAGAGCAATGCTTCTGGTTTGCATGAGACAGTCAGACAGCATGTCTTGGCATGGATTTAGGCCATAGGCAAATTGGAATAGCTGGTGTTTGAGCCAATTTAAGAATAAGAAAAATGTTGCAGCAAACATTATTTGGAGTAGAAAGGACTTCTACTAGAAAGGAGCCATAAAAAGGATGCTTTCACCCTAAACCTCTTCTGCTTGTTAGGTATTGTGGCCATCGGCTTCAGTGACACTGACCTTGCGAGACAGACTGCGGCTTATGAAAGGCCTTGCATAGGTGGGTGAGGTCCAGTGTGCAATGTTTGGATTCTTCCTTAAAGTGTTACCTAATGCAGGGCCACAAGCCCTGGAGAGATTTAGATAAAGGGGCACAGTTTGAGGGTGAGTGCCCAAGCGTGGTTAAGGCCAAGTGTACATGGTAGATCATTTCTCAGGGTGAACATTGTAAATAGCGTTATAGTAGTCGGGTCTCAATATGGTCACAGTAGGGCCTCATGTGTGATCCCGTGAGCTGAGGGTCAGCATGGCGGGGCGTGCCGAAATGACAGAAATGACCGAAAGCCAGTGGAGAGCTACATAAAGTCAAGAGCAAAGATGATGATTAAAGGGGTAGCAGAGTTCTGAGGGTGGCTATTGACTCTTACTGCGATCTTGATGTTACAATCATTAAATCAAAGATGGACCTGATGTCCTGCATCCTATGTATGGGCTGGGGAGCGCCTGTGAACGCAAACTAGTTACTGGAGAGAAAGCAATATATGTATTATAGCATTAGGCCATCAGGTTTGTGGTGCAGTGCAATATAAGACAAACTCTGAAACAATCAATTTTCAAGGACTGCGCACTTGAACAGACTAACAATTTTTACAAGGTTCATGGTACGTTAGCATAATATTAGTTGATTTTATTTTAGCTTTTAACCTTTAGTTCTGCAGTGCTAAATACTAGTCTTTCTGTAAAATAATTGCAGTACTCAGGTCAAATCAGATGAATATATGTTTGTTGTCATACATATTGATGATAACCTATGACAGATTTTTACTTATAGTACATGGTGTGCGTTACTGGTTATTTTAACGCTACAAGTCTGATGAGCTATGAAACATCAGCTGTCTATTGTCTGTAAACCACTGAAAGTTGACGCTATCTTCAGTACTGAACACTGTTGCTAAAATATGCTCCCCTGCCAGAATCCCTGTGGATGTTGAAAAGGTGGAGGCACTCTTCCACTGCAGTCGCAACTAGGGGTTGAGATGGGAAAAACATGGCAACGGATTTGTCAAGCCACATAAGAATTTACTTGCTTGGACTCAGAGAGAATGACAGAGGTCTGATGTACTATTCCCATTCATGTGAAATGGGAATGCATTTTGTGATTCCACTTATAAACGATTAGGGGACATCTTAAATTGTCCATTTGCAGGTGTCGCAAAATGACCATCTAATATATATTAATTAGGCAGGTCACAATCAGTGACTCCCTGTAATAGTCTATGAATGCAAGGATGGGGGCATGCAAAGAACAGCAAATCTCCATCTTGGCATTTGCATTCCCAAATACAGAAAGGTTCCCCTTTTTGACATAGTTACCCCGCAATTTAGGTTTTAGAAACTGACTGTTGCAAAGTCATCCTGTGTGCCCTGTGTAACCCCATTTCTACTGACTGATACTGGTGGTAACTGACTCTGAATGTACCTGGGCCCTGTCTAACCAGGCCCAGAGACAGAGCTACACAGTGAAAACACACACATACATAGGGCACACTATATATGAATTTTCTGCCTTGTAGAACTTGATACATTTTAAAAGGTTATTTTGTTCTCAACCCCCATGGTTTTGTGCCTCAAAACACCTTTGTACATTAGGCCCCAAGTTCCAGAGCAGAAAACACACAAAGGTTTAAAAGTAAGGTTACTCTTCTATAGAGGAGTTAATGATTTAAGTTGTATAAATGACTTTATGGCTTGTTTTATGATATCACAGTTTGTTATAGCTTAGTATGTTATGGTATACTATGCTCTGTCATAGTATATCAAATGATTCATGTATATACTTTTTTTTAATTCCAGGAATTTTGTACAGGAAAAAGAGTATTACTTCCATAAGGTAAAAACGTAAAACAGGGTTTGATCCGAGTAATGACTGGGTAACCTATTACAGCAAGGACAATTAATAAATACATATAAGGCTCACAAATAAAGAAACTGTGATTACAATATATTCAGACAGCTAAATTAAATAAATAGCTGAAATCAGGAGGGGTAGGGCCCAGTGGGAATTGCCACAGGACATTCCTGGAAGTAAACTTGGAAACCTACCCAGTATAGCTGTCCAAGTGTACTTCTTGGAATGATTATGAATCCCAAAAAGTATTAACTCTGCACCCATATAAAGATGTAAATATGAGGGTTATTTTTTTGTGAATCAGACCCGTAGTAGCACCACTGGTAAAGGAACCACACTTATCTCTGAAGTATGTAACTACCGTGTAATTTCAAACACTCTCTTCCACGATAAAATGTTGGAAGCTGGTGGCAATTACTCATCAGCGAGATATGATTGACCATTGTAGAGGTAAGCCAACATTAGAGATATGCTGACAAAAGCACAGGCCAAAAGTAATCTGGAAGTAGTGGCTTTATTAAATCTGTTGGCAGTGCCAGCTACCAGAAGTCTCGAGTTGGGATGACCCACCTTAGAGAGGCGGCTATTGTGTTCCCAGCAGCTACTGAAGTCTTGGGCAGCTCCGACTGAGAGCTGGCAAATATTACGCCCTGCAGTCCAATGTCCCACCCATGTCAGACGGGACGTCTAGCTACTAGAAATGGGTTTGGAACCTATTTCTCAGATAAAGTCAGCATCCTTAAATATCTTCACCAAGACTTGACTTTGGCCACATAGGGATTCACATCACTACTCCTCAAGCTGATAGTTTGAACTTCGACTACTTTGTGAAGTCTTTTATTAAACTTCTGCACATCCAGCATTTAAAACAAAATAATAGGTGAAAAATCCAACTAAATTTTGGTGAAGAAACTTGCAAATTCTACTTTCTCTGGTACAATTTTCAGATACTGAATGTATTTGCAGGATCATTTTCTTACATAAACTTCTGTTTTTTGAAGGACGTTTTAGCCACAAGCAAAATCTTACAAAGGGATCAAACTTTGTGTAGTTGCAAAGTTTGTCACGTTTGCAAAACGTTGCCAACAAATTATTGTTCAGCGCGCTCCTTCTTGATGATCACATCTGACATGGAGGCATTTGGTCGGAATTAGAATTTTAAAAAAAACAGGCTTTTATGCAAGCTTGATAGCTTTATTAGAGGGTTTAGTAAGAGGACAGGATTTAGAAAGTCTTTGAGAGACTGAGAAATAGTAAAAGATAGCGACAAATGAAAGAAGTGAGAAAAGGAGAGACCGAATAAGAGAGAGAGAAAGAAGTAGACAATTTTCTTCACTCCATACGTTATCAGCACACTCTGTTAAAAAGAGCTTTTTATTTCCATCTTTTCTGTTTTCATATTTTTCCTCCAGTGCACCAATATTTGTAAAGCAGAAAGATGTATACGCTTTCCAACAAAGTGCTTTTCTGATTTTTGCCTGACTGGTCGGGAAATAATCCTGAAAGCAGTTTATGCTAAAGAATATATTAAGAAAGACGTATATGCTTCTACTTACACTGTAGAAGAGAATTGCATTTAGTGGTAAAGGCCTCTACAGTTCCATGTAATCCACCATGCACTTTTTCTGTTGGTTTAGGCTCAGAGTTAAGAGGAGTTATCTGTGCGGTAACACACGTTTAGTTCTCTGCTGACATTTTTATCATTTCATAATGGCAATATTTAAAAAATCCTCCAGAGTTGCCTACAGACATTGCGCCCTCTTCATAAATTGGACAGGTATGATAGAGCAAACAACTGAGATGTTGGTTTTATAGAAAACAGCAGGAAATAAGTTTTCAGTATTTTCCACTATGCCTAGTAATATTTAGATAGTAAAAGATGTAATATTGTTAACTTTTTTAAGGGCAGCAGTTTCCCAACAGTATTCATACAGATGAATTTGTGGATGAAAATTCACCACTGGATTTGAAAAGTTAGCAGTAGCTGTGGTTGCTGACATTTACTCCAACTAGTAAGTATTACAAAAAGTCAGATGTATGCAATAATGTCAAAGCCCTCCACTAACTCAGATCTGGAAAACATGCATTTTGCACATGCATCAGTTCACAAACTAAATTAGCACGTGTGCAAAATGGGCAAGTAACCTAATTGCCTTGTGCATCTGCTCCCACTGCGAAATCTGCACTTGGGGATTTGCTGGTGCAAATTTGAGCACAACCCTCTCTCGTGGAGGGATGCACCTAGTGTTAGTGTTCTGCTATGTCAGTTTTGAGCTAGCATAGGACAGCCATGGGGAAGATGAAGTGCATGCTGGGAACAGGAATGGATCTTGCTAACATTGGGGAGAGAAAGTGGCCTAACAACTGGGCGGTCGACCTCGGAGCTGGGGAATCGGGTTCGGGTCTCGGCAGGGACGCTCAACATTCTGTGATTCTGGGCAAATCACGTAATCTCCCCGTGCCTAACAAAAATGAAGGTGTCCATCTGTAATGTAACTTGTGCTCATGTAAAGCGCTCTGAAACCTTCGGTTTCACGCCATATAAAACTCCGCAGAAAAAAAAAAAAAAGTAGAAGCCAAGAGCTCCACTGCTCATGTAAGCAATAACTAACGGAGTACAGAATTGTACTACTACTCGTTACTTGGGAGCTAAAATGTGAACCAGTGCACTGAGGGACATATTTACTAGAAACTGGCAGAGCACGGTGTTACGGCAAAATTGGTAATGCCACGCTCTGTCAGTTTCAAAATACAGGGATGCACCATATTTACAAGAATGCGGCACACATGGGAAGAGCAAAGTATGAGGAGAAATGAAACATTTCTCATTGTATCGCCTGCTTAAGATCAGGTATTCCTTGGCACTGCCCCATACCTTGTAAATATGGGGCAGCGTCAAAAAGCAATGGGTGTTGCAGCAGAACGCCCACTGCAACACCCATTGCATGCCCCTTTCACGCTAAGCGCAGCTTGAATAGGGGCATTATTTACAAGGTGGCGTTAAGCCACGATAGGTGACTTAACGCCCCCTGGTAAATAAGATGAAGGACCGAACACTACCAGAACGTTGGAAAAAGTGACGTTTTGGCGGTGTTAACTCCTTGTAAATATGCCCTTGAATGTCCTTACATGCCAATAAACCTCATATGGATGACCTGGGCACAGAGCGAGAGAACAATTGACAATTTTACTTATGTGGTTCGTGGGAGTCAATGCACGTTAGATCAGTGCGTGCTTTGCCTTTGCTCAACTAGGGGTGAATTATTGGCCAAAGAATACAAGTGTAGCATTTGCACTAGTGGTCTTACCTTCCCTCAGGTGGCCTCCAGCTACGCTCTGCATTCACAACCTACATTTACACCAACAAAAAAGTGGTCTAAATAGTAGTAGTATTTTCATTTAACAGTACTGGCTTGGTAATACTGATATGTTAGATGGATCTCATGCAATGAGGGGACATGGCCTGATTTCCATGGGGATGTTGACAATCAAAGGTGGGTGCACAGCAGGAGTTCCCACCTTTCACTGCCTCTAATTGGGCGCTCGCTTCTGACCCTGGTGAGCCTTCCTACCAACAGGCAAAAAGCTGTCACTTCCTATGTATTAATGCCCTGAGCATTAATTTAGATCGTCACATTTTAATTATTTACTTCACCAGAGCATGGACATGAAGGCTTTTATGTTCTGATGTCCCATGGTCTATGCACTGTTTGGGTTTCTTCCTCAAAAGTTGCCAATTTGGGCATCAAATAATTGAGAACGATTTGTTAGAAGTTTACATTATAAGCAAAACAGTGATATTATTATTCTGCTTCACAAAAACATGCCGTGATGCCTGTTAATCACTAAGCTGAACAGTGACTACAGATGGGACAGACATCATAAGCCATTTTTCTTGGCCCTGCGCCCATCTGTTAGGAAGCCAGTCACCTACCTAACTAGAAACAGTGCAAAAAAATAGTAAAACTACTGTGCCACAATAATTGATTTGTACTTTATGCATACAAGACAGAGCACAAATATTATCGAACAGTTCTTATCAGACACCATTCTGCTGTGAAAGTGAAGGTTGCACGCAGCCAAAATGGGCATAAAATAACACAAATTAATGCACAACACTACTCAGACATGTACTGTTTTAAAACAAGCTCGTCAATAAGTAAAATGTGAGATTCGGTATGTAAAATATTGACTAGGGAAGAAAAGCAACAGCATGAAGCAAGAACAGAGTGTTGGAAATGGCCCTTTTTGCAGGGTCATCCCCAAACTTTTTGCCTTCCTCCTCCCCTTTTTGCTGAATTCGTTTTTGTTGGCTTTAGGACTCTTTGCCACTGCTAACTAGTGCTAAAGTGCTTGTGCTCTCTCCTTAAAACCCGGTAGAATTGGCTTATACGCAAATGCCATATTTTATTTATTTACAAGTCCCTAGTAAAGTGCACTACATGTGTCCAGGGCCTGTAAATTAAATGGTACTAGTGGGTCTGCAGCATTGATTGTGCCAACTACTTAAGTAGCACTATAAAAATGTCTCTGGCCTGCCACTACAGAGCCTGTATGTCAACTGCCATTTCGACCTGGTAAAATAAGCCTTTTGCCAGGCCCAAATTTCCCTTTTTAATACATATACATAACCCCTAAGGTAGGCCCTAGACATCCCCAAGGACAGTGAGCAGTGTATTTAAAAAGTTGGGCATGTACTTTTAAGCCTTACATGTCCTGGTAGTGAAAAAATTCCTTAAATTCATTTTTCACTACTGCAAGGCCTGTATCTCTCATAGGATAACACTGCAGTTACCTTATTACATTTCCAAATGGGAACAGATAACCCCTTCAAGTTTGATGTCTCTGGAATCACAACTTAAAATCCTAACTTATGGTGAAGTTGGATTTTAAATTGTAATTCTGAAATTGTCACTTTCAGAAAGTTGGCATTTTCCTGCCTTAGCCATTTATCACCTGCATGATGTCTCTGGTATAGGTGACGGTTGGGCTTTGTGTATTACTCCTAAGCGGCTGCACATGATGGGAGCTTAGGTGTGTCTGATAGGGCCATCACTGGCAGGATGGGAGGGAGGAGCTGGGCCAAGCCTCACTTACACTTGAATAGGCTGTGTCCTGTCTTCACGCAAAGGGCCTAATGGCCCTGCATTGTCACTTCAGCCAGCTTGGAGCCAGGGGAGGTAGGGAATTCCATGCACTTCAGAGACATTGTCTAGAACCTTCTCCCACCTTCTGGACCAGTGGATACTCTGCCAGGAAGGACACCTGTACTGCTACAAGGACTGCGACTGTGCTGGACTGTTGCTCTAAAAGGAACTTCTGCCCTGCTGGGTTGACCTGCTTCCTGCTGTCCTCTTACCAGGGAAATAAGAACTGGACCTGCAATCCATCTTGAACCCAGGATTCGAGAGTGACTCAAAGGGCTTTTCTGCTAGCCGCCTGATCTGAGCATCAGGGGCATAAAAGGCTCTCCAAAGCTCCTGGACCCGCCTTCAATGAGTTACTGACCCCCAAGAGGTGCCTCTCTGGTCCTGGACCCTTGTTGTTAAACTCTTTAATTCAAGATTTTTGGCTCACCATGACAGCGATTGGGCCAGTTCGCACCAGCTAACAGCAAGCATTGATCGCCTCTATGGATCGTCAACACAAAGCACCAGTCCGCCCATTCGCGGTGCCTGGCCTGCTACTTGCATCACGCCACCACCGCCAGCGATGCTCTCCTTGCTCCCGATGATCTTCTTCCATGCGAACAGGACTCTTGACACAAAACTTGAGAAGGTAAACCTTCAGCAGGACTAATCTAGGACTGTATCCGACCCACACTTCATTGCTGTCTGCTTGAACTTTTGAATTTGACCCAGTTCAGCACGACCAGATATCTCCATTTTACAGTTTATTCTTTAAACATTCATAACTCCAGTTCTACTGATTGGATTTTTGTTGCTCTGGTCTTGTTTTATTTATAAATTTACCCTCTATTTCTCTAACCTGGTATGGGTTGTTTTTGTGTGGTGTTTCCACTGTTTTACTGTATGAAGTATTGCACAAATACTTTGCACATTGCCTCTAAATTAAGCCTGACTGCTCTGTGCCAAGCTACCAGGGGGTTCAGCACAGGTTAATTTGTGCCTTACCCTGATTAGGATTGTGGCTGCTGCTTGACCAGGGCTCACACCCCAGTCAACCAGTAACCCAAAGAAAAACACAAAAAAAGCCTATTTACAAGGGTGTGCAGTGAGACATTGCTGGTCTGAAAACCACATTCATTCATGCAATTTGAAAGACTGACAATTAAAATTGGAATTGTGTATTTGCAGGTTTGCGAGTTGTCGCTAAGCTATTGTTGATTAACTTACAATTTTGAACACTGCAGACTTTCCATGTGTAATTACATTTTTAATAAAATAATCTTTGTAGCATTTTTAAGAAACGTCATTACAATGACATTACAACGTCTAGTCACAAGCAGCTCTTGACCCTAGGAAAGAGTTACTACTGCTTAATGCAGAGAATGAGAGGTTTTACATCCTGCAGGGACAGACAAGCCTACTCATATACGTGGTGTTAAATGGCTGGGCCTATCTTCCCACCTCTCACCCTATGTTGTGTGCACAGCTCCACCATGAAGTTCTAAGGGAAACGATTACTTTTCAATGAACTGATGGAACAAAACCCTAGGACTCAGGCAAGATGGCTCAATGGCATAAGTCCTCAACTCTCACCTGCTGCCCTCAAGTAGGATGCCAGAGCCTACAGAACCGTCTCGATATTCTAAGGACAAATAAAAGGATTTATAAGAAAATGCTGGGCCAGGGAACCCACAAAATTCAAGGATCAATTTACCCAAGATGAACATGCAAATGTTCTCCCCTCTGGAATGGTCTCCATTCTGCAACATTGGACTTCTGTGACACTGTGAACTTCTTCAGCTTAGCCCCTACTGAATTCTACTAGTTCTGCCTACTTCCAGTCCAGGGCACATTCTGATTTGCTCTTCTCAAAATCTTAGATTCATACGCCTCTAGGTTTACTTCAGTCTGTGTCTGTTCCATCTGACTTTACTGCACCCACTTCCTGAGCATATGCTGCACTATTCAATTCAGCAGTAGAGCCACCCATGGTTTGTCAAACTGCTATGTATTTTTGGAATAGTATGATGGATCGCCTAAGAGTTCTAAGATTCGACTCCACCGTCAGTTACACGATATGTACCATTTCCTTCCCGATCAGTCTAGGGGATGTATACCTTTGGGATTTATGCTGTGTTAATACCCTTTGGAATTCATCATGGCCTAACTACCAAACATATCTTAATGCTACCCTCAACTGTCCACACTCTTCAGTATGGCTGACATAGCAATTTAGGCCAGGTTAGAACTTCCCATACAACCCACAAAGGATGGATGCCTTTACACATGCAGAGCAATTTTGTTAATCTAGGGGTAAAATAATCTCTTTCTTCCGTGCCCTTTCACTCACATCTGTTTTCTTCCACCCTCCTTAATCTCCTCAATTTAGTGACGCTCTTTTTCGAAGGCATTAGGCCCACACCATTGATGTGTTTCTGTATAAATATATATTTGTATTTTTTATCACAGTCAAGGATATTCCTGATTTTCCTAAATAAACGTGCCAAATTATAGCTTTTATAGTATCCATTGTCTAAATTATGCTTCATCTCCCAATTTTATATTATCTCCTGCATTATTGCATTGTCACAACACCGATGAACACAACAAAAACATGTGAGTTTGACTAGAATGTTTGGTGTATATGAGCCAATCAGAAGGTTTTGCTTGCAGGAAACAGCTTCTGTTATATGTCCACTGACCAAGATCTCTCTGAATCTGTATTGTGTCTATTTGGAATCCTTTTTTACTCTTGGTGGTCCACTCATGATTATCCTTATGACAGCATGATTTCCGTGCTGGCCACGTGTCTAAGCGACGGGTGAGTTGTAGAAGTGGCGTAACATAGGGCCCCGCAGCCCCTGCGGAGCAGAAAGCCCCGAGCTCCAGGGGGCCCCCTCAGCACAGGCCCCTGTCCTGTGAACTCCTGACTGACTCCAGAGGGGGGCGGCCTCCATGTACTTTGCAAGGGTTCCCCCTCAAGTTTCATTATGCCACTGAGTTGTAGAAATGACTATTGGTGATGGTGTTAATTCAAAATGTGGACATAGGAAACATTGCCAAATGTGAAACTGGCAGACTATTTTACAAGCCTTGGTGGGAGAGAAGTTTCATACAGTATATACACTGTAGTTAGTGTCAGTCTGGGAGTGATGATTGAAAAAGGCTGTGAATATTCTTATTACATTCAGGGCTCTTACAGCAATGGAAAACAATGTTTTAATATTTCTATTTTCCATGCGAACTTTACCTTGACATAGAGGAAATCGATTATATGTCTTAAATTGTTTTTCTTTTGGAAATGATAACCAAGAAGCCAATGATTGGTTTGCTCTCCTCTATTAAAATAACAATGGATTGAACCTCAGACAGCAAGGTGCCAACAAACCATATGGAACCAGTCACAAGCATCAAGTATAATCAGAAGGCAGGAATGGCATACTTAATGTACATGCTTAAGACAAAGTCATTTACATTTCATAAATATTTCTATGGAACAGCTGATAATTTTCAGACCGCAATGTTAAATTTGTTGAGATTTGTTGAGAATTTGTTGAATACAGAAAGAAGTCTTAGAAAAGTATCCTCTTTAGTTCATCTGAAATCCCATCGATTTTCTGTATTTTCTTTGTTGTTTTCTGCTCCAACTCCAATGGAATCGCCCCCTGATGCAGCAGCCTCATGTAGTGCCAGTGGAAGATAGTTGCAGATGAATTACAAAGTGAAAAGCTGGATCTTTAGCTGCCTACAGTTCTGGGTGCAGTCTTCACTGTCAAGCTGGGTGAGGGAGGGGGGCTCATAACTTTGCAGTGTGTTGTTACTAAATGTGCCACTCCTCCTCACAGCACAGTATATGTGGGACTTAGTTCATTGTGGAGGTGGTTAACCCGAGTGCTAGTCAGAATTTGTAAGCGTGATCCTTTTCTTAGGAAATTTGATTGCATAAAGAGTGGTGAGCGGGTCACAACTGACTGTTCAACAGGCGGCCATTGTAAGGCTGCATGTGCAGTCAAGCTGTGCGCACAACAGGGGCTCATTTGGAAGATTTTCTCGCTCTTGCAAAACATCACATATCGGAAGAGAACAAGATCCTACTGTCTGTCTCTATGCATAAAGTTACACTTACATCTTGTGACACTGAAAATTAGTAGCATATTGGTTGATAGAAGTGCATTGCACAGCACACTTTAATTTGTCCCCTTTCTCTATAACTGGCAAATACTACACCGCCCACTGAAGTTCAGATATCAGCAAAAGATATATGAATAAGATAAGTAAAATTACTATAGTAGTTTGCACACCACACTAACGTTTTACAACCGCTGGACGAAGGATTTTAACAAGAAACAAGGCCCAGGATGGAGTTGGGGGTATGCAGACAATGGGAGAAGAGATTTGTGAAGTCCTGAGAGAAGTTCAAACTTTAGATGTTATTCGTGAATTTAAAGTTGTTACTTAGTGCTTGTGCAACTAGTTAGTTATTTCAGAGCTCACTTGGAGAAGAAGGTGGATTGAGTGGGCTAGGAACTAGAGAACAAAGGGTTTATTTTGAATGAAGTCTGTAAACTCCATTGAAGAGGTGTGTCTTCAAATATTTACCTGTGTGTCTGAAGTTTGTTTACTAGTCTTGGTTAAATTCTTCCTTAGATTTTAACACCTAGGTCTTGTTATGAATTTGTACAATCGCAATGACTCACGCTGATGCAAAATACTATTATGAAATATATGTGGTTCTCTGATTTGTTATTCCTGCTAATAACAGAGTTTTCGTCTTTGAGGGAGCTTTGCTCCAGTGCCCAGTTTTCCCTTTATTGCATTTTTTATTATTTGTATTTTAACTGCAGAGTGGCCCAAGGTATCTAGCATTGATTGCATCAGTAATACCGCTTTGCATGAAATCTGCCATTGATTGCGCCAAGGCATCTACGATGTCTCATGCGATGAAGTATTGATGCACAGTTTATATTTAATGCTTTGACATTTGCAAATGTCTTTCTGGATCTAAGGATATAAGCAACTCTAAATTTGCTGTTTCTGTTTCAGGTTCACAGGTTAAGAGCTTCATATCGTTGCGCTTCCTGTCAGAGCCCTCAGATGCTGTGACCATGCGGGGGAGTAACGTGCTTCTGAACTGCACGGCGGAGTCTGATCAAGGGAATCTGGTCATCAAGTGGAGGAAGGATGGTGCGTTTCTGAATCTTGGTGCAGATGAACGGCGGCAGCTCATGCCTAACGGCTCCCTCCTGATACAAAACATAATTCATTCGCGGCATCATAGGCCGGATGAAGGTCTTTATCAATGTGAGGCCTCCTTAGATGGAATTGGCTCCATCATCAGTAGGACGGCTAAAGTCACTGTAGCAGGTAGGACCTTTTATGGAGCTTCTTGCGTTGAGGGCGTCTGATGTGTATTGAATCCCCTTACCTCCAAAACAAAATACAAACCTATCATAGCAACAGTTCGATGTATGTATGTTTTCCCCATAGAGATAATGAATTTAAGGATGTAAATTTTACAAGATATCAGATGATATATGGAGATAAAAAGAACATATTTTACTAGATACTAAATTACAACCAGAACTTCACTCTTAAAAACAAGAGCTGAGTTCACAAAGCACCACTGGCAAAGCCTCCGTCGGTTTCATGCTACCTTTTGCAGTATACTTCTGTCATTGTCAGGAGTCACAAAGCATCCCAAGAGTATTCCTGGACATCCGTGACTCTTGCAAATATCCAGGATACTTTTACTTCCCCAAAAATTCTCCTGGATAATATTCACTGGATTGAAAATCATATGAAAATATGTATTTGAAGATTCTTTTTGTCCAATGTCCATATAATTAACAGTAGAAAAGTATTTTTAAGGGATTAGAAAAAAACAAACATTGAATGAAACTTTGACTAATTTTCAGCAGCCATGGGGCTACTTTTGTATTTATGTCATTGAGTAATTTTTTATAACACACCCCTAACCTGGAGGATTAAAGAGAACTATTCAGAACATAGCAGATCCAGGTCACGTTCTAGAATGTCTTGATGCTTTACCTTTTATGTATATGTTGTATACATTCTTCTACCTCTTTCCTTATTGTCAATTAAGAAGGCTACATTGACAGTGTTTACAATAGTACAGCTTACAACAAAAATGAGGAATGGGCACAAGGTACAGCATCTGGGTTGTGCACATAATATCAACACAGTACTTTAGGAGCATGGCTTGGTGGGAGACTGGGAACAGTTCATGAACACCCTCCCTGGGGAAGCATATAAAGGGTGGTTTAATGAAATCACTTGTTAGCTGTTGCTCAGGGGTAGTTAACCTAACTGAGACATGTACTGTAATACTGTTAGAACTGGGGGTCTCTAGTTGGCTGAGGTATGTACCTTAGTCCAAATAAGGACCCTTGCTTCTAGTCAGGGAAAGGAGGGACACACGTTTAGATAACCCCTGCTCACCCCCTGGTAGCTTGGCACGAGCAGCCAGGCTTATCTCAAAGGCAATGTGTAAAGTATTTGCAACCACACTCCCAGTAACACAGTGATAACACCACAAATGGACACCACACTGGTTTCATAAAAATAGCGGTATCTTTATAAAAAGGAATACGATGAGACCAAACGATAGAAATCCAACATATGCGTATTAGTAATATTTTGCTTTGCCGGTTCAATCACTTGTAGGTTCTGGCGGTATTAATGAGCAATTCACGATCTCTAATACAGTCCTAATGCAATGCTATGCAGTTCGTAATGCAGTTCGTAATGTAGTAATAAGACAGTCCTTAATGCAAGAATCAGGCAGTTCGTAATGCAAGAATAATGCGGTTCGTAATGCAAGAATCAGGCAGTGCGTAATGCAAGAATAATGCGGTTCGTAATGCAAGAATCAGGCAGTTCGTAATGCAAGAATAATGCGGTTCGTAATGCAAGAATCAGGCAGTTCGTAATGCAAGAATAATGCGGTTCATAATGCAAGAATCAGGCATTTCGTAATGCAAGAATAATGCGGTTCGTAATGCAAGAATCAGGCAGTTCATAATGCTAGAACAATGCGGTTAGCCAATCTGCGCGGTCAACTTGGGCACCACTAGGCCCCAACAACAGAGGCAACGGTCGTAAGCTTACAGGGGCGGACCCGGTACTGCTGGGCAGGTACGGGCCGCTCGGGGACTCAGCGCGTCTAACGCGGTGCAGCGGGAGAGAGCTCAGAGCACTCCTGTACTCCTCCTGCATGCCTCCCCAGGCCACACACGCTTGCGGCTCCTGACCGGAGTCCAAGCCTTACCTGGGGGGTGCGCTGCTTCGCTCTCTCTCTCCACTCATCGGACGTCCTGCTGGGCGATCCCGATCACGTTGCAGCTCTGCTGCTAGGCGACGCTGTAGCCGGACGGGTTACGGCGCTGCCTTCTCCTTCGTTGACGATCTTGGGCAGATTCCTTTCGACGAACAACGATCACGATCCCTTTCACCTTGTAGCTTCCTTAGCTTCAAGAAATCCTTTAGCACGTTGCGGCTCGGGCCGACGGCAGCGATCTTTACTCACGGCCTCAGTTACGATGACGGCTCGGGCCACAAACAGCAATGCAGCAGCGTGGACGATGTTTCACGCTGCGGGGCAATGCGGTCACGGGGCACTTCGTAAACAGCACCACGGACCACACGGCAGTCGCAGGCGTGCAAAAAGCACACTCACACAGCATCGCTGAGACACGGTCCTTAGTTTCAAGTAAGCCTTTAGCACGTTGCGGCTCGGGCCGGCGGCGGCGATCTTTACTCACAGCCTCAGTTACGATGACGGCTCGGGCCACAAACAGCAATGCAGCAGCGTGGATGATGTTTCACGCTGCGGGGGCAATGCGGTCACGGGGCACCTCGTAAACAGCACCACGGACCACACGGCAGACTCAGGCGTGCAAAAAGCACATGCACACAGCGTCGCTGAGACACACTTGGAAACTTTTATGTTCCTGAGTTTCCACAACAGGGGACCAGCTCTCCTCGGGCCCTTGGAGACAAGTTACTTCAGGACACAGCACACAGCAAAGTCCTCTCAAGCAGGGGGACACAGCACACAGCAAAGTCCCTTGTCCTCTCCTCAGTCAAATCAGCAAACTGCAGGCCAGCCCCAGAACACACAGCAAGGGCAGTCCTTCTCTTCAGTCTCTTCAGCTGTTCTTCTTTGGCAGAGGTTCCTCTTGATCACGAAGTAGTTTCAATCCTTTTTCAGTATGGATTTCAGTCTTGAGTTCAGGGGTTTCAGCTCTTACATTTATACCCCTAAATGCCTTTGAAGTCTTTGTGTTCAGGGGCTCTGACCCCGGTCCAAACCAGACCTGGGTGTCTTCCTGCCAGTGCACACCCTCTTCCTTTGATCGTCAGGGTCTGGGGCCCAGACACTCAGCAGGAGGTGGAGCCATCCTCTGGGGGCAGCAACACAGCCCTCTTCACATCCAGGGGGCTACTCCTCCCCCCTCACATCAAACGCAGGCCAGCCTGTTGCTGTCTCACCTACTCCTACCTGGGGTCAGGACACTTCCCAGACCTGTCACATCCAAACCCAGACAGGCAATACACAACCAGGCAGAGGCACACAGAATGGTTTAAGACAAGAAACCAGCCACTTCTAAAAGCGTGGTTTCTAAACACACAATTTAAAAACCATCTTCACAAAAAGATGTGTTATTAAATTCTGAGTTCAGGCACACTAAACTCCATCTCTCCATCTTATGCCTATGGGAAGATATGCTGGAAACATGGGACTCAGCATTCCCCATTCCGTCCTATGGGCAAGATGGCCTTGCAACAGTGAAAAACGAATTTGGTAGTATTTCACTGTCAGGACATGGTACACACCTCAGTACATGTCCTACCTTTCACATACACTGCACCCTGCCCAGAGGGGTACCTTGGGCCTACTATAGGGGTGTCTGATGTGCATAAAAAGGGAAGGTAAGGTCTGGCAAGTGGGTGCACTTGCCAGGACAACAAGGCAGTTAACAAACTGCGCACAGGCACTGCAGTGGCAGGCCTGAGATCTCTTCTTAGGGCTACTTGTGTGGGTGGCACAATTAGTGCTGCAGGCCCACTAGTAGCATTTGCATTACCAGCCCGGGCACACAAAGTGCACTTTACTAGGGACTTTACTAGTAAGGCAAACATACCAATAATGGACAACCAATTACCATAACACTTTATACAGGGAGCACTTGCACTTTGTCACTGATCAGCAGTGGCAAAGTGCCCAAAGCATCTAAGTCGGCAACATAATGTCAGAAAAAGGTCTAGGAGAAAGGCAAAAAGTTTAAGGAACTTTAGCTAAAAAGGGCCAAGTCCAACACAACCCCCTCCCAGCCTAAAGCCAGGGTAGGCCAATCAACTACCTTGATGGACTTCCCTGCTTGGGGCGATAGAACCCGAACGTGGGCCCGCTACAGCAGGGACACTCTCCTGTTCTATGCCTTCCTGACCCCAGGGGTTCCCTTGGTTACAACTCCCTGGGCCAACTAAGCTACTCCACTGATACTTCCTGGCAGTAGGGGGCCCCCTAGGGGTGCTTGTCCCTTGCCAACTCCAGGCGGGGTTACCTTGGTGACTTCTAGGGGACCCAGCCCTTCTGGCTGGGCCCTGACCCATGGGTTTTCCTACTGGGGAACACCCCCTCTCAACCTTTCGTCTAGACTTCTGGGCCTGCCACTTAGGAATGGCACCCACAAACTTCAGGACCCCAGGAGCTCTGGTTACAGATGCCCCATAACCTCCTGGCGCTAGGTGTTCTTCCTCGCACAGCTGGCAAGTAGGCTTTAGACCTCCAACCGGGTGCTCTCCTAAGGAACCCTCCAGCCTCTGGCGTGGGGCTGCGGACCCCCGGGGACGCCGCTCACGCTCCCTCCCTCTCCTTTGAAACAGAGTGCTAGCCTGCACGCCCCCCCCACTTCTCTGGGACTTGACTGCGCCAGTCTGCCCTTCTTCCCTCCCACGGGACCGGAAGATCTCTGAGTCGCTGCTGGGATTCCCCCTTAGTGCCTCTCCAGACCCTCTGTCCCTTAACCAGAGGTCTGTCTCTGGTGCAAGCTCCTGGGAATCAAAGAGCTCGCACTGTAACAGGTGTTGGCGCAACTCTGAAAAATGATTACTGAGCCGGGGCTCCCTGGGGCCCAAATTGAGCAATCCCTTTAAATCATTCGCCATGCTAACCATCACCCAATCATCCAGTGCACGCGTGTACTCATCCACACCCCCACCCCAAGGACTGGATTTTAGTTTCTTGAAGTTCCTGAATTTCTGCCTGTACTGTTCAGGAGTGAGCCCATACCTGAGGCATAAAGCCTCCTTCATATTGGCGTAGGTCAGGGTTCCCGCCCTCTCTAAGGGTGGTAAAACATCCCTCCCAGAAACCTCAAAGTGTTTCCATAGGCCCGCCCCCCAATCCTTCTCAGGCACCTCATTCATCCTCAGTGCGATCTCATATGCCGTGAACCACACATAAATATCATCACCCCTTTGGTAATCTCGCACTAAGTCTTTGGGAATGTACACCTTACCAGCTGGCACTGGCTGTGTGCTGCCACCATTCAAACTGGACTCCACCTGTTTAGCCTTAATGTCCAGTTCCCTCATGCTTAACTCATGAGCTAAGAGAATCTTCTTCTCTTCCAATGCGAGAGCGTTCTTGCTCTCCTCTGCTCGCTTTTCACTTTCAATGAGCAGCTTTTTCTCCTCTGCTTGAGCCTTAAGTTTTAAAACCTCCAACTCATGCTCTCTGATCCTTTGGTTTTCCTCCAGCTCCTCTGGGGAAAAGCTCCTCCCTGAATGGTTACTACCAGCCCCTGAGGCTGGTCCTCCCACCGGCAAATCCTGTGGACCAAATCCATTCCCTGGGTCATCCTCATCCACCTCAGCATCACCTGTCTCCTGAGCCTCTTTGGCTTCCCACCAGGCCCTCAAGGCAGTTTTCAGCTCCTCCTTCTTGGCGCTACTTTTCATGGGACATCCCAAAGCTCTGCAGAATTGCCTCAATTGATCAACTTTGTAGGTAAGCAATGCCTCAATGTCGAATTCCAATTCTGCAGCCTCACTGGCTACTTGACTCCTTTAAGACATGATGTGTGGCTTAAAGGTCGCTCAAAAATAGAACCAAAAAATCAAAAACACAATATGTGGTTGCGTCGTGGTCTGCGCAAAAACTAGTGATGTACACCAATCACTGTGAGTCAGTTGCAAATACACGTTCAAATCCCCAACCGCTGACCATCAATGTTAGAACTGGGGGTCTCTAGTTGGCTGAGGTATAGTCCAAATAGGGACCCTTGCTTCTAGTCATGGAAAGGAGGGACACACGCTTAGATAACCCCTGCTCACCCCCTGGTAGCTTGGCACGAGCAGCCATGCTTATCTCCAAGGCAATGTATAAAGTATTTGCAACCACACTCCCAGTAACACAGTGATAACACCAAAAATGGGCACCACACTGGTTTCATAAAAATAGCGGTATCTTTATAAAAAGGAATACGATGAGACTAAACGATAGAAATCCAACATATGCGTATTCGTAATATTTCGCTTTGCCGGTTATTAGGCCAGCAATCACTTGTAGGTTCTGTCGGTATTAATGAGCAATTCACGATCTCTAATGCAGTCCTAATGCAATGCTATGCAGTTCATAATGCAGTTCGTAATGTAGTAATAAGACAGTCCTTAAGGCAAGAATCAGGCAGTTCGTAATGCAAGAATAATACGGTTCGTAATGCAAGAATCAGGCAGTTCGTAATGCAGGAATAATGCGGTTCGTAATGCAAGAATCAGGCAGTTCGTAATGCAAGAATAATGCGGTTCGTAATGCAAGAATCAGGCAGTTTGTAATGCAAGAATAATGGGGTTTATAATGCAAGAATCAGGCAGTTCGTAATGCAAGAATAATGCGGTTCGTAATGCAAGAATCAGGCAGTTCGTAATGCTAGAACAATGCGGTTAGCCAATCTGCGCGGTCAACTCGGGCACCACTAGGCCCCAACAACAGAGACAACAGTTGTAAGCTCGCAGGGGCGGCCCCCGGTACTGCTGGGCAGGTACGGGCCGCTCGGGGACTCAGCTTGTCTAATGCGGTGCAGCGGGAGAGAGCTTGGAGCACTCCTGTACTCCTCCTGCACGCCTCCCCAGGCCACACACGCTTGCGGCTCCCGACCGGAGTCAAAGCCTTACCTGGGGGGTGCGCTGCCTCGCTCTCTCTCTCCGCTCGTCGGACGTCCAGCTGGGCAATCCCGATCACGTTGCAGCTTTGTTGCTAGGCGACGCTGTAGCCGGACGGGTTACAGTGCTGCCTTCTCCTTCGTTGATGATCTTGGGCAGATTCCTTTCGACGAACAACGATCACGATCCCTTTCACCTTGTAGCTTCCTTAGCTTCAAGAAATCCTTTAGCACGTTGCGGCTCGGGCCGGCGGCGGCGATCTTTACTCACAGCCTCAGTTACGATGACGGCTCGGGCCACAAACAGCAATGCAGCAGCGTGGACGATGTTTCACGCTGCGGGGGCAATGCGGTCACGGGGCACCTCGTAAACAGCACCACGGACCACACGGCAGTCTCAGGCATGCAAAAAGCACACGCACACAGCGTCGCTGAGACACACTAGGAAGCTTTTATGTTCCTGAGTTTCCAGAACAGGGGACCAGCTCTCCTCGGGCCCTTGGAGACAAGTTACTTCAGGACACAGCACACAGCAAAGTCCTCTCAAGCAGGGGGACACAGAACACAGCAAAGTCCCTTGTCCACTCCTCAGTCAAATCAGCAAACTGCAGGCCAGCCCCAGAACACACAGCAAGGGCAGTCCTTCTCTTCAGTCTCTTCAGCTGTTCTTCTTTGGCAGAGGTTCCTCTTGATCACGAAGTAGTTTCAATCCTTTTTCAGTATGGATTTCAGTCTTGAGTTCAGGGGTTTCAGCTCTTACATTTATACCCCTAAATGCCTTTGAAGTCTTTGTGTTCAGGGGGCTCTGACCCCGGTCCAAAGCAGACCTGGGTGTCTTCCTGCCAGTGCACACCCTCTTCCTTTGATCGTCAGGGTCTGGGGCCCAGACGCTCATCAGGAGGTTGAGCCATCCTCTGGGGGCAGCAACACAGCCCTCTTCACATCCAGGGGGCTACTCCTCCCCCCCACATCAAACGCAGGCCAGCCTGTTGCTGTCTCACCCACTCCTCCCTGGGGTCAGGACACTTCCCAGACCCTGTCACATCCAAACCCAGACAGGCAATACACAACCAGGCAGAGGCACACAGGATGGTTTAAGACAAGAAACCAGCCACTTCTAAAAGCGCGGTTTCTAAACACACAATTCAAAAACCATCTTCACAAAAAGATGTGTTATTAAATTCTGAGTTCAGGCACACTAAACTCCATCTCTCCATCTTATGCCTATGGGAAGATATGCTGGAAACATGGGACTCAGCATTCCCCATTCTGTCCTATGGGCAAGATGGCCTTGCAACAGTGAAAAACGAATTTGGCAGTATTTCACTGTCAGGACATGGTACACACCTCAGTACATGTCCTACCTTTCACATACACTGCACCCTGCCCAGGGGGTACCTTGGGCCTACTATAGGGGTGTCTGATGTGCATAAAAAGGGAAGGTAAGGCCTGGCAAGTGGGTGCACTTGCCAGGACAACAAGGCAGTTAACAAACTGCGTGCAGGCACTGCAGTGGCAGGCCTGAGATCTCTTCTTAGGGCTACTTGTGTGGGTGGCACAATTAGTGCTGCAGGCCCACTAGTAGCATTTGCATTACCAGCCCTGGTACACATAGTGCACTTTATTAGGGACTTTACTAGTAAGGCAAACATACCAATTATGGACAACCAATTACCATAACACTTTATACAGGGAGCACTTGCACTTTGACACTGATCAGCAGTGGCAAAGTGCCCAAAGAATCTAAGACGGCAACATAATGTCAGAAAAAGGTCTAGGAGGAAGGCAAAAAGTTTAAGGAACTTTAGCCAAAAAGGGCCAAGTCCAACAAATACTATTTGGTTATTTTGTGTTTTTTTATTGAAAAAGAAAGGAAGACATTTTAGAGTGCTTTCACATTAGGGAGGTCTTATTTTGAATCTTGGATATATTACATATCTTGTATTTGGCCAATCCACTTGGAAAACACATGATAAACATTCGAATCTGTATTTTTGGGGCATAGATTGTGACCATCAGAAACCGACCAAAGAGCAGTAGAGCTTTAAATGAAGTACACCCTATGTTTATATCTTTAAACCCACATTATCATATCTGATACAGCTACCACTTTTTGTTCTGAAGAGAGATCATGTAAGATTTGGAGTTATTAACTTGAGGCACCAATGGATGAACCACCACAAAGTTAATAAACCAGTGTCTTGTTAGATAAATGCAGTTTTAATGGGAAAACCTGGGTTCATTCCTGGTAGCTGTCACAATTTAGCAACATTAAAGTAAAGAAACCAATCATTAATATTCCAAACTTAGTTTAGTAAAATAAGGGAAAAACTAAAGATGTAAAATAAGACGGACTTGACAAAAAATGGTGAAGGGAATATAAATTGGTGTAAAAGAGTCAATATTTGATTACATTCATTAGAAAAAGCAACCGCTTGTTTCCACTCTTGCAACAAAAAAGGAAAAACAGTTACGATCCAGCTGCTCAGCCTCTCACAGGTCAGGTGAGCAGGCACAGGGAAGAGCTGACATAATAAGATGCTTGGAATCTTCACGGGGCGCCTGTGAGGAGTCTCAAGCCACAGATCCAAGGGGGAGACAGACTTCTCTATGCCTCCTTCCTTAGACCACAGCCAAAGGCCAGTGTCCCTGATATTATCTGTTCTTCTTCAAAGATATCTTTTACTTGAAGGACCGGAGGCATCATATCTTGGATATTCATATAAAATTCTTATTTGTTAATTGATTAGATTTGTAGGTTTTGTAATGATTCGATTCCTTCAACTGTGCTGGTGCTCGTCTACCTTTTGCAGCAGTGTGGCATTTAAAAGTCATATTAGATTTGGCTTATTTAGTCCAGTGCTCCTGCCAGTCTTCCTTCAGATTCCAATATCAACCTAAAATTCCCTACTGTGAATTTTCTCCCGATCCTTCTTAGTTCATTTTATGCCACTTGGAAGTAGTCCAGTCCCACTTTGAAGACAAGACCCAATACATATTTGACAAAGAGATGATTTTGATTCAGACAAGCATATGAATGTATGATGAGTGTTTTGTGTGATCATTACAATATCTATGTCCCCTTAATTCCTGACCTCCTTTTATTCATTGAAGCCAACGCTATTGCATGTTTAATATTTACTCTGACACTACTAGCAGCTTACTTACAATCGATGAAAGACAACATGTTGACTTAATTAAAAAGCTCATACATTGGTAAATCATAAATAGCTATGAGTGAACTGTCACATAAGTCTCAATGACCTGAGATTTTTATGTATTTATCACAAAGAGGGAATTTGTTTTTTTCTACTCATTATTTCAGAACAACATGTAATTCCAGAGGTTATTGCAAACCTAGTTTACTTCTATATTGTTAGTCCTATAATTTATTTCCAAGAGAAACAGCTACTACTTATCTTTCTAAAATAAGTTTGTCATCATATAAATAAATCCTGTACATTACCAATAGGAAACATACCACCAATATTGATTACCTGTATAGATGCCTAAATCACACATGTTGTCATGTTTTGGCCTTGTACCACCTACTTTTCCTGTAGCTTTCCTCCTGAAAAAGAACATAATACCATTGATGTCTTGTGTAGGCAAATTCTTAAGTAGAGAATTCCAGCAGGAATTGTGTCATCAACATGCATTTTCATAAAAACTGAATGTATGTGCTGCATGCCTATGTATAATTCTGAAATATCTAATGAATCTTGTTATGAAAGCCAAACAAAATCTGAAACTACATAGAGAGGCAGTTAAAGTCATTGATAGATGTAAGTGAGCCGGGATAACAATCGTGGGCCTTGAAGAGCGCCTTTCTGAAGATGTTAGCTAAACAACAGGTGTCAGCACTGCAAGTATTCAATGAAAAATCACTGATGCCAATGAGTCATGACAAGTAGAAGATTGAATCCTATTTGCTGGTGTCACTGGGATGGTACTCCTCTCCAGACCAACACAAGCTAGCTAGCCACATCCTTATCACTTAGTACCCAAGCATCCTTACTTGTAATTAAATTACCAGGAGAGATTTTCAGGCGTTGGACATCAATTTATTATATTTTTACTTAATGTAAACTGGCAATAATGCACATTTCAGCATAATCGCATTAATTAGATATGAGCTGGCCTCCTTTGTGAAGAGAAAATATGAGATTTTAGGTTTTTTTTAAGAGAAAGGATTACAGCATGGTTAGTTAGCCCTCGAGCTGCATGTTTGCTGTTTTTTGCCGAAGAAAGTATACACTTTTTCACCAGAAAGGAGTTACAACAGAATCCAATGTCCATTTTTAGAAATATATTTTGGCAGAAGGTCCTGGCCATCTCATACCCCATGAAAAGGTGCTTTTCATATCTGTAATTTGAAAAATAACCTTAAAAGTGCATGCCTTAGTATCCTGGGGTTAATATAAGCAAAGATAGATCACAAAATAGGTATACATTTTGATAAATAGACTCAATGTGAAAACTGTATCAGTAGTTAAAAAAGAAAAGAAATGATGATTGTCATAGTATGTCTCAGGCCTGACCAGATGTTGCCACTACAGCAAATATGCCCGAACAGCTAAGATGTATGTTTTTCAATCTCCAGGAGGTGCTAATGACGTAGATTTGTATCATGGCTGTGCGTTTGAAGGACTATAAAGGGTGGTGTCCCACTGGTGTTGATGAGGTCACACTGAATGTGTCTTTGGACCTTCAGTGTCCTACAGGTGATGCCTCACAAATGTGCTGGACTTACACTGGAAAAATATTCACTAATGTTGATTTTCAAAACTGAGACTTAAAACAATCTCCCCTATTAAGGTATTTCTTTTAATATGCAGTATCTTCAAGTATTTAGGTGTCCAAGTACTTGAATAGTTTTATTTGTTTTGTTCACAATGGCCATCTTCAGTATGATGGCTGACATGGTGCCCCATGATAGTAATAATGTGGAACTGAGAGAGATACACTGGTAAGGGTAAAATGCTTACAAATGTTGATATACTACATGGGTTATAATTCAAAACTATTTTCAAACCTTGCAAATCTTGTTAAATGATAAATACAATAATCTACACCTCTACACCTTTTTGCTATGCTTCTGTATTGAACTCAAGGAGTTAGCGAGTCAGTATGAAATGTGTTGGCCTCATCTCTGCACATACCCTACATGATAAGCTGTTTCCCTTTGCTTTGGATTTTAAACTCATCTTTTCTGGCAGAAGAGAGAAGTATCTATAACATGTTCTGACAATGTTGCTGATTTTCAATGTGGTATCCCATTCTGAGAGTCAGATCTTGAAATAGAGAGGTAATACCACATCTGGTATACTGCACCCCAAGATATAGGTATTTACTGGGTGCATTACCCCTGCACCAAACAACGGCCCACTCTGGAACTACAGATGAATAATTATGTCTCCCTTAGAGGGACAGCCTGGAGGACTGACAATTCTCATATCTTAGAGATACACATGTATGGTGTTAAAAGGTGAGCTCAAAGTGAGGTGAAACACTAACTGAACTTTGGAAACAAACATGTTGTTTAATAATCTGGAAAAGTACATCGTTACAGAGGAAAATGATTAATTCTTGATAAAACAAATCTTTATATTTTGAGCTTGTATTCAAACAATCACTTCCAGGATTTAGAATCTAATTGAGATCGATGGACTAAATGGTATGGACAAATAACTCCATCTTTGTGACTCTTGTTGAAACCATATCCTGACATTCAATTTTACAATTCCAGATTTCTTATGATCCTAATTTGTAATACTGAGTAAACCTTCCATGCGAGATGGCACTACGTTCTGTAGGTTTGTTTTAGTATTTCCTGAACAGAAACGTTTCCTTGCGTAAGATAATTTATATAATATTGAAATTCCATCCAGAGTAGCAGCACTTTCGTTACCCCTGCAATTCACATATGTCACAAGTATTACATTTACACTTGTTATTTCAAGAATAATATGTTACAATATATTTGGTTTAAGGTCCCAGTGCAATTATTATAAACAATATGTAGCAAATTAGAAAGGTGGTGTGGTTACATGACTTGCTTACCAAATACACTATCCAGCTATTGCAAACTTCTATTGTAAACTCATTCTGGCATTTAATTATTGTTGTTATGAATATTCCTTCTTCTAACGAAATGCATTGGAGTAGATTGCTTGCTTTAAAGGTTGACTCTAATTAGATTCTGTCATCAAAGTGTGGGAATCAGTTTAATTAAAGCTACTATGCAGGTTCGCTTCTTATTAAAAACGTAGCTGGAATTTGATCAGGACTTTTAATTAAGGCGCAGACCTAGAGTTCTACCTCTAAACTATGGTAATGCATTCAGGCTAGAAAACAAACTCTTAAATTGCCAATGCATGTTTGGACACAACAAAACATCAAAGCAAAGGATTGTGTAAACACAACAACATATTATGTGTTCTGAAGTGGTCCTGGGAATAAAGAGCACTGAAGCTGATAGTTACTGTAATCAGAATCTTACTTGTAGCATAAAAGATGCAAGCTATTAAAACCCCTTCACAGAGAGACATGGTTGCAATTCTGTTAACAAATCATGCATTGTCTGCAGCCGAGACACTGCAGCATGGCATTTAAGAATTCCTGTGTATACACTATTAGTCTGAAAAGATATACAAAAATAATGTATCAAATTTGGTCATGTCCTTGTTTACTTCAAGGTATAAGTCATAAAAGATATCTCAAAATGTGGGACATGAAAAGGTTTTTTGTTTGAGTGTTTGAGTGGAGATAGAGAAACAGAAGGCAGGAGGATGTAGGGGGTGAGTGAGGTGAGTGTGAGAGAATAAAGGAATGGGCCTATGCAAATTAGGTATTTGTACTGGAGAGTTAAAATAGTATGAAAATGTATTCTCCAGAGCTATCAGAAAAAGCATGCACCAGTCGGTAATCATACTCTGTGGAAAGAATGCCCTTGATTTCCTACTGAACGTGCAAATGAATGATCCATTAGTTGAGGATGCATACGTATTAAGAATTGAGCAGACATGACAATTGGGACATTTAAATTTGGAACATACTTGACTGCATTTATTGCACTAATGAAACAATCGTGGCACAGGGCTTACATTACCTATATGGGCCACTAACCTCTGCACTGGAGATTCATTCAGGGCCCTGAAAATGTGACTGGAGAATAATATAGGGAATTTTCAGCCATACACTGAGTATGGGCCACCTCTCCCTATTCCCGAATAGGCATCACCAAGATATTAACGTCAGTACCAACAGGCCTCCTGAACAGCGACCTATCCTGCCTGCTAAATACAGAGATTTGGGGGTTTCTTGAGCTCAAAGTATTAGAGATACCACCAAAACAAGTCTTTAGTGCAGGGAATTTCTACCCTTCTCCTCTAACCACTTTGTTTAAAATAGCTAAAGTACCACAAAGTAGGACTGTTGCAGGGTGTAGGAGATGTAGGAGGGCTTGGAACATTTTCATGTGTGAAAATAATATAAGTTTTTCTATCACTCTGCAATGTTCACAATAATGCACTACTCTTTATTTTATAGGTTTTAAGTGATTACATGTGTTACATGATTTATATTCTAGAGATGCCAGCACACGTTTTGCTAAAATCATACCACAAATAAACAACCATTGTTATTTAATTCAGTAAAATTATATAAAGTAATATACTATTCTGAAAATTCAGCAATTTTCCTTATCAACATACAGCTGAATGAGTGTCACATTGCATGATATCATGACATGAACATTCACAAATTACATTTCTCAAATTTCTTAAATATTCCAAAGGAAGTGCAAGAATTATAAATGTATAAGGTGAAAAAGCAAGGACACATTTTTGTGCAAGAACCACTTCACCTTCTGACATATTTCAACAGAAACAGATAAAGATTCTCAGCCTCCCAGTCAGAGCTGTCATCCTGTTCAGTCAGGGCTATTTAGGTGCCTCTCATATTGATCTCATTCCTATACTCAAATGAATGCGCCAGAAAATCTAAAATAAAGGCCTACTTGATAGCCCTTCATTGAAAGCACTCAAAATTATAACAATATATTGGCATATGGACATATGATGTTCTGACGCTCTGCTTGACAGCATCAGCCTCTCCAATTTCAATACAAAAGCATTTCTCTTCAGCCTAGAGCTGAAAACCAACTCATCACTGCCCTCTGCTCTTAGTATTACCCTCCCAAGCTTTTTGGCCTACACAACTGCACATGGTTTCTTCATCTGCTGGCTCACCCTAGATCTCTATACCTACATGCATCACTCTCTTGACCTCTTCTTTCCCATACTTAAAGCACCCCTCAAAGTCTTTTCCCAGCCCATAGTTTGTCACCTCCTTCAGACAAACCTTATAAATGCACAATAAATAAATGAAAAATGGTGCAAATCAAACTTAAGGATGATTCAAACAATCACAAATAGACATACTTGACTGTATGAATTTCGTAACTTATAATTGCAACTAAATTTAGTTAAATACAGTAAAATAATTAGCAAATTCTGCAATGATGCTTTGTTTTCAAGACCTTTATGGTTTGAAGTTGTTCCTAATGAGGTAGCAGATTGACACTTGGATGCTCTTTTTGGAAAAATCATATGAAATCTTCACCACATGCATTCATTGCCTGCTTTATGCCCAGAACATGAAAGGCCAAAAGAAAACCTAATTGAGTTGAGAGCATCAATGCAATTTTTCATTAGTCATTAACTAAGCACTCTGATTAAGAATCAGTGAAGTTTTTTCTTGCAAATGGACTCTCTTGCACTACAGGTATGTTCATGTAAAAGCATCATGGTCAATTCAACATATTCTCCAAGTCCCATCCAGCTATCATTTTTTGACATCATGTGCCATCCTCACGATCCAGGACGCAGTTTTATTAATCACTGCTCTAGTCCACAACTCTGCAATCTTGGCTTCTTTGGAGGATTAGCTAATGAGAATCATTAATGATTCACATGCTCATTTTCCCAGGGCCTTTCAACTGTTACTATCCTGCCATTTGATTTTTTTCATACTGTAAAGCTTGCTGCATGGTCGCAGTACAATTTTTGATTATATGTGGTTCTCCAACAATCCTCATCCTTCTCTTTACTTGCACACTTCATATGTTCATTTTGACATTTATTTATCTCCTGTTTGATGATTTACAGTAAGAATGTAGTTTAATTTGTAATATAACAGTGTAAGAAAATGATGCCTTCAAGTAATGACTGTGCACAAACAGAGTAGGGGTGTGCCAGCTGGCAATAGAAGAGACTTGTGAAAACAGTCAGAGAAAAAAGTGTTTGTGATGGAGACATTGAAAATTAGGAGCATTTGGTGCTGAGGAAAGGATCTTGGTGAAGCTATCTGATTTTTTATAGATTTCACATCTGGTCTGCAGGTATTCTTCCTCATTTGCAGCTTTAATATCATGTGGGTGAAGGATGAAAACTGAATAACTGGGTACAAATGGAAGTCTGTGTGCAGTTGTAGGGTAGATGGTACCAGATTTGTGGACCACCTTGTACATAAGAGATCCAAGCCAGGCTGTCTCTGCTTTACAGGAGGGAACCTTCAATCAGAAGCAGCTAGGGTTGTTTTTCCACAGGTCTGAGTGGGAGGCACCATATTTTAATAGAGCTATTCATAGGAGGGCTGAGTAGCTGATAGGAGGATTACAGTAAATTGAAATTAAATTGAGAGGGAGGACCTTCTGCGAAAGAGGGCTGGCGTTGAATGTTGTGACATTCTGGGCCTATGATTAGGATGTTTCATCAGTTTTAGGCTAGTGACAAATTTCTATGAGGTTACTTCCCACCAACACCTAGGAACACAACCGGACTGGAAAGTTAGAACCAAAAGAACCGGCATCTGCCTGTGGAGAGCACTGAGGACTGGCCTGGTTTCCTTTATACTCATGAACTGGAAGTGACACAGATGGGTCAGATGTGAAAATGCCTTTTGATCCTAGGTACACAAAGGGATCTTTCGGCAGTTCCAAAAATCCAGTGGTCACTGAGACCTGTGGTGGAATGAGTGAGAGTTTGAGTCTGTGTCCCACTGCTAGGTGTGTCTTGGTGCCCTAGAAAGATTCCCACAGAAATGGGGGCTTTAGCCCTAAGGAAGCAGAATCTGCCTCAACCTTTTAAAGAAGAAATCAGCAGGTCAGATGAACTGGATCCAGCTATGGCATTACAAAAGCAGGAGTAAGGTTTGTCTCCCCCTTGGATCTGCAGCTAGAATCCTGAAGAGATCTCTCAGGAAGATTGGAAACTTTTGGGTGTTCCAGTCTGCAAAGTAACTGATTCTGTCACTCTCCTTCTGGGTGTGCAGGTGAGACATTGCAGTTTTTGGTGTAAGGGTGGTCTCTGCTAGCCAATTTTTGTATTTCACACAGACTTACATAGACATTTTCAACTCCAATGTTCCTACATGCATTTTTAATGTTTTCATGAAAAAGTGTTATCTCTTGAGCACTTTATGCAAATGTTATAATTTCGGTCTTGCTTTTAGAAAGTTGGTTTGGGAATTTTACTTACTGTTTTCTTGACTTTAATTTATGTTTCAGTGCTGCTTGATTACATTACTAGCATTTCTCCATGGAAAAGGATGTTGTATTTGTGCCATATTTACCAGGGCTACTTCCAGGTCAACCCAATGAACTGTATTTACTTAAGCAGGCACAGGTTAATTAAATCACTCTAGGTGTTGGGATAAAGGACATGTGTGCAGCCGATATTTCATATCCTTAAGAGTGAGGAACTAAAATTCCCTAGTCAGATTTAGAATAAAAAATGTTAGTTGACTGGATCTTTCTTTGATTCAAGTCATTCTTGAATACAACTTTGGGAGCAAAGTGGTTTTATCTGACTGCCTTGTCAGACCTATCTTTACCAGTGGTTCAGTTTGAATAGCAAAAGAAAGAAGGATGAGGTGTAAAAAGCCCACTAATCCTGGGTGGAGATAAGACAGGCACAAATTATACCAGAGATGTAGCAAGAAGAGGAGTAGTGAGAAGCAGGGATGGAAGACCAGTGTCATGCTTCAGCCTGTTCCCTAGTGAGTTGGAAATGTAATGCTTGGAGACGGAAGATTAAAAGGCTGTGAAAGAACTGAAGCTGATGTTGGTTATTGTTGCTCTAGAGGAGCAGACAATTGTGCATGAAGAGGGGAGCATACAGCTGGCTCATGAAAAGAGCTTGCAAACATTGAAAATTAAAGCAAAGCAACTCCTGAAGGCCAGTTTGTCTAACTGAAGCAAAGAAGGGATGAGTGGAGCACCAGTGGTGGTGAAATCTAACTCCCACTTTTCAAAAGCTGTGGAACCTATCTCTATGGTTGGGGAAGATATAGAGAAGTGGAGCATGACTTTTAAATTGGTATGTTCTAGTTACCTGTTCACGGATGGGACACAGATCCTACACTAGTTCAGACACATTAATAACAATACTCTCACATGAAGGAAATTCCATGGAAGGGACCTAAGAGGAATTTGAAGAATTTCGGGAACCTCTGTACTGTTTAATGAATATTTGAAACTATTGCATGATGTCTTTTAGGTTCAGGGGAAGGATTTCACATCTAAGCCCATACATATAGCTGCTAGCAGCTACTTCCACTGAGTGGTGACACTAGATTTTATAGCCTTGTTACACCTATTTGAAGAGATGAAAATTGGATGCTCAACTGTTGTCTCACACTGTATAGAAACAAAGTTGACACTGCGTTAGTGGGATCTCACTCAGTGGTTAAAGGACTTAGGGGCTCATTATGATGGAGGGCGGACATCAGTCCGCCCGCCATCATAGCGGTGATGGGACCACCCGACATACGTCCGGCGGTCCCACCAGTGCAATTAGGATGCACCCGCCATACTGGCGGGCGCATCCTGGCCTTTTAACATTGCAGACGGTGCTGCTGGCTGCAGCACCGTCCGCAATGCTAAAAGAGCATGCACAGCATTTCCCTACACCACGTGGCAGGCACCACGCGGTGTCTGCCACTTGGTGCATGGAACTGCAGGGAGGTACCATGGGTACCCCCCAGTGCACCCCCTAAACCCCCCCACAGAGGGGGCCCGCAACGGGCCCCCAAAGCCAGTCTCCGCCTGTCTATTTGCGGCGGGATATCCGCCGCAAAAGACAGGCTGAAGGGCACATCATAATCACTACGGCAGTGCCTGCACGGCACCGCCGCAATGTTGCCCTGGTTCCGGGTTCCGCAAGGCGGGCAGAAAAGGACCGCCTTGCGGAACCATGGCGGACAGACTTTCCGTCCGCCACGGAACCTGTGTGATTCCCACCGCCATCCTAATTTGGCGGTGGGTAAATCTCATTCTGATGGCGGGAGGATCGCCACCGCCGGGCCGGCGGTGGCGATCCTCCCGCCATCATAATGAGCCCCTTAGCTCTTCTAATAGTTGATAGAATTTAGGTGATGCAACCATATATTTCTTCCAAGAAGTAACAACCTGCTGGATATATTTTGATAGTTCATGGAATGAGGTCAACAAACGTACACAATCTTGTTGCTACAATATATGCCTGATCTTCGTTTTCCAGTCCATGCTGTCAAAAAATAACTAAGCCACTCTAGCCTGGCAAGAGTGAGCTCATATTTGGATTACTGTGGCTCAGTCTTTGTGGGTGCTCCAAATAAGATCATACAGCATCTAAAGAGGATCCAAATCAATGTGGCTATAGTAGTGGCAGAACTCAGCCATCATCCATCTTTGATCTATACGTCTACCTATCTGTAATGTCATGACTACTGGATGACCAGACCTTAAAGCCCTTGCAGAAAACTGACATGTTCAAATAATGACTGGTTGTAAGCCCCCAAGGTAATCAAAATCAGATAATCGAAAAGTAAGTGCATATAGGGAAGTATAGATTTATTATGACCTAATCCACATATGCATACTTTGAATATATATGTACCTCGCAGGTACATATGTGCGGAGTTAGGTATTTAAAATCTAGACTCAATTGATAGTCAATATTTTTTTTATATATATTGTCCTAAATATTGTATCAATATTCAGGGTGCACACTAGCTGAAACATGAAAGGAATACTATTGAAGTCTGGGTTCTGTAGCGCCCTACCCAGCCCGGGTACTCGCCAATGACTACGCCACACACGGACAGTAGTTATACACGTCTTTATTCTTCAGCATGTCAGTAATCAAGAACTCAATGTTCTAAACCTGCATTTACTTCATTACCCTCCAATGCCTACGTCACAGGTCTACGAAAACTACCAAAACTGTTCTGTCATTCTTTATTTTCACTACACAACAGGGTCCAAGTTTGTGGTTTTTCTTGAGTAAGAGCTTGAGGTTAAAACCAAGGTACACATGCTTCAGAATGAATTTTAAAACTGAACTAATTTCCAATAGGGGTTGTAAGCAAGGATATTAGATTGTGGCATCACAATAATTGAGCAGATGCTATTTTCCCTCTACTGTGGTTAAAGTTGAGCCATTATTTTGAAATAACCACATGGCAACAGGTAGTGCACAACGAAATTCCATGAACAATAAAAAAAAAAATTACATAAAAAGAAACATAGATAACATAGGATGATTCTGAGGAACTATGTTGTCTCTAAAGTCAGCAGCTATTAAAAGTCAAAAATATGATGGTGTTCATTCTCTAAAATTCAACTATTCTGTAAAGCAAACTTTTCTGAATCCTGATGCTATACAGTTCATTGTATGGGCAAACTAATTTTATTGTGCGCTCCAGGTGTGCTTTGAAACGCAATTCCATAGTTTAGAGAGCTGTTTATCTAGTACAAGTAGAAAATACTGCAGATTTACGAGCAGAGATGTGGAGAGCAGCCAGTGCCCTAGAAGCAATGTTTCGAAAATGAATGTGTTTCACCTCTCGGTTGATGTTCTCAGTCTGGTCAGGTTGGTAGTGACTGAAAGTCATTACCGCTTGACAGCAGTTTGATGGCCTAAGTGAAATGAGTTGGTTGTCTCATTCCAGTTAATCTAAACTGCCTGCCCAACCAACCTCTTAAGCAGAATGTCACAGTATCAGCCAGTCTCTGCCAGCATCTCAACCTGATTTATATACCAGTTAGTATGCGTTTGCTCTTAGACACTAAAGGAAAGTGCTAAACTATTTCCCAAAGGCTTGTTTCCTTTCTGTGTTTGTAAATATTTAGTTCATGAAAATACTGATTGCAAACTTAATCATCACTTTGTCATTGCAATATACGTTTGAGCATAACCTTAAAAATGTGCATGGCTAGTAATTGCTTTTCTATTGCCAAGACATGTACTAGAGAGTAAGGAATGTAATTTTTCTTTTGTATATATACACACATGTATTTTGGGCTATGTTTTGTTGTGTTACATTCCTTTCCATTGAGTTACACTGCCTTATTCTGCTTTACATAATTAGAATGTACAATATGGTACACTTTTTACAATAATACATGTTCAATTATGTGAGTTGGTATGTTTGAACGTATGCTGTTTCTTCATCTGGCTTGTTTTGGAAAATTAAATAGCCAGTGAAGGGGAATGGACTTATTTTCCTATTGAAAATAGTTATATTCTCTGTTATCTCAGTTCTGTTGAGTTATTTTTTACAAAACTGAGGGTCATATTTACAAGATAATGATGCAGCGCAGCGCTGTAAGCCATCTTGCTGCACCGAGCTACGTCATTAGGAGAGCGTAGGGATGTGTTGTATTTACAACACTATGACACATCCCTGTGCTTTCCTCTGCGCTGGCGCACAATAGGCTCCCTAGTGCCAACGCAAGCACCCTTTCACAATGTGCACCTTCCTGCACAAAAACAATGATTGGTAACGTTTTCCTCCTTCTATGTGTGATGCAGAATGTACCACACATAGAAAGAGGAAAAAATGAGGAGAAATAAAGGTATTTCTCCTTGTTGCACCACTTTTACACCTCCTCTGGGGAGGCGTTAGAATCTGGCACATTCCCAGGTTTACGAAACCTTGTAAATCTGAGAATGCGCCAGAATCCATGGGTGTTGCGTGGGAACACCCACAGTAACACCCATGGAACTCCCCTTTTACGCTGAGTAATGCATGAAAGGGGGCCATATTTACAAGGCCAAAAGCCACGCACGGTTGCTTTGCGTGGCCTTGTAAATACGGACCAGCACACTGCGCCACCGGAGCATCCAAAAAAGTGGCGTTCTGGAGGCGCTTGTAAATATGCCCCTAAGTTTCGCAACTGCCGTCTGATTCTGTATGTAGTTCTAAGATGGAACTGGAAGTGTCTTTTCAGTTTGTCCAGATATAGCAGAAGGATGTGGCACAAAGGCTTGAACTGGTCTGATTGTGAATCGGGTGTAATGTAGAAACTTCATCAACGATATTCTCCAATCGTGGACAGATCATCATTGTAAACAAGCTGAAAGTAACTAAGGTCAAATGTGGCCTAGTTTCTGAAATCGTTTCTCCAGTAATAGGTTGTAAAAGGAAGTGGCTGTGCAAGATCCTACGTCATTTCTTCAGATTGGGCAGCCATGAGGCATAACCACTTACAAGAGAGCAATCGCTGTGGATAAGGCAGGTGGAAACAGCGTGCAGCTACATGTCAGTAGTGTAAATCTATAAAAGTAAACTACATCGTCGGTTAGTAGTTGCACGTTGATGCTGTTCCCCTGGCATTTTAGTAAGTGTTGATCTCTACTTTTGCACACATGATTTCTTATATATTACATTTTTAGTTGCTGACATCATCAGGTTGATTAATTTTTTTTCCCAAAGGATCAGTAGTTATTAACTTAACAATTTTGTGGAAACGGCTTCATACAAAATGTTAATAATGCTCTTGCGACGGAAATCATGTAAATTTGTTTAGCCTAATATCTTTAATGCTATTCGGAGGAATTATGCCAGAAATACGAATATATGTATGTCTTGATGTGTGTGTGTGCCTTTTATTGTTGTAATTGTACTGCAAATGGTGGGTTCAGTAATGATTATTGGAATAATGCATGCAGGATAAAGAGAGACAATATATTGACAATACAGCAAGCAGGACACTCAAAAATGACAAAATCAAAGCACTGCACAGCCTGCCTCTAATCTAATTGCAAAACGGTATTTTTCTATTTCCAGATGTCCCTTGAGAAGAGTGCTTTTTTCATAAAACTATGCTTTTTAGCAGTATTTCTTGTTTATAAAAAGACTATACTTGGGTTTGGCAACAATTGAGACAGAGATTAATTCTACTGGGCTTTTGTAACAAATTGTTACTGAAATGTTTGCTGTATGAGGAGAAAATAAAACAACAGATTCAGTCCATTAACTTTATGGTACAACCGTGACCTACGAAATCAAATAGAAGCAGAAATCCCTGCAGGGGAATATTCACTCACTAACATCCTGGCACAAATAAATTATCAGAGAGCAATTGGGTGGAGGGAATTAAGCCCATTGCTGCATTGCACGAGCATGCCCAAGATTGGTAAAACAACATGGCATATTTTGTATAATTTATTCTGAAAACCTGGTTGGCTAAATCAGCAGTGTTTAAACAGAGTCATTTAAACTGTGCTGGGAAGAAGATTTAATTAAATAGAATGAAATAATTTGTGTCAGTAGGTCTATGCCCTGTAGCGCCGAGCTCAGATGGCGCTCTGGAGCAAGGTAGGCGTCATTAAAATTCAACAGATTGCAGGAAGGCCAGGGGGTCCAAGGTCTTCCTGTGTAACTAAAGCTCTGGCGGGGTACAGAGGCCCTGGGCTATTAGCAAAAGGAAAAGAAACCTGTGTGCGCCTAACGAGCGGTAGATACTATCCTGCACGCTGACATTCTGCAAGATGTGTGTGTGGATTCATTCTCTTTGTCTAGGTTTAACATTATTGCTGTTTAAAGAACGCCAAAGTAAAACATGCAGTTATCTTAACATGGAATTTGAATCATGCCTATATCTTCAAGATTGCAGTCCACTTTAGAAGATGTATTCTTTGAAAGGTGCCTTTGGCTAGCTAAAGACAACTATCCGTACCTCCAGAAAACCTACTGAGGTAGCCCTACAAAACACAGACATTTTGGCTAACAATGACTAAAACAGTCTGACTTACTACTTCCAGCATTTGAAAGAGCAGCTATTGCCCAGACATATCAATTAGGGGTATTGAAGGCAATATGGATATGGTTCTGTGGTTTCACGAAGTCGAGCAGAAAGCGATTAAAAAAGGGGCCCTCACGGCATGAGCGGTGCTCAGCTCAAATAATTGCAAACAGTCTAGTTCCTAGAATCTATAGGCAGGTTTCTGCAGGGAATCCTGAGCATATCTGTGGTAGCTTGACAGAAATGACTGGCTTCTCTCACAGATTGTTAAGAATTTCGTACCACCAAAACAACATAAAAGTTAAGAACTAAAACCAATACAGTTCCAAGACAAAAAAAAAAAAAAATCCGGTATTTCTTACGAGCGAACTAATCACCCATAAGGGTCTCAAGGCGCTGGGGGCTGTCGGGGAGATTAAGTGAGCGATTGCCCAGAGTCACATGGTGGTGAGCAGAGCTGTCGCTGGCGGATCGAACTGTGAGCCCTGGAGTCAGCCGCTCCGGCTGCAGCGCCACATCTCTTCCAAATTTAGAGAATACGTGTTAAATATATTGAATGGAATGACACCAAAACAACTAAAATCAGTCAAGGGGATCACAACATATTCATTTTTAAAGAAATGGTAAAGATTGTCTATAGGGATCTCAAATCTCATGTAGTCCTATAGTGCATGGGAAACCAGATTCTAGGAGTCGTTTTAGTCTGTCTGTAATGGAGCGGGGCAGTTAAAGCCTAACACTTCCACCCGGGTCAACAGTTTTATCTTCTTATTTAGCCTCTTTTTTGAATTTCAGAATCCTCCAGTATAGCAAAGGCAGCGTGCTGTGGCCAAGATGAGCTCAGCGATGCTTCATACACTAATAGGCAGCCAACCAAAAACTCTGAGCTGGATGGCCTTCAAATCTGTAGCTTTTTTCCTCTTGGAGAGTGGTGACAATATGCCTAAGTGAAGCCAGCCCTTCTCTGCTGTGCTCTTAGGTTGGTTTGTTAGTGGGACTCACAAAAGGCTATTCATGCCTTTGTGTGCCTTTGTTTGGTACAGTTGTGCAAACCTCCCATCTTCCTCTGACATCTCCTTGCCAAATATGAGTTTAGATGACTCTTTCCTCTTGGCTGCAGCTCCTGCAATTAAATTTCCTTGTCTGGTTGATTACTGGGGCCAGAGATTCAAAAAGGCCCACTGGCTCCAGGTTGAGAACTAATTATGCAAGAATTTCAAATCTACCGGCAGTGCTCTTACCTGGAAACAAAATGGTTTTGACTCCAGTTCAGGGAAGGCATAATATAACAAACTTTCTACAAATCCTTCTTGTGACACTTGAATTAAGAATCTATGGGGCACATGCATCAAGGTAATCATTTGCGATTACCAAATAGCGAATTTTAAGGATTCGCTATTTGGTAATCGCAAATGCCTATGGATGAAGGATTCGCAAATATTTTTGCGAATCCTTAACATTCCCTAATAGCGAATCGCAAATTGTGATTCGCTATTAGGAATGCATTCCCATTCATTCCTATAGGCCCATAGGAATGAATGGGAATGCATTTGCAATTTGCGATTACCAAATTGGTAATCGCAAATTGCGAATGCAATTGCAAGGGTGCCAGGGGGCCTAAGGCCCCCTTGATGCACCCCCAAAAAAGGTAAGTGTGCACATGTGGTGCACACACATGCCGTAAGGGTATGTGTGTGCGCCACATGACACTTTGAAAAATGCACTTTTGTGCATTTTTCAAAGGATTCTCCAATTACCATCAACTTGAAGTTGATGGCAATTTGCGATTCATAAATACAAAGTCGCATTTTGACAATGCTACATGCATCGCATTTAGGGAATCACAAATTGCGATTCCCTAAATGCATTCACAAATTAGGCAATCGCAAAAATTGCAATTACCTATTTTGCGAATGCAATGCCTTTGATGCATCGGAAAATAAATTTTACCAGTCGCAAACGGGCCTATTCTGCGAATCGGCCCACTTGCGACCGGTAAAATGCTCGATGCATGTGCCCCTAAGTTCACACCTGGAATTGATTTCAACATATGAGTTGAAGTTTCCATCAACTGAATTTCTAGCAGGTCCCAAGAATAAAATACAAAGGATGTTTTTACTTAGGAAAGATGAATCAATGAACCACTGACAAATATGTAAGTAACACTGTATTTGCAGACCCCTTTTTCGCCTTTTTTCAACCACAAATGTGGTGATAGTAAGCTCAAGCTGTGGTTGACAGTGAGTTTTTGACGTTATGCACTTGTTCAATTTGTTTGCTTATGTACTGTATGTACCCGGAAAACGAAATATGACTCATTACGAGTTGCCTGGAGTGGAGAGGGAAGGGGTGGGGGGGCGGATACTACTCCTGGCAACCACAAGTTTTCCAGTCGAGCCTGGAATTATTGGGTCCTCAAATGCCAGATCCCATAATTAAGGACCCAGAAACACCAGAGTAATCTGCAGAGATGTGAGGGACTCAGGCCACTGCTGCGCCCAGCCGTGCCTCTCTGCATTCTTCCTTATGGGTGGTGGGGGGTCAAAAGAAGCTTCCCCCAGCTAAAGAAAAAAAGAAATTGGCCCACCTGACTTCCCTTCCCCATTTCACCGCACCAAACCAAGGACAAAAGAAAAAGCTTCCAAAACATTTATCCCCCCCCCTCCCTGCTTCAAGCACGTGGTAAATATCTGCAGGTTTGGGCACATTATTTCCCCTGGTATTACTGGGCCTGCAAGCTATTTCACCTTCCAGGGTAAAGAAAACTGAGAATCCTTGTTAACTCAGGCAAGACACCAGCAGGGGAACTCATAATAACGGTCTTGGTGTTCGCCATTTAGTCATTATGTTTTGGGGTAAATCACATACAAGAAGCTGCCTCTCATTGCCCAGCGGTACACAATGTCAGAAATCTATGCCCATTGATTGAAAAAGTCTATGCAAACTGATTTGCTTCCTCAGTTAATCAGAGAATCAGTTGAGACAGTCCCAACAGTGGAGCTGATTTCAATATTGATAATATTTAGTGTCATTGAAAAGTCAAGCATGAGCGACAGTATTCCATTACCATCTAACCACCTAAATTACTCGATGGCTGTGCATACTTTAACTTTAGTAAAGCAGAGATGTTAGACCTGGCATATCTGGGCGTGATTACTCCTGACTTTTTGCCTCTATCTCCTTTGTTTTTAGATGCTTTGGGTACTTTGCCACTGCTGCTCAGTGTCAAAGTACAAGGGTTCCCTGTATAAAGTAAAATGGTAATTGGTTGGCCATGATTGGCATGTTTGCCTTACTAGTAAAAGTCCCTAGTGATGTGCACTGTGTGTGCAAGGGCTAGTAATCCAAAGGCGCGCAGAGAAGGGAACTCAGGCCTTCAGTGTAGGGCCTGCGCTCAGTTTGCTAAGTTAGCATGTTGTCCTGACAAGTGCAACCACTTGTCAGGCCTTACTTTCCCTTTTGCGTACGCTGTGGGCACCCCTGTGGTAGGTCCCGGGTAACCCTTGGGCAGGGTGCAGTGTAGGTAAAAGGCAGGACATATACTGAGGTGTTTGCTATGTCCTGACAGTGAAAAAACACTCCATTTCGTTTTCACTGGTGAAAGGCCATTCTGCCCATAGGACAGAATGGGGGAGGCTGGGTATGGTGTTTTATTAGCCTAGTTTCCTATAAGTTTATAATGGAGAGGTGAAGTTTACTATGTATGAACTCACAGTGTCATAACACATCTTTCTACGAAAGTGGGTTTGTCACTGTGTGTTCAGAAACCACTCTTTTAGAAAGTGGCTGAGTTTTGTGCTTTAAGCATTTCTGTGTTATGTTAAGTGCTCTTATAACGGGCAACAGCTACTCCGAAGAGTGTCCCGGCGCGGATCCAAGAGGAGTCCCTTAACTACACCACTAATAACTATGGAAATAGATGAGTTTTTAAAAGTTTCTTGAAGGCTAGCGGGTCTTGAGTATTGCGTATTAGAAACGGAAGGGCATTCCAAGCCTGGGCAGCCTTGACAGCCAGAGAGCAGCCACCCAGCCTGTGGCGGAAGAAGCGGGGGACCCTAGCAAGAAGGAGGGCTGAGGAACGCAATTTTCTCAGAGGGACGTAAAAGGTAAACCGTTTCTGTAGATAGGCGGGCCCACGACCGTAAAGGGCTCGGTGGGCAATGACCAGAGATTTAAATTTGACTCGATCCGCCACGGGAAGCCAGTGGAGAGCGCGAAGATCTTCACGCACACTGCTCCTCTTCGCAATTCCCAGGAGCAGCCTAGCGGCCGCATTCTGAATAACCTGAAGTCTATTCAGAGAGTAACCAGGGATGCCGATGTACAACGCATTAGCGTAATCCAATCGAGAGAGGATCAGGGCACGGATAACCGTCTCTTTGGCCGGCCTGGGAAGGAGAGGCAAAAAGCCTCTGCTGAATGTGGATTGACTGTCTGGATCTGAGATAGGAGGGGGTGAGATGGCACCTGGCTGACCTGCATCTGGAGAGTATGCGAGGAGAAACCCCGGGAGGTGAAGAGGCCTGGGTTGCAGCTATAAAACAATTGACCCATCTCCTGCTGAGTGATTAAGGGTCCAGACCCCCAGTATCAAAGGGAGAAAGGTGACACTGGGAGGGAGACACCCAGAACTGATTTAGGCAGGGGTCAGGGACCCCAGAGCACAACGAACTTCAAAGACATGAAGGGGTATAACTAAGAGAACTGAAACCCCTAGAATTTGGTGTAATTTTGAATGGAAAAATGGACAGGTCGAGTCTGCAAAGGCTTTGACCCCTTTCGTGGTCAAGAAGAACCTCTGCCAAGGAAGAAGTTGCTGAAGAGACTGCCGGATAGGACTGACCCTTACTTCGTGATCTGGGGCTGGCCTGCAGTTTGTAGCTTTTACTAAGGAAGAGACTGAAGGGAGATTGCAGTCCCCCCCTTCTTGAACAGGACTGTGCTTTGTGCTGTGTCCTGAACCCCAAGGGCTCGAGGTGAGCTGGCTCCCTGTTTGGAAACACAGGAACATAAAAGTTTCCGGAGAAGTCCCAAGCAACGCGGTGTGCGCGTGCTTTTGCAGCTTGAGAGCCTCAGAAGTTGTGACTTGTGATCGTGGGCACTCAGGAGTAAACTGAGTCTCGGACGTGCAGGGTGCGTGTCGTGGTGCAAGCCGAGGAGTGGTGACGATCGCCTGGTCATCGTGTGCACCGAGAGAAGAGGTGAGACTCGGACGCGCAGGGTGCGTGTCGTGGTGCAAGCAGAGCTGTTGGTGAGGAGCGCCTGGTCGTTGTGTGCACCGGGAGATGAGGTGAGGCTCGGACACGCAGGGTGCGTGTCGTGGTGCAAGCCGAGGCGTTGGTGACGAGCGCCTGGTCGTTGTGTGCACCGGGAAAAGAAGTGTGTCTCGGATGTGCAGGGTGCGTGTCGTGGTGCAAGCCAAGGCGTTGGTGAAGAGCGCCTGGTCGTTGTGTGCACCGGGAGAAGAGGTGAACCTCGGACGCGCAGGGTGCATGTCGAGGTGCAAGCCGAGTAGTGGTGACGATCGCCTGGTCATCGTGTGCACCAGAGAAGAGGCGAGTCTCGGACGCGCAGAGTGCGTGTCGCGGTGCAAAAAGAGGCGCTGGTGAGGAGTGCCTGGGTAGCGTGTGCACCGAAATCGAAGTAAGTCTCCACAAGTGCTGAGGGCGGGTCTCGGTGTCCACTGAGACCGCCGGAAGGAGGGCCAGGTCATTGGGTCCTCGGAGTGCAACAGTAGTGGCCCGGACCGGCAGTCCCGGAGGAGCGGAGTCGCCCGCCTGAGCTCGCCGTGCCCATTGACGGAGTTCTGGATCAAGGCCCAAGTCGCTGAAGGAGGGGAGGATAGTGGGGTCGCGCCCCCCCAGGTAACGTGGATCACCACCTGGGGTGGGGTGCGGGCTCAGAGGGACACTCTCTCACCCTCTCGCTCCCTGCAGCTGTGTGAGCCTGTTGCCTCGGATCGAGGCCCATGCTGGCCCAAGGAGGGGCAGTACTGGGGCCGGAGTGAGAAGCGGTACTTTGTGTCATCATTGATCCATGTGGGGGGCAACTGTTAACGGAGCACCTAGACTGTCGTATTACAATTTGCATTATCGCTGCTAACGAACTATCGAACTGTCGTATAACGCCTGACTCTATTTGTGCCTGACGAACTACATGCTGGGTGCGCTACGCACTGCGTTATTTTCCCTTGCAAAGTACATGATTGTAAGCGTGGCGCATTGCATTATTTCTTCATCGCACAGTACCTGATTATAACGTGGCGCATTGCATTATTTCTTCAGCGCACAGTACATGATTGTAGCGTGATGCATTGCTTTGTTTCTTCCTTGCACAGGGCATGCTGGTGGTGATATGCATTGCATCATTCCTTCTATTGCAAAGGACATGACTGTGGCGCTACGTATGGCATTGTTTCTCTATTGCACAGTTCAGGAGTATATCGTTACGCATTGCAGTATTTCGTTTCTTTTGCAACGTGTGTGATTCTAGCAATACAACCTACCTAACCTTTTGGAAACGGTTAGAAGTCAGCTTAACTGTTGGTAAGAAGCGGTGGTTGGGAGTAGAACCTACCAATCCACCGGAAGAAATACTACCCATTATTATATGTTGGTTTTGTATCGTGTGGTCATATCGTATATCTTCTTGTATAAAGATTATACTCGTTTTATAAAAACTCGTGTGGAGTCTATTCGTGGTGATATCATTGGGTTGGTGTGAGTGTGGTTGCACATACTGTACACTCATGCCTTGGAGATAAGCCTGGCTGCTCGTGCCAAGCTACTAAGAGGGTGAGCAGGGCTATCTCAGACGGTGTCCTTACTTAGCCTAACGTTGAAACGAGGGGTCTGGATCTCACACCCGGTAACAGCGGTGTGGGACGTGGCCTCCCGCCTCCAGCATTTGGTGGCGGCAGTGAGGGATAAGGACCCCCACTTCCAACATTTGGCAGCAGAGCGGTGGGATTCGATCCTAATGTAAATTAAACGTGTATGTGCAAAATCACTCACAGTAATTGGTGTTCATCATAAATTGATCGCAGACCACGACGCAACCACATATTCTGTTTTTGGAATTGTTGGTTCTATTGTTGAGTAACCTTTAAACCACACATCATGTCTCAGGGAGAGAGCCAGATAGCCGGTGAGGCTGAGGCTGCAGAATTAGAGTTTAACATTGAGGCACTGTTTTCCTACAAGGTTGATCAGTTGAGGAAATTCTGCAGAGCTTTGGGATGTCCCATGAAGGGTAGCGCCAAGAAGGAGGAGCTGCAAATGGCCTGGAGGGCCTTGTGGGAAGCCAAAGAGGCTCAGCAGACGGGGATGTTGAGGTGGATGAGGATGACCCAGGGAATGGATTTGGTCCACAGGATTTGCCAGTGGAGAGACCAGCCGCAGGGGCTGGTAGTAGCCATTCAGGGAGGAGTTTTTCACCAGAGGAGTTGGAGGAAAACCAAAGGGTCAGACTGCATGAGTTGGAGGTGTTAAAACTTAAAACTCAAGCAGAGGAGAGCAGGAACGCTGAGAGAAACGGATTCTCTTCGCTCATGAGTTAAGCATGAGGGAACTGGACATTAAGGGTAAACAAACAGAGTCCAGTTCGAATGGTGGCAGCGCACCACCAGTGCCAGGAGGGAAGGTGTACATTCCCAAGGATTTAGTGCGAGATTACCAGAGGGGTGATGACATTTATGCGTGGTTCACGGCATATGAGATCGCACTGAGGATGAATGAGGTGCCTGAAAAGCATTGGGGGACAAGCCTATGGAAACACTTTGAGGCTTCGGGGAGGGACGTTCTATCACCCTTAGAGAGGGCGGGAACCCTGACCTACGCCAACATGAGGGAGGCTTTATGCCTCCGGTATGGGCTCACTCCTGAACAATACCGGCAGAAGTTCAGGACCTCCAAGAAACTAGAATCCCGTACTTGGGTAGAATGTGTGAATGAGTACACCCGGGCACTGGACGGTTGGATGCTGGGCAGCAAAGTCAAGGATTTTAAGGGCTTATGCGATTTAATCAGTTGGGAGCACTTGAGTAGTCTGTGTGTTCCAGAGCTGCACCAGCATCTATAGGATAGGAAGCTGACTGATCCCAGTAAGCTTGCTGAGGAGGCGGACCGCTGGACTAGTACCCGGGTCCATAAGGGGATTGGGAGTACCCCTGCTAAGGGTGTGCAGGGTCCCCCGCCGAGGGTGGGGGAGGACAAGGGTAACCACAAGGAGTCCCCTAAAGGGCCCCAAGGTAGTTCCCCCAAGAAAGGGTCCCAGTCTCCGAAGGCCAAGAGGGCCTGGGCCTCCAAGGGCAAGAAGTAGCCCGAGGTCCTCCTACGTGCTACTTCTGTAAAGAAGTGGGTCATACTTCCCCTAAATGCACCAAAAAGTCATCTGCACCCACTGGTGCTCCAACACCTGGTTTAGTGAGTGTAGCGTTGGGGGAGGAATTGAGTCCTTGGAATGGGGAGGAGCAAGCAATTATGACCCTGGTCTCCTTAGGAGATCGAGAGATGGTTCAGGAAATCCCTCTGCCTGAGAATACCAGAAAATACAGGCAGTGGGTGACCATCAATGGACGGAGGGTGGAGGCTCCGAGGGACACCGGAGCCAGTTTGACATCTGTCAGGTGTCAGTGGGTGTCTGAAGAGCAAGTAATTCCCGATGTGCTTCACCCTGTAATGTCAGCAGACAATTCAGTGCACCTCTGCAAGGTGGCGCTGGTTCCCTTTGAATGGGGAGGGGTCTCAGGTTCTTTGAAGGTTGTTGTAAGTCCGTCCATGCCTGTAGACTGTCTGCTAGGGAATGACCTGGAGAGTTCCCCCTGGAAGTAGGTGGAGCGCCAGGCGCATTTGGAGATGTTGGGTCTACCTGAGTGGGCTTGTGTGACCACTCGGTCTATGGTAGCCAGTAAAGGTAATCATGGGTACCTGGAGCCTGAAACAGTGGCCCAGGTGCCTGCCAGTAAGAGAAGAGGCAGGGGGTGCGGGAAACCGGCCCCCACAGTTCCCACGGTCCAGGAGGAGGCACCCTTTGAGGGGGATGCCCTGGAACCTACGGGGGAACAAGTGGCTGAACTGGGGGACCTACCCGGCCTGACCGAATGGCAGCAGGAAGGGGGGCCCTCCAGGGAGGAATTCTGTGAGGCGCAGAAGAAGTGCCCTTCTCTTGTGGGTTTGCGGCAGCAGGCAGCAAACCAGGCAGCAGGTGATCCGCCGGGATCACACTTGATTTACTGGGAAAACGATCTCCTGTATAGTGAGCCAAAGGTGGCTGAGTCTAGGTCAGCCCGGGCGCTGGTGGTACCCCAGCGCTTCAGAGCCTTCCTATTGGGGTTGGCTCATGATGTACCTTTGGCGGGAGATTTGGGGCAGGACAAGACCTTTGAGCGGCTTGTCACCCACTTCTACTGGCCCCAGATGCGCAAGAGTTCTGATACTCATTGCAGGACCTGTCAGACTTGTCAGGCAAGTGGTAAGAGTGGAAGGAAGCGAAAGGCTCCCCTCCAACCTTTCCCTGTGGTCAGCGCACCCTTTGAGAGGGTAGTGTGAGAAGTTGGCCTGGTATATGCTGTCCACTAATTAAAGTGGCCACCTTGCACCAGTCCAAACGACCTTTATTGATGATTAGGTTAAAGACAACCTTTATTGAAAGCTATCCTAGTGGTAGCTATGGAGAGCAGCCTTCAGGCTAAGTCTCGAAGGAATGTAAAGCAGCTTGTTTTACCAGTATATAACCTCCTGAATGACCAAATGAAAGGAGAACCACACAAGGAATATATAAAATATATGTATTTATTACTAAACACTCTCTACTAACCTCTTTATGAGATTAGAGAACAAAGCACACAATATTAAATCACTAGAACGACAGTAAATAGCACAATACACAGTGGGCTCTAGGGGGAGACCAAACCATATACTAAGAAAGTAGTATAACAACCACGACTTGACTAGACACAGTGCCTACAGCACGTAGAATCGCTGGGACCCCAAGGAACCACCCAAAGTAGTGGCAGAGGGGACCCACGGAGGACGGGTGCAGTGTGTGAACACAGGCGCGAGCTCCGTACAACTCTATGAGAAAGTCGCGGTTGGAAATTTAAAGATTAAGGACACTTCGGAGAGGACTTTAAGCAAACCCAGCTAAACATAGAAGGTTCTAAGGCCAGCACCCTTGAGAGTACCAAGGTACCTGTGTTACCTATCCCAGAGGAGCCAGTGCATAGGGGTCAAGTGATGTCGGAAACCTTCGTCGTTTTCAATGGCGTGATGCGGAAAAGTGCTGCTGCCGTGAAGATGAAAAGTGTCTGTGTGATCCAAGCCTGGATCAGAGATGAGGAGAACCTGAAAGCAGAGGGGACAGAGTCTGGGTCACTTCACAGTGACCAGGGGCACAATAGACGAATGCCCACCGATGTCGGGTGTTTCAGGTGAGAAGAGGTGAAGCTTGACTCTGCAGCCACGGGGACCAGGAGACGTCGATGATGACCAAAGTCTGGAGGTGAGCTGTCCCACAAAGGATGTCGAGTGCTGGGGGTCAGTGTTTGGATTGAACACCAACAAGCCTTGGCAACTGCAACCCATGCGGTCAGAGGAAAGATGCTTCTGTGAGGACCAGCAAGGTCCTGGGGACTCTCCAAGCTATGGAGAGTCAGGGCACATCTGGAGCAACCAGGAAAGCCCACTGAAAGTCAAAGTTATCTTCACAGGGACCCACAGGCCAACAGACCAGGGATCGCGAAGGGACCTCAAGCTGAATCACTAAATACCAGCCCACGGAACACTCGTGGAGTGTAGGCCAGAAATCTTTGGTAGAATTACTGCTCGGGGTCAGGACTACAAGTAGCCCAAAGCACGGCCTCAGGGATTGCCGAAAAGCATATGCTGCTGCAAATGTACACGGTGCACAGGGGTATGGGTTACACGGTCCCCACAAGGGATACGGGCCTCAGAATTGCTGAGAGTCCAGATCAACCTCAAAGACCTTGGGAACCCACCTCCTGTGTTGCAGAAATCTTCAGAGTCCTTCAGGAGCTTCGTAGATGCAAACCGGTCAGATGCGTTTAGGTGCCTGCTCAGCAGGAGAGTAATTCCTTTACTCCAAGGGAGATTCTTCAGTCATCCAGCGTCGTGCAGATAGTCGAAGTACTTGGTTTCTGTAGCAGAGTTTAGTCTAGGTAAAATCCAAAGTCCTGTAGTCAGGGGTTCCTACTTTATACCCAAGGAAGGGGTGGGACAAACTCTGGGGACCCACCTATGGGAGGTTCACTACAGAGGGTGGCTACACCCATGTCCTTTGTCCAGTTTCACGCCAGAGCAGGAGCAAACGGCTCCTGCAACCGGTTTGAGCTGGACTATGCACAGGGACACCAAATGTGCCCCCAGTGCAGACATCAAAGCACTCTCAGAGTGCACCCACCCAGCCCCAATACACTAAAGCCTGTCTGGGAGGTGGTCACACCTCCCTGTGACAGGAAACCTATTGTCAAACCTTCCCCTGCCGGAGTTTCGTCCAGCAGCAGGAGGGCAGACTCGTGTCTGTGGCTGGCAGCATCCATTTTGTGATGCCAGGGTCAAGAAAGCTGATACCGGATGTACCGGTGTTGTCATATTTCTCCCTCTAGGAGGGTGGAATCATACCTCCCACACCAGTTACTGGTGTGGAGGTATGATTCCAAGGTGTTTGACACCAAACACGACATGTTTCCATGCAGCCGTTTTAAAGTTAGCATTTACCGCGGGGTTATAATGCACTTAAGTATATATGGTTGGCTGCATCACAAACCACCCCGGAATATAGGTTCCGAAGGCTGCAGAGTGGCTCTGCTCATGCATGGGCACCCTCTCAATCAATCAATCAATCACGGCATTTATAGAGCGCGCTACTCACCCGGGAGGGTCTCAAGGCGCTGGGGGAGGGGGTAAGTTACTGCTCGAACAGCCAGGTCTTGAGCTGCTTCCTGAAGGCGAGATGGTCCTGGGTTCGCCGAAGGTGAGTGGGGAGGGAGTTCCAGGTCTTGGCCGCCAGGTAGGAGAAGGATCTTCCTCCGGCGGTGGTTCTGCGGATGCGTGGTACGGTGGCGAGGGCGTGGCTGGTTGATCGTAGCTGGCGTGTGGGCGTGTAGAAGGACATGCGGTCGTTGAGGTACTTTGGGCCCAGGTCGTGGAGGGCCTTGTGTGCGTGGGTGAGGAGTCTGAACGTGATTCTCTTGCTGACGGGGAGCCAGTGCAGGTCTTTCAGGTGTACGGTGATGTGGCTGTGTCGGGGGATGTCCAGGATGAGTCGTGCGGAGGCGTTCTGGATGCGCTGGAGTCTCTTTTGAAGTTTGGCTGTGGTTCCGGCGTAGAGGGTGTTCCCATAGTCTCTCACATAAATCCCAGCCCCCTGCCTTCAGGATTGTTAAGGCCTGCCATAGGGGTGACTGATAGGTTTATATGTGCAGTGATTAGGATAGATATAGTGAACCTATATCTAAGTAAGGGGTGTATTCACCACCTTACACAGGCTGCTGTAGCAGACCTGTTGTGTCATTTTAAATGGTCTCTCAGGGGTGGCATAATACATGCTGCAGCCCCTGGGAGGCCTCTGGGGTACCTAGGCCCTGGGTACATAGTATACCATATACTAGGGACTTATAAGGGTACCCCAGAATCCAATCTGGAATGTACCTAAAGTACATGCACAACCAATTTAGGGAGTAAGCAGATAAATTGGGGTCCTGATTAGCAGGATCCCAGTCAGACTAGTCAAAAACCAGCAAAACACCAGGAAAAAAAGTGGGGGTAACCATGCAGCCAGATTCCACCTTTCTACATAACCCCCCAAACGAAAGGAGATAAGGCCAACCTTGTCCAGTTGAGCCTTTATTGACTAAGTGGCCATATAAGGAAGATCATGCACTAGCATGGATACCCCCTGTCTTATGGTCCACTAAGCAGTCCCTACCTCTAAGGGTATTGGATGGTCTCCAAAAGTTGGGATTTCTACCTGTAGGGTGTTTTGGCAAAGTAAAAGGCTGGTGGGGTGTCTGAGTAGAGAAGTGAGGCCCTAATAAAGTTGGTCTCATCTTCCTCAGAGCACTGGTCACCATGGAGGCCTTTCTTTCCATGACTGAGTTGTATCTGGCCCTAAGGGTCAACCTCTGGCTGCCTACAGCTGGGGGTTGGGTCCCTTTGGTTGGAACACTGTGGGGACATGGTAGGTTTGGAACCACTTGGTCCCAGGTTTGCCTTTGCCCAACAGAGTCCATCTGGGGGTGGTCCCTATTCAATGGTAAGAGGGGTCCCTCAGTGTCTTGAGGAATTTTCACCTGGCTAGGGCTACTAGACTTGGTGCCCTTAATCTGTTGATGGGGGGCTTCCTCTGGGCAGTGGGCCTTTAGGGGTCCACTGCCCTCCCTGACCTCTGCAGCCCTAGGCTGATTGAGGTAGGGTAGAGAGGGGCAGGATACCTGCTCCAGACTGGGTACCACCTTGGAAGGGGCCCCTGCCATCAGGGGTGTTGCCAGGCCAGGACCGGCCACCTCTGGGGCAGTTCCTTCACTAGGGGTAGGATCAGTTCCCTGAGGAAGCTGACCCTTACCTATAGTCTGGGGTGAAGAAGACTTTTCTTTAACCCATCTGCTCTTTGGTGGAGTAGAGTGGGCCATTCTTTAAGGCTCCACCTCTCCAAAATTTCCCTGGGATGGGGCTGAGGCCCTAAGAGCCCCACCAACTTTCTCAGGGAGGCCTAACATTTTTAAATGGGCCTGGTATTCAACTTCAGCCCAGGCTGAAATTTCCAGATCATTTCCTAACAGGCAATCTACAGGCAAGTTTGGGGACACTGCCACTCTCTTTGGGCCAATGACCCCTCCCCAGCTGAGATTGACTATGGCCATGGGATGATCTGTTCTAATACCATCAATGTTGGTCACCTGGTACTTAAACTCAGGTAAAAGCTGTTGAGGGGGGACTAGTTTCCCTGTCACCATGGTGACACCAGCCCCTGTGTCCCTGAATTCCAAAGCTTTCTGACCATTTATCAGTGGCTCCTGTCTGTACTTGCCCAAAGAATTAGGACTGACAGTAAAAGTGGCAAATCCCATGCCACCATCACAGACTGAGGAGGCCTGTGAGGGGGACCTTTCTGAATTATGGTCCACCTCAGTTCCCCATGAGAACCCACCTAGCTTTTTGGGTGCATTACTACCACCTGGGGGATTACTACTTGTAGTACCAGGAGGAGTGGTAGTATTGCTGGGAGGAACATTTTCCTCATTGCTGACCTTAGGGCAAATGGGATCATTTTTCCAGTGGCCAGGCTTCTTACAGACATGGCAATAAGGTTTCTTTTCAGGGGAGGAAGGAGTTTGGGACCCACCCCCAGAAGAGGACTTTTGGGGCCCTGTAGTGGATTTATCTTTTGATTTATCCCCACCTTTCTCTTGGTTTTTGGAAGAATCTTTCTTCTGGTCACCACCCTGGTTCTTTGGCTTTACCCTGGTTCTGACCCATTTGTCTGCCTTCTTTCCCAATTCTTGGGGAGAGGTCAGATCAGAGTCCACCAGGTACTGGTGTAAAAGTTGGCTTTGACAATTATTAAGGATCAGCTCCCTCATAATCAAATTGTACAATCCTAAAAAGTCATGCACCTTGCTGCCATGTATCCAACCTTCCAGAGCCTTAATAGCACAATCTACAAAGTCAACCCAGTCTTGAGTCTGTGCCTTTTGGGTATCTCTGAACTTAATCCTGTATTGTTCAGTGGTTAAGCCAAACCCATCAATCAGAGCACTCTTTAAGACTTTGTAATTATCAGCATCTTCTTCTCTAACAGGGAGGAGCTTGTCTCAACCCTTGTCTGCAAAGGAGAGCCACAAGCTTGCTGCCCACTGCTCCTGAGGGACCCTCTGTACTTTACAGGCCCTCTCCAGTGCAGTTATCCATTTGTGGATGTCATCCCCACTCTGGTAGGGAGGGACAATCTTGTTCAGGTTCCTATGGTCATGAGTATGTTCTCTACCTCTAGGGACACTGTTTCTGCCACCATGGGGCTCTAGCCCTAACTTTTGAGAAGCTCTCTGAAGCTCCAGGGATTCCCTATCTAAGGCCAATTGCTCTCTCTTGATTCTGAGCTTAGCTCTCTCAAACTCAAGCAGTTGGCACTTCTTCTCATAAGAGGACTCCCTTTTATGAGAAGCAGAGGACCTATGAGAAACAGAGCTCCCTACAGAAGTACCAGAATGATTAGATTCCTGAGAAGGAGATCTTGATCTTCTTGGTAAACTGTTAACCCTTCCAGGTGGGGTAAAGAGAGGGCCACTGAGGCCTCCTTCCTCACCTTCAGGAAGAATTGGATTGTCCAGGTTAGGATCAGTTTGATTCTCCTGGCCAACATCAGAGTCCAGGTCATAGAAGTTCTCACTTCCTGGCCTTTCCTCTTCTGCTGTCCCACCCAACTTGCCTGCCTCATCAGACCCTGGGGTCTTTCTGAGGTCATCTAAAAGCAAAGCCTCTATGAGGCGTTGAGTGTTTGGGTTTTTCCCTGTCTTCAGTTTCCTAGATGTACACATGGTTCTCAATTCCTGAAATGAGATGTGGTCATACTTAGTTGGCAGAGGCCCACTGGCTTCTGGCCTAGAAGACATACTAGTGTGGTGTGGTGTAGGCACCTACCTACCCTAGTGGGAACTGAGACTCTCTTGAGTTGGAGAAAGGGTGTGCTAGACCCTTGACTTACCCAACACTAAGTTCAGTAGAACTTACTTTATTCTAGTCTTGATTTATATGTACCTAAGTATCTTTAGTGGTTTTCAGTTATTCACTCAATGAGATTATCTGGTAAAACAATAGCAAGCTTGAATCCCAACCGCTGCACACCAATGTGAGAAGTTGGCCTGGTATATGCTGTCCACTAATTAAAGTGGGCACCTTGCACCAGTCCAAACGACCTTTATTGATGATTAGGTTAAAGACAACCTTTATTGAAAGCTATCCTAGTGGTAGCTATGGAGAGCAGCCTTCAGGCTAAGTCTCGAAGGAATGTAAAGCAGCTTGTTTTACCAGTATATAACCTCCTGAATGACCAAATGAAAGGAGAACCACACAAGGAATATATAAAATATATGTATTTATTACTAAACACTCTCTACTAACCTCTTTATGAGATTAGAGAACAAAGCACACAATATTAAATCACTAGAACGACAGTAAATAGCACAATACACAGTGGGCTCTAGGGGGAGACCAAACCATATACTAAGAAAGTAGTATAACAACCACGACTTGACTAGACACAGTGCCTAGAGCACGTAGAATCGCTGGGACCCCAAGGAACCACCCAAAGTAGTGACAGAGGGGACCCACGGAGGACGGGTGCAGTGTGTGAACACAGGCGCGAGCTCCGTACAACTCTATGAGAAAGTCGCGGTTGGAAATTTAAAGATTAAGGACACTTCGGAGAGGACTTTAAGCAAACCCAGCTAAACATAGAAGGTTCTAAGGCCAGCACCCTTGAGAGTACCAAGGTACCTGTGTTACCTATCCCAGAGGAGCCAGTGCATAGGGGTCAAGTGATGTCGGAAACCTTCGTCGTTTTCAATGGCGTGATGCGGAAAAGTGCTGCTGCCGTGAAGATGAAAAGTGTCTGTGTGATCCAAGCCTGGATCAGAGATGAGGAGAACCTGAAAGCAGAGGGGACAGAGTCTGGGTCACTTCACAGTGACCAGGGGCACAATAGACGAATGCCCACCGATGTCGGGTGCTTCAGGTGAGAAGAGGTGAAGCTTGACTCTGCAGCCACGGGGACCAGGAGACGTCGACGACAACCAAGGTCCGGAGGTGAGCTGTCCCACAAAGGATGTCGAGTGCTGGGGGTCAGTGTTTGGATTGAACACCAACAAGCCTTGGCAACTGCAACCCACGCGGTCAGAGGAAAGATGCTTCTGTGAGGACCAGCAAGGTCCTGGAGACTCTCCAAGCTATGGAGAGTCAGTGAACGTCTGGAGAAACCAGGAAAGCCCACTGAAAGTCAAAGTTACCTTCACAGGGACCCACAGGCCAACGGACCAGGGATCGCGAAGGGACCTCAAGCTGAATCACTAAATACCAGCCCATGGAACACTCGTGGAGTGTAGGCCGGGAATCTTCGGTGGAATTACTGCTCGGGGTCAGGACTACAAGTAGCCCAAAGCACAGCCTCAGGGATTGCTGAAAAGCATATGCTGCTGCAAAGTACACGGTGCACAGGGGTATGGGTTACACGGTCCCCACAAGGGATTCGGGCCTCAGAATTGCTGAGAGTCCAGATCAACCTCAAAGACCTTGGGAACCCACCTCCTGTGTTGCAGAAATCTTCAGAGTCCTTCAGGAGCTTCGTAGATGCAAACCGGTCATATGCGTTTAGGTGCCTGCTCAGCAGGGGAGTAATTCCTTTACTCCAAGGGAGATTCTTCAGTCATCCAGCGTCGTGCAGATAGTCGAAGTACTTGGTTTCTGTAGCAGAGTTTAGTCCAGGTAAAATCCAAAGTCCTGTAGTCAGGGGTTCCTACTTTATACCCAAGGAAGGGGTGGGACAAACTCTGGGGACCCACCTATGGGAGGTTCACTACAGAGGGGTGGCTACACCCATGTCCTTTGTCCAGTTTCACGCCAGAGCAGGAGCAAACGGCTCCTGCAACCGGTTTGAGCTGGACTATGCACAGGGACACCAAATGTGCCCCCAGTGCAGACATCAAAGCACTCTCAGAGTGCACCCACCCAGCCCCAATACACTAAAGCCTGTCTGGGAGGTGGTCACACCTCCCTGTGACAGGAAACCTATTGTCAAACCTTCCCCTGCTGGAGTTTCGTCCAGCAGCAGGAGGGCAGACTCGTGTCTGTGGCTGGCAGCATCCATTTTGTGATTCCAGGGTCAAGAAAGCTGGTGCAGGGTGTACAGATGTTGTCATATTTCTCCCTCTAGGAGGGTGGAATCATACCTCCCACACCATTTACTGGTGTGGAGGTATGATTCCAAAGTGTTTGACACCAAACACAACATGTTTCCATGCAGCCGTTTTAAAGTTAGCATTTACCGCGGGGTTATAATGCACTTAAGTATATATGGTTGGCTGCATCACAAACAACCCCGGAATCATGCCACCCGGTACCCGGAAGCCATCCCTCTCCGGACGGTGACGGCCCCCCTGGTGGGCCGTGCACTGATGGGGATTTTCTCCCGTGTGGGGTTCCCCAGAGAGGTGGTGTCCGACGGGGGTACTAATTTCATATCGCGGAATATGAAATCTCTGTGGAAGGAGTGCGGGGTAACTTACAAGTTCACCACCCCTTACCACCCCCAGGGTAATGGTTTGGTTGAGAGGTTTAACTGGACCTTGAAGGGCATGATTTTGGGTCTGGAGGAACCCATGAGGCGTAAGTGGGACGTCCTCTTGCCATGCCTGCTGTTTGCCTATTGGGAGGTGCCACAGAAGTCATTGGGGTTCAGTCCCTTTGAGCTCCTGTATGGGCACCCGGTCAGAGGACCCTTGAGTTTGGTGAAGGAGGGCTGGGAGAAGGCTCCCAGTAAACCCCCCCAGGATGTATACAGTTACATGCTTGCCTTCAGGAACCAAACTAGGCGTTTCAGGCAGCTCGCTCAGGCGAACCTGGAAGCGAGCCAGGAGGATATGAAACGATGGTACGACCAGAATGCCACTCTGGTCGAGTTTCAACCTGGGTAGAAAGTGTGGGTAATGGCACCAGTGGAGCCTTGTGCGCTCCAGGACAAGTGGACTGGGCCTTATGAGGTGGTGGAGCGCCGGAGGGAAGTGACCTACCTGGTGGACCTACAGTCTCCTAGGAATCCTTTGAGGGTTCTCCATGTGAACCGCCTCAAACCACACTTTGAGAGGTCTGAGGTGACCATGCTCTTGGCTACAGATGACGGGGCGGAAGAGGAGAGTGAACCCCTTCCGGACCTCGTGTCAGCCAAGGAGAAGGATGGGTCAGTGGATGGGGTGTACCTCTCGCCTACCCTGACCCCGGAACAGCAGAGGGACTGTCGCCAGGTACTGGGTCAGTTCGCCTCCCTGTTTTCCCGGACCCCAGGAGTCACCAAATGGTGCATCCATGATGTGGACACTGGAGACAGTCTGCCTGTAAAATAGAAATTTTACAGGGTAGCTGATAAGGTCAGGGCCAGCATCAAGGAGGAGGTTTCCAAGATGCTGGCGCTAGGGGTGATTGAGCCATCCAGCAGCCCCTGGGCCAGTCCAGTGGTCCTTGTGCCAAAAGCTGCTGCGCCGGGTGCCACTCCCGAACTTCGGTTCTGTGTGGATTACCGTGGGCTCAATGCGGTCACTAAGACTGATGCACACCCCATCCCCAGAGCTGATGAGCTCGTGGATCGGCTGGGCGCTGCCCGGTACCTCAGTACATTTGATTTGACATCGGGGTACTGGCAGATTGCCTTGACCAAGGGGGCCAAGGAGAGGTCAGCGTTCTCAACGCCAGAGGGGCACTACCAGTTCAGGGTTATGCCCTTCGGGTTGAAGAACGCCCCTGCCACCTTCCAGAGACTGGTTAACCAGGTGCTGAGTGGGCTGGAGGAATTAAGCACCGCTTACCTGGACGACATTGCAGTGTTCAGCTCCAGTTGGGAGGAACATTTGCCACATCTCTGTGAATTATTAAAGGCCTTGCAGAGGGCGGGCCTAACTATCAAGGCAAGTAAGTGCCAGATAGGGCAGGGTTCCGTGGTGTACTTGGGACACCTGGTGGGGAGTGGCCAGGTGGCGCCCCTACAGGCAAAAAGTTATACCATCCTGGCTTGGGAACCCCCCAAGACCCACACAGGAGTGAGGGCCTTTCTAGGACTCACTGGGTATTACAGACGGTTCGTGAAGGGGTATGGCACCCTCGTTGCCCCCTTGACGGAACTGACGTCCAAGAAACAGCCCAAAAAGGTGGCCTGGACTGATGCCTGCCAGACCGCCTTTGATGCCCTGAAGACTGCCATGTGCACAGCACCCGTGTTACAGGCGCCGGATTTCTCCAGAGAGTTTATAGTGCAGACAGATGCTTCAGAGCATGGGGTGGGAGCAGTACAATCACAACTGAACAACGAGGGCTTGGACCAACCCGTAGCTTTTATTAGCAGAAGGCTACTTCCCAGGGAACAGAGGTGGAGTGCAATTGAACGGGAAGCTTTCGCTGTGGTCTGGGCGCTGAAGAAGTTGAGGCCCTACTTGTTTGGGACTCACTTCCTGGTTCAGACCGACCACAGGCCCCTCAGATGGTTGATGCAGATGAGGGGTGAGAACCCAAAACTGTTGAGGTGGTCCATCTCCCTACAAGGGATGGACTTCACGTGGAACACTGTACGGGAACAGAACACGCCAAGGCTGATGGTCTGTCCAGATTTTTCCGCCTTAGTGATGAGAACTCCCATGAGGGTGGGTAGTTCACCCCACTTTTCGGCTGGAGGGGACGCGTGTTAGACCTGGCATATCTGGGCGTGATTACCCCTGACTTTTTGCCTCTATCTCCTTTGTTTTTAGATGCTTTGGGTTCTTTGCCACTGCTGATCAGTGTCAAAGTACAAGGGTTCCCTATGTAAAGTACAATGGTAATTGGTTGGCCATGATTGGTATGTTTGCCTTACTAGTAAAAGTCCCTAGCGATGTGCACTGTGTGTGCAAGGGCTAGTAATGCAAAGGTGCGCAGAGAAGGGAACTCAGGCCTTCAGTGTAGGGCCTGTGCGCAGTTTGCTAAGTTAGCATGTTGTCCTGACAAGTGCAACCACTTGTCAGGCTTTACTTTCCCTTTTGCGTACACTGTGGGCACCCCTGTGGTAGGTCCCGGGTAACCCCTGGGCAGGGTGCAGTGTAGGTAAAAGGCAGGACATATACTGAGGTGTGTGCTATGTCCTGACAGTGAAAAAACACTCCATTTCGTTTTCACTGGTGAAAGGCCATTCTGCCCATAGGACAGAATGGGGGAGGCTGGGTATGGTGTTTTGTTAGCCTAGTTTCCTATAAGTTTATAATGGAGAGGTGAAGTTTAGTATGTATGAACTCACAGTGTCATAACACATCTTTCTATGAAAGTGGTTTTGTCACTGTGTGTTCAGAAACCACTGTTTTAGAAAGTGGCTGAGTTTTGTGCTTTAAGCATTTCTGTGTGTCTCTGCTGGATGTGGATTGACTGTCTGGATCTGAGATGGGAGGGGGTGAGATGGCACCTGGCTGACCTGCATCTGGAGAGTATGCGAGGAGAAACCCCGGGAGGTGAAGAGGCCTGGGTTGCAGCTATAAAACAATTGACCCATCTCCTGCTGAGTGATTAAGGGTCCAGACCCCCAGTATCAAAGGGAGAAAGGTGACACTGGGAGGGAGACACCCAGAACTGATTTAGGCAGGGGTCAGGGACCCCTGAGCATAACCAACTTCAAAGACATGAAGGGGTATAACTAAGAGAACTGAAACCCCTAGAATTTGGTGTAATTTTGAATGGCAAAATGGACAGGTCGAGTCTGCAAAGGCTTTGACCTCTTTCGTGGTCAAGAAGAACCTCTGCCAAGGAAGAAGTTGCTGAAGAGACTGCTGGATAGGACTGACCCTTGCTTTGTGATCTGGGGCTGGCCTGCAGTTTGTAGCTTTTACTAAGGAAGAGACTGAAGGGACATTGCAGTAGGTGGTGTCCCCCCCTTATTGAACAGGACTGTGCTTTGTGCTATGTCCTGAACCCCAAGGGCCCGAGGTGAGCTGGCTTCCTGTTTGGAAACACAGGAACATAAAAGTTTCCGGAGAAGTCCCAAGCAACGCGGTGTGCGCATGCTTTTGCAGCTTGAGACCCTTAGAAGTTGTGCCTTGTGATCGTGGGCACGCAGGAGTAAACTGAGTCTCGGACACGCAGGGTGCGTGTCGTGGTGCAAGCCGAGGAGTGGTGACGATCGCCTGGTCATCGTGTGCACCGAGAGAAGAGGTGAGGCTCGGACACGCAGGGTGTGTGTCGTGGTGCAAGCCGAGGCGTTGGTGAGGAGCGCCTGGTCGTTGTGTGCACCGGGAGACGAGGTGAGACTCGGACGCGCAGGGTGCGTGTCGTGGTGCAAGCCGAGGCGTTGGTGAGGAGCGCCTGGTCATTGTGTGCACCAGGAAAAGAAGTGAGTCTCGGACGCGCAGGGTGCGTGTCGTGGTGCAAGCTAAGGCGTTGGTGAAGAGCGCCTGGTCGTTGTGTGCACCGAGAGAAGAGGTGAGACTCAGACGCGCCGGGTGCGTGTCGTGGTGCAAGCCGAGGCGTTGGTGAGGAGCGCCTGGTCGTTGTGTGCACCGGGAAAAGAAGTGAGTCTCGGACACGCAGGGTGCGTGTCGTGGTGCAAGCCGAGGCGTTGGTGAAGAGCACCTGGTCGTTGTGTGCACCGGGAGAAGGGGTGAGACTCGGACGCGCAGGGTGCGTGTCGAGGTGCAAGCCGAGGAGTGGTGACGATCGCCTGGTCATCGTGTGCACCAGAGAAGAGGCGAGTCTCGGACGCGCAGAGTGCGTGTCGCGGTTGATCCAGCGCTATCAATAAAATATCTTCTCCTATACGCCTTGGACGTCCAGGTACAAACATCCCTTTCTCCACAACTTATATCTATATGACGGTGGGGCCCATAACACCGCATAAACATTCACTCTCTCATATATTCCCTGGATTTAGCCCGTTCCACTTAGGAGAAAACAGTAAATAATTCGCTGGAAGGAGACGGGATACCTTTTTAAAACAACATAATACTTTTCAAACTTTTAGGTATTCCGCTCATTGGTCGATGGACCAACTAGTAGGAATCAGTTGATGGTGATTAAGACCAGCTCAATCACTATAAACCTTTAAACATTTATATTTATCATTGAGCTAAAGAAACCACAGACTCATTGTTTTAAAGATAATAAAGTTTATCTAGTTCTTAGAAGCATGAATAAGTTTCAAATTTATTATTCAGATTATTACATTTAGCATCATTATAAGAATAAATTGAAATTGCAATGCATACCTATTAGATGGAAAATTAAAGTTCGTCACAGCAATGAATTCAGATCACAGCATAGAACTCCCGAAAAACTGTCTATCTGTCCTGTAAAACAGGCCTTCTCGACGGATCACCTATAGGGTGTTTCCCGCCACAATCCCGTTCTTTTCCCCTTCAGTATTGTAAGAATAAAAGGTCTAATAGCATAAAAATGGAAAATCTATTAAAAGCAAAAAGTTCTCCAGCAGCAGCGTCTGGTGCTCAATCAAAAATATAAAAAGCAGTAGCCATCCCCTCCCTAAGAGTAGGTCCTCTTATACCCTAATACTAGCTTACTAAGTGAAAATGTTACATCTTTGGGGGCAAGATTCTCTCTAATTGGTCCATTTGGGGTCAGTATACATCTCATTATGAATATCCTTGCTTCAACCAGTTCTTTGTGGAAAGTTCATACTTCTGTCGTTTCTCACGGGTTCATGACATTACCCATCCGCACATTGGACTCAATCTGTATCCTTTTCTGATACTTTTAAGTTGAATATTTCATTGTTTGTTCACATATTCACTGCAACTTCTCACGCCTTTCATAATGTCCTTCTTTGGCACACGTTTGTATAATAAGGTCATTGCAGCCTTGACCAAGCTTCCATCCTAGGCTTTGGGACGGTCACATGATCCTTTCGTTCACAGCCTTTCTTGCTTTCGGAACTCACTTTGCGCGTGCGTACTCTAGCTTGTTTGCCATGGCAGCCATTTTTACATCGCGGCACAACAGGCCTAAGCGAACTATTATAAAGATAAACAGAACATAGTTAATAATAAAGAATATAAACCTTTTCGTTTCCCTCCCGTCATTCTACGTACCCCAATTAAGTATTACCTAGCAAAAGCGACATATAAAGCCATTTCTTACTTACCAACCGCTTTGCTTTGCCACTTCACAGTTTATTTCCAAGCACAAATCATGCATTTATTATTCTAGTTAGTACGCAAGTTATTAGGCTTATGTTATCCACGTTAACAATTGTAAGTAAATTAGTTTGCACGGATATAGCGTGTTACCTATGACCCTTATCATGACACATACATGGTTGGTTATTTACTGAAACGAACTTGTGTGTTAATTATTCAACATAAATATTAGGAGGTTAAACATTTTTCGTTTACCCTGCTCCATCACGGTGCAACCAGAGTCGCTGGTGAGAAGTGCCTAGGTAGCGTGTGCACCGAAATCGAAGTAAGTCTCCACAAGTGCTGAGGGCGTGTCTCGGTGTCCACTGAGACCACCGGAAGGAGTCCCCTGAGACCACCGGAAGAAGGGCCAGGTCATTGGGCCCTCGGAGTGCAACAGTAGCGGCCCGGACCAGCAGTCCCGGAGGAGCGGAGTCGCCGGCCCGAGCTCACCGTACCCATTGACAGAGTTCTGAATCAAGGCCCAAGTCGCTGAAGGAGGGGAGGAGAGTGGAGTCGCGCCCCCCCAGGTAACGTGGATCACCACATGGGGTGGGGTGCGGGCTCAGAGGGACACTCTCTCGACCTCTCGCTCCTGGCAGCTGCGTGAGCCTTTTGCTTCGGCTCGGATCTAGGCCCGTGCTGGCCCAAGGAGGGGCAGTACTGGGGCCGGAATGAGAAGCGGTACTTTTGTGTCATCATTGATCCATGTCGGGGGCAACTGTTAACGGAGCACCTAGACTGTCGTATTACACTTTGCATTATTGCTACTATCGAACTGTCGTATGACGCCTGACTCTATTTGTGCCTGACGAACTACATGCTGGGTGCGCTACGCACTGCGTTATTTTCCCTTGCAGAGTACATGATTGTAAGCGTGGTGCATTGCATTATTTCTTCATCGCACAGTACCTGATTATAACGTAGCACATTGCATTATTTCTTCAGTGCACAGTACATGATTGTAGCGTGACCCATTGCTTTGTTTCTTCCTTGCACAGGGCATGCTGGTGGTGATACGCATTGCATCATTCCTTCTATTGCAAAGTACATGACTGTGGCGGAAAACATCCTTTACCACGAAACCATTACAACGCGGTATGGTTACATCGTGGTTTTGACAGCGCAAGTCGTTACATCGACTTGCACTGGAGGGCGCTCTAGACTAAGGAATAGTGTGAATTACTATTCCAACACCTTCCCTACTGTACGTAGACTGGAGTTGGAATAGTAATTCACACTATTCCTAAGTCCAGCGCCCTCCAACTCAAGTCGATGTAACAACTTGCGTTGTCAAGACCGCGATGTAACATACCGCGTTGTCATGGTACGCGTTGAATCATCATACATTCACTGTCGCGCTACGTATGGCATTGTTTCTCTATTGCACAGTTCAGGAGTATATGGTTACGCATTGCAGTATTTCGTTTCTTTTGCAACGTGTGTGATTCTAGCAATACGACCTACCTAACCTTTTGGAAACGGTTAGAAGTCAGCTTAACTGTTGGTTAGAAGCGGTGGTTGGGATTAGAACCTACCAATCCACCGGAAGAAATACTACCCATTATTATATGTTGGTTTTGTATCGTGTGGTCATATCGTATATCTTCTTGTATAAAGATTATACTCGTTTTATAAAAACTCGTGTGGAGTCTATTTGTGGTGACATCATTGGGTTGCTGTGAGTGTGGTTGCACATACTGTACACTCGTGCCTTAGAGATAAGCCTGGCTGCTCGTGCCAAGCTACTAAGGGGGTGAGCAGGGCTATCTCAGACGGTGTCCTTACTTAGCCTAACGTTGAAACGAGGGGTCCGGATCTCGTACCCGGCAACAGCGGTGTGGGACGGAGACTCCCGCCTCCAGCATTTGGTGGCGGCGGTGAGGGATAAGGACCCCCACTTCCAACAAGAGATGTGTATTTTTACTTGAAATTTCATGAACTGTCCTGGAAATCTTGCAAAACTATTCTTTTATTGCGAAGTGAGTTTTACCAGTACCTTTGGGTGACTTTTTTAAACAAATGCATACTTTTCATACAAAGGTCACATGACATACTAGCAGGAGATCGATTCTAGGACAACATTTCTTTCAGCAACACATTTTCTCTGCAAACCAGTCTTCCACTTACAAAACATCTGTGAAAAACATAATGCAAAATTTAAAGAAATTTCACAAATTTTGTGTAATCTGAACATTGGGAATTTTATGCATTTCACTGGTGTACTTTACATTTCGCCCAAGCCTGAGTTAAAAGTCAGCTCTTGACCAATGTGCATCAATATTGATCTGGTCAAAGGAAAACTTAAACATGAGTATGTAAAGGAAATATCTAGTTATTTGGAAATTAATGATGTATTTGAAATATACTGTGGCCTACATTGCAGCAGTTGATCATCCATACTTCATCTGAGGGATATTGATGATGGAAACTGTATTTTGAATGACATTTTCAGACATTATTGTTTTTATTTATTAAATATGCAGTGAAGTCATCTCGCCAGAAAATCACCTAAATCATCATCTGAACCAAACTAAACTTCTTTAAAGATCTGAAATTGAGCATAACTAAAACTCTACTTTGAGGAAGTTCTCACAGGATATGAGAGGAAGAGAAGGCAAATACATGCATTAAGTTCACTAATCAAAATTCCACAACATGCATGTCTAGTGGTTCCAAATGTTGTCCATTGAGGCATGTGGATGCGTCCACAGATGATCTTAATCAATGTCTTGGATTCAGCTAGGTCTAGCATTTGTGAGTCCTGTGAGAATAATACCTCACCACCGTATTTCCTTAAACTTCTCTCGGGTCAATCTCATATTGGGCATTTATGCAGTTTGTAATCTGCTATGGTGAAACATCTGCTATGCTAGCATTTTTTAAATCATATTGATACGCTGCTTATCAGTGTCTGGATACCCTCACAGGTGATTAGCCGAGCTTACAAATTCACATAACATAACATATGCAATATGTGATCCAGAATTGAGAAACTACAAATATATATGTATTATTCGCTCAATTAGGAGCAGTTAGGTTCATAAAATGTTTGTCAATCAGGGTCCTACTCTTCAAGAAATAAAGGGAATAATAGTGAACTCTACACAGTGACTTCAATTCTGCACCAATGTGACTTCCATTTCCTGCCAAGAGGAGATTGTCACATATTATGCAGTGATGTTCACACTATGAAGAATTATATAGCCCAGCATATGTCCTCTCTTGCACATAATGTCATGTTGCTGTATAAGCAGAATTCAATAAACATAAAACTAGATAGACAGATAGATAGATAGATAGATAGAACGATTGAAGAATCTGTCTATCAAACTCACATTTCCCTTGCACACATGGTGACAATAATAATAATACTATTAATAATAATAAAGGAATTTATAGAGCACCTGATTACTCTATTCAAAGTGTTCCGGTGCTAGGGATTCAACACAACAGGAGCCTAAAACACCAGAGGCAACCTACTCTAGGCTTGTCTGAAAAAGCCACGTCTTGCGTTTCTTACGGAAGACTTATTCTGAGCCTATCTGTCTCAGATTCAGAGGCAAAGTATTCCACAGTTTAGAAGCCAGAATGCTAAAAGAGCAATCTCCCATCCATGCTCATTTCACACTTGGAACAACCGTAAGTGCAGCTTCTGCAGACGTAAGGCTACTGTTTGGTTGACAAGGTTTAACCAGCGAATGCAGATATCGGGGGCTTTTATCATGAAAATATTGTGGTAAAAGCACATGGGTTTGAAAGACACTCTCTTTCTCAATGGGAGCCAATGAAGTTTAGCAAGAGCTGGACCCATGGACGAGTGGATAAGGATGTTCAATAGCAAATGTGCTGCTGCATTTCTGCACCCTTTGAAGCTTCCTTAGTCTGCCTTGGGTGACTCCAACATAGAGTACATTATGATATCCCAGTCTGAATATGGCCAGTGGCTGGACTACTGTTTTTCTGGCAACTTCTGGAAGGAGACCCATAATCTTGTTAAGCGTTTTCAAAATGCCTAAACATATCCCGGCAAGACTGGCTATCTGACTATCAAATGTGAGAGGAGTATCATACCAGATACCAAGATTGTTTACTTTCTGCTTGGAAATCGGTACTGGTCCTAGAGCATCTGCCCAACAAGCAATGGACCAGATAGATGGTTGTTTCCTTAAGATCAGGACCTCGGTTTTCCCAGCGTTAAGCGTGAGACAGCTGTGATCCATCCACTCCGCTAATGCAACCAGGCAAAATCTGAGTGGGGCCGCAGGGACCCCCTCATCCTGCGACAAGGTGATAATAAGATGCGTGTCACCAGTGTATGACACGATATTAAAGCCATGACACTTGAGGACAAGAAAACAGATTGTATTTTCCATAACTTCTATTTTACCTTTGCTCTTTTTGAATGCTGTAAACTATAATACATCTGTTCCTCCCTGCGAAAGAATGCGATACAATATGTGCAAGTGGAAGTGATCAATGAGTTCTTGAAGGTTATCCAAAGTTTCAGCAAACCAAAGAAGAGGTCAACTAAACTGTATGTAGTTTTCGTCTTTGAAAATGCGCTACACTGAAGGCCTGCTTTCACCACAAAACCCTGAGGTGCCCTCAGTTGGGCACAGGTAGAGGGCATCTGGCAGACTGCGTACATTCTTCTGATTGAATGCTTTTAGCTGATATAAGTGACTGATGCTGTATGATGGTGAGGTACACAGAAGAAGGAGTGCTGAAGAATTGAAAAGTGACATTTCAATAATACAAGATTAGAGCAAAATAAACAAATATGATTCCAAATAACTTAATAAAAAACAGCAACATTTTGGGTTTCCTAATTCTTGGATGCAACCAACGGTTCGGCTGGCAGGCCCTCCCCACTAGTATTCCTGTGCTTTGCTTTACAGTACAATAAGTGCTATAATATGATTTCACATTTTTGTTTGGCCAACTCTTTTAATTTCCTTGTACATTGGTGAGTCTGACTCCATTTCACTTTCTTATTTTCTCCTATTCTTTTTTTTTTACTTCACGCATCTTGATCCGTTGTCAGTTTATCTTCTTATTATAATTACATGGGTTATTTCACACATTTTGGTTATTTCTATTTCATTTTCTAGTACTCGACCCAATTGATCTAGCTGGAGGCTGCATTTGGCAACCTTTCGTTGGTAACAGACATTGTCTGAGTTTTGTAGACTCTGCCCTTTGCCCACAGCCCTTTGCCACTGACAATGCAGGATATTCAAGTTGGCTTTCAATGGCCGACCGTTTTCCAGACATACCCTCTACCAGTTAAATCAATCATCAATTTTTGATCATCTACCATGGTTTTTGTGAGCTGTGCCCCTAGATCAAGCAAGCAAGTACCAGGATACCCTTGTAGGTGACTCCACAATGTACAAAATCTTGTGTATGGCAGCCTGAACTCGAAGATTGCTGCCTGCAGAGATTTTTTGGCATTTGAAACAAACATTTAAGGCACAGGTACTCATTAACATAATAACAGAGGTCAAAAGATTTGGGGGCATATTATCAAGAAACGGCGTTAAAATTATCGCCGCTTTAGCGGCAGAAAACTGCCACTAAAGCGGCGATAATGGGCTTGATAATATGCCCTTGAGAATTCCAATAGAAGCCCATGTTCTGGTGTCAACATGGGCTTCTATTGGAATTCTCAAGGGCATATTATCAAGCCCATTATCGCCGCTTTAGCGGCAGTTTTCTGCCGCTAAAGCGGCGATAATTTTAACGCCGTTCTTGATAATATGCCCCCAGGTCTCTGATGTGACCGAGGGCTGTGTGCTGCATTGATGGCAGCAGGGTGGCAGTTAATAGTTTGGAGGGGTTGACGGTTGGCAGTAATGTGGGTTTTGGGTAAGCGAAGCATTTACATCCAGGGGCTACATTGCACAATGTGAAACCAGAATACATGGGAACATTCCCGGCTTCCCTACTTCACCAAATGTGTGATCCTAAGCAATTGTATTGACCTCGAGATACATGACTTCAGGTTGTGTGCTGTACAAAACCTTCTCCTGTGTTTGATTTGATAAACTAGAATGCAAAGAGTGCACATAACAACTGACTTGATATTAGTTCTCTATTGGTCTTGTTGTCGGGGGGGGGGAAGATTGAATGTTGCTACATCCATTTTTTTTAAACTATCACTTTTAAAAAATGTTTCTCAATGTACTCATTTAATCTGATGTGCTAAGGTGAAACGGTTCTGCATGTTAATGAGATACACTTTTCGAATTTTGAAGAGACTTTATCATAGGACACCCTAGTTACTTCCTTTCTTTAACTTAAATTAACCATTGAATAAGTGCTTGCCCATTTATTTCACATCTTTTTAATATTAGTGATGAGTTGACTAAACAGCAGGAGTGCTGCTGCCGACCCGAGGGCCCCATGCAGCCCAGGGCCATACTTTGAGTATCACTGATCTAAGGTGACCTTTCAGCAATGCAGTACTAGTGGCAAAAAGAAACAAAATTATAAGGAAATTAATTCAGAAGGTTTGCTACTTGATGGCACAGGACACAGCCTACACACATTTGCAGCACGTTACAACGTAATCCCAGTTTTGCAGAACTAATGCAATGTACGTTCATAATGATTGCAAATACGTTTCTGAAAACAGGCAGGTTCTGCTGACAAAGTAACACACCAGTTAAGGGTGGTAGTTCATTTTCCCTGTAACTATGCCAGTGAAAGAATTAAAATAAGTTTTAGCTCATAATATTACAACACTAAAAAATGTGTAAAATATATTTTTAAGTAACTGCAGTGACTGACAATAATTACCGTATGGATTATGGGGTGAGCAAAGCTGTGATTATTGCATTACATGTTACCAGGTATTTTGAGACTTATGTGCACAGTGGAGTGGCTGCTGGGAGAGTACACCACTTATCAGTCTTTTATTTCCTTTACCTCTGCGTTCTTTGCTCTTTGAAGAGGTACCTGCCAGCCAACAACACTTTAGCAAGTGACATTAAGGATGGCATTCTGAGAGTTTGACTTTTGTGATGGATGTGATGTCTTGAGAAAGCTGGCCTCGCCCTCGCCTAATGGAAAATCACCACAGGTCCACGAAATAATGCAGCTCAACCTCTGTTCAATTGCAATTTAAAGAGAGAACATTACATGATGTCCATTTTCCATCCAACCGGATATTACATTATGCCTCACACTCTGCTGCAAGTTGAAGCAGGCCAAAATTATCAGGAGAAATGGCAATTAATTTGTTCCCCAATCTTAGCTAAGTTAAAAGTTAACCTGCCACCAAGATCAGGGTCAGTCAGTACTGTGTGGCAAAGACATGTCTTTTATGAAATAGGGGAATGCCGAGGACATTTTATCACCTGTAAACTTTTGCAAACTTTCCCTGTTTTCAGAAAGACTGCAAAAATAGTTTTCATCATAGCACATGCCTAATATCAATGCAGCAGGCACCAATACCATTTTTTTGTACATTGTTTATTCAAAATGGCAGACGAGGGTTATTATGCGCAGTTTGCAAACTTTCACTGTTTTGACATTCGTTGTGGGTGCAAATTTGCCCCTTTTTCCTTTCCCTCTGCAAAGTGTTCCACTGTGTGCAATTCTGGATGCTCGGATATCTGCAACGTAAAGCTATGCAGAATCTTTCTTCTTAATTTCACATGACTTTCTATGCACAATGCCATTGTGGAAGAAAAGAACAGTACTTGCTTTCTCCGAAGAACATCCCTGAAGTACAATCTTTAATATTCAACACAAATGTATGTGCTGTGACTTGTCTTGGTTACTATGCATCCTCCCCAGAGTTCCAAGTCCATGCTGCTCAGCCAGTGAGTGAGGTCATTATATGGTTGGAATGCGAACTGTGTTTGTGCTTGGATGAGTGGATAGTTGGAGTGAGAAGGGCTGAGAAGGGCTGAGCAGCAGGATGCTGCTCCTTGTGGGGTTTTACCCGATTTACCTGTAACCTGATCTGAACCTAATAAACCTACATCTTTTAAAACCCACAAGACCACATCCTTTTTTTTTTTTTATATATATTTTTATTGAGCAGAATTAAAAGTTACCATGCATATCCTTAACCATACCAACAGTTGTAATTGATTTAAAAAAATAAAAAAATTACGATCTATCCTCTTAACTTATATATAAGATCCCTTCCCCTCATTTCTCATCTCCTATAGATTTTTTCCTCGCATACCTAACAAAGAGGGTACAATGTACAAAATAAGCAGTAAAGTGCTGTGCAGAACCATTGTACCATAACCCCTCACATTATAGATACATAATGAAATAAAGTGCAGTGCATAATAACATTTTTACCATAATCAAATAGCTAAATACCGCTTTACCCAAAGAGGAGGAGCTAGTCCCTATATACATAGCATAAAAAGCAGTGGATAATAACATTTCAGCTGTAAGCTTGAGAGTTTTTCCCCTCTAAGTCCCTCAACTCTTCCCATTAAAACTAAAGCGTCGGGCCTGCTACTTCCCATTTTTTTAGTCCAAAAATTTCCAAACGGGTAAATATTTCCTAGTAGCCCCTACCCTCTTTGCATATGTTTCCTCAAAAGTTTTAGTACGATGCATTTTTCTATACCAATCAAGAAGGGTTGGGATTTTCGTTGTCTTCCAATTCTGAAGGATCAGAGAGCGGGCCACCAAAACAGAGATCGCAACAAACTGTTGTATTCCTCTTAGGGTGTCCATACACGGGCTTTCCTGTATCATGTCCTTATATAGGCACAATTCGCCCTGCCCTTATGTAGGCATAAAATCCCAGTCCTTATTTAGGCATTAAACCGTGCACTCCAAATACAGGCATGGTCTCCGACATCCGTCCACCCTAACGTCACAACGAGTTCTTGAAGAACAGACCCTTAGGCTTCGGGAGTTTCCCTAGCACAGGACTATTGATTTCTTCAAGGACTCATCTATTATGCATGAACCATTATACCTTAGGGATTCATTCATGACGTCTTCCGCTGACCAATTCATGTCAATGCTAACATTGTGAGGTACCTCTCCGGTATAAATATACCTTCCCTAGCCCTTGTAAACTAGAGGAGACCTCGACTTCAGAGGAGCCCGTTTCCTGGCCTGACGCACTGAGAAGACGCTGTCATCCCTGCACGCAGAGAGTCCAGCTTCCAGTGATCTGACTTCCCTTGCGGGATGTTGGAGTTCAAATCTGGCAAAGAGATTCCCACCTCTCTCATTCTAAAGGTATGGAGCTGACTAGAACCTAGAGGCATACTAGACTTAACATACTCTTAGTATACCATAGTAAGGAATACTTCACCTACTTCATACCTCTCCCTACACCTAGGTTAGGTTAGGTACATTGGGGTAGAACTAGCTTAGCAAACGCATCTTATGAGTACTCGCATTTTGTAGTCTGTGTTATTTATGTGAATGGATATCTGCTAAAAGATAATGCTATCGCAGTATTATTTATTTCTACTGCTTACGCTGTACATTATTTATCTCGCATACTGTCTTGTGATCGTAACAGCACATTTTACTTACACGAGAAACAAGACTGTTCAATAAATCTTTTATTGAAACACCCGTCTATTTCTTTCTGTGTAACTTTGAGGAAAACTAAGCATGCACGATTGAGCTGAGTGAAATAGTTATCTACTGTTTCCACGACTCTGGGACTCGTTCTGATTCTAAAGGGAAACAAAGTTGTCATGTTTTGCGGCTGCCAGAAACTACTCCCTTCTTGTCGTCAAGGAGTTTCTAGTGGCTTCTGAGCTAGCTGGCACAAGTAATTAAGTTTAATATACTCGATAGGGACATACTGACCTTAGTCCTATGTCAAGCCTATAGGGGATATTATTCCAATGCGCAGAGCCTATTAGGGAAATAGGAGCTACACTACATGGCGCCCAACGTTTGGTAAGGCGGTAATTTAACGCTAGATACTGAGTAACTCAGCTGTGCTTTTTCTCTCAGAGACCCCTACCCATATACTCCAAAAGACGTCTGGAGTGGGCAGGGTTAAGTATCCACCAAGGCTACATAGGGAAATACCCTGTATATTAGCTGTTTGGTTTGCTCAACGTTGAAGGATACAGTGTTCCAAAATATTGTGCACCTAATCTTTGTTTCCTTGAAACTTGTTCTACATTTTTCAAAAAACAAAATGACTGAAACCGGAAACGGTGAAGGTGCGGCTGATCCAGCCCAAGCAGCAGTTTTTAACATTACAGGTTTAAATGAAACCGAGGAGGGTGTTATAGACATCGCTCCAAACTTAAGAAGAGCCATCACTCTAAAACTTATAAAACATGGCCTACCACCAAGAGGCGGTAGAGCAGTTTTCGTGATAGAGGCACACGAATCCTTTCAGACAGAGGTATTCTATTCATGGGTAATATTTCCTCAATCCAATCCATTAACACACATGTTTCACTTCTACAAAGAAGATGATCCACCAGAGGAATACATTCCTTTCGAGGATATTGAAATTCCATTAACATACCAAGAGCATCAGCTCTGGTTTAAAGGCGCCCTAAAACATCACAAAAACATTACCAGGCTCGGTCCACTAGTTAGACCAGGAGCAACATGGCCGATTCTAGCCGGCTTCACACCTCATCCTGACATTGAAGAGATGTCAGACGAGGAATTACTTACTCAACTCACAGAGTTAATAAAAATCTACAGACAATTGGTCCAATATGTCATGCAGACTTTCACAGTCCAGCAATCACTGACACTTCCAAATCCAACTCCCCAACAGGGGAATACACTAAAAATTACACCACAGACTCTATACGCAGTCATGGGTAAAATGCCCACAAAACGTGAGCAAATTCCATTCTGGATAGCTCAAAAAATTACTCAAATCGAAGCAGTATTTCCAAATACTCGCCCGTATGAGAAACACAGAATCCTAACAATCAGTTTACCAATGGGGATCACACCACAACTGGAAGACTGCACCACTTGGGGCTCAGTCTTTGCTGCCATCTATACTAAAACACATGGTATTCCGTCAATTGCGGTAATCCCAGAGGTCCTGAAACAAATTCAAAATGAATACGGGGCAGAGCCTGCTCTGAATTTAGGTATGAAATTACTGAAAAATTTCGACCAGGTCTCAACAATAATATTATCTAATATTAAAGGGGAGGCAGCAGCAGTGGCGATCCGCCAACGATTAAGGGAATTTGATGTTACAGAACATCAAACTGAGCTGCCCAGAATAATTGAACAATCTTATGCAGAATTAGGCAGAGATAGTTTGGGTGGAAGACCAGTGAAGCCGAAACTATCTGAAAGTCCTGAGAAGGACTCTATTAAACAAACTCCTACATCTTCTAAAAAGAAGTGGGAGACTAATAAACAAAAGTCAAATGAGAAACGTTCTCAATCCCGGGGTAGGTCTCCTCAAAAGGAGCCCTCTGAAAGGAGGTATAACCTCAGGAATAGGGATAATTTAAGAAAACCTGACAGGTATCAAGATACTGATACACGTTCCTCTCGTCCCTTTCAGATCTCATCACAGACTTCGGAAAGAAGAGGACGATCAGAACATAGAGAAGAACGCGTGAAATCCAAGGAAGATAAACACGCTCCAAAAAACAGAACAAAACCTCAATTCTCCAAAAAGAAAGTAGCAGGTCTAAAGATCAGACATGCCGAGAATACTGAGAACACAACTCAAGAACGGAGAATGGGTTCAGACAATGCTGGACAGTGCAGCAGAAGTCACAATAGTTCACCAGAACCTGAAGGAACTGCTGGAGACAGTGGACTTGAATGAGTACATTACAGTCGAGACTGTAGACACCAGGGTTAGTACTCCACAAAAGTTATATGAAATAACACTCCGGATGGAGGGAGACAAGCCAAGACAGGTGAAAGCACTTTTTTGGGAAAGACTATCGAGGGGCTATGACATACTTCTAGCAGAAAAAGACTGGCCACCACAATTTGTCAGGGAGTGCCCACATGGCGAGGACATTATTATGCCTGCCTTCTCCAACCATATTCCAATTCACCTAAAATATACATATGCCAGGAAATGGGCAGTAGCCCAGGCCCCAGCATTATATAAAAATCATGTAGGATGGGATGAGGACTCACCTCACCATAAAATACATCTAAAACATGAACCAACTGCACAAAGGCAGTATCCAATAAAGCAAGAAGCTAAAAAACAGGTCAGGGAGATCTTAGATCAACTTGACTACCAAGGGGTGATTGAAACATGCACTTCCTCAATGAACAATCCTTTGTTTCCTGTCTCCAAACCAGACAATACATATCGTCTAGTTTTGGATTACAGACACTTAAACACTTGTTCAAAAACTTTTGCAGTGCAAAATGCACATAGCACAGCATTAATGAATAACATTGTGCGTAAAAAATATAAAACCACATTAGACATCTCAAATGGTTTCTTTTGTCAAAACATAGCACCTGAAAGCAGGTACTTAACAGCATTCTCCATAATGGGGACCCAGCATCACTTTTGTCGACTCCCACAAGGGTTCAAGAACAGCCCAGGTTTATTCTCAGCGAGGGTAACGGAGTTACTACAAATTTATGACAATGAGGCATTGTCCTATGTCGATGACATCTATCTGACAGACGATGACCTGGACAAACACTTGAACAGGGTGAGCACCATTATACTGGGCTTCGCCTCTGAGGGCTACAAGTTCAACTTTAAAAAGTCCCGAATTGCCCATCTCAATGTCCTATTTCTAGGATATGAGCTTTCAAGTGAAGGCAAGAGCTTGGCAGCTAACTTTTTAGAAAAGTGTGCGCTGCTCCAACCTCGGAAAACGCTAAAAAACTTACAATCCATCCTGGGTTTCCTAAACTTTGGAAGAACATACATTCTAAATTACGCAGACAGGGTTAAACCTCTCTATGCATTAATTAAACCTGATTTTTCAATCAAAAATTGGACAAACGAACACACAGAAATCTTGCGTTCACTCCAAGCTAACATGTTAGCAACAAATCACTTACAAACACGCGTAAGTCAACGAAACCTGGTGATCCAAATAATTTCGGGTCAATGCGGATTCGGGTGGGCGGAATTTGCGGAGTTGCGTTCCGCAAAATTCCGCGAAACGGCAAGAAATCTCCGCGAGCACGCGGAATTTTGCGTGCTCGCAGAGATTTTGCTGCGCCCGTTGAATCCTGCCCTGCATATTTATCCAGGAAGATGCCACCGTTTTGTGCAATACCTCTACTCAACTGGAGTACTTTCTACTGGCTAATCGGTAAGTGCTACCTCGTTGGGTAAATGTATAGTGCCTTTCCTACACTACAGCTGCGTAAAGGTCCAGAAGAATTGACCCCAGTGACCTGTGTGTCTGTAACTTTGCCACCGCGCCGAAAGCGCCGGGGTCCTTTGATTAAGCTGTCCATCATTCTGGGGAAAGGGCGGGAAGACGGTGCATACCACTAGTGTATGTGGGGGCGGGGGCAAACGGGCGGGGCTTCTAGGCCTGTTCACATGCCTCTTGTTTATAAAGGGTCAGAGCAGGATCTGAGCAGCAGATGAGGAGGAAGAACCTCCTGGTCACTGGACCTACACGGGGATTGCGCTCGAGAAAATCAAGGATGCAAAGACCTCCATCGGGGATTACAGCTAACTTTTCAGGGTGGAAATAAGAAGAAGGCACATCTGCTTAACAACGCTCACGAATTCTACACGAGGATTGCGCTCGAGAAAAGCAAGGATGCAAAGACCTCCATCGGGGATTACAGCTAACTTTTCACGTTGGAAATGGAGAGAAGGCACATCTGCTTAACCACGCTCACGAATTCTGCACACCTGCCCTGCATATTTATCCACGAAGATGCCTCTGTTTTGTGCAATACCTCTACTCAACTGGAGTACTTTCTACTGGCTAATCGGTAAGTGCTACCTCGTTGGGTAAATGTATAGTGCCTTTCCTTTACTACAGCTGCGTAAAGGTCCAGAAGAATTGACCCCAGTGACCTGTGTGTCTGTAACTTTGCCACCACGCCAAAAGCGCCGGGGTCCTTTGATTAAGCTGTCCATCATTCTGGGGAAAGGGCGGGAAGACGGTGCATACCACTAGTGTATGTGGGGCGGGGGCAAACGGGCGGGGCTTCTAGGCCTGTTCACATGCCTCTTGTTTATAAAGGGTCAGAGCAGCAGATGAGGAGGAAGAACCTCCTGGTCACTGGACCTACACGGGGATTGCGCTCGAGAAAATCAAGGATGCAAAGACCTCCATCGGGGATTACAGCTAACTTTTCACGTTGGAAATGGAGAGAAGGCACGTCTGCTTAACCACGCTCACGAATTCTGCACACGTGCCCTGCATATTTATCCACGAAGATGCCTCTGTTTTGTGCAATACCTCTACTCAACTGGAGTACTTTCTACTGGCTAATCGGTAAGTGCTACCTCGTTGGGTAAATGTATAGTGCCTTTCCTACACTACAGCTGCGTAAAGGTCCAGAAGAATTGACCCCCGTGACCTGTGTGTCTGTAACTTTGCCACCGCGCCGAAAGCGCCGGGGTCCTTTGATTAAGCTGTCCATCATTCTGGGGAAAGGGCGGGAAGACGGTGCATACCACTAGTGTATGTGGGGCGGGGGCAAACGGGCGGGCTTCTAGGCCTGTTCACATGCCTCTTGTTTATAAAGGGTCAGAGCAGCAGATGAGGAGGAAGAACCTCCTGGTCACTGGACCTACACGGGGATTGCGCTCGAGAAAATCAAGGATGCAAAGACCTCCATCGGGGATTACAGCTAACTTTTCACGTTGGAAATGGAGAGAAGGCACGTCTGCTTAACCACGCTCACGAATTCTGCACACCTGCCCTGCATATTTATCCACGAAGATGCCTCCGTTTTGTGCAATACCTCCATCGGGGATTACAGCTAATGTTTGACGGTAGATATGGGCAGAAAGCACTCCTGCTTAGCCTCGACCTTGCTCACGAATTTGTTGTGCTGATTAATGCGTTACAGAATTTGAGCTACAACTCGGGCACCTGCTTCAGTGCTTTCTTGCACCCGAATTCCGTTCCGCCGCAGATCACGGAAGTTTCGACATTTCCGCGTTCTGCGCCGAACGCGGAAATGCCGAAATTTCGCAAGTTCTGCGAGCGAAACGGAATTTGCCGCCCACTCTTAGAAAATACCAATCGCATACAAATCTCATTTGTACACACAAGCGGAAATGCGCTTCAGTTCAACTGAAAAAATTCTGACAGCAGTTCAAACCGCTGTAGCAAAAGAAAGAGCCTTAGCCCAAGGGAAACGCATGAATGTCGTAACCCCAGTACCGGCTTTAGAAGCGGTCACAAAAGCAAGCATTCCAAATGCTAAAGCATTACATCCAAGATGGATACAATGGGTTAATTCTCTTGCTGCAACAGATGTTGAATATGTTTTTGATCCTGATTTAAAAACACAAGCATTCCTGCAATATGAATAGAATGTCCTCTGCCTACTGAAATTCTGCCTCTAGATCAGTACGAATTCATAATTTACACTGACGGATCCGCACAACCCGCAACAGGGAGTAAGCAAGCTTACAGTGCAGCATGTGCAATCGTTAAAGGTCGCATGCGAGATGGCATCTTCAGACCTATGGTCACAAAAACTCAATCTCTAGGAGATTGTACAGCTCAGCGAGCTGAACTACAAGCATTCAAACTGGCACTTGAAAGTACAGATCGAGAATTCCCCACACTGATAGTGTGCGATTCCTTTTACTGTGTTCAGTCGTATAATGACTATATACGAAACTGGCTTGAAAATGGTTTCAAAGATGCGAAAGGTGGCACAATAAAGCATAAAACGCTTTGGGAACAAGTAGTTCAGTTGAAAAACGAACTACCAAAGGCTCACGTGATCCACACACTGAGTCATCAACGTGATGGCATTCACGTTGCAGGGAATTCATTGGCTGACGAAGCCGCAAAGGGGGCTGTTCAGACGGCTTCCGTAGCTGCGATCACTCGTTCAAAAACAAAAATAGACGGTGAGATAATGTTGGCTGTCAATGCTTCAAGCAAAGGCAGCAGTGCAGCGTTACCAAAAAAGTTTCCACTCAAGTACTCTTATGCAATTGATGCGAACAACGTTCCTTTTGCTCGAATCCCTGGAGTGGGGGATAGGGTAATCCCAAACATGGAACGTAGAGCAGCCTTGATTTATGAAACACATTTGGGGGAGGGTCTGTCACATCAAGGGATCTCTAAAACAATTTTGACGTTAAAGGAGATGTACTGGTGGCCTGGAATGAATACAGAAATTCACAAATTCATCAATAACTGCTTAGACTGTAAATTACAGCGGGAAAGCCACCAGACACCATGCTACAAATGTAGCTGCCCAGTACAGTCACCACTGTTAGACAGCATTAGACTATCTACACGCATGCGTCCTTCTGGACAAACGCAATCCCACAAATACTGAATCACGGTTCCTATGGATATGGCCTCTGCGCTCGGCTGACGCTCGAACTGTTATAAAAGATTTGCGAGTCTTTATCGGCACATACGCAATAGGCACGTTACATTCTGACCAGGGCCCTGCGTTTAGCTCTCGGGCTTACAAAGAAGCCATGGCCAGTCTGGGCGTTGCATTGCGGTACTCCTCTCCATTCCATCCTGAGGGAAATTCGGTTGTGGAAAGGAAAAACCGGGACATAAAGCAGTCTATAACAGCTAGGGTATTAGGTTCGGGTGATGGGTGGGTCAAACATCTTAATGGGGTCCAACGCTCATTGAATAATCTGCCAAGAAGTTCTCTGGGGGGGTCACTCCATATGAGGTCCTATTTGGGACAAGAATGTGGGTTCCAGATCTTGATCACGTAGGCACAGTGGTGGAAAATAAAACATTTGATATCAAAGATCGTTTGGCTGTTTTACAGGAACTGAATGAATTAAGAATGAAACAAAGCAACGTATCCCTACAGCCAACCACCACTGGGGAAAAAACGGCGGTCCCAGCAAGGCCTGTCTGGATTCCAAAAGTTGGGGATCTAGTCAGAGAAAAAATTGCGGACAAGAAGGAATTTGGACCTTCTTACAGACAACCAGTACCTGTCCTAGCAGTTCAAGGAACAAGAACAGTACTTCTGCCGCCCCTTGCTGGAAAAAAGGAGAAAATATTTGTGTCCATCGACCTCATCAAACCACAGTATGTGGCCAATACTAAATAGTAGGCCTCGTGGACTCCGACCTAGTAGCAGACGCACTCCTCTCGCTACTATCCAAGAGGTTCAGACTGAAAGACTGATAACATTCAAGAATTCAGCTGTAACAGATGGAGGACTAAGCAACAACGCTATGGAACTCATCCCTCTTGAAAATCAAGTAACAGTTCGTCCAAATACACCTGTCTACACCAATGTAGCAAGTGATCAACTGGTTCCAGCGATTTCTACAAATCCTGATGCAATTCAAACAATTGACAGAACTGCTTCTGGCTATTTCATTAACTTTGATACATTCTCAGAAGATCCGAGTGAACCTGAAACGACGCCAGCATCATTGAAATTCAAGCAGCAAGTACAAGACTTTCTTCACTTTCTGAAAAAGAGTTATTTGGTTTATCCATGGATTGAACTCTGGATTATATCTGGACTTTTTGTTTTCCTGCTCTGGCTAGCTTTGGTTACAACTGTGAGCATGCTTATAAGTGGCAGATACATCCATGTGAACTCTGAGGAAAAGACGTGAACTTACTTTTGAAACCTCATAAATCTTCCCATCGTGAAGTAAGAGACTTGTCAACAGTGAACATCACAGCTGTTCCTATACAGGATGGTATAGTGTGGTACAAAACAGATTTTGATATCTTCGGCCCGACGGAACAATTGAACATTCCACATTTGTTTAAAATTTCACTAAGTGATCTAATTACGTCCAGTACCTATTCAGATGATTGGGACTTTGAGACTGTTAATGACATACTGTTTGACCTAGACAAATCTGCTGCATTTTCTAAAAATTAATATTTAGAGGGTTCATCAGACTATGAAAAGCTGTATTGCTATAAACATTATGGTCATCATTATTTGCATAAATCTGCATATCCTAGAAATGTGTTTATGTTTAACCAATGGGAGCATTGTCCTACACCACCACACGGTAGTTCAAAAACATTTGCTAACAAGTTTCCATATTTTTCAGGGTACAATACATCTAATCCAGAAATGTTTTACTATAAAAATATAAACAAAACAGGACAGAAAATTATGTTAACTAATACGAAACAGATTTACTCTGCAATATTTATTGCCCAACTGTCTAGACAGGGTTTCGACTTTTGGAAAGACACAATAGACACAAAAACTGTCTGGGGTACTAAAGATTGGCATGTGCAAGGGATAGAAGCTTTATTTAGAGCCTGCATCATCCCTGAACAAATAATGTTTTTGAATGAAACTGTCCAACAAACATCTTGTCTTGGACTAGCCAAGATCAAAGAGATGAACACACCTTCTGTACCAACACCTGCCACTGATAATAATACACAGGCAGTGGTGACAGTTGACAATATACTACAACTCAACAGATCTAATCCTAATAGGAAAAAATGGTTGATCTGGCCCACAGACACGAACAACTGTCAGGAAACATTCCTGAATAAAACTCAGGGCTTTACTATTCATAGGCCAGACCCAAGATACGTCCAAAGACAGCATCCGGGGGTAGTAACAACATACAGTGTAGGTAAATTATGCCTCGATTGGCTGCAGAAATCTACACTACAGGATGTGAAACAACACTTATCCTTACTTAAAGAGGACACAGACCTAAGGGAATTCTTGCTTGGACCAAGAAAACCGCCTCAAAAACGTTTCATATATGCCGGCATTTATGCTGCCTATAATGAAGCATGGAAGGTGTCACAGATGGAGGCTGCAGAACGAATACGTGAACTTGATCGTATTAATTTAGAGAAAACACTCACTGTGGTCGACAATGGGTTAACAACTTTGTCCTCCAGAATATATTCATTGGATGGCATTGTATCCTCTGCTATCGACATACTAGAACAAGATTTGGCGATGTTACAGCAAGGCCAATCTCAATTACGTTCTATTGTGTTATTAAGCTGGACGCTGCAATCTTTGCATGCGAGCTATGTGCCTTGGCGTTTCATCAACACGTCGGCTCTGTTTGCAGACTACAATCTAACTGATAAACAGATCGAACTGGCTCAAAGAGGAGCAAAGTATACAGTGCTGAGCATTGAAAAACTGGCAAAGTTACCATTCACAGTGGCAGAAAAACCAGCTACAGAATGGCTCATTCATGGCAAAATTACATTACCTGTGACTACTTTTCAGTTTCAGTATTGCCTCAGACAAATGCAAGCAGGCAAATATGAAAGGTTGGGTAAGGAATACATTAAGACATCTTGGGATTTACCGTATACATATAGATGTTGGAGTGGGGATCGTGAAGTGTTTTTGAGCGGTACACACTGTAAAAGTGCAGTGAGCGGTTCACTTATATGTCAGGACATTTCTTTACACGGGGCTTGCAATGGTTCTGTGGCAAATTTGTCTTGCCACCAGCAGGGTACACCAGCTGCTGTGATTAATCCAACGTTTGGACAACTTTCTAATGGGAGTTACCTCATGTTGAATGATCAGAGTTGCTGCGGCATGTTGCCAGGCATCCCATATCTAGTAACGGTCAACTCCAGGGTCACTTGCTGTATGCAAGTATTGTTTGCCCCAATAGACACAGTCAGGGAGTCGCCTCTATGGCCTTCGCTGAACGTCTTTTTTTATAAGATTTGATACTTTGAGCAGAATGAAAGTCATGCTTTTACAGCAAACAGTGCCTTTGACCTCGGCCAAAGAAACCTATGATCTACAAGTAGCAAGGACTTCGGTTGAGATACAGACTTTAATACGTACAAACTGCCCTATACATTTCGTAGAAATGATAACACGTATCTTCAACATGTATGATACAAGTGGAATTGTACATGTATTTAAGAGCATCTGTACCGGTCTGTTAGCACCTTTCCAGGCAATACTCGGAATAATCCCGAACTTTGCACATTCGGTGTTTGGTGGCATACCATTGATTCTAGCACTTGTTGCCGGAATTCTATTTCTCTTCCTGCTATTACGCTATGGCCAGCCTATTCGCAGACATCACTCCGAGCGAAATGGAGAAAGCTCTCCTTGAACGAAAGTGCCGTGAGCGAATAGTACAGCTTGTGGGCATGACTCGTCTACGGGAACTTAATACCACGTGGTTCCTGTCATTCAGACCAATCTGGCAAGATTGCATCTTACCTGTTCTACGATGCCTGCTATGCGGTGAAGAATGCGTGTTAGACACCTGTCTGACATTTCCATCAGCTACGCCAACGGATGTCGATACTCTGCTGGTCCCGATAACGGCCCATGCTCTGTGTTGCCCCCAGAGGCTGCCAATCCTGATGTCAGCATTCATTGAGATCTCACAGACGCTTCCGGCTGCTGCTGAGGTACGAGAAAGGTCGACAGGCACACAGGTAACAACGGACGCGAACATTGCTGCGGCAACCTATGCTGAAAGCGGTGCTTCACATCTCTGTGCAATTAATCTACTACACGAGGTGTTCCAACTGACACCAACTTCAGTGGACGATGTTTTGTCTACAGAAATAGATGATCTCATGTTTACACCAGACCCGTACACTGACTCTGATTCAGCCCACAGTGTTCCAGAGATGCAGTAACAATTTGGCCTTCATACTTCAAAAACTTGGAACTCTTCCAAAAATTGAACTTTTTTCCCATTTTTTCGAACTAAAATGGCACTTCAATCTGCTTCAAGTAGAACTAGCCTTATAGTACAGACTTCGCGGTACTTCCTCAGACACTTTTTCATCGTGTTAGTCTACAAAAGTTCATTAATTTCCATGACATGAAATGACTTTAGATTTTGAAAAAACGTATCGATCATTTTTGTCATATGTAAATATCTCTGCATCTTTCATTCAAATTGCATTTTATTTTAAATATATGCCTGAAATGAAAAGCAATGCTTCAAATGTACAGTACCTTTTTGCATTCTAATGGGTTTTTAAATGCCTTTTTAAACGGTTTTAAGAAATATTTTAGAAGTATGCGGTACTCGATTTAATGTTTAGCATTTTAAATGTTTAGCATTTTAGTATTATCGTACACACGAAAGTGGAGTGGGTGTTGTATTCCTCTTAGGGTGTCCATACACGGGCTTTCCTGTATCATGTCCTTATATAGGCACAATTCGCCCTGCCCTTATATAGGCATAAAATCCCAGTCCTTATTTAGGCATTAAACCGTGCACTCCAAATACAGGCATGGTCTCCGACATCCGTCCACCCTAACGTCACAACGAGTTCTTGAAGAACAGACCCTTAGGCTTCGGGAATTTCCCTAGCACAGGACTATTGATTTCTTCAAGGACTCATCTATTATGCATGAACCATTATACCTTAGGGATTCATTCATGACGTCTTCCGCTGACCGATTCACGTCAATGCTAACATTGTGAGGTACCTCTCAGGTATAAATATACCTTCCCTAGCCCTTGTAAACTAGAGGAGACCTCGACTTCAGAGGAGCCCGTTTCCCGGCCTGACGCACTGAGAAGACGCTGTCATCCCTGCACGCAGAGAGTCCAGCTTCCAGTGATCTGACTTCCCTTGCGGTGTGTTGGAGTTCGAATCTGGCAAAGAGATTCCCACCTCTCTCATTCTAAAGGTATGGAGCTGACTAGAACCTAGAGGGACTCTTGGCATACTAGGCATACTAGACTTAACATACTCTTAGTATACCATAGTAAGGAATACTTCACCTACTTCATACCTCTCCCTACACCTAGGTTAGGTTAGGTACATTGGGGTAGAACTAGCTTAGCAAACGCATCTTATGAGTACTCGCATTTTTTAGTCTGTGTTATTTATGTGAATGGATATCTGCTAAAAGATAATGCTATCGCAGTATTATTTATTTCTACTGCTTACGCTGTACATTATTTATCTCGCATACTGTCTTGTGATCATAACAGCACATTTTACTTACACGAGAAACAAGACTGTTCAATAAATCTTTTATTGAAACGCCCGTCTATTTCTTTCTGTGTAACTTTGAGGAAAACTAAGCATGCACGATTGAGCTGAGTGAAATAGTTATCTATTGTTTCCACGACTCTGGGACTCGTTCTGATTCTAAAGGGAAACAAAGTTGTCATGTTTTGTGGCTGCCAGAAACTACTCCCTTCTTGTCGTCAAGGAGTTTCTAGTGGCCTCTGAGCTAGCTGGCACAAGTAATTAAGTTTAATATACTCGATAGGGACATACTGACCTTAGTCCTATGTCAAGCCTATAGGGGATATTATTCCAATGCGCAGAGCCTATTAGGGAAATAGGAGCTACACTACAAAACGATTTCTCACTTCTAGGGATTGGAGTATTCGATCTTTGTTTTATAAACCCAAATAATGCTATCTCTGGTTCTGGTTTACGTTTTCTCCGTACATTTTCATTAACAGCGGAGAATACTTCCTCCCAAAACCGGGTTAAAGACGAACAAGTAAAAAAGATATGAAGCCAGCCCCCCAACCCCGACTGTTGACAACGAAAACACTTATTCTCTAGCTCGGGATACATCTTATGTAGGGTAGCAAGTGTATAGTAGGACATCCAGCAGGAAAAAAAAGCCATTCTTTTAAAATTAGCAGCTCTTAGTAGTTTGTGGCCCTGTAATGAGATCTCTTGCCACTCTAGTTCTGAGAACGTACATTGAGTTTCTTGGGAAACTTTATCTAGAAACCTCGTTACCACAGGATTTCCCCGTTGGTCCCGCAATAATCTATACCAGTTCCCAACACCCCTTAATTTAACTCTAAAAAGAGCTGGCAATAGAGAGGTCGAGGTACTCAGCGGAAACAACATTTCTTCACCAATTGCATGATCTGAAGAAAGCTAAAAAAATACAAATTACAGCTGGTTCCACATCTAGCCTGAATCTCCTGCCATTTTATGAATCTCCCTGCGACCAGAAAATTACCTAGCTCCTTAAAGCCTTTACTTTCCCAAAATCTTATCTGACTATTTCTAATATAAAGGCCCAATGTTTTACACGCCATGAGTTTCAAAAATTCATACCTCCCTGTACTCGCCCTAATATGGTAAAATAAACGTATTCTTGCTCCTAGCCCCTGCAGTGTCTTGTAGCGAGTTTTTTTCGGAAGTTTAGCTGTTTTAATAAAGACTGAGGTACACGATTCTGCTTCCTGAAGCATCTTATCCATAAAGAAACTATCCAGAGATTCCTTGCCATCTAGCATTCTGACCATTATATCCAACAAAGTTGCCTCATAGTAAGTCCGAAACTCTGGAAGTGCAAGGCCCCCTTGTCTGATATCAAGCTGGAGGACTGGAAATCTTACTCTTGATGCTTTTTTATTCCAAATAAATTGACGAATCATGACATCTAACTGCTTAAAATATGTAGTATTGATTTTAATAGGAACATTCGAAAATAAAAATATTAATAATGGTAAGATGGACATTTTTATAAGTGCTACTCTACCAATTATTGTGAGTGGTAGAAGGGTCCATCTATCTAATAAGTTTCTAATTTTTGTAACCATTGCTAAGTAGTTCAATTTAAAAAGTTCCTCATAGCTCTTTGTTACATAAATCCCTAGATAACGAATAGGCAATGAAGATTGGGCTTGCTGTTGCAAAAACTCAGGCATAATTTGACTACTGGTATTAAGTAATATAATTTCCGTTTTATTATGGTTGATTTTATACCCTCCGATAGCTGCAAACTGTTTAAATTCAGTTAAGGTTGTCCTGATATTCTGTTCCTCTGGCCTGAGATAAAGAATAATGTCATCAGCGAATAATTTTAGTTTTGGAATTCCTTCCAGAGGCGCTTGAATCTGCAAGTTGGCTCTAATTTTTGCTGCGAGAGGTTCTATAAAGAAAGCGAATAACGCAGGTGATAGAGGACATCCCTGACGGGTTCCTCGCCTTATAGACACTCTTCCTGCAAGTTTATTATAACTTGCGCCTGAGCCCCTTGATATAAATTCGCCAGCATTTGTGTAATTTGGATTGGGAACCCGACCTTTGTGAGAATTAAACAAAGAGTTTCCCAATTAACTAGGTCAAATGCTTTTTCAGCATCAACCGTCATTATAAGAAGAGGTAGTTTATTTGAATTGAAATAATCAAGCGCTTGGACCAGAAACCCGGTGTTAGATGACATATGTCTACCAGAGACAAACCCCGTTTGATCTTTATGGATACTCTTCTGCGCTATAGGAGAAAAACGATTTGCCCAAATCTTCATTAGGATTTTATAATCAGCATTCAGCAAGCTAATTGGCCTGTATGAATTGACGTTATTAGGGGACTTATCTTTTTTAACAAAACTTATTATTGTTGACTCCTTGAAAGTAGAAGGAACTTCCCCCCCCACTCTTACAAAATTAAATAACTCTAACAAGAAAGGTGTTAATTCTTCTGAAAATACCTTATAAAACTCTGTAGGTAAACCGTCGTTTCCGGAGGCCTTGCCTCCCGGCATTAAAGCAAGGGCTTCCTTAATTTCATTTGAGGTAATTTCAGCATATACCTCAACTCCCTGATCCGTTGTCATACACGGTAGATCAATATCCCCCAAATATTGGGTTATTGCCTCATTAAATACCGTAAGCTCAGTTGCATAAAGCTTGTGATAATGCCTGAGAAACGTTTGTGCTATTTTTTCTTTTTCTATAATCAATGCCCCGGTTTCCGGCTCTATCAGTTCTGTAATTAACATTGATTCCTGCTTAGCTTTGCTTGACCAGGCAAGGAGTTTTCCCACTAACTGACTCTCCTCATATATGCGCTGTTGATATGTCCTGGAGCTGGCTATTTCCTCAAAAGTAAAAAATTCCCTTAATTCCTGTTTTGCTCTTGTTAGTTGCTGTTCCAATTCTAGGTGTTCTCCCTTGCGAGAATCCCTCTGCATTAAGGCTAAATCTACGGCATGTTGTAGTTTAATTATATGATTCCTCCGCACCTTAGATTGTAATGCCGACACAGCTATCATCTGGCCCCTTGCTGTAGCCTTAAACGCCCCCCCATATTGAGAAAAGAGTCGCCGTGCCCTTATTTACCTGAAAAAATACCTTAATCGATTCCTTCATGGATTGGTGTGGTGCAGCGGCCAGGGCAGCTGACTTCAGAGCACAGGATTCATGGTTCGATCCCCGGCTCCGGCGGCAGCTCAGCTCAGCACCATGTGACTCTGGGCAATAGCTCACTTAATTTCCACGACGGCCCCCAGCGCCTTGAGACCCGTAAGGGTGAGTAGTTCGCGCTTTACAAATGCGGATTTAGATTTTTAGATTTTTTATTTTATTTCTTCATCTCTTCTACCCATTTAGGGTTTGAGAGGAGGAGCCGATCCATCTGCCACCTGGATTTCTCCCGTCTCGCCCCTCTATTCTAATCTCAATAATAAGCATAGAATGATCTGAAAAGGAATTGGCTCTAATTTCAGCATTCATACAATTAACGTAACGAGGAATCAAGAAAAAATCTATCTGAGAGGCTGACTTATACCGCTGGGAATAACAGGTAAACTGTGTGTCGCCTCGATGTAGCTCGTGCCATGGATCGATCAAAAGATAATCCTGTTTCATAGAGCCTAAAATCCCTTTTGTCTTCGGTTTTAACTGTTTTTTCCCTTTATTAGAAGTATACTTTTTCAAATCCTGAATAAAATTAAAATCACCTCCTAAGACTATCGGGCCCTCTTTGCCTCTAACCAGCTCATTAATCTTTATAAGAGGTGTTGGATCATCATTAATTGGAGCATAGTAGTTTACGAAATTGAACAGTGCCCCGTTTACCCTAGCAGTAACCCAAATCCACCTCCCTTGAGGATCTCTCGTTACTTGATGTATCTCACAATTAATTCCTTGGGCAAAATAAATGGCTACCCCCCTCACAGCGAGCCCTGCCGAGGCAAAAAGTGCTCTAGAGTAATATTTAGGTATATACATTTTAGGAGTATTTGTTTTCAGGTGGGTCTCCTGAAGATACAAGATCTGAGGAGAAAAAGTCGTAAGCCATCTAATCAACCCACCATATTTTTTCTTGTTAGAGACCCCGTTAACATTTATCGATATCATCCTTAAATTTGGATCCATATTACAGTAAAGAGCAAACTACCATTGTACCATTTGTATCCAGTATCAACCTTAATAATTATAATTATATCTCTAATTCTGCTCACTTTATTCCCAATTATCTGCCACCCCCCCCAACCCCGTGCCCATCCTCCCCCTACATCCCTCACCACTCCCCCGTGACCCTTCCTATCCCTGGCAGATAAGGAATTGCCCGCCTTACCCTCTGCCTGCCCCCCAAGTAAACCCCCCTAAGTCGGTGCCATGTTATTGCACCCTGATGTGACCCCTCACCCCGTCCCACCCCAAAAGAAGAAAAAAAAAAAAGAGAGAAGAGAAATACAAAACATTAGAACAAGAGAAAGAAGAAAAAAAAATACAATGTCCATCATGTTGAATAGTCCAGTCTCTTTACTTCTCTTTAGTAATTTTTTGCAATAGTTCCTGGGCTTCATCAAGGCTAGTGAACATATGAAACATGCCTTGGACCAAAACACGTAGTTTCGATTGTTGGGCAATGGCCGCTTAAGCCCCCTGTGCTTTAAACAAGTATAGGAGCTTGACAAACTCCTTCCGACTACGCGCTGCCGCTGCACTCATATCTGAAAAAATGCGGCAGTTAGGAACATCTCGAGAGGAAAATTGTTTCTTCTGGATCACTCTGGTCAAAATCTGCTCCTTTACTCGATAGTCCGCAAAGTTCACTAAGATAGTTCTGGGCAGTTTTGAATTAGGGAATGGCTGCGCAGGAACTCTATGTGCCCGTGTGATCGTGAGATCACCTGAGAACTCAGGGAGGACGTTCTCTTTAATAAAAGATTCGACCCACTGGAGTGCTTGTGATCCTTCGCAACCTTCCGGGACCCCAACTAACCGCAGATTTGAACGTCGGGAGTGATTATCCAATTCTTCTAGCTTAGTTTCCAGCAATTTTTTCTGCTTTTTGTCTATTGAGACCTGCTGCTGCATCGAAGTCACCTGATCTTCCAGGAGAGAGATTCTTGATTCAGCCTCCTGCAGTCTTACCGGGTAAGATCCAACTACCTCTTCAATTTTTGATAGGCGTGCATGAAGTGCTGCTATCTTGGTTGCTTGAGTGGCTTTCATTTCTCTTATCTCATCAAGAATAAGGTTGAGCATAGCTTTTATATCGCACTGGAAGCTTGTCCCGGTCTCCAAATGCTGAGTTTGACTTGATATCAAGATTCCATTGGCCACTACAGTCGACAATGATGATGATAAGGGGTTCGCCAATGGTCGAAAGAGTAAAGGGGGTTCCTGCACAGCCGACTTGAGACAAGGTTGAGCCTGTATACCCTGTGCGTCCTGTAAGTCCTGATACGCAGCCTGATGTAGAAGAGGGGGTGGTGGTTGCAGAGGAAGCAAAGGTGCCTTTGATTTCATAGATAACGAATATTCCTTGACTTTAGCCAGAGGCATTGTGGAAGCATTTTCCTGAATACTCTCCTGATTCGCTGTTCCGTCCTGACTCACCACCGGAGAGTTATTGTCCAGCCTTGCTTCCATCATTGCCAAACCAGATGAAACGTGGCCTTGTTCTAATTCCTCTGAAGTTAAGTTCATTTGTCTCTGACTGGGGCTTTCAACCCTCTCTTGACTAATGGCCCTTTGGCCCTCCTCCCCATGCTCTAAAACATCGTCTTCAGAACTGATGGGGCTGGCAATTGGGGCTGATCCTCGACGACCTTGCTGCGCACGCTCAGCTCTTGCTGTCGCAGAAGCTATCTTCAGCTGTGTAGTACGAACTTTAGACTTAGGCGCCATATTTAAATCTGGTTGAGCCAGTGCGTTCGTAATTTTCAGATGTTTTCCCATTCTGAACAGGATAGTTTTCTTACGAATAAACCCCACACTGCCCACTGTCCTGCACAGCCTAATTCCTAGGAAAAGTTTTTGGCTCCTTGGATTTTGACTTTGCCTAGTCTGCTGCTTCAATGAAGGCAAAGTTCAGTCAAAAAAAAAAAAGAAAAAGGAAAGGGGGGAGAGTTCAGCTCTATTAAATTTTTGCAATTCCTTCTTTACTCTTGCGCAGTGTAGTAAGCTGTAATATCTTGTTGCCATTCTCCACTCCCTTCTACACCCAGCACGCTTACCGGCTGTGGCAGGTGAAAAATCACTGTCCTTTGGAGTCCTTCACCTTCCAACCTTCACCTGTCACTTTTAAACCAAGCACCCGGCATCTACATGTGACACCAGATGCTGCTTACTACGTTTCTGCCTGCTGGAAAAGGCACGAGCTCAACACCACCTCCACTATGCGGCGAGGAGAAATCGAAGAAATCGGAGCCTTTTCAATCAAGGAGGCCGGTTTTCAAAACACTGTCTCCATCCCAGGCTTCCTTCTCCAACGCAGCGCCGCCCTCCAAAACTCCAGCGGCTGCTCAGAGAAGTCAGAGAAGTCCAAGTACAGCAGGTACATCAGGCACCAGAGCTAAGACAGGCCGGGCGCTCGCTTTTTTCTTCCCCCAAGCCGCATAAAAAGCAGCGGCAGCCGAAACCGCATCACTCGGCTTCAGAGAGCCTAACGCCGCCACTGCCTCTCACCATCGATCGGCAGCTTCGAAAACGCGGGGTGGGGCGATGATCCCCTGAGGCTAATCACAGGCGGGATTCGCCATACCACAAGACCACACCCTTGATTGTATATGCAACATAATTTCTCACAAATGTCTGATTTTTAAGCAGATGTCCGTCTGCAGACCTCCCCTACCTTTCTCCTAAGTTTGCGCAATACAAATAAATACTTCAACTATACATGCACGCAATTTCGCAAAATAAACAAAGTTACAACATCTTTTTCTGAAAGACTGCAAAAAATAGTTTTAATCATAGCACATGCCTAATATCAATGCAGCGGCCACCAATACGATTTTTTTTGTCCATTGTTTATTCAAAATGACAGAAGAGGGTTGTTATGCACAGGCATGACCCGTTGTACGGTAGATGTTATTAAGTCGTGATGAACAGTGTATAAGGGCAGATATAACTAATGTCTACAAAAAGCATGTCACTTCTAAATGCTAATCGTGGAACATTTTCCAGACAGACACTCTGCTATGTTAAGGCATCCAACACCACCTCCACAGGTATAAAGGAAGAACTGATATAAATTATAAAACAGAAATGTTGTCCCTCTGACATTATCTTAGTTCTTAACTGACGTCTCTTTTGTTTTATTAGTTGTGCACGTAGAGGAATGTTTTTTTATTATATGTCATGCTTTGGATAAATTAGAGTGAATATTACAGGTCAACAGAGGGACAGGATGTAGCCTTACGGCTAGAGCGGTCGACCTCCAAGCTGGGGAACCAGGCTGGAGCCTCAGCAACGACTCTCAACATCCTGTGATTTTGGGCAAATCAGCTATTCTCCCCGTGTCTAACAATAATGAATGTGCCCATCTGTAACGAAACTGGTGCTTATGTAAAGCGCTCTGATACCTGATATCTTCGGGTCTAGTTCGCGCTATATAAAGCTCTAAAAAAAAAAACAGATAAATTAACTTCAAGCAGCATTGTCTTATTATATCATCAAAACAATATTTTTCAGAGAGATACATTTTTTAGGTTTTATTTGTGCACCAATGACGTTTTTCACACAATTTCTGTACCAATTGCATTTAACATGGAAAAATTTGTATAGATGTCTGTTCTTTCATAAGTTTCACGTTTTTATAGAGCAATCGTCATCACAAGTATAGAAATGATGGCGGCGCCTCGGAAATTGTTCAAGCTTGTTGCAGCCTCCCGCCTTAACTTGCACATTTCTCAATTTCCTACCACTATTAACATGAAGAAAGAATATTAGTCTGAGGAACATGTGCGTATGTTGGCTAAGCCTAGCGAAAGGTTGGGCTTGTTGCTTCTGCTTAGGGGTGCAATGAGGACAGCAGAGTCAACTGCTATCAGTGCCAAGCTTCCTGGAAATTGATTTAACTGCAGACTAATGCTTGTTGTTCATTGGCTTTGATGACCCACATGAGAAGAGGGACTTGGCCTTGCTGGTGTCAGCATGCCCCTGGCCATTACACATGTGGCTAATGGGCAATTCCAAGCAAAGGCATTAAAGTTCACCCTTGCAAGGAAATGAAAAGGATCACATTTCCAACTATACCACGTCCCTAACGACCATCAACAAATATAGCTTCCATTTGTGTTCATGGATGGGGCCCTGCAATACAGGCAAGCGTGCATGTGCTCCCTGTCTGCATTGGACCTACCTCAGAGAGAGTCCTATGTCGGATCGCATATAGTGAAAGCAAAGGAGTGAATATGTGCATAGGTATATCCCACTGTATGTAAAGTATGCCCTCAAATATGTGTCTGCAACATGTCCTGGCCAAAATGTAAGCATAAATCTTACAGAGGACTGTGTAGTTTTCACAAATGCATTACATTGTCAGCATATGTACTTTAGTGTCATGAAATGCTCATATGCAAAATTTACTTGAGAAAGAAAATACTTTGTGAATCATACCCTCACACCTTACCAAACAATAAATCACATCCACACAGTTTTTCTTTGGGATGTGTTCGCCTTTCAGAAATAGTTCATGTCAAACACAAGAAGGGGTAGTTAGGTTACTGCTTTGGAGGAGGAATGAGGAATCTTCCCAGCTGACTGAGTATCTCAAAAACCAGGAACAGTAAGGTCAATTCTCAAAGGCATTTATGAGTATATGAAGCAGTAGTCTTGTAGCTCTACTTCACAACTAATAAATACTATATTAAATTTGCCCATATTTAACCTACATTGTTTAGGCAACAAAGGGTCTGTGATGAAATTTCAATCCGTGAATTTCTTTTAATTGTGCATGGACTACTTTTATAAAGAATATTTGATTAGAAATAGCAACATTCAATTAAACACCAAAATCCAAATCAATGATTCATTAGGAGGATATTTAAATTTTTCCATCTGGTGGGGGCTGGAAAATATCCCAAGTCTCAGCATTTAAACAGGTCTTTTGAAACTCCCTGAAATTGTTGAATGCTAAGAATTTCACCCTCCTATTCAATCGCTCCCGTGTCTGGTTGCAAGTTCTGCTAGTGTTCAGATGAGTCTGTGATTGAATTTCCTCAAACGTCAGGTGTTCTTCCACTGTGTCCTATGATTACCTCCTCTTTTCTCTAAAGCATTGTGACAATCATCTTGCATAGCTCATCTGCTTTCAATTGGCCATGTAGTGTTGAGGAATTTTATCTGTATAAAGTACAGTATTTAAAAAACCAGTTTACAAAGTTTTGAGCATCGAAAGAAAATTGTGTAATGGGATGATTTCACAAGCTTTTCTGAAACCAAAAAATGTGCATTTGTGTATTATTTTTATATGGCATACAATACCCCATCTCTTGGCTACTTCAATATAACAATACATTATCAATATTAATCAATTGTTTATTTTATTTATTTATAACATTTTATGGTTCATAATTTTTCAATACTTAGGACAAATTACGATGTTTGAAGTCTATATTGCTTGATAGTAATTGGTAAAGCTAAAGAAATCATCTCATACAACAATGAATAACTCTCTTTTGCAATAGTGATCCAAAAGGTTGCATTGATGAAATACTGTCTGTATAAAGTTCTTTCTTATTCATTACCCACCTGTAGAAAGACATCCATCTTGCAAAACTACTTGGATCGTAAATGCGTTATTAGACCTGGCATCCTTGGCGTGGTTTCCCCAGTCTTTTTGCCTCTACCGCCTGTATTTTTGACTGTATGCTGGACTTTGTTTTTTTGGGTGGTTTTTGAACTTTGGGCACTATACTACTGCAGAGCAATGCTAAAGCGCAAGTGTTCCCTGTGTAAATTGTTATTTTGTTTGGTTATCCACGACTGGAATATTTGATCTACTGGTACCTTCCTAGTAAAGTGTACTGTGTGTACCCAGGGCCTGTAATTCAAATGCTACTAGTTGCCCTGCTGCACTGATTGTGCCACCCACATGAGTAGCCCTGCAACGTCTCAGACCTGCCACTGCAGCATCTATGTGTGCAGTTTTAAACTGCCACGGAGAGGCCCAAACCTTCCCTTTTATTATATATAAGGGATCCCAAAGGTAGGCACTAGGTAGCCCCCTAGGCAGGGTGCAGTGTATGTGAAAGGTAAGACATGTACTGGGGTGTTTTACATGTCCTAATAGTGAAATACTTCTAATATTGTTTTTCACTATTGCAAGGACTATCACTCCCATGGGTTATCCTTGGAGTTGCCTTGTAACACCTTACAAGTTTAACTTTCAGTTGGGAAGAGATAGAGATTTGGAGTTTGGGTTCTCTGAACTCAGGATTTAAAAACACATCTTTCTGTGAAGGTGGTTTTTAAATTGTGTGTTTGAAAATGCCACTTTTAAGTAGTGGGCATTTTCTTGTTTTACCATCCTGTGGCTCTGCGTGCCTGTGGAATCCACGTCTGGTTCAGACTGGCAGTTGGGCTGTCCCTGATTGCCCATCACCAGGCTGATGGACCTTCCTGAGCTAGAGTGGAGGGAGGAGTTGTCACTGATACCTGAATAGGGCTGTTCCTGTCCTCTCACAATGCTGTCTCCACCCCGGTGTAGTGTGTCTGGAGCCAGGACAGGGCAAGGCAGGATCTGTGCACTACAAAGACTATTCTTTGAAGTATGCCTACCTCAAATGCAAAAATGTATATAAGTATTGGACCTGTAACCCCACATTTTAAGAACACTTCTGGACTGAGGACCCTGCCAAGAGATGAAGAGCTGTCAGGAGGAGTACTACCCCTTTTCTTTGTTGCTTTTCTGGGTTGGCCTACAGTTGCTGCAAAAAATTTACTTTGCTTTCTGGAATCATACTTTCCAAGTTCTCCAAGGGCTTGTATGTGCTTGCCTCCTGTTGTAAGTCTTAGGGCCATCAAAGACTTAATCTGCAGCTCCCCTGAACTCCTCTGCTGAGAGCTCTGACCTGGAAAGTGGTGCCAACTCCAGTTCTTGGCCCATGGAGGTGTTTTTGATGTCTCAAGAGCTGAAAATCCATGCATCGCCCTTCAGCACTGTTTTTCCTCCCACAAGCTTGTCGTGCGGTTGAAAAACCAATGCATCTCCATGGTGCAGCTGAAAAATCGACGCAGCGCCTCTTTGTGGCTGGTAAAACCGCAGAAGCCCGAGTCCATAGCACCATGTTGCCAATGTCCGAGACTCTCACTCAGACTTTGATGCAGGCCCTGCTGCGCAGCTGAAGGAATAGATGCATCACCTGCCCATTGCTGAAGAATCGACACAGTGCCTGTTTAGCCACCGCATCGACCCAGCGTGTCTGGATTTTCTACGCATCGTACCTGTGTGCCATGTTTCCACCGCTTCACCCCGCAGTAAGGAGCCACTTTTGGAACTCAACGCATTGCTTCTCCTCGCAGTAAGGAATCAACACAACACTTCTTCTGAGTGCAGCAGAACTGGTGCCTCCATTCTAAAGCTCAACTCGGAGAAGACAGAGGTCCTCGTCCTTGGACCCTCTCCCACCGCCTGGGACAACACCTGGTGGCCCTCCACCCTTGGAAACCCACCCACCCTGACGGACCACGCCCGGAACCTCTGCCTCAATCTAGACTCCTCCCTCACCATGACGCACCAGATCAATGACGTCGTCTCCACCTGCTTCAACTCCCTCCGCATCCTCTGAAAGACCTTCAAGTGGATCCCCCCCGAAGCCAGAAAGACCGTCACCCACACACTCGTAACTAGCAGACTGGACTACAGAAATGCCCTCTACGCTGGAATCAACAAATCCTTGCTACACAAGCTCCAGACCATCCAGAACACCACAGCCAGACTCGTCCTTGGCACCACATGACATGAGCACATGACCCAACACCTGCGAGACCTCCACTGGCTCCCCGTCGCAAAGAGAGTAACCTTCAAGCTACTCACCCACACCTACAAGTCCCTCCACAACATCGGACCCAAATTCCTCAACAAAAGAGTCTCTTTCCACGTACCCAAAAGAAACCTCCGCTCCGCCGACCTCGCCCTAGCAGAAACCCTGCGCATCCGCAGAACCAGAGCAGGTGGAAGAGCCTTCTCCTATGTCACAGCCAAGGCCTGGAACAAGCTCCCAATCAACATCAGATGCTCCCCTACTCTGCACACCTTCAGGAAGAGCCTCAAGACCTGGCTTTTTGGCTGACCCGGAGCTGCATGCAACCCCCAGCGCCTTGAGACCCTCACGGGTGAGTAGCATGCTTTAAAAGCCCCTGATTGATTGATTGGTTGATTCTTCTGGGACTCAAGAACCAACACATCGCTGTGTTTTCTGATGCTTCCCTCCTTTGCAGCTGTTTTTCATCTTGAATTTTGACGCATCAAAGGTACTTTGTGCTAAAATCAACGCATCCAAAAAGTTCTATGAATTGAATTGCTGAAACCTTTAAAAAGTAATATCTTGCTTATGTATGTTGGATGTTAAACGTTTTGGTCTTGTTTGGTTTAGATAAAGATTGGTTATTTTTCTGAAATTGGTGGGGTGTCCATTTGTAGTGCTTTCACTGTGTTACTGTGTGATTTATGTAGAAATACTTTACACATTGCCTCTGAGATAAGCCTGACTGCTTGTGTCAAGCTATCAAGGGGTGAGGAGGGGTTATCTTGGGTGTGTAACTCCCTTACCCTGACTAGAATAAGGGCCCCTTACTTGGAGACCCCCATTTCTAACATGCATATTCACACTAGCATATGGTATATACTGTTTTAGTAGCAATTTGAGGAGGATTGCTGTTTCTTTTGCTAAAATTAAAGGGAAGAGACAAGTAACTAAGTGGGGCAATGTGCAGAACTTTCAATTCTAATGTATTTGTTTGTCAATAGGAAGTGTTGTTGTCCATTTTATATAGCACATCTGCTCCATCAGGCACTTATTCTGTCCCGACTTGGTTATGGCAACATCCTCTATCTGGGGGTTGATATAAAGCCTCCTTGAGTCATCTGTAGGTGGGGAAGAATGTAGCCCTTAGGCTTATCTACAGACTGCCAAAATATGCATCAACTACATCTCTCCTCCGTAAGCTTCATTGGCTGAGGGTGGAGAAACGCATCCAATTCTAGGCTCCGTGTTATGGCTACAAAGCAAGGGTAAAGGCTGCCCCCACCACATTATCGGCCTGATAAAACTGCATCAGCCGACTCACCATCTGCGTTCCAGCAACCTCTCCCTGTGCACTGTTCCCAGGATCAAATTAACCAGAATGGGAGGCCACTCTTTTGTGATCCTCAGCCCTAAGTTCTGGGACACTCTATCGGAACACTTGAGATCCTGCACTTCACTGACCACCTTTTGGAGACAATTAAAGACTTGGCTGTTCTGAACGCGCTGGACCTGTGGAACTTTACCTGTTGCTACAAAAGCGCCAGGAAACCTGAGTGGGTAACTGCCGCATTATATAAGCTTCTTAACATACCATAACATGAGCTTCCTCGGATAAGATTCTGATACAGTGCATAATTTGTAAAAAAGCTAATTAGTGTTGGGGCCCTTTTAGGAGGCCACTTCAACTCACACCACCTATAGCCCTTGCCTGCACTGCCAATGACAGTCCAAACACAAATACTAACTATCACTGTTAGAAATGGGCTTTCTGGATGGCAGAGGTATGCACCCTGTCCAAGCAGGAACAACCACTCTAGTCAGGGTAAGCTAGATACTCACTAAAGATAAACTGTGCTCACCCTCTGGTAGCATGGCACAGAGCAGTCAGGCTTATCTAAAGAGACAATGTGTAAATTATTTGTGCAACACACACACACAGTAACACAATGAAAACACCACAAAAATACTCCACACAGGGTTAGAAAAATAGAATATATTTTTAAGAGTAAAACAAGACCAAAACAACAAATATCCAATAAGTAGAACCAGAACTATGATTTTTTTTAAAGATTACATTAAAATATAGTGCTTAGAGTCATACAGTGCCAACCGGGCATATCTGGTCGCGCTAGACCCGGTTAAATCCAAAGTACAGGCCAATGGCGATGGAGCACAGGCTGGATACAGGACTCATACAGGTCCCGCTGAGAAAGTACCTTGGATGGAGGAAGCGTCGACGTTGAACCCTCGATGCGAGGAGCTGAGGACGCAATGCGTCTTCATCGATCCCTTGGATGGAGGCAATGCATCAGTTCTGATCCGTGCAGTCAGCGAGACTTCGTCAACTAACCCCTTTGCGATGCAGGTGGTGAATCATCATCAAGCCGTGCAGTCTGTCGTCATGGAGCCATGCAGTCCATCGAAGTGATGTCGTTGTGCATCAACGGCATCAACGTCGAGGGAGATGTGTTGGTTCTGATCAGCGCAAAGTCGATGATGCATAGATTCTGATGGGTCAGCACAGAAAAGTCACTTCCAAGAGCCCAGTAATGGATTGGCACCCCTTGGCAAGGCAGGACTCATAGATTGCAAAGTTCAGGTGCTGTTGCAACAGGCCCTTTCTTCCTAGCCCTGGCTCCAGACTATCAGTAGGTGGTAATCGGCCCTTTGTGTGGGGACAGGACACTACCTATTCAGGGGCAAGTGTCAGCTCCTCCCTCCCTTCCTCCTCAGGAAGGGCCATCAGAATGCAGATAAGTTCTCAGACACACCTAACCTTCCTGTGTTTGTGGCCGTCTAGAGGCTTGCAAAAAATTATGCTATCACCCACCCCAGATGAGTACTGGAGACAGGCCGCAGGCACACAGAGCAGTAGGAGCAGAGAAATGTCCACTTTCTAAAATTGGCATTTCTAAAAGAGTAATGGTAAATCCAACTTCACTAGTAAAGAGGATTTATCATTACCATTACAATGATATAAAACATTACACAGCTACTCCTTTCTAATCAGGAATTAAAGCTTAATAGTGTATTAAGTAATTCCCAATGTTACCTATGAGAGACGTAGGCCTCACAAAATGAATGTGGGTGCATGTCACTACCAGGATGTGCAAAACTTAAAAGTACATGTTCTACCTTTTACTTACACAGCACCCTGCCATATGGGCTGCCTAGGGCCTACCTTACGGGTGACTTATGTGCAATAAAAGGACAGTTTAAGGCTCGGCAAAGGGATTTAAATACCAAGTCGAAGCGGTTTGAAAGGCTACTTCTGTGAGTGGCACAATCAGTGCTGCGGGCCACTAATAGCATTTAATTTACTGGCCCTGTGTACGTGGTACACCACTAAACAAGGAACTTACAAGTAAAATAAATATGCCATAAGGTGTAAACCAATTATACCATGTTTAGAGAAGAGAGCACATGCACTTTAGCACTAGTTAGCAGTGGTAAAGTGCTCAGAGTCCTAACGCCAACAAAAAGATGGTCAGAAAAAGAGGAACGGCCATTTTACAACACTCACACTCCTTCAAGTGTGACAGTTCAGACTATTCGAGGCCCCAAAGCTATTAGAATGGCTTGCATGGTGGGTATTAGTCATTTTTTATGTGTATTGAATTTATAAACTTCTGTTGATGTGCTCATCTCTAAATAAAATAAACAGTGCCCCCATGTGGCAGACTGTCATAGGGCTGGTGTTGGCAACTGCCGGTGCCGAGCACCGAAAACACTGGCTCAAATTAAGCACTGTTCTGATACCTTAAACACACACACAGGGGTACAGTTCTACAGATCCCTTTGTTACATTACAGCAAATTTACCTGTCATCTCAATTTATCTCCAAAGCTGCCTGAACATAATATGTCCATGGATTAACTGTATTGGTTAAACTGTAACAATGACAGCAGAAAAATCAACAGCACAAGGATGATTTTGTGAAAAGTTTAACTTACATTGTTCTGTGATGCGATAAGAATGAAGCATGTTTAAAAAAAATAGGTATATAATGTAGATGGATATGCTGGTTGCTGCATTAATTCCTTTAGTGCATGAACATGTAACCAATCCATGGAACTCTGAGGACCAAAGAGGTAGTATACTGGCATGACACCTTGAGGAATGTGTGACCACAGGGTCCGTCCCCCTCTGAGTATCCACGCCGCAAAGACATTCCATACTATAAATACTTGATAAGGAAGATCATAAGTTATGAACTATCTCACATGTACCACATGTCTAAGTGTGCATGTGGACACCTATTAGGAGTGACACATTACTGCAAATAGACATTTTGGTCTTGGAGAAAGCCATTCTGACCCTGTAGCACCTTTGTAGATAGCTGAAACATGTAGACCTAGAATGTGGGAGACAATCACTATCTCTTATTGCATCCATCTATGTTTTTAATCTTACCTAAGGCTCTCATTATTAAATATTACCTTAAGTGGTGGGAAACCTTCAGGTAATTTTAGCCTTTTTTGATCCCTGTGAAACAAAAAAAAACTGCTCCGCTGTAACTCAGGCATCATAGCACACCCAGATGGGAACCCTATGATGAAGCATGCCACTAACTAGTTTTAGTTGGTGAGAATTCTTTTCAAAACCTAAAGGGTTTCCCAACTCACGCGAGTGAGGGGTATCACAGGATTTAGAACTTTGGTAGCAGGCTCCCTTTCATTTGTTTGTTATATTCGATAGGGAAGAAAAGCAAGCCTTTACTCACTCTTTTGTTTAGGGTGGGCGACAAATTCCTCTCCACCAGTGGTGTTTGCTGAAAATTGCCCATTCCACACAGAGTGCGGTGTTCTGAAAAACCCTGCGAAGTGGCGTGTAGCAGAGTTTTCTCTCTCGAGCGGCTCACCAACATTAAGTTGCCGAGTGTGAATGAGAAAAATCATATGCTAGACTACCTCCAGGTGAGATTTCTCAAAGTTGGCGGTTGCGCCAGGTTGCTACTGCTCATGTTGAGAAACCTGCAGTTCGCGCTGAGGAAGATTTTACTTGAGTAGAACATCTACTCAAGCGGTAGAAAGAAGCAGTGACCACTTGCGCTGCACATGCTACTGTTTGTACTGTTTAGAGCACGGGACAAACTCCCAGTGCTAAAAATCAGCACGAGCAGTGCGACTTACCGCACTCCACCGCTCGCGGAACTCCACGGTGCAAGGCAGAGTTTTTCAGCACTTCACCGAGTTCCGCGTAGCAAAACTCCACAACCTCCGCCCAGGCCTATTTTTTGTTATTCAAACATGCAACCAATCCTTCAAATACATACATTTTTACAAGCTTTGTTCATGTGTCTATTCACAGTCTAAACTCTTTTAACTACTCAGAGATCAAATTCTCCTATTTCAATATGTGTAAATTATAATATATTTCCACTTCTACAGGCTAAAATTCATAGCCCAGAAAAGTTGAACCCATATTCAACTTTATTTAAATAATTAAAATGGAGTTTTGTTTGAACGATTCTTTGTCCTGTGGACACTACATTTAATACTTTGGCCAAAGACATGTATTGTATGTTTTGGCATACACAATTATAAAGCCACTGTTAATTTATAAGCTATCTTCAATAGGGGTTCTGTAATGGAGACTAAAGGTACTCTGTTATGTGTGACCAGAGACCCCACAGAGACTCAAACCCATATTGCTGATTATTTGCATAGCCAACCTAATATTTCACATTACATGCCAGGTTGCATCACAAAGTTGCTATAAAACGTGTGGTGAATCTATCTTACAATTATCAAATCATTGACTTTTTTATACAAATGTAAAAATAATTTTATTTTGCTACATTCACCAATAAACAGCAATCAGTGCGTACTGCATACAGTGTTGTACAGCTATTTCCACTGTACAAAATCAGAAAACTTTTATTTATTTCCAATTGTATTCAATTCAGTATCCTCAAAATTTATGAAGATTGTGAAGGGACATCCAACATGTGTTTCATGGTGAGGATCCACCGCTGTGTGACATCAGTAAAAACACACAAAATAAAAACAAACAAAATAATTAAATTAGAAATATAATACTCCAATCACTTATGGTTCATTATGAAAAAGCATGCTATAATTATTGATCCATTTTGTCACATTTACATAAATATTTCATTTGGAAAACATTTTTCACACATATTTTCAAAAATGTATTGCTTGTATCAATGTCAGGCTCAACGCATGCTTTCTCGAGTTCTTAAGAGAGCAACAGTAGAATCTTGCATTATTTGTACAATACTGAGAAGATGAAAATTTATATTTAGTTAAACTGTTTTAATGCTGCTACAGCCTAATGTGTGTTTTACAGAATAACAGTTTTTATTATTTTTCACTGAAGGCAGATATTTCAAAAATTCATTGTAATATTCTCATCAAGGAATTGCACTAGACCAGTCTAATATTACCCAGTCAAAAGATGTAGCATTTTTTACCTAATCAGCATAACTTCAGAAAATTACTATAATTGAATTGTCAATGGAGTAATGAGGGAACTTCTACTTATACATATATATTCATAACATCTTAACGTATCATGGGAATCCAAGCAAATGTTCAATTAAAGAGGGCTCAAGTAACTAACAGTGAATACCATGCACTTAGAAGCTCCATGGATCACATTAATATGTTTCTGGTAAAACGCCCTATTATGAAATTACATTTCTAGATCTGTGTCTAAATATTTAAAAACATTTCAATGTATTATTAATGGTAGTGTATACTTCAATTAAAAATAGAAAAAAGACTCAAAATATTCTTCTGGTTACAAACTAAATTGGAAAAATATACTGTTTTTGTTTCCATAAGGCACTGCTGTGGCCCTGGGATCCCCTGGGCCCGGGCCCACGGAGTTAGCTAGTATGGAGTGTGGGGCACTGCAGACTGTCAGTGCCCAGCACGCTATAGGTCCCCTGGAGAGTGGAACATGTGAGAGAAGGAGAGCAGGGCAAAGTAAGGCAGCACAGAGCAGCCTTCACCATTGCCAGCCCTTGAGTAATAGCCCCTGGTGAGTAGTGGCTTTAACCAATAAATGTGTTGTGGCCTTGGGGACAAAATCCACACACACTGCAGTCGTTCTTCTGCTGGGAATGCTTGCAAATACTTTAACCACAAAGGAAAAAACATTACATTTGGGGGCCCTCAGCAGCCAGATAAAAGGCTTAGATGCAGGCTAAAGAGATCAAGACAAAAACCCATGCGAGGCTTCTTGAAAATTGTATATTAGTTTGCAGCCCAAGAGAGGCAGGGCATTTCAAACGTTTGGTCTTGTGTATCAAAGGGCCCTCTTAAGATTCACCTACTGCAATTTTGGGATTTGGAACATGAAGTCTAAGGAGGCAGGGTGTTTTCAAGCAATCCCAGAGCTGTGGCTTTAAATTTGAGACTCTTGGGTGCATGGGCCCTCATTTCTAAGTTCTTGGTGGTTACTAGGCAGCTTCGTTCAGATGTATGATGGCACCCCACATGCATTCAGAGAACAAGGGACCCCCTCTAAGGAACGAATAAGGTCTGGGAGTAAGAGGGGAGATAAACAGACCAGTGAAACCAGAAAACACTCCCCTTAGACCTATATTTCTTTTTACAAAAGAATGAATCTAGTATGGGTATAGGAATATGCCACACATCAGATATTTATACTATAGCAACAACATCATTATTTTTTGAGGTCATATTTATTATTATCATTGACTTCTTTTTTCCTTTTTTTACAGTGCATTAAATGTCATTTTTTTCAATCGATACAAAAAACTTTTTTTATAGTGTTTTTTATAAAAAATGTATATACATATAAGCAATCGTGAAAAATAAAATACAGTTTTGTTAATCCCCCAAAAAACACAAATCTTCTTAGAACTCATACATTCCTCACAGTCGTTCACATTCATACAAGACACTTATGCACATCTGGATTACTAGGAAAACATAAGATTTAAATCATTTCCACCAAGATGAAAAAGACAATAAGGTCTGGACACACGAGGTCGACGCGCGTTTCGGTGGGTTAACACAGACGTGAACCACCTTCTTCAGGACCTTGTCCAAATCGGGCACAGTATCACACAAGCAAATACACAGGGGGACAAGTTTCCTACAACGAAATTCCAATAATCAGAACTGGGACGACAGAATCTTATGTCGAAGGTAGTAGCCACTATGCCTTATTTTCTACACCTTATTTTCGAATATAAGAAAATCTGTGTGGCCTTCAACATATCTTATATGAGTAATGGCAGAACCTTGGCAAGAATAAAAATCACGAATGATATATGGATGTGTATTCCTAAATGTGCTATCTTCTATATATTGTTTAGTTACTGATTGAAAGACGCAGTCAGCCACCATAGGGGGTAACAACCCCACAAGGTGGTCAGAGTATTCAATGATTACAGCCAGTAATCACAATTCCAGAATTGACGATGGGGTCCTGCAAAGTGCTCCGCGTCCCGCCACAGTTAGAGATCACCCCACATGCATTTCCCACATATGCCTTTACTTCACAGTCACTACCCCGACTGCGACGTTACCACGTGCTCCATTACCACGCAAGTTCTTACAACAACTTGCTTTAGGTTGGCGCTGGACTTTGGAATAGTATAAATTACTATTCGAACTCCAATCAGTGTATCAGTAAGGAAGGTGTTGGACTTAAAATCCAACACCAGCCCAACAACCCACCCCTAAAGCAATTTCTTTTAACGATTTGCGTGGTAAAGGAACACTTGGTAACGTCAAAGCCGGGGTAGTGACTGCAGAGTAAAGGCAGGTCGTGGTTCTGCCTTCAGGGTAAAGCATGTTTCCCGCTTAGTTCAATTGTAGAAATAAGAGTTGTAATGAAACTTTACTGTTTTGTACTACTTGCTGTTGACAGGTTGTTAAAGCCCATAAGAATGGCATGTTAAAAGTGAAAGTCAAAATACATGCATATTTACAACACCATCCTAAAAATGTTTCATGTTGCTGTAATATTGATATTCAAGGGCTTCTATATACTATTGATTATAAGGTAACACCCTTGACAAAACCAGTAGGCCTGGTTTTTATTTGTACATATTACATGCTAAGGTCTGGGGACACACAAACCATTCAAAGTAACTCCAGTATAGAGGATCTAATCTGCATTTAGGGAGTTAAAGGTGACTGGGACTTTTCCTTATGGTGAACTCCTGTAGTTTGTACAGCCCTTTAGAGGGTATCCCCAAAATATTTCCATCGGCAATCCTGTGCATATTTGTAACTTTATAAGTAGTATCTAGTTTTGTGTGTAATAAATATTTTTCCTTTTTAAAAGTAAATGCACTGAATGGCTATTGCATTCAGTGCTGTTTTGATGTTGCAGAGTTCTAATGCTCTAGCCTACAGCATATCCTTGAGAAAGCCATTGGCTGGCCTCACTCACTACCCTGAGTGTCCAGCGCAACAATTAATTCATGAAAAGAAATGTCATTTTTTGCATGCAGGAGAATTGTTTGGTAAGAAAATGTCTCTCTGCAATGCTTTTTCTGTGAGAACAAGTTTCCTATTGGCATCTCACAAGATTTTTTATGCGAAGTGCATGATCATGTGAATATAGTCACACAAAATACCTATAAATGGAACTTAATGTTAAAAAATAATTTAATAAAATTTCAATGTACTTTTGTAAAATTTTGTGAATCAAAATTATGCAATTTTGTTCCTTCCTACCTTAAAGAGGTAATTGATTCCTAATTCGGGGGTATAATGCACAGGGGCCTTGGAAGAAACAAAAATCCAAGGTTTTACAATTAATGCTCAGTAACTTCTGTATGCCATGGGACCTCCCAGACCCTATCTATCTATCTATCTATCTATCTATCTATCTATCTATCTATCTATCTATCTATCTGTCTATCTGTCTATCGTGCGAAATTGGGTTATTGGTTGAGGGGCGTGGAACCCTACTCAAGCAACAACCACAATCCTGGTCCAGGTAAACCACAAAAGTCAATAAATTAATCTGTGCCTAAACCTCTGGTAGCTTGGCACGAAAGCAGTCAGGCTTAATTTAGAGGCAATGTGTTAAGTATGTGTGCAGCACACAAACAATAATAAAGTGAAAACATCACACACAAAAAAATTCACACCAATTTAGGAAAAAAGAGTACAATTTAATAAATTGACACCAAAATGACAAAAGTCCAATCATTAGAATCAGAGATATGCTATTTCAAAGATTTAAGGTAGGTATAGCGTCTAAAAGCACAAAGCTCCGCTTGCAGTTATTTGGTCGTGCAAAACCAGTTAAAAGTCATAAGCTCAGGCCAACCGTGATGGAGCATAGGCTAGATACAGGGGCCAAGTAAGGCCCACTGAGAGAGCTACCTTCTTAAAGTCTGGTGCAAAGAGTCCAGTTTTTGGTGGAGGAGGTTGTGAGGAGAAGGGAGAATGTTGTGAATGGTCATCACTGTAGTGTGAAGAGCAGGCCCGGCATCGTGGACGGTCGTCGCTGTAGCTCGATGATCCTGTCAGGCATCACGGGTGGTCAGTTTGGGAGATTCGCATTGGCGATCACTGCAGGCTGTCGATGCTGTAGCGTGAAGTGCAGCTCTCCTGTTGCCGATCATCTTGGTGGTTACTGTAGCGAAAAGAGTCGAGTTCACCAGAGCTTCACGCTGGCAGTTAGCCTCAGCTGCAAGATATCAGCATGAGCGGGCCTGTTAGTGGTCACAAAGAGCCCAAAACTTCAGAATTTCTCCTTTGTATTTAGAGTGTACTCTGATGCCAACCAAGATCTGGAAGGTGCCTCCTTGGGATCAGGGACTCACTCTTGCAGAGGCCTTCAGGGCTCAAGCAGGTTCAGTTTCAGGTCCAGGCAGGTCCAGTTGCTGTAGGTCAGTTGGGCAGTAGCAGGGAGGCTTCTGGAATTATGTTCTTGTAGCTCTGAACAGGAGGTGCAGGGTAAACTGAGCCTTGCACGCACTGCAGGTAGCCAGGGAAGAAGGGAGCAGGTCCAGTCTTCCTTCTTTGACAGCAAGTCAGGTCTCGGGCAGCAGGGCAGTCCTCTGGCAGATGGGCAGTCCTTCTTCTTCTGTAGTATCCACATGTCCAGGAGCATACTGAAGAGTTGATCTGAGGGTCCCATATTTATACCTCCTGCCACCTTTGAAGTGGAAGAAACCTCTAGATTTCCCCTTCATCTGGTTCTGGAATACCCTTCCTTCCCCTGTCCTGGTTCCAGGATGTCTGGAGTCGCAAAAGACTAGTGTGAAGTTCTTTGTGTGTGTGCTGAATCAGCTCCTTTGAAGTGTAAGTTTGGTAAGTGACAGCTCCGCTCCTCCCAAACCCATCCTGCCACCACCTAGTCCCTCTCTGTGATACTGTCTGGGAGGAATCCACAAAGGCCAACTACACCTAGTCATGTGACCCAGGCACAGGCTGCAGGTACCAAATGGTTAGGACAAGAAAATGCCAACTTTCTTAAGTGCCACTTTCAGAATTGAAATCTGACTTTATCATTCAAGGGTGTTTTAAATTACAATTGGTTGGAGCACAAGCATGATATTTTTACCTGTTCCCAAGCAAAAGTTATCACTTATTATATGTAATAAGGTAAACCAATACTATCCTATGGGAGTGGTAGGTCTCACAGTAGTGAAAATCGAATTTTGGAGTTTTTTACTACCAGGACATATAAAATGTAAAAATACATGTCCAACTTCTTAAAATCAATGCACCCTGCCCTGTGGACTGTTTAGGGCCTACCTTAGGGGGGAATTATATGTATTAAGAAGGGTGTTTTAGACTGGGAAAAAGTTTTATTTTGTAGGTCGAAATCGCAGTTTAAAATTTAGGGGAGAGGAGTTGGCCTAACGGCTAGGGCGGTCGACCTCAAATCTGGGGAACCGTGTTCGAGTCTCGGCAAGGACGTGCAACATCCTGTGATTCTCGGCAAATCACTAACAAAAATGAATGTGTCCTCATGTAACGCAACTGGTGCTCGTGTAAAGCGCTCCGATACCTTCGGGTCAAGTTTGCGCTATATAAAACTCTGTAAAAATAAAAATTGTTCACAGGCTGCAATGGCTGGCCTGAGAAATATTTTAAAAGGGCTGCTTAAATGGGTGGCACAAATAGTGCTGCAGGCCTACTAGTAGCATTTCATTTACAGGCTCTTGGTGCAAGTATTACTACTTTACTAGGGACTTATAAGTAAATTAAATGTACCAGTTGGATGTAAGCCAATTTTACCATGTTTAAAAGAGAGAGCACAAGCACTTTAGCACTGATTTGCAGTGGTAAAGTGCATAGAGTCCCAAAAGCCAACAAAATTAGATTTAGAGAACAGGAGTTGTGAAGGCAAAAGGTTTGGGGGTGACCATGCTGAGAGAGCCAAGCCCAACTCCATTTATCCATCCAAACTTTTCTAATACACTCTTTCCATCCATGTCTTTGTTTTTCTTTTGCTGAAAGATAAGTAGTTAGGTAAGACTGGTCCAGAGCTAGGGGGCTATAATGGAGAACACCCAGTCTTTTCCCCTTTCCAAGTAAAAGTAAGGAACACGCTGCTGAAAGTGATAAGTAGAGGTAAGGCAAAGTGAAGGATAGGAAAGGGCCAGCTTGAACAGAGCAATTGACGACACAGAGCACATGCAAGGCCCAGTACATGGGCAACTGGCTCAAACATATGTGCACAATTGTGAATAATAGAGCTTGCCTGCTAGATATGTTGGTAAGCGAAAATGGAAGGCAATGGAAGCATCAAAGACAATGACTCTCTTTTAAAAGAATCTGCTTAGGAAACTTTAATTCAATGTCATAGATGAAAAGGGAAATTGAAAAGATCCCTGCAATGAATATGCAGAAGGTAACCATCTGTGCTATATATTATGGATGTGAGTGGTGCCTGCATGGCATGGAAACTTTAAAAAAGTATTATTCACATCAAGGAAGGAGAGAGCGAGGATGTGACAGGCACTCACAATTCTATTTATGCTCAGCTCTGCAATGATCTTGATTCCGAGTAAGGTAATGAGGTGCAAGCTGTCGACTGCCTCTGCATCTTAATGCACCCAGGACACTGGGCAGCTTGTTAACAGACAGTGCACTTAATTTGTGAAATATTTGCAGCTCGTAGTTATGAATACCAGAAAGGAAAGCTTCGCCTTCACCGAGGAGGTCAGCTAACATCCGGCTGCTTGGCTTTAAGCGTGCAACTGCATCAATTTCATATAAAATCAGTCCTGGCCATCGAGTGTGTCTTCTATCAGGGGAAAGATGTTTTCTATGAAGTTACATTTTTCTCTACCCCCCGCCCCTATTTCCCCCAATCAGTGTTGCTGCTCTCTCTCCATTCGCACCCTGAAAATACATATATCTATTTTGCCTCTGAAGGAGTAAATCTAGGCATGTTTTCTGGGAGACACAATATGTTCGAAATGTGGTATGTTTACACAGACCTGTAGGTTTGTATGTGTTTACCAGCTTTAACAGATGAACCCACGAGAAAGAAGTTTTGATAATCTGGTCCTACGGTTATCCAGATTCAGGCGCAGATGGGCATTTTCACCTGAATCGGTGCTCCAGCTGGTGCCTGAAAATTGTGCCTTTTCCTTGAGGGGTTTTGCTGAGGGAAAAGCTGCCAAAAATTGAGCAATAAAAGTGGTGTTCATTTTGATTTTTTGCACCTCGGAGATAGGGAAAACAAACATTATTACCAATATCAAGTCAGCCCCATTCTGAAGTGCGAATTCAGAATGATGATGTAAATACCAACCACACTGTATTGTTATTTATCAGCTGTGCTACTTACTCTTCTAAAGTCCCACACTGGTAATAACCATTTTAATAGTGATTGAATTAATAAAAAACTGTTACTGCGCGCAACTATAAATTAGACAAACAGCACCACCATGTGGCATAAGTACCGGTGTTGACAATTAAGTACTGATGCCAGCGCACCGGAAACCACCAGCTCAAATTAAGCACTGGTAATTTGCCTCATAGTGTTCAAATAACTTTCAGGCATTCTGATATTCAACTGCGAAAAAGTTTAGGGATTAAACTAGTAGATGTCAACATCATTCTTAAATGTAAAAAATCCCTTGACAAGTTGGGTAGTACAACAACCGTAAAGTCTGACCGAGATCAATCTTACTTTTCACAAAAGTTACATTGAAAATGTACATGGTATAAACTCCTGTGAGAATGTGTTTGTTTTTCAACAGAGAAAATGGTAGACATTTGTCTGTATATGACTTGATAATTTTCGGCTAACTTTACTTCCTTTCAAGCAATTAATGGATACACAGCAGCATGTTTTTACATAAACCTTTTAGCAGCGGGTGATATACTATGCACTTGAATATTATTCACGAAATTGACCTCGGAAGGATGAAAGCCTGAATATCCACCACCAATACGTCTTAGATATTTCAAATTGCAGAAACTGTGACCCAAGCACCATGCAAAAATATATTTTTTGCAGCAGAATCATCTCGAATCTGACTATAAAGCGGGGTGAGTGGGACAAGTGGTGGAAACAAGTGAGTGTGGCTTGCCAGAATGGACGCCACACAGCTTTCTAACTATTTACAATTTGAAATGCAGGCTGATAACCCAATTTGAACATGGTGACATATATGGTTGAGTGTTAAAACAGCAATTAGAATCAGAATTTCTGGATTACAAATTCAGCGTTTCAGCTATCAGACCACATCATCATTTGCCTACTACCCGCCACCTGCATGTTGCACCAGCCGGTGCTAAAACCGAGTGGCTTATTTATGACCCTCTTGCGACACTTTTGCACCACCGTTGCATCACTTTTTGTGACGCAGCAGCGGCATAAACAATGCGCCACGTTGCGCCATATTTACAATGTGACGCATCTAGGCAGCATCTAGGCAGATGCGTCACCTTGTAAAGCCCTGCACCACATTATATCTGCGTCAGGTATAATGTATGCAGGGTGGCCATTCCCACGCAACAAAGCCTCGTAGGAGTGGTGCAGTGAAATCTATCAGATTTAACTGCGCCACTTCTAGGATGCAACTGCATCAAAATCTTACGCCTGTCTCATAGCAGCCTAAGGGTGACGCAGTGCTATGTGTGTGGGCCTGCCTCATGCATTGCTGGAGTTGCGTCATACTTCCAACACAACTCCAGCAATGCGTGACTTTTGCGCCAACAGGTACGTCAGGATTCCTGATGCATCTGTCACTCCTTGCGACATGGAGCGCCGTACAGTAAATACGGCGCATCCATCGTGTTGCAAGGAGGGCGCAGCGAAAAGGATGCAACAGTTTTCATAAATAAGCCCCCACAAATGTATCTCCCTAGCATGACACAGTGTCTTCTGGTGACTCGTGGATTTGAGCAAATCTACAAAAATCTCCAAAACTGAATAAACCGAACGAAAGTGATCACAATTTGTGAATTATGTTATTAGCATGTGTGGTTCCTTCCTTGCTACCTTCCTTATGGTAAAACAGTCACGAACTGTAGCAATTAAAAAGCATGAGAAGGCATGAGCTGAACAGCCTGACAATGCAAACGTAAGCAACAGCAGGCCTCCGAGTCCTTTCTGGCTTGTGGGCTAATCGGCAGTGATGTGTAAAGCCAGGCTCGACAATTACAGGCCTCTCATTAGTGGAAAACACTGTGCAACTAGACGGAATGATGCGTTGATTGATGCTCACTTATGTGCTTGGGTCTGTCCCCATCATCTCGATGGTCACTGATCGATATCATGACAAGAAAGCACTCCATATTATTAGCTTCTGCCATGCTATATAAACTGACCAGGAGTTTCCGTACACAAAGTAGCACATTTTCCACCGCATTCGTATCCCAAATCAAAATACAGAACTGAAAGGAGCTCTGTACTTTGTTACACGAGACCCTTGTTTGTATGGGAAGTTTATGTCAACTTCCTCGTCCATGTTTAAAACAACACTAACAAGTGCAGCCCTTTTCCTCTCTGATGCAATTGGGTGTGATTCTGAATGTTCACAACTTTACACAAGACAATTCCTTATAGATATCTGATGTTTTATTTACTCACACTATTCACAGGCCTCACAGCAATGCCAATGAAACTTTTTTGATAATGCAGATGCAATTTATCACACATTTATCTATGTTGGGCAATGCATCCTACTGCCTAGAGTAGATTCCACAAGAGGCCATCATCACTACAAACTCTACACTGGGTGGTAGTGGAAATATATCAATTTCTGGAGGAGAACCTGGTACAATTCCCTACACCATAATAGTCCCCCATTTCATTACTATGTGGAGGTTCCACGTCCTCCATAAATTGCAGGATTTTGTATTAACACCCGATTCTAAATCAGATCATGTGTCAAACGTAGAAATATAGCAAACTCACCCGTCCACAGCCCAGAGTGGTCTATGATATAACTTAAGCTATTACATCTTCCTAAGAGCTAGGCCAATCATTTTAGCAGAACTGTTGTAGTTTATAGGACAATGATTTAATTGCAAGTATGATTAACTAAGCATCAAGGTATTTGTATTATAAATTGTTTTTGAGTTAAAATGATAATTCAACTTTAGTGTAAATTGAGAATATTGTAAAGATGTTTGTACTGCATCTAATTCATTGTAGTGTTCTAGCGTGTTTTTAAAGCCTATGATAAACAGAGAGTAGAAGGGGAAAGGACTATCAAAGAAATGCTAGAAACTAAGGGCCTGATTTAGAGTTAGTAAGACAGGTACTCTGTCACAAATGTGTTGGATAGCCCGTGTTCCTTATTACAAGCGGATTACATCTAGGGGTGGGCCGAATTCTCAGAGTTTTACTTTGCGGAATTCTGTGGAGTTACCTAAAGACTCTGTGAGATTCTGAGAGTTCCACAAGTGGCAGAATTCCAGTCTATCATGCTGCTCGCGCTGATTTTTAGCACTGGGAGCTTGTCCCATGCTGTAAAATCAGTGAAAACGACACCATGTGGCGCATCAGAGGATGCTGCTTGTTTCTGCCGCTAGAGGTTTTGCAATGCGAGCGTCAACTTTCTCAACATGAGCGGTAGCAACCAGCTGCAACCGCCCACTTTGAGAAAGCTCGCCGGGAGGCAGTCTAGCGCTCATTTTTTCTCGCTCACCAGTTAACGTTGGCGAGCCGCGCATGAGAAAAACTCCACCAATCGGCATTTGGCAGAGTTTTTGCTGAACTCTGCGCTCTAAGCGGAGCGTGGAGTGGGCAAAACTCTGAGAACTTTGCTGGAGAAGCAGAGTTTACCGCTCACCACTAATTTATATCTCAATGCATTAGTAATGAGGTGGACAGGATTTCCTTCACATTTGTGACACAGTAACTATCCGACAAACTCAAAATCAGGCCCAAAGTTGGATGCTGCAACAGGAAGCATAGAAGGCAGCCTGCACATGGTAGGCCACGTTTTTCTCCTCTGCTTTGAATGAAAATGTGAATTATACCTAACAACCGGTAAGGCAAGTATGTTGCAATAATCACTCCACTTAAGATCCTAATTATCCTTTACACTGCATTGAGATTTTTTTATTATTTAGGTATTATGTGGTTATCATTTTGTATCATGCAACGTAAATGAAGAACGGAAACAATGTAACAGGGACGTGAAGAGAACTGGACGGACAATTGGCCCCTGTGGCAATGTGATTTTCCCTTCTGTTTCTTCACTATGGTGTATACTTACCAATAGTTTGTGCACATTCCGTGGCCCCTAAGAATATTCATGTCAGAGAATGACTTTTGGTAGGGTAAACATAGACAACATCCCTTCTCATCCCCTCTCAATAAAAATAGAGATATATAAGTGTGCTGATACATAGTATGAGAAAATGTATTATTAGTTGGGATGATTTGTTGTCTACCACCAATAATAAAGTTACTATCTTGTTAGGTTCAATGAAAGTTTTCAGCAATTTATACCTGAACTCAGCAACACCTGGTCGCTGTGGCACAGAACAGGCGGGCTTAACATACAAAATTGTGTAAGGAATTTAGAAGTAACAAAACAGTTAAAAATCCAATTAGGGAAAACTGGATATATTATTTTTTATAAAGATTTAAGGTGGAAAAGTACCAAGAAAAAGTAAAGTGCCAATGTAAGTCAATGGTCGTTGTAGACTGGGAACAAGGTGAAAATTCAGGCTGACCACAATGGAGCCCAAGTTGGATTTACCAAGTGGATTGGTTCCGGCGAAATTCTGGAAGTCAAAAAGCATTTAGGTCTCAAAGGTCAAGAAGAAACGTTTTTAAAAGTTTCAAAACTTTTTTCTGGTGAAAAAGCAACCACAGGAGTACACTTCTAAGGCCCCCACAACCTAAGGGGAAAGTACTTAGAGACTGGATGTCACAAAGCCTCTTGAAGTTTGTTGTGTCCCTGTAGCCAGAACGGAGGTCAGCCACCTGACCACTGGAGTCTACTTCTTAGTCCTGAGTATAAGGAGAGCAGGTCAAGCTCCACCTCTTAGGTGGCAGATAGCAGACCCAGTCATCTTCTGCAGGTCTAGAAAGTATTCTAAGGAAGGCTGGGTTAGAGTCAAGCTTTGTATGGTTCACTAGCCTGTTGATGCGGGACCCCTTAAGACACTCCTAATCTCTCTCTGGCCAGTGGAGTAAATGTTCCCAGATCCTGGCCTACCTACCATTTTAGTAGTTCCTGTTTACTTTACTGCAAACATGCCCAAATGCGAAATCAAAGATGGCCAAAGCCTTCAACCACATTACATTTGGGCTCCGGAGACTTGTGGTGTGAAAGGGATTGGACTATGGAAGGCACCAGTTTCCCCCACAATTTACTCTAAACTCCAGTTTGAAGCAGGTCCTGTGCCCACAACAAACCAGGAGACAGAGGTCTGACAGGACAACAGCAGGGTCCTTCACAACCAGAGAAGGGACATACAAGAATTGTCTTGGCATCCCTTGTGCTTCCTTTGAAGGACCCAGATGTTTTACATGCACCTCAGAAAGACCTGTCATGCAAGTTTTAACACTGTGGTGTGAACAGGATGGACACAGCCCCCATACTTCTGCTGAGCTCAAAGAAGTCCTCCCTGCTGTTAGAAATGGGAGTCTCTACTTGGCAGAGGTAGGTACCTTTGTCCAAATAGGGACCCTTGCTTCTAGTCAGGATAAGGGGGATACAGACTTTAGATAACCCCTACTCACCCCCTTGGTAGCTTGGCACGAGCAGACAGGCTTATCCCAAAGGCAATGTGTAAAGTATTTGTACCAACACTCACAGTAATACAGTGAAAACACCACAAAAGGACACCACACCAGTGTAGAAAAATATAGTATCTTTATCTAAACTAAACAAGACCAAAACAACCAAAATCCAACATACACAGTTAAAAATATGACTTTCAAAAGGTTTCAAGAACTTGTACCATAGAAAACTATGGATGCGTGACTTTTCACCAAAGTACCTGTAGATGCGTGAAAGTTCCAAAAGCCAAACAGCCGCAGAGTCTGAAAACAAAGAGATGCGACACTCCTGAGACCTTGGGGAGGCAATGTGACAGTCCCGCTGCAGGCAGAGGAAGGGCTGCGTCGAATCCGGTCTGAATGGGGAGTGATGCGTCGATTCTTCGTGACGGTTCCGGTCCGCAGGGGATGCGTCGGGCAAACTTGCCACACAGGCACGATGCGTAGAAATCCGGGATGCGTCGGCGATCGATGCAGCTGCGTCGAGCGGCGCGGCGTCGGTCCTCTTCAGCCGTGATCCCTTGATGCATCGATTTCTGTAGTTCTTTGAGTTTCTTCTTTCTTCCAGCTCCCAAACAGCAGCAACAACCTCCAGAGGCCCAAAACTGGCACAGGCACCTCTTGGCAGGTCAGACCTCACAGCAGCAGAGTTCAGGTGAGCTGGGGGTGAAGTCTTTGTGTCCCTGAGACTTCAGAACAGGAGGCCAGCATACTTCAGACCCTTGGAGATCTCCTTCAAGCAGAGGACACAGCACACAGCAAAGTCCTTCTCCTTTCCTTGGCAGAAACAGCAACTGCAGGCCAACCCCAGACACACAGCAAGGGCAGTACTTCTCCTCAGTCTCTCCAGCTCTTCTCCTTGGCAAAGGTTCCTCTTGAATTCCAGGAATGATTTAAAGTCTGGGGTTTTGGGTCTGATACTTATACCCCAAAATGTCTTTGTTCTCTTTGTGCAAGGGGCTTCGAGCCCAGTTCAAACCAGTTCTGGGGGGCACTCTGCAAGTGCCCTACAACATTCATTGTCAGTATGAGTCTTGGCTTCAGACACACCACAGGGGGGCGGAACCAGCGTTGTGGAAGGCAGGCACAGCCCTATTCAGGTACAGGTGCTACTCCTCCCACCACTCCAAATGCAGGTCAGGCCTATTCAGCCTAGTGCTGACTCATCCAGACTCCTGGAGCCACTTCACCTCCCCAGCCCCTGTCACTCCAAAGCCAGACAGTCAATCCACAAACAGGCAGAGGCACACAGGATGGTTGAACAAGAAAATAGTCACTTTCTAAAAGTGGTATTTTCAAACACACAATTTAAAAACCATCTTCACTAAAAGATGTGTTATTAAATCCTGAGTTTAGGGATACCAAACTCAATTTGTCTATCTTATCCCGATTGGAAGATATGCTTGTAAAATGTTACAAAGCATTCCCCATTCTCTCCTATGGGGCAAAATAGCCTTTCAATAGAGAAAAACGAAATTGGCAGTATTTCACTATCAGGACATGTTACACACACCAGCACATGTCCTACCTTTCACATACACTGCACCCTACCCAGGGGGGGTGCCTTGGGCCTACAATAGGGGTGCCCTATATGTAAGAAAAGAGAAGGATAGGGCCTGGCAAGTGGGTGCACTTGCCAGGTCGACATGGCAGTTAACAAACTGCGCAAAGGCACCGCGGTGGCAGGCCTGAGACATCTTTTCAGGGCTACTCATGTGGGTGGCACAATCAGTGCTGCAGGCACACTAGTAGCATTTGATTTACCAGCCCTTGCACACTCAGTGCACTTTACTAGGGACCTACTGGTAAATCAAATATGCCAATCATGGATAACCAATCACAGTAACAATTTACACAGAGAGCATATGCACTTTAGCACTGATCAGCAGTAGTAAAGTGTCCAGAGTCCTATAGCCAACAAACACAGATCAGGAAAAAATAGGAGGAAGAAGCTAAAAGTTTGGGGATAGCCATGCAAAAAGGGCCATTTCCAACACCTGCCTGTTACGGTCGAGCTGTCAATCACAATGACCTATTATGTAGCTCCTGAGAGGAATTTCATACCTTTGTCAGGCCAAGTACAGGTAGGCAAAAGCTGTATAGGTAATGCAAATCAGCTTCAAGCAATTTCAGGCAGGGAAAAGTAACTGTTTAAAAGTTAATTCGCCATTGAATTGGATTTTTAATAACTAATAAGAATTGTTGTTTCATTATGTTCTAGCTTGTCCCATTCCTAAAATACAGTATTTTGATGTTTACTCTTATTTTCTATATAAGACAGCTAGGCCTGCCACAGGGAAAATCACTTTTAGGACCTTGTCACTGTAGGGAGATATTAACATTAATTTTCTACATGTCTCAATTTTAAATTCCATGCACCCTAGTTTGTGAGTTACAAGGCCCGCATATGGGTAACTTTGCAATATTTAAAAGGAAGCTTTTTACTTGTCAAAAGAATGTTGTTTTAGCAGGTCTGACTATTGGTTTATGCTGCACGAGAATGGCTACAATAGTAGTCCTGGAGCCATGTTTAACTTGTCATAGTAGTGGATAGTACAATAGGTGTTGCATTTCACAGGCAACATTTAAACTTCCATGCCATGAGTGAAGTTTCTATACCATATGCTTTGGCCTTAAAGGAGAGTTAAGTTCACCAATCAGACAATCCTGTATTTTCAAGGGGTTAGAGCAAGTGTACTAAACACCTGTGCCCCAGTATGAATAGTCTAAAAATCAGCTATTAAAATCAGCATAAAATGGGGATGTCCATGCAAAAGGGCATTTTCTCACACATAGTTATCTCATGTAACATCAGTTATTGACACCAGTATTTCTTTCATCTAGAAGGCAGACCACATGTGTCCCTTGGTCTTTGCAATTTGTTAACATCCTTGGATCCTTTGTGAAAGCCACAGCGAATTGTTTTCTCTTCTTTACTGCACTGGGGTGATCTCATGGGGAATAACGCCTTCATTCATGAGAGTTGTTTCTTTATATTATAATTTTAGTTTCTCTTACTGTCTTTTCCTGTCTTTTTGTAGAGTGTTACCTTGAATACATTTAATATTTTCATGGTCCTCTAACTCCAGTCATGACTTATGACATACTGTCATTCTCTTCGGTGGACCATCCATTTGTATACCTTGCTTACGTATGGCTTTTAATTTCACTTTCACAAAATTCCCTCTTTCAAATCATATCAGCTTTGTTCTTTTCTGAGTGTTATAGCTGTCATCATTGTGCTTGATTTTGTTTTGATTGCTTATCAGCTGTCCCCTTTACTTTGGTTACTATTTATGTTCATCATGTGTTCAAACTATTGTGGTTCCCTCCTCGCACTATGTCAAAGGATGAAAGAGCATTGGTCTCATTAATAGTATTAAGAAATGATTGTAACATTCAGGGTATGTAGGAAATTGGGTTACTGGTCGAGGATGGTGAAACCCTACTCAAGTAGCAGCCACAATTGTTGTCAGGGTGAAATAGGAGCAACCCCAAAATTAACTTCTGCTTAACCCTCTGGAAGCTTGGCACAAAGCAGTCAGGCTGAACTTAGAGGCAATGTGTAAAGTAATTATGCAGCACTTCAAACAGTAATAAAGTGAAAACACAAAACAAGAAAAACCCCACACCAATTTAGAACAATAGAGCAAAATTGAATAGATTATTTGACACTAAAGCAACACAAATCCAATCAGTAGAACTGGAAATAGTGCCTAGAAGAACAAAGTGCCAACTGCGAAAACGAGGTCGCGCCAGACTGGGATAAAGTCACAAGTTTAGGCCAACCACAAAGGAGCGCAGGCCGTATACAGGGACCCTGTTAAGCTCACTGAACAAAGCACCTTAAATCCTGGTTGCGGAGCATTGCAAGATCCCGAGTTGAGGATGTGTTGCGCAGCAGTGGTTCTGAAAAAGCTGCGGGGCTGTGATGTGGAATCTTGCATCGTCATTGAGGATGCCATCGAGGAGGGGCTTGCAATGTGAAATCCTGCGTCGTAGATGAGTTTCACACCGGTGGTTCCAAAGAAGGTGGTTGCGAAGTACTGCGCCGTCTTCGAGGATGCTGTTGACAAGGGGCTTGTGATGCGTAGGACTGCATCAAGGATGCATCAGGCAGCAGCAGTTCTATGGAGAAGACTGTGGGCTGTGATGCGATGTGCGACGGCGGGGTAAACATTGCCCTTTGACGGTTCCGAAGCGGAGCTGCAAGGAGTTGCCTCGCGCTGCATTGGTACTGCCCACAGGACCATACCTGGGCAGGAGGAGCACTCCAGGCCCATTTCCAAGGGTTCAGGAGACTGATGTGGCACCATTTGGCTGGTGGGATTCACAGCAGACAGAGTCCAGGTGCTGGGTTCAAGGTGGTTGGACCTTTTTCAGTTCCTGAGGCTCTGATTAGGAGGCCAACCAACGAGCCCTTTGAATCTCTCTGGTTGTCCTTGGTTCAAGATGCAGGCCTAGTCCTTTCCCTCAGGCAGCAGGACCGCAGGGCAACAGAGTAGCAGTCCTTCTTGCAAAGCTGCACAACAGTCCTTCTGAGTCCTCCTCTGGTCTAGAGTTGTACTAAAGATTTGGGTCTGAGGGTCCATTATTTATACCTGGTGCCCACTTTGAAGTAGGAGAATGTTCTGGAGGTTTCCACTCCCAGCAGTGCTTGGAATTTCCTACCTCCCTGTCCTGGCCCAGGTTGTCTGGGGTCACAAAAGACTAATGACAAACCCTTTGTGAGTGTGCTAAGGCAGAGGCTTTGTGATGTGCAAGTGTGATAGGTGATAGCTCTTCCTCCCCATCTAATCAGAGATGGCCATCCTGCCAACACCTATTCCCCCTTTGTCTCACTGTCTGGGAGCAATACACAGAGACCACCTGCCAGCTACACATAGTCAAGTGGCCCAGGATGCAGGCTGCAGCCCCCCATGGTTAGGACAATAAAATGTCAACTTTCTAACAGTGGCATTTTCAGAATAGTGACTTAAAGTCCTACTTTACCATTAAAGAGGGGTTTAAATTACAATTCTTTAGACACCAAACTCAACATTCTCACTTGCTCACGATTGAAAGTTAGCACTTATTAAACGTAAGAAGGTAAACAAATATTATCCAATGGGAGAGGTGGGCCTTGCTGTAGTAAAAAATTAATTTAAGAGTTTTTCACTACCAGGACATGTAAAACATAAAAAAGTATGTGTCCAACTTTGTAAATGCACTGTAACCTGCCCTATGGGCTGTTTAGGGCCTACCCAAAGGGTGACTTATATGTATTAAAAAGGAAGGTTTAGACCTGGCAAAAGGTTTTTTTGCTAGGTTGAATTGAGAGTTTAAAACTGCACACCCAGGCTGCAGAAATGTTTAAAAATGCTACTTAAGTCAGTGCACAATTAGTGCTGCTGGCCCACTATTAGCATTTAATTTATAGGTCTTGGGTACAGGTAGTACCACTTTACAAGGGACTTACAAGTAAATTAAATATGCCATTTGGATGTAAGCCAGTTTTACCATATTTAAAGGAGAGAGCACAAATGCTTTAGCACTGGTAAGCAGTGGTAAAGTGTGCAAGGTCCTAAAAGCCAACAAAACAGGTGAAGAAGGGTGAAAACAAAAAGGTTGGAGATGACCCTGCAGAACCGGCCAAGTCCTAAAGGTTGCAAGCATTATCCATTTGTATGGGGCTTTTTACCATTTGGTTCGTCGGCTCATCCAGCTCATTACTCAGAGGGTAGTTTGTTGTTTTTTTGTGTTCAGCGTCATTGATTTATGCAAATTGCATTCAATTGTCGGTGACAATATTTTATAGTACTTCTTTTCTAGTAAAACCTCCTCCAAGAATGCAATTGCATTTGTTATTTCCCTTAGAAATGTTTCCTCCATTCATTTGCTTTTGCATTCTATCATTACTAGTGCATGTTGTGTGGCGATGAGTACAATGACCCTACCCTATAAGTCTAGACCCACTGTCTGCCATGTCCCTTCTACTGCCTTAAGTGGTGTAAAAGGTGCATTTCGTTAATGAGCATCTTGTCACTTTGTTCCCATTCTATACAATGTTCCATCCAGACTGCAAAGTCCATATATGACCACTGATAGTTGTCTTTAAATCTTATTGTTAGTGTTCTTCCCCAAAACGTCTCCATTTATTCAGCCATCCTCCCACAACCTGTAATTAATGGATGTTATTTTATGGACTTTATGAATGTTCACGTTAGGTCAAAATCGGAATCAAAATCTATCTATCTATCTATCTATCTATCTATCTATCTATCTATCTATCTATCTATCTATCTATCCATCCATCCATCGACCCTGCCAGCCATCCGTCCGTCCATTCGTCTGTCTGTCATACCTTCTACCTGTTCTTTGTCTTCCATCAGTTTATCTGCCTACCTGTCTTCTGTCTGTCTGCCTGGCCCCTGAAACCCATACACCGACCTGACTGTCTTACTATTTACCTTTCTTTATGCCATTCTGCTTATCAATACTTTAAAGTCACTCTTCTCTTTCTCTCTCCCTCTAGTTCTCTCTAGCTCCCTCCGGTTTCTCTACAACTGTCCCTGCCCTTCTACTTCGCGCTTTCTATTTGACTTTTTGCAGCACGCCTGTCTGTCTTACCACCTGCCTGAATACTTCACGTATACCTATTAGAACCCCACTCTTTCCCTTCAACCGCTGTAGAACACAAAACACGAAATTCCAGTGCTGTATGTCTTTTGTATCTCAAAGGAAAGCGTACGCCTGTCAGTAAACTAGGGTCTGTGTAATGAGACACACCGAGATAAGGTCAAAAGTAAAATACGCACCAGAGTGGAAAATCCAAAATTGCATAGCATAACTCTTTTGAATGTAACTGATAAAGAAATTCGTCTATGAAAAGGGATTCTATTTCTCTGACCAAAGACATGATTTTAACCGCTTCTGCCGTCATATATCATAGTGAAACGTCCTTTTAAAAGAGCTGCGACATAAAACTCCAGGAAAGTGCCCATTAGGCCTCCATTTATGACCTCTGCGCGCCTCTGACAGTCAATTTGGGTTCAGTAGAATCTGGTTAAAAGATATGACACTGCGGCTCAGCCTTTTGGGCCAGTGTAATGAAAGTGCAAGATTTGGATCTTCCTGGTGGCTGTCCGCCCACGCGCCCTGATAAGGGCAGAGAGAATCTCGCGCGGCATTATCTCGCGAGAGGCAGGCTAATCCGGGGAATGAAGTTCGTTACATTTAAAGGCGCAGATGTGAGAGAGCTCGGAGTAAACCGGCAGCACTGAGACGTATACTTGGCATGCAAGGAAAGTGAGAAACGCTGCAGCCTTAAGTGGATAAGAGCTCGTTTTGTTTGACAGCTCTGAACCTCAAGCCGAGTGTAAAGGTTAGCCTTACTCATGTATTTAACGAGAATGGCTAATTTTACAAGAAACTGCTGTGTGACTTTCATGTCGTTTGAATGTATCCTCTGCTTTGCAGATCATGCAACTAGGTAGGTCAGCGCTAATGGACATTTCTTCTGTTATCAGGGCTTTCACTACTGCAAATTTATTTTTACACTCTGCAAATGTAACACTCAATTTCTGCAGCATTTACCTACAGAGTACGGGTAAAGTGCCATAGCCCTGCAGTGGTATCATGGAGGGCAGTATTGTTTGGCCCTCATTAGGTAGATTTTGGAGTATGTAAAGTTGTTCTCCTTTAGACCTCATTAAATGTGCTCTTACTCACCTTTGTGAATTGGCTCCAAAACATCCAAAATGGGAAAAATCAGGGAATATTCATTCTCAGTTAGTACACATAGGAAGGCCTGTGTGCCATTTGCTCTTTTAGAAATGAAGAGTTTGATGTTTTGGTGCGGATTCACAAAGGCATGTAGAAGTAGAGTACTCCTGTAGGAATACTTCCCATACTCATAAATACTTTTGTGAATAGGCCTCACCATGTTCACAAGCCACGAGTTTGCTTGCATTTTTCTCTCTTCTAGGCTGTTTCCACCTTGCACTCTGCAGCAGCGTCAGGTAGAGGATTTTGTGATCCCCATGAGTTACTGTGGTGCACAAAGGCAGTGGTTAATTTAAAAAAAAGAAAAAAAGTGCTGGGGCTCTCGTCAGGAGGCAATGTGCACGAGGCCATTTCTCCTGTTAGCGCCGCCTAAAACAGAACCGTAATGGCCAGAGCTGCCGAATTCGGAGATGGGGGACCAGGTTCGAGCGTAGGCTCAACATCCTGTGATTCTGGGTAAATTACTTAATCTCCCCGTAAATAAATGTGTCCTCAAACTGGAGCTCATGAAAAGCGCTGGTGTTGAATATTAAGAGCCACTGCTGAGCACCGGAAATCACCGGCTCAAATTAAGTACTGCACACAGGGAGACATGACGGGTCAGCCTTGGTCTCTTCATCATTGTATGTGCTTCAGTAGCTCTCTACCTCTGCTTGTAAATAGACTACATGGCAACTGCACTACACGTATAGGCAGAGGTAAAGGAGTGTCTTCAGGGCTTTTCCACTGATCCTTCTCCTTTCCCAAGGCTATGGTTAAACATACTATCCAAATGAAGGAAATCGATTCTAGTAAATGAGTCCACATAATATCATTTAGCAACACATTTCCCATGATCCACGGTCCTTCAATATGCTACTGGTCAACTGTCAGGGATGCTTAGTGATTTTCTTGGCTATTGTTCTTCATGCACTAGGAATGCTGAACGTAAAATAGACAGATTTAATGTGTGTCCTTCATCATTTGCTTTATTCACTGAATGGCGGGTTCAAGCTTGTAGCACGCTACTTCAATCAGCTACAAAATATTCAGGTTTTGGCACATTGACATTTCTTGGGATCAATTCTCAAAAGTTTGAAGGGATATGTAGGAGACATATCCACAATTCACCATAAGAAAACATACATTACATAAGGTAACAAGTGTGTAACTTCATGAGTTTGGAAAAAATGCATATGGTGCCCTGTGGAAACAAAATATCCAGACTGTCAGGTGGAATAGTGATAATTGAGAACTGCATGGCTGCAGCAATGCGCCTTAATAAAATCACAAGTAATTCTTTAATTTTTTGTATTGTGCATTACCACAAAGTTTTTGGGGAAAACCACTTGTTTTGGCAGTGCCTAGACGCACTCAAAGGGGGGATCTGGTGGATAGGTGGATTGGTGTATCTTGCAGACCTGAAAACTGGCATTTGATTACTGGTCTCCATTTTATGAAGCCTTTGTCCCACTGAGAAATACTATCTGACAAGGTAACAGGGAGAGAATGTAAGTGACAAAATAAGGAGAGAGGGACAGTGTTAAAAGGAGCGGAAAAGTGGATGGCTGGACTGAGACAGAACCAAAAAGAGATTGATGGTACAGTGAAAAGGAGATTGGGAAGAGAGGGACAGGGGTGAATGAGATTGGGAGATACAGACAAGGGTAGATAGGCCAGTCAGGGACTAGTGAGATAGTGAGGGAGGCAAAGAATGTAACAGTGTGATAATGTAAGGAAACAGGGGCACAGAAGACAGGAGAAAGAGACAGAGACAATGGGAGGTGATGATAAACTCAGAGACAGGTGGATGGGGACACCGGGACAATGGGAGCCATGGAGCGAAGCGCTTTAGTGGTATTGTACGCTTTTCTCGCTGCCCAGGCGATGTAGCATATAAGGGTGAGGAATGTGCAGAATGTCTTGATTAAGGGTATGTCAGCCTGTGACTGCCACATGCATCCTTGTCATCCTTATTGACACATCTCTGATCATCTTGCCAACTCTTCTGACTTCTCCAACAGTTCACTGATGCAGTCCAGTTTCTCTTGTCCACAATGATTTAGTTTTACATTGCTGCTCTTGTAGCATTTAGAAACTGTGGCTCTTGCCACTGTGTTCATCTGATCATTCATGCCTTGTTTCACCTCCTTTAGTTTCCTACTTCCCAGCTTTAAATCCCAACATCTTACCTAACGACACAAATTAATTCCCATCTGTATATCTCTATGTTTTAAGGTTCTGTACTGTCACAGTTTAGTATTCTCATGAGCATATATATAAAAAAGTGATATGTTTTGTAGCGTGTGTTATTCAGTATCTTGAAGGGAAGATAGTCAAATGTATTGTCTACCTTATGTTTTATTTATCGTTTGCTTTCCAACCACAGCATCTTTTATTAAATATTATAAGTATGAAGTGCGTTATTTTGTTGCTTGGAGAATACTGCTGGCATCACTGAAAGAAGAGACATAGATTTAGTGTCCTCTTCTGTAAACAAATCAAGGCTGCTATGGAAACACGCTTGCATCTCAGTTGAAAACCCAGGATGCAATCTATCAAATGTGCTGTATTTCATTCTTTTTATTCATGTATTTTTATATACCTTTTTGTCGATTATTTAAATACCACCAAATTGCACAGTGAAATCAAAGTCTGGAATTAATTAGTAACAATACATTTAAAATTAAAGATTGTATTTATTTGTTGAGGATATTTGTATGGCATGGACAGAACCACAAGGCCAATGTACAAACAGAAGCTAAACAAGACAGGAGAGTGCACTTCGTGAAATGGAGAAAGTAAGAGAGGGAGAAACAAAGTTAAACATGCAGGTACATTCGCAACAGATGGATTTTACATGTTTTCAGAAGGAAAACATGGTTGTGCTGAATCTTTGTTTATCTGGTGGGTGGTTACAGACTCTCTGGGGCCATTTTTTGAAAACATTTATGAGTATGGGAAGCAGTACTTCAAGAGTATTCTCTTAAGTGCTCTTACATGCCTTTGTGAATCCACCCGGAAACATCTAACTCCTGATAATAAAGGTTCAAATGGGACACAGTCCTTTCGAATTGCACTGTTTACAAATATTCCCTGACTACTCCCATTTAATTGTCATTTTAGATGTTTTGGGGCCAATTAACAAAAAATAAAAGAGTATGTAAGAGTCCTGCAGGAGCACTACTTTACTTTCTCCAAAATGGCTTTGTGAATATGTCCCTCTGTGTTCCACAAGAGAAGGTCTGATTAACTTGAGATTTGCTGTTTTTTAGACTGTCAAAGAGTAGACAAGATTTACCTCCATTATCTCTTTGTGCTCTTGTGAATTGTAGTTTGTAATTGAGGTAGCTTGGGGTGGAGGGCTGTGTGAATTGCTGATGCCATTCGATTGGTGATACCCATGATGGCATGACTACCAACCCAAGCAATTGTTTATGTCAAACAGACATGTGAAATGAATGGCTGCAGTGAGTTTGAATCAAATACCACTTTCAACCTTTTACAGAACTAAGAGATGGAATATTGTAATTGCATTTATATACCCCTGATGAGGCATCAAAGCGCTTTTTCAGCGAGTAGCACGCTACTCCGGAACCCAAAGAGGATTAGTGGTGAATTAGTATAGGGAGATATGAAATGAATTTGAGCGGTGGACATGTGAGGTTGTTATTTGGATTGAAAAAGGATAGTGGAGTGATAGAGGAGGGAAGGGTTTGCATTTATATAGCACTTGCTTCTCCTGATGAGGTGTTGAAGCGCTTTTCAGCGGGTAGCACGCTACCCTGGAACTCAAACAGGAGTAGTGGGAGATAAAGCACTGCAAAAGCGGACACAAAATGCTACTCAGCTTGATTTTATGCAGTTTCAACCTTCAGCCTAGTGATTGGAAAAAAATCTCAATTCCATTGAAATGTTTTTATTGCATTTTTGAAGGATATTGTATTTAGTGGTGTGCTGTAAGCATTTTAGTGCAAAAGAAACAATTGATGGACGGATTGCTGGACAATGCAAACATTCACCCCCAGTCACAAGGATCTGGGTTAAATCCATCATTCTTTTGCTCACCACACCACCCCAGTTTGGACCCAGCCATATGCAAATCAGTCCTGACCCTGTTCCTTGTGGGAACAGTCCAGCCCGAACTGCCAAACCAGGTCCTCCCTGGACCGGAAACGAGCATCCTGGGACCGGTTTCAGGGCATTTTAGTAAGCTATCTCTAGACAGTTTTGATAGATCATGATCATCCAGAACGAAAATATTATTGTGAGGCTTCTGTTCTCTACTTGTTTGTTCTACCAAGTCCAAGAGATGCCTTATTTCCTGCGACTTAATTCTCCAATGGTACTGGACATGGCAGAAGTATTGACATGTTGTAAACCAAGCGTACATTTAAAAATCAGGGTTCTTTCTGTTGGGTTACAGAGAATAGCTGGGTTTTTGAGTGGGTCACTCGATTGGTTGAAGTCTCCAATCTAACAACAAATTAAAAGCATTTCCTCAATATCACACGCTGCTGATTGGTTCCCCTTTCGATAGGGGTTTGTCCCCTGGATTAGTGAAATCTCTGAATATCCGCATTTTGCTCCTCCAAAGAAGCAGTCATTCTATTGGGTAGGATGGTGCTTCGCTTTTTTCATGATATTCAACCTACATTGAAGGTAATCTAAGGCATTTTACATTGGCACAGGCCATATGTGCCTGCTATGCATCTATTTCACTAGTAGTCACAACTGGATCTATAAAACCAAAATGTCAACCAAACCTATTTTATTGTGACTTGTCAATATAAATTCTCTAGTAAAGTTAAGTGACTTTCTGTGAAATTTTCGAAAAACTTCAGTGTTAAGTAAACTGGGGGTGTCTGCTAATATATACAAGTGTTCAGAGAGTGTGAACTTAAATCTGCAAAATAACTTAATATGAATCCAACATGTGGAACTAAACATATGCATAACCCTGATGACACCATTATACACATTTTGCTAATCACTTTCAGTTTTCAAATGAGTGTTTAGTCATGTTGTAATCACCTAGCAGCATGGAGTAGCTAACTTTGTTTGGCCTGCATGCAAAGATGAGAACTCATCCACCTTGATACCTTCAATACATTTAGGCAAGTATGAAAAGATGACTACAAAGATGGTGATCTCGACTTTAAAACAGTCAAAATATTTTCCAGTGGAGTCAATGGCGCTTAGAATCTGTGGTTTATTTCTTTGAATTGAAGACATATCCAGTTCCACACTGTCTGCATGATTCAGATGTGTCCTGGCTATTTACTTACAGAGACGGGAATACTCTCCAGAGCAACTTTAGTGAATATATGTAGATTTATATTTTATGTTTTCAAGACTTTTCAAAATATACAAAATATTGCAAATTTGACATTTAATTTTTTTAAAAAGATCTTCCACTTCAAATTTGATTTGGAATCATAACACTTCAATTTAAAAAAATTATTTCAACTAAATTAATTTAATCTATATTAGTCAAGAACTTCACATAAATGTCTTTTTAGAAAATTGGCCATATTGTATATGCTACCTACGGTCTGATCTTTAACTGTATTGTCTTCAATGCAGAAAGCAGTGTTTAGGAATGCAAATGTTTTTTTAAAAAAACTTTATTTTCAAAGGGTAAGCTGTTCTACTTTTGTCTTTTCTAACCTACCTCCGATTAGGGATTTTCTCACTTTTAATTTAAAATGGTTTCATTCACTCTCTATGACCTCTGGAAGTAAACTCCACTACTTAACCTGTTGGGACTGAAGGTGCCTGATACTTGGGGCCTGTTTACAACTTGCATGGTACTGGCTCTGTGGTAAATCCGCATGAAAAAATAAGGTTAACGTGCAGTAACCATTGCTGTGCAATGCAATTACTTGTTAAACCCCATAAAGTCGGGAAACACTGTGTGGAACTGGATTACCAGTCATAAAACAACATAGATTTCCCATTTTCTTGGGGCTTAATGCACACATTTATCGCCTGCTCTCCTGCCACTGAGTTTGATTTGGGTGGAAGGGGGGATTGTGCAGCATTTGGAAGATAATTGAAAGCCAAGTTCTGGCAAGGAGGTGCATTGAATGCTCCCTACTGAGAAGAAAATAGGGATAGAGGCTAAGCTGCTGCAGTCAAAGCCTCTTGCGAATTTTTCTGGACACAATTACCACTCAGAAAAATTGGGTTAGTTGTTCCAACATCTAGTAAAACTGGTTGCAGGAACAATGCCCCACTCAGAATCAGGCAGAGCGAAATTCCATGTGGTAACTCCACTGTGCCTGAGTCATATTCAGGGCATTAGAAATTTTACCCCAAAATAATGGTTTCAAAGTATGGATTTGGACGAGAACTGGTGAGAGTAGCCTGGATGATATTAATGAAACAGCTTCCTCAAACAAATAAGCTTCTCTATGGACAACATAGTAGGCTTTGAAACGGATGCGCTTTTGATCCAGCAGCTAATGTAGAGAATTAACATTGGAAAGACTTTTACAAGCCAAACAAGATTCAGACTAATACTAAATGGCACATACAGAAGACTATTGTATTGTTATTGTGGGTGGTGTAACGTTTATAATGGAGTCCTTCTTGAGGAATGCAATGAATGCTCCGATACAACATAAATAAAAAACTAAACATTCATCTTCTACTGACACAAGATGTTTCTGAGACAAGAAAGAACAAAACACGCTAACTATCTCAAAATTCTTCAACCTATGGGTGCAAAACAAATTCCAATTCTATCCAACATTTGCTCACGATAAGGAGTCAGTTTGAAATAGTTGGATCTGTTATATTATAGTATTTCGTTTATCATAAATAGCAGCAGTACAGCAGTACACTGCTGACAACAATTTAGTGGTTTTAGTGGTTTACCTCAACCTCTTCAAGTTGATGAGCATATGGGTATGTTTACCACTCATGAAAAAAATTAATTTCATAGGAAGAGATGTAAGAGGTTGTACATAATAATGAAACTCAAAGGGGGAGAGAGCAACCTGTGACATATCCAATTCAATAAGAGCCAATGGCAGACAAAAGTATATTAAAAGATATTCAGTCAGTGAAGAAGGCATGTCAAATCCTATAAATCAGAGTGATTATCAGTGCCAAATCATGGCCACCATGCACATTCAGTCAACCTCTAAAATGAAATGCTGATTCACATAGTATTGTAAAATACTTTTTACCTAAAGGTTGAGGCTGGGGAAGTAGGCCACCATCGCTCCACCATCGCTCCAATCTCCACCCTGAGCTTCCTATGACTCCTCACATCAATGGGGCAGTCAAAAACATTTATAGCAGCTTTCCCCAGCCTAGGAAAATCCTACAACTTCTCCAAAGTGACCATCAGGTGGAGCTTACAGGAGCTCTTGTGATGGTGTATTTAGGCATCATCTGCTTCATTTACAATAAGCCACCTTATTACTGCTACAACAGGCTTCAAAAGCTTTAAACAAGGTGTTGAAAAACGAGGCAGCATCTGTGAGGCCTGCACAAATAACATGACTACATTTGTCCTTCACTGGGAACCAAACACCCAATTGTAGCGCCTGACTCTCAGAGGGTAGCGTTGCAGAGCAGTCTGAGGCTTACTCAAGGGAGGTGGTGTGGGCTAGTACTCGCCATTTGCAGGTGAGCAGAAATAACACTCAATAATTGATTGTCCAGTCTGTACTTTGCTTTATAAAAGTAAGAGTACATTTATTAAACACACACACTACTCAATACTATGCACCAATTTACAAATATACATAAGCTGTTGGAATTACGTTGTGACATTGCATAACATCTCCACCCTTCCTGCAGGGGGGTGGGGTCTAGTACCACCACTCCCATGTATGTACATCATCTTGCCCCCAATGCAGTTAGTTGAACATAACCTGGGGCGAGGGCCCTGCGCACTGGCACCATCCCAGTGGCGACCCACCCCATTATCTCAACCAGCATTTAAAATAGGTAACCCTGCCTTGGTGACACACAACCCTGACTGAGCATTTTCTACTGACCATGAAGTATACACCTCTACATCTTAAGGGCTAGCAGTCGGGGTTCTTCACCTAAGCGCAGCAGCAAGAATACATGTTTGGGCATCACTTTAGAATGACAGTACTCATCACATTTGTGGATCATTAGAATGCATTGCAATTACAGCCCCAAAAGGCATCACAGATGAAATCACAGGATTACGCATATACAGCCAGACACCCTAGCAGGAATGTCTGGCAACATAATCCCACTTTGCTTATGACATCACCTTACACAGGTACTTCACATTAAACATGTGACCTTCAGTCCCCCTAAAAGGAATAACCTTAGTAAACACAGTTCTGGTGCAATTACACCTCTTCACCTCCAGGGGATGCCCTTCTGCAGACATCCCCAACTCAGACCTTCATACCATGATGCACTCCTCCTTCCCCTTCTAGCTGTAGAACAAACGTTCCAGCCCAGGAAGAGTTAAAATGTAGGCTGAGCCCTTGAGGGGTTATTTCTTCAATTTCCCCAAAAGACTTAGGGGGGGACTTTTCTTCGTTGTGCTGGGGGAGACTGCGTTTCTCCAGCAGCTCCCCCGGCACCTTGGCACAAGTGTGGTGGCGACCCCGTTCTCCTGCGGCCACCACAAACAGAGAAACAGCGGTTTTTCCCTTGCAGGCTGGTTCAGGCCTGCAAGGCATTATGGGCGATTCCTGATTTTCAGTGAATATTATAACAGCGGCTCTCCCGCTGAGTCGGGGAAAGCCGCGATGTGTGCCTCCAGCCGCTGCCTTCCCTCGTCGGAGGGTCCGGTCCCACCCGGACCCCCAGGTGAGTGATCCGGCTCGGGGAGCCCACCCCCAGCCGATCTGCGCATTTCCGGGGGCCCGGTCCCACCCGGGCCCCTTGCACCACACTCTGCCTTTCTCGGGGTCCCGGTCTCACCCGGGAACACCGTGCCTCCGACTCACCACTCTTTCTTTGTTTTAGGGAGGCCCGGCCCCACCCGGGCCCTCCCGCATCATCCAGCTGAAGGGCAGCCCAGGGAGCCCACCCCCGGCTGCTCCTGCCGGCTCCTGCCGGCTCCCCGCCCGGCCCGCACCTCCGTGCGCGGCCACAGGAGCCGGCGCATCCATGCTGGCCTGCCCACTCACTGGCAGACGCAGAGACCTCCTCGGCCGGGGGCAGTGCAGCTGCACTCCCCCGGCCTCCTCCTCCTCCACGGGACACACCGGGGCCCGGAGTTGGGATCCCAGGCCCCTCCCCGCAGCATTCTTCATGGGGAGCGCGACGGCGCTCCCCGGCTGCGGCGACAGTCTTCGGGGCCCGGAGTTGGGCTCCCGGGCCCCCAGGGACAGTCTTCACGGGGGGGACACGACGACTTCAGGCTTCCCGTCGGGGGCCAGGGTGGGCTCCTGGCACCCCGGTTGCCCAGCTTCACGGGGAGCGCGACGGCTCTCCCCGGCTTTCCTTCGAGGCCCGGGGATGGGATCCCGGGCCCGTCCTCTTCACGGGGGTGCAATGGCGCACCCTGCTCTCTGCTGTTGCCGGGGGCCAGGGTGGGCTCCTGGCCACCCGATTTGGGGGACACTTCATGGGGAGCACAACGGTGCTCCCCGCCTTTACTTCGTGCTGGGGGCAGCCCCCGGGACCTGACCCACCCCGGGGGCTTCTTCTAGACCTGCAGCGGAGCCCCACGCGCTTCGTCGTCGGTCAGCCAAAGGTCAAAGGTCGCCTACCTTCTGGGGGCCCGATCTCAGCCCCCAGGGGACCGATCTTGAAGATTTTGGCCTCTCCTTGCTCCTGGTGACGCTCCCCAGCCACTGGGAGCACTCTCCTTCATCCTCTGGGCCTCTCAGAGGGGGGATTCAGCAGGGAGCTGTCTTCACTGGCTCCCTGCGCCAGCCTTTCGCCTGGCTCTCTTCCGGGGCCTCTCTTCTCCCTGCGCAGAGGCTTCTGCGCACTGGTCCTGGTCTCTTCTCCTGGCACTGTACAGGATCCTGGGACAGTCAGGGGGTTGCTCCTTCCAACTGCCCATTGCGCCAGGCTCCAGCACCTTCTGCCTCAGCAGACCACACCCCAGAGAGAGCTTCTCTTCCTGTGCAAACACTTTTTAAGAGCATGGGGAGGGGGCTGGCAGGAAGTCTCTGTTTGTCCTATCAAACAGCGACACATCACTTCACTGCCCCTGCTCCCTCCTTCCTGCCCAGGCCTCTGGGTTAGTTCAAGATGGCGGCGTCCAGGGTCTCCTGCCACATGGTCTCTGAAAGCCCCTTCCCCCCAGAGCTGCCTTCCCCTTCGTGCAGCTTGGTGCCTGGCACCCAGTGACAGCTGCTGATGGATTAGCCTGCAGCTCCACCCAGCTTCTCTCCTCGGAGGGAAGGTTATCAATCCAGGCTGCTGGGATCATGAGCTGACTCAGAGAACTATAACATTTATGGATGACCCAAAAGCAGTACAAATATGACTCTGGACTCTGCAGAATACTTCTTCTCACACCTGTTACAGTGGATTTTAGTGCGTGTCTGGAATTTGTAGGCCTTAGGAAAGTGACACTAGCCCATGGGCTCCACTTTCCCATAGGGGAATAATGAAGTGAAAAACACAGTAAAACATACTGACTTTCCCTGGCATGTTTCTTCCCAGGGTATAAAGCCTATTCCATGTCACCACCCAATTCTGCATAAGTCCTGCCACACCGTTCACTCTGTATCTGCTCCTGGGCTGCGCACGCCAGGAATCTCCCCTGCGTAGCCCCTACACGTGTGCACACGCATGTACACAGGTGTCTGCATGTAACCAGCCCGGTGCCCCTTACTCCAGCTGCTGTGCAGCGGCCTAGTCAAGCTAGGGGGACACCAGTAAAATCCACACGCAGTCTCTTTCATCATGAGTTCACTGTGGGGAGTCCCAACTTATGAGGCTCTCCCACAGTAAAAGCTCAACAAATAGGTGCTCAAAAAGCGAAAAATCCGGGCGGCCCAGAGTGTCAGAACCACCTTCTAACACAAGGTAAATCAAAATAAGGTCAGTGTTGGACTTGACCCTCTCTGCAGTGTTACCCCCAAACTTTCTGCCTTTACTCCTCCTGTTGTCTGAACCTGTTTCTCTTGGCTTTTAGGACTCTGTGCTCTTTATCACTGCTAACTAGTGCTAAAGTGCTCACTCCCTAAAACTTGGTAAAATTAGCTTACACCTGATTGGCATATTTATTTTAATTATAAGTCTCTTTTAAAGCGGTACTACTTGTACCCAGGGCTAGTAAATGAAATGCTACTAGTGAGTCTGCGTCACCTATTGTGCCACCCATTTAAGTCGCCCCTTAAAACATGCCCCAAGCCTGCCATTGCAGCCTGTATGCAGTTTTAAACTGACCGCCAATTTGACTTGTGAAAATAAACACTTTGCCATGCCTAAAACTCCCTTTTTGGTACATATAAGTGACCCCTTGCATAGGCCTTAAAAGGCCCATAGAGAAGTGTGTATTGTAATAACAAAGTTGGCCGTGTATTTTTAAATTTTACATGTCCTGGTAGTGAAAAACTCACAAAGTAATTTTTCATTACTGCGAGGCCTGTCTCTCCCATAGGATAACATTGGGTTCCCTTATTGCATTTAATAAGTGGCATACATTGTTTGGGAGCAGGTAGAAATGTCATGTTTCATGACTCGGGAATTGTAATTTAAAATCCTCTTTGATGGTAAAGTCAGATTTTAAGTAACAATTCTGAAAACTGCTTCTTTTAGAAAGTAGGCAGGTGTAAAATAATTAGGGCTCTCAGACCCACTCTATAGTACACTTCTGGACCTGTGGATAGTACAGAAGGACTGCCCTGCTGCCTGAGGCCTACCCTGCTTCTGAGAAGGCAGACTGGACCTGCTCCCTTCATCCAAGGCTACTTGAGTGACTCCAAGGGATAGTTAGCTGGCCTTCTACAGGGACACAACAAGCAAGCTCCAGAGGTCTCTCTGCAACTGTCCAGCCAACTTGCTGCACTGCACACGCTACTTGACCTGCCTGAGCCCTAATGGCCTCTTCTGGAGTGAGTTTCGGATCCCCAAGAGGTGCCTCCCAGGTCCTGGACCCTTGGTGTGGCATCAATTGAGTTCCTTATGGAAGAAAAGGAGAAATCCTAAAGTTTTGGGCTCTTCACAGCCACTAACAAGCCCGTCCACGTGAAGATCTTGCCACCCGCGCTGTCCGTCAATGCGAAGCTCTGGTAAACCTGACTCTACAAGCTACAGCGACTACCAACAACAACTGGCAATGAGATATCCGCACTTCACGCTACAACATTGACAGCTCACACTGACTGAGAAGTTCCAGCAATGACCATACGCGATGCCCAATAGGATCTTTGTGCTACATCGATGACCATCCGTGACACCCGGCCTGCTTTTCACATTACAGCGATGACCATCCATGACAGTCTCGCTGCTCCTCTCGGCCTCCTCCACGGCGTACTGAACTCTTTGTGCTGTACTTTGAGAAGGTAACTTTTTTAGTGGAACCAACCTGGCACATTGATATGGCCCATGCTCCATCGTGGCCGACCTAAATTTGTGACTTTCACCCAGTCTTGGATGACCAGATAACCGCGAGTGGCAATTTGTGCTTTAAGGCACTACATTTACCTTTATATCTTTGAAATTGAATATCTCCGGTTATTTGATGTCAAATAATTTATTCAAATTCTTTATTACTGTTTGTGTGTTGCAAGAATAATTTACACATTGCCTTTAAGTTAAGCCTGACTGCTTTTGTGCTAAACTACGAAAGGGTTAAGCACAGATTAATTTAGTGACTTTTTGTGGTCACCCTGACAAGAAGGCTGTTGCTAGAGTAGGTTTTCACCCCCTCAATCAGCAACACAATTTCTCACAGTCAGAACATATGAAAGAAACTCTAACAATGTTACTCTGATATCTGATAGATGCAAAGATAACGTTTGAAGTTCTTAAAAGCACGCATGTGGCAAAATGGACAAAATATGTGCAAAAACTGAATTATTGCCATATAGCAAACGAGAATTTGCACTGCACCTACACACCTGGTTTCTCAATGAGCCCCTATACATCAGATACTCAAAGGAAGAAATTCTCCATGCCCAGATTGTGGAATGTGGCCAAATGAAGCTTACTGGCAAAATCTAACTATTTGCATTTCAGGGAATCTCTGAAAATCTAGTATTTCAAGTTTACCTTCCATTAAATTCCCAATGGAATGGGGGTCGCTAATGAAAAATATCGGATTATTGTACTGCCATTACCCCCAACTGTCTCTAATTCCTCTAACCTCATACTGCACCGATTGCATCATAGCATAAATTGTTCTTAAATTACAGGATGGTAATGCACGCTGTGGTATAGTGAATTAATATATACATGTGTATTCAATAAATGGCAAAGCAAAGAACTAAAGGTCTCTTTTAATTATTTCAACAAAAACTGTAGAGCAGGATCACAAGGTGACCCTGCGCCTTTTCTGGATAATAAGGGTTTATTGATCCATCAGATGTGAGAAATTTATAAGAATCAAAGAAGGTCAAGAGTAATCTATTGGTTCAGAGTTGGAAGATCTTTTGGAGGATCCAAATGTTTTAATTAAATGTTGTGTTGACTTTGGTAAATTTGGAAAATTAAAAAAATGCAAAGTTTTTCAGAAAGAGAAAGAGAACAACAGGAAATAACTACCATAGGCCAAGTTGCAGATGTATATGTGATGTCATTGAAGATTTGAAATTTCACAGGAGATTTTGGAGGCAAATATATGGCCAGAGTAGCTTTTCTTTTGCTTTCACGAGGAGCTTATTCTACTTACCAAACTAACAGTGGAACAGAATTCCAATTTCTGATTGATAAGCTCCCCACCATTTGTTTTCGAAGGAGCACAGCAAAATACTTTACACTTGACAGTGGCAATGGTTGTGGCATTTTTGGGAAGAGATATCTTAGACAGGAGTCATTTCTTCCAGTGCTTTTTAGACGCCACGTTAATTGCATCCATATCCATAGTCAAATCATCACTAAAACTGGTACGTAAAGATCCAGATAATTTAAAGGAATTGGTTTTAAAATGTCAAAGCTAATCAATTTCAAAGGTCTATTGAGTATAGGATGATGATTGATGTCCTGGAAGATTGATATATAAAGATGTATCACAGTGATCAGTCTAGGTCATGGGCATGGTGTTTTAGCTGTTTCCCTATTATCTGAGCAAAAGATCCGATCCACCAGGTGAGAATGAATTTCATTGTAAACTAACTATTTAAACCTCAAGACATCAGCCTTTACAGCAGAAACAAATAACCATAACAATATCTAAAACAATCTGTGAGGTCTTCAGAAATAAATCTCTACGGTCCTGGGTAAGGAACCTAAAGATTTATATAACAAAATGTCACTAATGAAGAATTGTTTGTAGGGACTAAGGCTACATTAAGGTTGTTGGCTTGTGCAGACTGGAGGTGCTAGATTAGTTCCTCACAGGAATAGTGATGACAATATGGCTTCAGTGTGCTGTGCACTTATCTCCACTCCCTTAATTTTAGCACGTTCAACAATTTCTGCATTATTTAACAATTATTTAAAGAAGATATTTTACTACAAGTTGTGGATGCACCTATTTGGTAAAACACCTATAGGCTAGTCTAGAGCATAGATGATGATCCCTGAAAATGTGGATACCTTAAAAAGGTAAGATAGTAGTATGCTGCTCTTTTGTTGAACTTTTGTTAATATGGCAGTTAAAATAGGCTTGTGAAGCTCTCCAAACTGACTCCTATAATGTACTTAAACCTTCTGGCCACACATAAATAAAACAATAGGGGCATTATGATGCTTTTGCAACTGTTTGGAGAGTGACCCATGGGAAATTCAAGTTAGTATACGTTTTAAGTGCTCTGAGTGTTATTTCTCGTCAGGGCCTTGCTATCGAAGTCCACTTTAAAGGGAAGGGCAATGCCATCTTTTATTGGAAGTGTTGTCTTATTGAAATGTTGTTCTGGCTGATAGGGCATGTTTCACAACATGCATGTCATGTCTTTACTAAGCAAGATTCTGTAATGCACAGAATTTAAATCTTGACTTGATGTTGAGATCAAATGTTTGAGAGATGCTATTCATCATTGAATTAGCACTGATGTGGGAGAAATTAATGCTGAGGACAGAGTGGATACCATGATCAGGAAATAGTCAGAGAATCACTAATTCCAAAGTGGGCCCAGAACGATACAACATCAAGGTTTAAATGCATGCGTAATGCACAAAGAACATAAACAATACTGCCTGAGAGGAAAAAAAGCAGGAACTCATCAGAATAATGGCCTGAATGGCAATCCTAGTAAGCACAATGTCTTGTAAAGGACTGCAAACAAACCATGTTAGAAATGGGGGTCTCTAGTTGGCAGAGGTAGGTACCTTTGTCCAAATAGGGACCCTTGCTTCTAGTCAGAGTAAGGGGGATACACTTCTAAAATAACCCCTATTCACCCCCTTGGTAGCTTGGCACGAGCAGACAGGCTTATCTCAGAGGCAGTGTGTAAAGCATGTGTGAACACATACAGTAACACAGTGAAAACACTACAAATGGACACCACACCAGTTTAGAAAAATAAGTAATGTTTATCTAAACCAAAACAAGACCAAACGACAAAAATCCACAATACAGTATTAAAAATAAGGCTTTCAAATGGTAGAAATAGTTCCGTTCAATGCAAGTTGTAAATGCGACACTTTTCTCAAAAGTACCTTAGATGTGTCACGCAAAACTAACAAAATAGCCGCAGGGAAGGTGATGCGTCGGTTCCTTACACGCAGGGAAGGTGATGCGTTGGATCCTTGCTTTGGGGGAGGTGATGCGTTGGTTCCTTACTGGAGCGCAGGGGAGGTGATGCTTCGGTTCCTTACCGGAGAGGAGGTGATGCGTCGGTTTCTTACTGCATGGGGAGGTGATCACTTGCAATGCAGGCCCCCTTGCGCTACGGTGCAAGGGTGTCTGTGTTGGCGCTAGGCAGCAATTTTTAGCACCAGCGCAAGGGAAAACATGGGGGTGCGCCATATTCTTGAGAATATGGCGCATCCCTGCATTTTGTAAATGGCGCGGCGCTGGAAAATTTACTGCAGCGCCACACTCTGCCATTTGCTTGTGAATATACCCTTTGCTTCTGTCCTTGAGCATTAAATGTGTCAGACCTTTTAAGGAATATATTAAAACAGCTTGAGCGTGCAGACCTATTGATCAGCCCACTCACAGTCCAAGGGCGCTGGCTACACTCAGAGCAATACAGAGTGGTAAAGTAGCTGAAAATATATGTGGTTATCATATTTGTATTGGTTGCATCCATGCGCCCCGGGAGAGCACAAGAATACATTTAAATGTCACCCAATAATCGTTGAAAGCCATTTAACTAGAGCTGAGCTTAAAATTGCCAAGTGGGCTCTGAGAAGATCCATTTCCTAGTCCTAGTTAGTAATGGCAAGTTGTGATGAGCTCTGTATGTTTTCTGCTGGGAAAATATGCTTTTGGATACTTATTGAAGACCAGCCTGGAGCCGCGTGCACAAAACGAGTGCGCGTCAACAGCTCGCATACGGCGGACCTTAAGAATCAAACAAGCCATATGTTTGCGTACAGATCTGCCAACAGTGACTCCATCGCACTTCAAATGCTCTCAAGGAGATGTGACATATTTCTTTGCTCCCTCATAAATGTTGCTGTTCCAACTTTGATATTAATTGTAAACCCAGTTCCCCTGTGTATTTTATCACAGCGCTTCTCCGGCAATTGTTTGATGTTATAGAAATGAGACATAGATGAATGCATGCTGGTAGAGTAATTCTCCGCTTTAGATTCTAAGACAAATTAAAAGACCTGTGGGAACTTTCATCTCTCCCTTTTGTTAGCCCTCTACAGAAATACTGGGAAGCTGCGGTTGTAAGCGACCACAGTGCATTGTATCAAGACGAGGTATCAGAAAGACACGAGTTCTGTAAATATGTTTTATTGCACATACAGCCGAGTAGATTCTTGATATAAAAAGCATGCTTTTCACTGATGAAGCAAATGTAAGGTGCATTTGTAAGAGTTTGTAGAGTGCCCAGCACATGTGGCTCAGAATACGATTGGTTCTCTTTGCATAGTACATAACTGAATGGGACAGGATCAATAGACAAGGGCTATGCATGGACAGGCCATAATTAAGGCTTAATGCCCCCTGCTAGAAGGTGTAGCAGTGGTTCACAACCTTTGCAAAGGACACTTAGCACTGTTCACTAATTATGAGCCCAAGCTGAAGTTCAATACACTCTCACTGAACTAGAAATCAGGCAAACAAAAGCACTTAGTGGCAGAATTCTAAGCATTATGATTGGACAAATCTCAGCTCTTCATACGGGGCACTAAAGTATTTTTACCCATTGCAGGTAAAAGGCAATAAAAGAAAACCTCAGGGAGCATAGCTTATTGGACAGTCTCAAACAAACAAACAAGCAAACATTTGGGCTGGCCACCAGCCTTCTGGCTTTATCAATGCTTGTTTTGTTTTGTCTTTGTGTTGAGGAAGCTGCTAGGCATTCATCATTCAAAACAAACATTATCTAAAAGCAAAAATATTATTTTGGTCTCAAAAAGCACACACTGCCATAGTAGTTCAAGGCGCTGAACAGAACTATTTTGTGAAATAGGAGAATGCTTTCACTCACATTGAAATCAACCACTGGTTGGAGTGGGCTGACCCATTGCCCAATGCTATGTGGTGTAGTGTGTGAACAAAAATTGTGAAGGGCTCAACAACAGACCAATTGCTTTAAGAGGGCTGTTTGAAAACTGCTCTAAGAAATTATATTATAAATATAAATTTATAATTTAAAAAAATCAAGAGGTCTCGGCTAAAGTCAGATCTGTAAATTAATGGGTGGAAACTAAGTGATGCAAAGAAGCACAGAAAAGGGGGAACGTTTGAACGAGCATACATTTGGGAGAACAGGGAGGGAAGAAATAAACAACAAAGGATAATATCGAGTAAGCATAATCTGAGATGTGATCAATAGGTAGGCAAGAATAAGTCGCAGAAAGAGAATGCTGAAAGAAGTGAAGGTGGTGACAGACTGAGCCTGAATAAAGCTGATGAGATCAAAGAGTCAATGTGTGGCATGAATGACATAGGTTAATAAAGATACATAGAAGAATTCAGAAAGATAGAAAGGAGAATGACATATCTAATTTATTGTGAAACTGAATGAGGGAAGACGCAATGTAACTCCAATGTTCACTAGTGATAGATAAATAAAAAGTGATTAAAGAGCAGGCAAATAGATGCAATCGTAGCTCCCATTAGCAGCCTTCTCATCTTACTGGCATTCACTTTTTCTCCCTCGTGCATTATGCTTTCAACTCAACTTCCTTTCTGTTTCGGCATGGTAACATCTCCTTTAATGCCATATCACTTTTTGCAGACTCACTTGTGTATTCAATTTGAACTCCTTCACCAAGTTCCCCCACCTCACTATACTTTCATCCTCTTTCTTGATTTCATTCCTCCAGCTGTTCTCTCTGTTCCATTGGTGTCAAGTCGTAGCTAGAAAGGAGCAGCTTTTGAAACCTGTTAGATATCCATTTCAGCTGTTCAATAAGGGCATGAAAAGCAAGTGTGATAACATAAGGAAGATGTAGGAAATCGGGTTGCTGGTTGACTGGGATGGTGAGTGCAGGTCAAGGAGCGACCACAATCCTTGTCAGGGTAAGGCACAAGCAAACCCCAAATTAACCTGTGCTCAACCTCCTGATAGCCTGGCACAAAGCAGTAAGGCATAACTTAGGGGCAATACGTGAAACACTTCAAACAGTAACACAGTGAAAACTCACCATAAAAGTAGCCCACAACAGAATTAGAAATTAGAGTCGTTTTTAGTAAATAAAACAAGACCAAAACAGCAAAAATCCAATTAGTAGAACCAGAGATACAGAATTTTAAAGATTTTAGAGAAAATAGCGCCAAAAGGCATAAATCGCCAACTGTGGATAACTGGTCACGGTGGACCAGAGCAAAGTTGCAAGTTCAGCCCGACTGCAACGGTGTACAGGCTGACTACGGGGACCTAGTTAGGCCTGCTGAAAGGAGTACCTTAAATCCTGGTTTGTGGAGCGTTACGTGGATCAGAGTTGAAGTTGCATCCTGCAGAAGAAGCAATGCATCGGTTCCGGGATACGGCGAGGCTGCGGTGTGAAGCCTTGTTGCCTTGACGTTGAGGATCCCGTTGGTGGGGCTAGTGAAGCAAAGTCCGGTGTCAGGTATGGGGCGTCCTGTAGTGGAGATGCATCAATTCTTAAGAGCTGTGAATCTGCGATTTGAAGTCAGCTGTCATCGTGGAGGCTGCCGTCAGCGAAATATGCGAGGGCCTACACCGAGGATCCGTTGCACAGTGGCGATTCTGAAAGCGATGAGGGATGAGGCCTTTGTTACAGGTCCAATCCATGCAGCAGCAGCAGTGTGTTAGTTCTGCTCGGGGTTGCACCATGCTGCAGAGGAAATGCGTCTGTTCCGCTGGAGCCACAGAGGCTGGTAAAGCACCTTAGGTCCACTTCCAAAGGTCCAGCACTGCGGTTGCACCACTTGGCAGGGTAGACACAGATGACAGAGTCCAGGTGCAGATGCAAGGTTGTTGGAAGCCTGTTATGTCCCTGAGGCTTCAGATCAGGAGGCCAGCCAACTAGCCCTTGGAGTCACTCTGGTTCAAGAGGTGCAGGTCCAGTCCTTCTCACTCAGTCGAGAGGGCATAAGCCAGCAGGTCAATACAGCAAAGCAGAAGTCCAGCAGAGTACAGTCCAGCAGAGTGGCAGTCCTTCAGTAGTACAGCAGTGTATCCACAGGTCCAGAAGTATACTGTAGAGTTAGTGTCTCAGGTCCAGTATTTATACTCAGGGAAGTTTCTGGAGGTTTGTCTTTTAAGTCCCCAAGCATCCTGCCTTCCCTGCCCTGGCTGCAGACTAACTACAGGGGCTATGCAGTGCTTTGTGTGGAGGCAGGGCACAGTCTATTCAGGTGTAAGTGGGGCTGTACTCAGCTCCTCCCTCCCATCCTGTCAGTGATGGCCCATCCAGGCACACCTAAACTCTCTGTAGTGTGTGTCTTTCTAAAAGGAGTACACAAAGCCGAACTGTCAGCTACACCCAATCATGCGACCAGAGACAGGCTACACCCACTAAATGGATAAGGCAGAAAAATGTCAACCATCTGAAAGTGGCATTCTCAGAATTGCAGTTTAGAATCTGACTGCACCATAAGTTAGGATTTTAAATTGTGATTCCATAGGCACCAAACTTGAACTGGTTATCTCTTTCCATTTGGAAATTACACTTATAAAAGGTAATAAGGCATCTCAACTGTTATCCTATGGGAGAGATATGCCTTGCAGTAGTGAGAAACAAATGTAAGAGTTTTTCACAACCAGGGCATGTAAAACTTGAAAGTACATGTCCTATTTTTTAAGTAAAAGCACCCTAACCTCTGGGCTGTCTGGGGCCTACACTAGGGTTGCCTTATATGTATTAAAACGGAAGGTGTGGGCCTGGCAAAGGTTTATTTTGTCAGGTCGAAATTGCAGTTTACAACTGCACACACAGGCTCTACAATGGCAGGCCGGAGATAGGCTTAAAGGGCTAACTAAGTGGATGGCACAATCAATGCTGAAGGCCCACTAGTAGCATTTAATTTACAGGCTCTGGGCACATGGGGAGCCAGTTTACCAGAGACTTACATATAAATTACATATGCCAATAGGGTATAAGCCAACGTTACCATGCTTAGAGGAGAGAGCACAAGCACTTTAGCACTGGGTAGCCTTGGTAAAGTGCACGGAGTCCTAAGGCCAGCATAAATGAATTCAGTAGGAAATAGTAGGAGTAGTACAAAAGGTTTGGGGGTGACTGCAGAGAGGGCCAGGTCCAACACAAAAGCTGCAGAAGTAGGTAACATGGGGTAGGGACCTGAACATCCATACATTTTTCCATAGAATCGTAAAAAAAGAGTTATATCAACAAATATGGAAATCTGCTTGTTTTGTTGGCAAATCAGTTCTCTCAAATTGATGAAACCATCAACAAAATCGTTGCTGGTGGTGAGGCAAAACTATGTTCTGGAGGTCTGAGGCTGGATCACAAAAAGTGCTCCTGGAGAAAAAGGATGAATTTGGTATTACAGAATAGCTCAAATATAAGTGCTAACCTTGTATAATATCCAATGTCAGTGCACAAAATCTATGTTCAAGCTGTGTTTTCTGGGTGTTAGATGAATTGTGTTGTGGTGTGGCCTCTGCTGTACATCACAATATTGTGTACAGAAGTATTGTCCTGCAAAAATATGATCGCTAGAATATAAACTGCCACTCTAGCATCAAGGTAAATTTCATGCATTTGAAGAACATGGACACAGTAAATATTTTTAAAGGACAATTATAAAAACGTGGTAATGTGATAGAACATTGAGGTCTATTTAATTGAGAGAATTTTGATACCTTTGTATCTGCACAATATTATAGAGGCACTCAATAGGCCTTCAAGAGTGGGGTGGGGGTGGAGTGAAGAGTACTGTGTACCATCCATGAGGTGGTGTGCTCTTACAGCCCCCTCAGAGAGCAGTATTGGAGAGGAACACAGAGTTTATGAGTTCGATCTGAAGTGTCCATGACAGAGACATTGAGAGTCCAACAGTGTTGGCTTACTTGCACTCCTGCTCCTGCAAAGTAAACAGCACATTATTTTTATAGTGGTGGATTCAACTTTGCTTTGTGCTGGGTTACGCATCAGTACAAATGGGCTGTGTGAGATGTCTCATGATTTGATGAACAGAACAAGCATTGGCAAGGTCAATAGGCCTCACCCATGAGCTCTATATGCTTTGGCAATGTTTTATAAACATGCTGTACAGCTAAAAGTTGTTAAAAAAACACTATAATGCAGTCAAACCTAGGGTATTTTTTTCTAGCATGCAGTAGCTCTGGCTGTGTCTTAGCTCTTTTATTTATGTGTTTTACTTTAAGCTGTGTGCTCCCGAGGCAACATGGAGAAAGAGCAGAGGATTGGAGAGGAGTATACAGAAATGGAGAGTAGGCTGGTGGCAAGCAGACACATAATGGGGGGTTGGTGTGTGGTGTTTGGGTGAAGCATACAGAGAACAAAGGATGGCTGGTAGGGTCTGGGTAAGCACACGGTAAATGGAGGGTGGGTAGCAGTGGCTGCAGGCAAGCACAAGGACAAGTAAACGGACAACAGAGGGTGGGTGGGGGACTGGAGACACGCACATGGGCAAGCACACAGACAAAAGAGGGTGGGTGGGAGCTGCTAGGGAAAGCACATGGACAGTGGAGAGTTGGGGAACTGGGCAAGCACACAGACAATTGAGGGAGGGAGGGTGGAATGGACTGTGGGAGGAACATGGGGAAGGAAGAAGTACATGAGGAAGACAACAGTAAAACACATGCACTCTCTTGGAGTGTTTAAACAAAAATTAATAAAGGTAGTGCCTGAAAACAGAGCATTGAGCGAACACAGTAATGCGTCCATGCACCAGGGGATGAACAAATACATAAAGAATAAGAAACGAGTAAATGAGAGTGACAACAAAGCCTACCAATGGTAAGTAATGTCCCCTGACAGGCCACTGTAAGGTAACAAAGGGTCTCGCAAGAGACAGTACATGCACTTTCTTAGGCAGGATCTAAAAAGTGAAAGTTTTTTTCCATGTTTTGAAGGACTATAAGTGAGAAAAATAAGTAAGACCAAATTCATGGTAGTAAGATGATTATTATTATTTTATTTATTATTATTATTTGTACGGCGCGACGAATCATCCCCAAGGGGATCTCTCGGCGCCTGGGTAGCAGACAACATAATTAGGGAGTGCTCATTAAAACAGCCAGGTTTTAAGACGTTTCTTAAATTATGCCAATTTGGAACATGCTCGAAGATTCTCTGGCAAACTGTTCCAGTGGGCGGGGGCTAGATGAGAAAAGGCACACCCGCCCATCTTGGCTTTCCTGATTCTCCGAGTGCAGAGCAGCTTTTGACTGTTAGATCTCAAGTGGCGCCCCGGAATGTACCATTCTAGTTTTTTTGTTAGATATGCCGGGCCCAGCCCCTGGAGTGATTTGAACACCAGACATAGGAGTTTAAAGACTGATCTTTTCCTGATAGGAAGCAAATGCAGTTGTCCCAACAAGGGTAGTGATGGAGTTCGTGCTGGCTTGTTAAGGGCAAGGCGCGCTGCTGTATTTTGGACGACTTGCAGCCTTGATAACAAATCTTCCCTGATCCCTACCAGTAGAGAATTTCCATAATCTAGTCTGCTGACTAGAAGCGCCTGTATAAGGACTTTTCTGGTAGAGAGAGGAATCCAAGGGAAGATTTTTCTCAGCATGCGCATCATACCAAAGCACTATCCCGAGATGGTTTTTACATGCTCCTCCATAGAAAGTCTGTCGTCGATTACGATGCCCTAATTCTTCGCCCATTTTTTGGGTATGGGGGCTTTCCCCAGTTCCACAGGCCACCACTCCGCGGTCCATAACTCCTCAGCTTTCCCAAACAGCAGAATCTCTGTTTTATTGGAGTTCAACTGTAGGAAGTTCTTGCTTATCCATGTGGCTATTTTTAACATGCAGCTCTTAAATTTTTCTCTGGTCAAAACGGGGTCCTTCTCTATGGGGACTATCACCTGGGTGTCGTCCGCATAAGAGATCATTTGGAACCCGCAAGATCTAATAATAGAGGCCAGGGAAGACACATAGATATTGAACAAGGTGGGACTGAGGATGGAACCCTGTGGTACCCCCTTATCCACAATTGTGGTCTGTGACAGAAATGTGTCCAATTGTACACATTGTGTTCTGTCGGTCAGAAAACTATGCATCCATTTTAATGCCGTTCCTCTGACACTAATCTCTTGCAGCTTATCCAGAAGGATTCTGTGAGAGATGGTGTCAAAGGCTGCCGACAGATCCAGAAGGACTAACATCGTGGGTGTTCCCTCGTCCAGCAACATCCTTATCGAGTCTGTTACCTCCGTCAAAGCAGACTCAGTGCTGTAACAAGCACGGAAACCTGACTGCGAAGAGTCGAGCAGGTTTTTTTGTTCCAGATAGCCCGAGAGTTGTCGATTAATCAAGGTTTCCATGATTTTTTAACAACATGAGAGAAGCGAGATGGGTCTCTAGTTTTGTAAGTCTCCAGGTTCCGCTAATGCTTTCTTAAGCAGTGGTTTGATATAAGCCTTCTTCCATTTTGAAAGAAACGAGGATGTGTCTAATGACAAATTACAGACTTCCATAATTGGGTTAGACAAGGCCGGTGCCAGATCTGAAATAATGTAGGGGGGGCCACATCTAGCGGAGAGCCTGACTTAGTGTGTGCCAGCAGAGATCGAACTTGCTCAGAGGTGATGGCTGAGAAAGTCTCTAGACTGGGAGAGAGAGGGTCTTCTGGGGGAGGTGTTCCCGCCCTAACCGCCTCTTCCAGGTCAAAGGAGTTATAGATTTTATCAATCTTCTGTTTAAAATGCGTGGCTAAATCATCACATAGCCCCGGCGTGGGTGGGAGAGAGGAATTATTGGCTCTGGGATTAGTGAACTCCTTGAGGATCTTAAAGAGCTCTTTAGATGAGCTCTTTGCTTCGGTGATTCGTGTACCTAGATGCGATCTCTTGGCTGTCTTACAATTCTTTAGATACGTTCTATGTGCTATTTTATATGACAGTTTATCCTCCTCCAATTTTGATTTCCTCCATTTCCGCTCTCTGATTCTACAAGTGGCATTTTCTGCCTTCAGGCTTTCTGAATACCACGGGGCTGGGGCAACCCTATCCCGAACTGTAACTGCCTTAATCGGAGCGATGGTGTCGAGGGCCGCTATTATATTGGTCTCCAACATATGCAAAGCTGTATTACTGTCAGTACAGTTGCTAAATGACGGGGGAGAGTATGCCGAACTAAATGCTGTTAGTGTCACTTTTCTCCATGATTATGACTTGTAGATGCATGTGAGGATGAAGGGTAGCAGAAGAGGGGGTTACAGCTGAAGCCACAGTTAATAAGGGTGATACAGTAGAAATAGGATAAGAAGTTTGGATATGTATATACACATGAGATGGAACAAACCGCATAATCTTCCATTTGAAAATATAATATATTTTCATTAATAAAGATTTGACGATCTAGATGCGTGTATCTAAAAATCACAAACAATACAAAGCTGAATAAAAACGTTCATGCATTTTCCCACTAAGAATATAGATTAATGGAGATAAAAAAAACAGTACTCCTGCCGCCACATGAAAGTGCTATTGTTTTAAAATCAATACCTGCAAAATGTTTAAAAGCACTGTATGCCTAAAATAGCAAGCAAATATGCCTAAATTGATTCATTAAAAAGAGAGAGCCCTCTAGCAATCAATGTTCTACAGAGTGTGTGACCGGCAAACAAAATAAACAGAAACCATCTCTCCAACCAATTTTAAACTTTCAAATTTCTGACCTCAGTTTGAAATCAGGTAGGAATGACAAATAATCAACTACAGGGTTACTGGTTATTGGGAAGGACATCAAACGAGAAGGGACAGAAAGGGAATTTTGTACCAGTCCGTGCACTTTAGAGAAACCCACAATCCTGCAGACACAAATATATTCCTAGATTGTAAATTAGTAGTAAGATTATGTTATGAGGCAGCTCAATGATCATATCAGTAGATGGCGCCCGATACTGTAGCTGCTGTCTGTGTTTTCTCTATCCCTAGAGTAAATGTTTCCTTACAGATTTTTAACCAGGCAGGGCAAAATTATTTGACAGGCCTGCTCACTGAATCCACATATTTAAGATGTGAATTTTCCAATTCCTGATACCATTGTGAAAAAATGTACACTGCTTGATCCCTTTTGATAGAACAAAATGTTATGGCCTTAGAATCTGCTAAAACATTCGTTCAACAGATCCCTATCTCCACTTTTACAGCTTGGACAGAAAAAAATATTTACCAAAGGATATAGAAAGTTCCACAATTGATTATATATGGTAACTAATTTTCAACAAATAAATATCTTTTTTAGTTCTAAAGCATTACACTCAGAAGACAAGAGAAATTGCACCAATTGCTAAAAATGGAAAGAGTTCCCTGTAAGACTGCCTCCAAACATTTACACGAATTTTGAAATGTTCTCTTATTTATGTGTGCCCAGATGGTGTCAGAACATTTTAGCAGTCAATTTAGGGAGATTTGCAATCCTGTCTCAGTCACTATTTCAACATCAATAAAACAAAAGAGAAATATGTTTTCTCAGTAAACTTTCATCCTATTGAAAGAGATCTTCTTCTAGTCTGTGGACTAATGTAAAGGAATTTTACCAAATCGATGCATACACCATTAGTAATAAAAATTCTTCTTCCTTAAATGTTTACATAACTACTGCGGAAAACGTAGGAACTGACAGATATTTTTATTTATGCAAGAGTTCAAAATTCAGTATGTAAGGTTTCAAATACAACTAAAGTCAAGCACAAAGGTAGTTCTAAAATGTGGAGGATTTCGGTTGGGATAACAGCAGACAGGAGATGTCTGGATATTTGGGAGTTTGAAGGATAGCAATCAGTTAAGTGAGACCAGTTATGGTCAGGATTAGAAGTTGTTTGATAAGTTCCAGTAAATAACAAATACTACGATTATACATTAAAATATATTAACTATTTATTTTAATTATAAAGCATGGATATATGCCTATGTTGAGCCAATAGAAATTAAAAACTATACATTCACTTACAGGTTATAGCCCAAAGACAACCACATCTTTATAATTTTCAGAAAGGTAAGATGATTAGCGTGCAATTGAATAGAAAATGTATTATTCTTTAAGAAATGGGATACTTGAACCGTAAAAGCCAGACCTCCTGTCCCAGCTGCACAGAGGGGTCATACCTGAAATACACATGGACCGAATGAACAGAGATTCTGAGGAGAGCAATAGTGTGTAAATGTTCTGGCTAAGCAGTCTGGGTGTCAGTCCTGGTGAGCCTGGTGCATAACATAAAAAGATGCAAGTGTCAAGAATTAAAACATATTCAATCAGTTGAGCTGTGAGACCATTGAAGCCTTGTAATAATAGTGGTAGTTGTGAGACGCTGAAGCTGGTACATCATGGACTGATGAAAGCTTTGCAAAGGCCAATTCAATGGACTAGGCAGCACCATTCCATTGTACTAGTGGTTGTTTGTCGGAATATTGAAGATAAAATATTGACCTGCCAAAATCAGAATATCCTGAATGTAAGTACATATAGATAAGCATAGTATATCTGTTCTTACCTACATATATTTACCCTCACAATATTCAGGGTATTGTTATTATGAATATGACAATTTGGCAGGTCATTATTCTGGTAGTAATCCCAGGTTGGCTACCAGACGGTATTTTGCTTCTGTCAGTAAAAATAGTACACACCTTATGATTCTGAACAGTAAAGGACACAACTTCTTCAGAGCTCCTGCATAAGAGGTAATCAAAGTTCTACACTGAACAGGAGCCCAAATTTGTAACTACTTGGACAGGCTGTAGACAAGCACCCCATCATTCATATCTAACCAGTGATTTATCAATACAAAAAAAAAAAAAGTAAGTCCGTTTTTATATAGCGCAGCTACTCACCCTTACGGGTCTCAAGGCGCTGGGGGCCGGAGTGGAAATTAAGTGAGCTATTGCCCAGAGTCACATGGTGCTGAGCTGCCGCAGCCAGGGATCGAACCGTGAACCCTGTGCTCCGAAGTCAGCTGCCCTGGCCGCTGCACCACACCTCTCCACAGGTAACAACCTCTGTGTTACTCCGATTCAATTTTAAGAAACTGAGTTTCATCCACTAAGCCACAAGACATAAAGTGACCACCGAGGGATTAGAGAATTCAATTTGGAATTGAAAGTACATGTCATCTACACACCTAGATAATCACAGCCTGAAGCATGACTGATCATAGCTCACTGGATGCAATAGATGGTAAGTAAATGGTAGATATGTGGGACTTCTCAGTGGTGGTACAGTTAGCCGAACAATAGGGGCTCAAATCCACCTACTGGACAAGAATGAAGAAATTGAGTTTAGGGCTTTGAACTGTCATTCAAACATAAAAGGGGTGTCAGGATCCAGTGGCCCATTATGTTTAAGACAACTGGAAGGTGTAAGATTTTATTGTAGTGGCACATCCCTTATCTGCTACCTGCTTCAATTCATTAGTGAGAGCCAATGAGACACATTTAGCATCCCTGCATTGTCTAAAATGCTTTTGCAAAGGAATTAGGAAAGCCCCACACTCCATGAAGATTTCAATTGTTAGATGGCCACAGATTCCTCCAATGTGGCCAGGTGGGTCAAATCAGAAATTGAGACATTGTCCAGATAAGAGGGGTCAAGTGAGCTTCTCCTAAGGGGTCTAACAGTGTTTCTTGAGAGAAACTGCCCTGCGCTAAAGTGGGGTGCAGATCAATGAGCAATTGCATAGAAAGGTGAACCGTACCCAGGGGTAAATATCATATGGGTAACTCGTGCCACATTTCTGAATAGTAACAACAATAGAATTACAATGTTGTAAAGCTCTGAACCACTGCTGGAAAACCGGAGGAGTTTTAGGAAGATGTTGTCTGTACCAAGCAGCAGTATTAGTAGGGGCAAATAATTGACTAGAGTGGTGAATGTCATTTTTAGTTACAAAGTGATTATTGTCATGTCGCAAAGGAGTGATAACAGGAGCTGTAGCAACTAGATAATGTATTCCCTTGAAGATCTGAACAACTTACTCATTTATGTCAAGAGCACTGTGTATTCTTGACAAGAGAGGAGCAGTCTTCCTTATGGCAGGAGGTGCACTACCTCAACCCATTTTACATAGCATATGCTTCTCTGCCAGTATTCAGTAGAGAATGAAATAATGCCTCTACGTCAAGTGATTACTAACTGATTTTTTAGAGGAAAACAGTAGTCCAATGAATTTGCATTTCAGTTGTTGAACAGTGTGGAAAGGGTGTGTACTTCCAGATAATTTTTCGGTCAAGGGGTAAAGAGGTCAAGTGAGAATGAAAGGTGCCCATGCCAAGTCTGTCCCGCAATCTCTGCATTACACAATAATATTCCTCCCACTTGAATTGACCAGGCTCAACCATAGCAATATCAACATTTATTCCACAATGGTCTGTCTGATGCAGTTATGATGGATTAACAGTTGAGACCTAATGAAAAGCCAAATCTGTGTGGCTTTACCGCACCCTGTTGGTTCAGCCACAGTACTGACATTGTTCCTTAGAAAGCCCTGGTGAAGAGGTGGGGAACAAGCTTCACCCACAAAATGAACTCTCACAGCAGGAGCGGCTCCTCCATATGGGCGGAGGAGCGTCGCCCCACTGCTTTCTCGCAGTGTGAGAAGCAGAAACATCAAATGGTATTTATAATACCATTTTATGTTTCTGCTTCTCACACTGCGAGAAAGTAGAAGGCAGGGTTTGGTTGGGGGCGGGTGGGCTGGTGGGCGGTCCTTCTCGAGGGCAGGGGAGGAGTGGCTTGCCCACTATTGTTGGCGCTGACTGTTTGGTCGGCCCCAGGGCCGACCAAACCAGTCATACACACTCTGCATTTTCTCCATGTAGGCTGCATGCAGCCTACATGGAGAAAATGGCTTCCCCATAAACACCTGTGTGGTTGGCGTCATAGCCAATCACAACACTGCCATTGCAGCGTTGTGATTGGCTGAGGGAAGGGGAGGGAAACTGCCTGCTTCCTGTCAGGAGCAGAGAAGCAGTGACGACGCGTGACCGGACCGGGCGCCTAAGGTAAGTTAATTTTTTTATTTTATTTAAATTAATCCCCCCCCCGCGCAACCGTCCACCCCTCCACCCGTGAGGTATGCCGGCCGCGACTGTCTCACAGCACAAGGTCATAAAGAAATCTGCTAGTGCAGAGCAATGTTTCCAGATTAGCCAAGAAGGTGGTGTGATAATAAGCATCTTTGGAGAGAGTTGGCTCTTCACAACCAAAGAAAAAAAAGACAGTTTCAGACAGTGAAAGCAGCTGGTCTTTAATAGAAACACTTCGTTATCACTGCCAACGAATCTCCTGCCCCCTCCTACGCAAGGCCCAAGTAAAATGCTGTATTCTTCAGGGACAGCTAGATAGTTGACCCACCTAGTAATGAGCAGGTGATCTGGCTAAAGTAACTCCAGTGGACAAACTATCAGAAAAATGAAAAATAATAAAGATTAGAAGGTAGTCAATGTGCATCATGATGAAAGAGAATTCAGGTACATATTGTAACTATACAATTCCATTTTTGTCTTGTTAAATTTGTCCTGTAGATCATAGTTTTCTGAAATCATGGAACGCTTTAGAAAATTAAATACATGCCCTTTTGACAAGTTTTGTGTAGGCTGGCTTATATAAGAGCACTAACATCATTATGAATGTGAGCATGAACAGAACACTTACCACATCTCCATCAAAAATATGTACAAAAAAAGGTATACATTCTGCATGAAAAATTTCTGATTCTTTTTTAAAAAAGTAGTGTTCTCAAATGCCAAATATGGAAGCTCTATCATGGCTTCAAAGTTCTCAGTAGTTCTAAGCAATACAGAGGGGAGAAAAACTGCATTTCCCTTAGGAGGTTGTTATTCAATGCAACTGATTTTAACATTTTGCCTTTTGCCTGGAAAACTGAAAATGTTAGCACTGATTGTATGCTTTTCCAAAGTTAAGCAAGTAAGAGCCAACCTCTTTGAACTTTATTTACAAATCTTTTTTCTATCAATTAATTAACATTCTTATAGTATAAAAATAACAAAAAAATGTTAACTTTAGTGAGGATCATTAAACAAAAATGATTGTCTCTGCTATAAAAAACGACCAATTAAAATAACAACTGAGGGGCAGATTTACAAGCCCCTTGCGCCACCATTGCATCACTTTTTTTTACGCAACGGCAGCGCAAACAATGCGGCCAATTTACAACGTGACGCATCTATGGAGATGCATCACGTTGTGAAGCCCTGCGTCACATTATACCTGCATCAGGTATAATGTATGCAGGGTGGGCGTTCCCACGCAAAAAGCCATGTAGAACTGACGCAGTGAAATTTACAACATTTCACTGCGTCACTCTACGCCTTGACTGCGTCAAAATCCCTACGCCTGCTCAGACCAGGCATAAGGAGTGACGGGGGGCTTTTTGAATGGGACTCACCTATCTGTTGTGGCGCATTGCTGGAGTTGCATCACTTTCATGAGCAACTCCAGCAATGCGCCACTTTTGGACCAACAGATGCGTCAGAATTTCTGATGCATCTGTTAATCCTTGCTCCATGGAGCACTGTATTGTAAATACAGCACATCCACGGTGGCGCACGGACATTTGGCGCTGGCACAAGGAAACTGATGCATCTTTGCACACGCGTCAGTTCCTTGTAAATCTGCCCCTGTATCTTAAAAGGTTGAAAGGAAATGAAGGATTTAAAAAATATATATATTTTCATGTGAAAAATAAACAAAACCTAACATGTTGGTATTCACTGATGTGTGGGTTAAGTGACAAAAATGCAGCAAAAAGGAAATGAATCAGTTTAAAGTGAGCCCAGGCCATGTTCAATCATAACGTTATATTTTGTGGATTGACAACTTCATTTTCTCTGGAGAATTGTAATTGCTTGTAGTCCAGTATTTGGTTGTTGGATCTCATCAGTGTAATTCTTAGAGAGTTGCCTGAAAAGGTGAGATTACTTTTGTGTTTGCAGATTGGATTAAGTGATTAAGCTGCCCTATTAGATGACCCACACACTGCTGCATTTGAACGGCTGCAGATAGGATTTTTGTCTCTTTTTCTATTAATGTAGACTTTTTTTTTATTACTCTCCACCAATTAAAGAGTATTTTAGGTCTAGTCTTCGACATAGCCGTGGCTGTCTTACCAGACTATTGTTATTTAAATAAATCATACAAAATATGCATATGTATAGAGGTCTTTGGATTAGAGGACTTCTCCCATTTTTTCTGTTAAATTGTCATTCACACGTGCTTGCTCCCACCAAAGCTCAAAAATCTGGCCGTGGGTCAGCCCACTTACCCATTGACTCTCTTCACTTTGAGTGATTGTACAATGCCTGGCTATTTATTTTGCCTAAACTCCTTTTTAAGGTTTTTTCAAAGTGTTTATGTGATATTGTATAAGCCTGTGATTTGAGTGCTTGATTAGGTCGTGATTTATTCTTGTCTCTATCACAAACAAGATTATTAAAACACAGCTTCCGTTAATGTTTTTGAAATGTCAACATTTTATTGCAAGTATAAGGCGGCCACATTTAGGTGAAGGCATATTCTTTATTTCATTTTTATTTTTTTGCCACATTCTTGCAGTAAAATATTTTTCAAAATAACCATTGCACGAGCTTGTCAGGGCTAGGCGTATTGGCTTTGTCAATGCTTGTTTACAAAATGAACTCCTGGAAGGGGCTTCTTTTTACAGTGAACAGTGGAGCTCCTCAGAATTGGTATAGTCAGATCAGCCAATCTACAGCAGCCCTTCAAAATGAAAATGTATATTCAGGATTGCAGACTGGCCTGTGTTTTATTTTTTCCTCAGTATTGTTGAAACGCTTTATTATTTCAACCTTTTTCTTTCATAGTCCTTTTGTTTGGATTTTCTAACTACAAACTATATCTATATCTATTTTAGGAGCATAACACTATATATACATTGAGAGCTTAATAGCGAAATCAGTTGCTGATCTGCCAGGAATCCCCCTGAAAACACTGTCATACTTGTCAGCAGGATTCTTTGATGCCTGGTGATCCATGCTAGGTATGTCATTGTCAGTAGAGTTTCGCTCCTCTCAAACAAAACTGAAAGAGTAAACATCTTCAAAGCACAACAAACCGCCAACTTATGTTGCTTTCATCTGACATGATTATTGAACTCAGAAACAGACATGCATGCACAAACGTAACAGCATGTCAAAGGTTGGTGGATGTTAAATGCTGTCAGAGCTGTATATCTATCAGCTCTGCTGACACCCCTACTCCAACACAAAGTAACATATTCCCTAAGCATCTTTCTTATAGCTTCTGTCACATGGACCATATTGTGTACAATTTGCATTGGTGCAAAATGAAGCAATGTGCTGTTCTGAGAAATTCCATCCGCAAGTAGCACCCCACCCCCTTGGTTTTGCCCCCGGAACCATATGTATGACTAAGATGGCCTCACCCACAGCATGCTCCATGTACGTGGCCTCCAATTGGAGTCCAGATCACGCTTCTGTGCACCTAGCATGAACTGGAGCCGGGTCACCGGCCTGACACTGACACCAGGAGGTGATATATAGTGATAGCTGGCATACTGTAATGTGACTGTAGGAGCACAGACTACCCTGTTCTACTGTATAAGTGCATGGTTGTTCAGCAGTAGAATAAGGTTAGTAATCCCAACAATCCAAAGAATGTTTCTTTGCAATGGAAAGTGACATTTTAACTGCTTACAACAGAAATTGCAGCATGCTTGCCACAGGGGAAAATATCAAAACAATTCATAGAATGAGCTTGGTGGCAATAATAAATACCAAATAGCTGGAAGTGTTAGTTTTAACAAATCTTTCCTAAACAACAAATAAAAACTCTGCACCATTGTATGTGCTATGAACATTTTTTTGAGAGACTTTGTTAGAAATGGGATTCCTGGTTGGCTAAGGTATGCACCCATCCCTGGCAGGCACCAGCACTCTAGTCAGGGCAAACTAGGTACCCAATAAGATAACCTGTGCTCATCCTTTGGTAGCTTGGCACAGAGTAGTCAGGCTTTCCTAAACAGCAATTAAAAACTCTTCACCATTGTATGTGCTATGAAATATTTTGGCAGACTTTATTAGAAATGGGATTCCTGGTTGGCTGAGGTATGCACCCAGGCCAGGCAGGAACCCCCATTCTAGTCAAGGTAAACTAGATACACAATAAGATAACCTATGCTCACCCTCTGGTAGCTTGGCACAGAGCAGTCAGGCTTATCTACAAAGGCAATGTGTAAAGTATTTGTGCGACACACACACACACTCACACGCAGTAACATAAAAAAACACAAAAAGACTCCACACAGGTTTAGCAAAATAGAGAATATTTATCTGAGCAAAATGAGACAAAAACGACAAACATCCAATCAGTTGAACTTGAGATTTGAATTTTTAAAGATTAAGGGGCACATGCATCAAGCATTTTACCGGTCGCAAACGGGCCGATTCTCAGAATCGGCCCGTTTGCGACCGGTAAAATGCAATTTCCGATGCATCAAGCCCAAAGGCATTCACAATTAAGGAAATCGCAATTTTTGCGATTTCCTTAATTGCGAATGCAGTTAGGGAATCGCAAATTGCGATTCCCTAAATGCCATGCATTCGCAAATTGTGTTTTCGCAATTTGGAATTGCAAATTACCATCAACTTCAAGTTGATGGTAATTTGCAATTTCTTAGAAAAATGCATAAAATTGCATTTTCTAAGTGCCATGTGGCGCACACATATGCCCTTAGGGCATATGTCCTTAGGGCATATGTGTGCGCCACATGTGCACACATGCCAATTTTGGGGGTGCAGCAGGGTGGCCTTTTTGCCCCCTAGCACCCTTCAAATTGCATTCACAATTTGCGAGTACCTATTTGGTACTCGCAAATTGCGAATTACTTCCTATTCATTCCTATGGGCCTCTAGGCCCATAGGAATGAATGGAAAGGCATTCCTTAATAGCGAGTCGCAATTTGCGAGTCGCTATTAAGGAATTTGTAGAAATCGCAAATTTTTACATGCATAAGGAATTGTGATTCCTAAATAGCGATTCCCTAAAAATCGCTATTTAGGAATCGCAATTCCATTCTTTGATGCATGTGGCCCTACATCAAAAATAGTGCTTAGAAGTCACTAGCAGTCAAAAGATTACTCAAGGTCGCGAGGGACCGGTGCCAATCCAAAGTTCAGGCCAACCGCGATTGACGGCAGGCCGGCTATAGAACCCAGACCCTGCTGAAGAAATGCCTTAGATGGAGCTTTTGTCAACGTTGAGAGTCAAGTGCATCGTCGTCAAGCTGCGCAAAGGGGGTCCCGCTTTGTTGTCGAGCTCCATTGAAGTGAATGTAATGGATCGTGGTCGAGCCGCGCATAGCGTCATCGGTGAACAGCGCAGACTGTGGATACTTTGTCATCGAGCAACCGCTGCATCGACATTGAAGGGCTATGCAGCGGAAATTCTCACCCAGTTGATGCACTGCGTTGGTTTCTGCTGAAAGAAGCTGTACAGCCCACTTCTAAGGCCCAGAGCTTGGAGGGGCCATATCAGGCAAGGGTAGAACTAACAGAAGGCAGAGTCTAGCAGCATCAGCAGAACTGTAGGCAGTCTTTTGTGTTCCTGAGAATTCATTAGAACAGGTGGCAAGTCAACAAGACCTTGGTGATCACTTGGAGGTAAGGCAGTCTTTCTAGCAGAGTAAGAGAGCAGCAGGCAGCAGGGCAACAAACAGCAAAGCAGTCCTTCCACAAAAGAAATCCAATTGAGTCCTCTAAGCAGCTCACCAGTCCTTCTGACAGAGGTTCAGTTCAAGATTCAGAAGTGTCTGATTTAAGGGTATTAGGGACCCAAATGTCTACTTTCTAAAAGTAGCATTTCTAAAACAGTAATGTTAAATCCAACTTTACCAGTAAGAAGGCTTTATAATTACCATTCCAACCATATCAAACATTAAAATGCTACTCCTCTCTGAACAGGAATTACAGCTTAAAAGTATATTAAGGAATTCCCAATGCTGGCCTATGAGAGGGGTAGGCCTCATAGTGGTAAAAAACGAAATAGGCTGTTTGTCACTACCAGGACATTCAAAACATAAAGGTACATGCCCTACCTTTTACTTACATAATACCCTGCACTTAATGTTACTTAGGGCCTACCTTACCGGTGACTTATATGTAATAAAAGGGGAGTTTAAGGCTTGGCAAATAGCTTTAAATACCAAGTCAAAGTGGCAGTAAACTGCACACACAGGCATTGCAGTGGCGGGCCTGAAACAGATTTGAAAGACTACTTCTGTGGGTGGCACAATGAGTGCTGCAGGCCCACTAGTAGCATTTGAAGTACAGGCCTGGGTATATGGTATACTTCTTTACAAGGGACTTACCAGTACAACAAATATGCCAATCAGGTATACATCAATGTCATCATGTTTAGGGAAGAAGCACATGCACTTTAGCACTGGTTAGCAGTGGTAAAGTGACCAGAGTCCTATGGTCAACATAAAGAATCAGCAAAAATGGGAGGCAAAAAGTTGTGGGAAAGACTACCCTAAGGATGACAGGTCTAACAGACTTGGTCCTGAGTTATCTAATCATTCTCTATCAGCAATCTTCCATGGGTGCAGGTGAAATAACCTACCAATGCTCTTGACAACGTTGTTATTTACACTGCTGGCAAGTTGATTTGTGTACAAGTTAATCCAAGCTGGTTAGCTGAAGAGATTGAAATGTTAATGATAATCTAGACACATTTGATGACAGAACAGCATTACACATGATATAGCTCAAAAATAAAACAAAATATATTAAAATGTTACAACCTTTTTTTTAGATTGAGTGTTTTTTTATTGAGGTTTATAAAAACAAAATAAATAGAGAAAGACATAGGGGCTTATTTGAAAGCCCCTCACGCCTCTGGTGCGTCACTTTTAATATGGGAAAAAGTGACTGCCGAGCGGTGCAAGAGGCTTGTAAATAAGCCCCATAGTTGTTATAGTCTATTAGACCCAGGCTAAATGTAACACAGAGGTTATAAAGCATAGAGACTTCCAAAACACATTTTGAAAATGTGGAAATGGGCGTTATCTTTGAAGACACAAGGCAGTTAAAGAAATTTATCATTCCTGGGCACCCACTCATTTTTAAAATGTGACACCTGGGGCACGGCATAGCACCACTTGCAGCTATGCAAAGACGCAATGATGATGGGTGCTGCTAAATGTTGATTGTGTAGTGGGCTTTCAAATCAAGTTCCCCTGAGGGTTATCTAGACCTCAATTGTCGGATATATAACTTTCACCCTTAAAGTCGAATATATGAGCACATTATTCTTACAAGAAACCATTGTGCTCATGTAATCCAGTTTAACGCCACAGCGTGCCTCTTACTTATCGTGCTGGGACTATGTTGGGAGTTTTGCGCATTCATCAAACACCTCCATGGCGGGAGATCATGGCGCGTAAGTTCTCACCTCTAGTAGTTCACACAAATGAAACACTGTGAGGTCCCTGAAGTATTTCCAAATGTACACAGAGCATTAATAGAGAGAAACAGCTCACAGGGATGCTGCATTTTTAATGAAAACGACTTTACTGTAAGTGTACAAATGTGGCCTCCAACCATCTCAGTAGAAAAGCAGTCATTTGAAAAGATGCCAGTCGACTGTGGGTCGAGGGGGAGGGATTACTGCTCTAACGAGCCAGAGGCATATGAGCAACAAATAAATAATATTTCAATTAGTAAATCTAATAGATTATGTTCTGGCTCCCACTGATTAAAATACCCCCAGTTTAAGCTAACGGAATAAGAAGATATTGCGGAATTGACAAGGTGGCGTTCATGCGGCGGACCAGCACTGCTCGACCTTGCAGTGATGTGCCTGTCACTGAACCCCTGAACACTCACCTTCACGGCAGAGTGAAACAATTACTAACCAACCTGACATAAGGTTGTGGGCGAGAAAAGAATACATGCCACTGGAATGACAGCCCCATTTTGTAAAGGTTATATCCCATGAACTGCTATACTCTAACTGTTGGTTACTTGTGACTCGTCATCAATCAATGTGACTGTTATTCCCTTTCTGCTCTCCTTATATTTAGCCATCTCGGATAGGGAGTTGAAAAACGCTTTTGCTTAAATGGTGTCCTACAAATACATTGACCCCCATCCTGCGTGTGGTCATACTACCTGCTATTGCGTCAACTGCGCCGCTACTTCAGTTGGCATGCTGAACCATATCACTCTGGCTTTTAAGGGAGGGATAAATTAGGCAAGTTATATTCAATTTAACAAACCTTTGATTAAATTAAGGTGATAGTTTGATTTAATTAAAATTATGGTTAGATTTAGGGTTAGCATTTGAGTAAGACTAAGGTTGCTTTTAATTTAAATTTACACAACTACATTAAATTTAAGTTAGGGTTGTAATTAGTGTTAATATAGAGTTGAATATTCATTTTCTGAAACAAACTGTACCAGTCATATGTGATAAAATGAGAATTGGTTTGTGACCTTAAAAAAGTAGTTGTCCTTCGACTTACACCGCTACCAATTTTAACTAATAAAAACAGTTCCAATCTACATTAAAGGAATACTCACGTAATTTGCCCACATTACCTTGAATGCCTCCTTGGTTTTGGAGCTCTCCTCCTGAAAAGAACCACTTGTGATCTTCTCAATATGTAAACAAATAGCCAGGAATTGCACTTAAGTCATGTTCCCCTGCTTTCCTATTTACGTCCATATTGTTTGTTCTCTTTGAAGCTTTGGGTACAGATGCATTTCAGGAAGACTGTCAATAAATGTAAGGTGCATTTGCACTCTTTGAGCAGGTATTTGAAGAAGGTGTCAAAAGCAGCAACTAAATATGCATTACGCTTGCCTATTGTAGTTGGGTTAGGTACACAACACACACCTCTTATAATCCACAGAACTAAAATTGTGGCTGAAAACCTGCCTAGGCCAAATTACTTTTAGGGATATAGTCTGAACTTTATCATATTTACCAAGCATAATTAAAAATCTATAAGGAAATTATTCAAGGAATAATAACACTCCTTGTCAGGCTATAGACTCAGTCACTAAATTAACCTGAGCTCAACCCCCTGGTAACTATGGCAGAGAGAAGATAGGATTAACTTAAAGCAATGTGTAAAATAGTTATGCAGTATCAAAACAATAATAAAGTCAAAACACCAAGCATTAAAAATTCCCCCCAAAATTAGAAAAGACTAACATTTGATAAACAAAAAGACACCAATATGACAAAAGTCCTATAAGGACACCTGTAATTTTTACGTTTTATGTTAAAATAGCACCAAAACCTGCAATGCATCAATGGTAGTGAATACTTGTGGTGGACCACGACTTAGGCAGTATTTTAGGCGGACCACAGTAGGGTCCTGGTCAGATACACCAAATGGATTGGTTCCAGTGAAAGTCTGGAAGTCAAAAAAGATTGCAAGTGCATCTATGTCTAATTTCAAAATGGGACTGTGTCGCTTTTTTAAAAAAGAAAATATTTTTCTAAGTCCCAATGCAGAATAGGACGTTGTCCCTTTTTGAGAAGAAAAATCCTCCCTGCGACGGGCCACTGCTGAAATTATAGCTGCTACCATGGAACCAAAGACTGGATACATGAGGCAGGCTAGTTCTGCTAGAGCTCTGGAGATTTCGCACCCAAAATTCTTTAATTTCCAATACAGACTGGGACTTAGGGGGATATTAGCAACAACTTGCGATAATTATCGCAAACCGCGCTTAGCGCGTTTTTTTTTAATCGCCGCCTATCGCTGGATATTATCGCGGAGATAACACGCTATTAGCAACGTTTATCTCCAATGAGATAAAATATCCAGCGATAGCGGCGAAATGCGTGAATATCGCTGCAAATCCAGCGATATTCACGCATTAACGCCATGGTGGACTTAGCCTGACAATTCACCTCCCATTGAAGAAACAGGTAAGTCATGTTTTTAGCAGGTGTTAAATTCTAGCGATAATCGCGCTTAGCGCGACTTTTTTTATCGCTTCGCCTGCGTTGCTAATAGGGGGAAGTTGTGTTAGCGACTGTTTTCAGTCGCTTTTAGTTGGGAGCCTACCTTGCATGTCATTAGCGATAATTATCGCTGGCATGCAAGGCGATGGGAAAACCGTCCGCTATTGCCAGAAAGCTGTCGCTAACGCCTGTTAGCGACAGCTTGCTGATAGGGCGATAAACAAATCGCTGCTTTAGCGGCAAAAAGTGCTGCTAAAGCGGCGATAAAGCCCTTTCCTGATATGCCCCTTAGTTGTTTATTCTGAGGTGCAGGGACCTCTGAGTGGGATGAAGCTGAAATTCAATCCGTTGCTGTGGAAATAGCAGTCAGGTACTTTTTTCAGCTGGAGCTTTGGAGGAAAAGTTTGCAAAAGTTTCCAGACTTTCTTCCAATGTCGACACAACCACAGGACTACATTTCTAAGGCCCAGGACCTCAGGGGGTAGGCACATAGAGTCTCTCAGGGTATCAGGTAGAGAGCAACAGCAAAGTCAAAGTCAAGTGGAGGGGCCACCGGTCAGCTAAGCATTTCAGGGAAAAGGACTCTTGCAGCTTTTTATGTCCCCGTAGTTACACAGGTGGTCAGTCAACTGACCATTGGGGTCCACTTCTTTGTCATAGGTACAAAAGGGAGTATATACGATTCTTCAGGGCTACTCCTAGGTCACAGACAGTAGGTCCAGTCATCTTCTTCTTCCCAATAAGTGCTCTAAAGAAAGTTTCTTTGAGTGTCACATTTATGCCGGGCACCATCTAGTTGGTGTGGGTGATCACTGTGCACTCCCTAAAAAAGTAGGAAATGTTTCCGGGAGGCAACCCTACCCATCTTTTCAGTAGTTCTTGTTTTTCCTACTGTAAACAATCCCACAGTGCCCCTCATCTGTGTGACCTCCCAGAGGAGCAACCAGAGTCATGAGCAGTTCCATCCCATGTGTCCACTTAAAACCATTTCTGTGGGTAGCTTTCCTCCCAGCGGTTTTGGTGGCTAAGGGGAAAACGGTTGCTTCCTCCTGGTCTCCCCTTACATTTACTTGTGAAAGGGCAATGGCCCTTTCAAATTACTGATGTTCACATTTATACCCTAACTGGTCTTCCTGCAAGGGGAAGAAAAACGCCTTTCCACAGCCAGACCTTTTTCTCTGCTCTTGGAGCAGTTTTAACTCGTCTTTTAGACAAAGTACAGGCTGGGCAAATGTAATGCAAATTAGCCTCCAGCAGCTTCAGGCAGGATAAAAGTAACATTCTAAAAGTTACTTTTCAGGTATATATTTTATTAAATTCAACTTTGCCATTAGATTAGATTTTTATTGCATATAAAAGTAATCATTTGGATAGAGCCTGTAACTGGGAGAGGTCAACAGTTTTAGATTAAGTGAATAATCTATTAATATTACATATAACTATCAGGTTACAGCCTGACCAGTGACAACGTTATTTTGGGCTTAGTTACTGGGGGAACATATCCTTTCTAATGTCACACATGTTCCACACTTAAATATTATGCACCCTATCTTATGGGCAGCAATGTGTGCCTATAGGTGACTTACTTACATTTTAAAATCAGGCTTTGCTACCTTTTAAAAGTGTGATTTTAAAATGCCTGGGCAGCAGAGGTTAAGCTATTGCTATCAGGCTACTCAGGGTTGGCCTTAACCATGTTTTCACTGCTACTGTAAAGGATGATACAATAGATGATTCGGTCCAAAGGTTGAATTTAACTTTCCATGCCAGTGGGTCTATTCCTACAACTTATACAATGCCCTTATAGGAAAGTTAATTGCGCCAATCAGATCTAAGCCAATGTCAACACTTTTGAAGAAGAAGCACAGGCATTTTACTCCTGTTTAGCAGGGGAAATATGCACAGAGTTCTAATGAAAGAAAAACTGATAGGGCAAGAAATTGGAAGAATATCATGCAAAAAATGGTCCTTTCCTACACAAAAAAATGACATTATTAGTTATGAGATATTAGATCTGCAGCAAATTCTGCCAAATCCTCACTGTGGCCTTCTGGTTGATGGAAAGGAATTATGTGTTGGAATGCTGCATGCTGCACCACATGTTTGAAAACAGGCTCCTAAGCAAGAGGACAGACTGTCCTTAACTAATGTTGCTGACTTACAAGGAGATGGTTGTATAAATGTTAACATAACTGACAGTCCAGTGGCACTTAGCTAATACATAGCAGTATACACTGTACTTTGGGGTTACATTTAAACTGTTTCTCAGAGCAGAATGGTATGTGGCAAGTTGCTGAGTGAGCCCATTGCAGAGATTCCATTTGATCATTTTGATTGCTCCCAAGTCACTTATTTAGACCAGATATCATTGGAAGCTGAACTCTCCAAAATATCTGGAAGCAATAGCTGTAAACACTTCAGTGACCTCTATTACAAAATCATTCAATCCAAATGAAAATAAGACTGCTTTGGAGCCATCAATTTTACAGGGACACTGAAACCGTAGCTGCTGCTGTGACTCCAAGATGGGATCTTGTTTAAGGTTAATTGTGAGACTAGTTACAGTCAAGTCCTTCAAAGAGTGAGCATGAGGTTTATACCAGATCCTCATGCAACAGCAGTGGCGGCTCGCATAGGGTGTGCTGTGGGGCAGTGGGGCGGGGCGCGGGAGGGGCAGGGTGGGGTGGTAGTAAACCCGGACATACGACGGAACGGAGGAACGTAATAATTACTTTCCTCCGTTCCGTCGTATGTTCGAGTTTACTACCCCTCCCCCACCCCGCCCGACCGCCCCGCAACATGCCCTATGCGAGCCGCCACTGTGCAACAGCATGGAGAGCACGTAAAGCACTTTCGACTCAGACCCTGATCCGAAATGCAGTGATATTTTCTGATTCTGTTGCAAATAGAAATTTGTGCAGTGATTGGAATTCAGAGCTTTGGTGCAAATGCTGCACAACTATAATTTTCCCTTGCTAAATCCCAGAAAGATAAACCAGCTGATAATTATTGGGGAAAAAGTGCATCACTCATATGGAATCAAAATATTTCCTTATTTATCCCAGAATCAGAGGTATTTACTACATCTGGCAAATACCTCACCCTGGGGAAATGTGTTTCCCCAGAGTTTCACCAAACTCGGAATCTGGGCCTCAATATTGAGTTGCTTTGGACTTTCAAGAAGCTATACAATCCTTTTTTTATTTCTCTGAGTGAATCAGCCCTTAAGTGCTTTTCAGGTTTTGCCTGCACAGCGCTTGCACTGTGCTTGTGAAATCTATTATCTTAAAAGGGACTTACATACCGCCTTCTCTTCTTATTGGTCGGTGTGCTTGCCACTTTACTTTTCTTCCATTTTATTGGTTGAAGCCTTTTCTCCCTTCTGTATTTGTCTTATCAGTTTCACGGAGCCCAATTACTTATTCCCATCCGCTTTGGAGGCTGGAGCTGTTTTTTCTTTTGGTTAGGGCTGCACAGCATGCATTTAGAGTGTGCATCTGTTTTGTGGTTTCTCTCATCCTGTCAGCACGCAATTATTTTATTCACTTTTGCGCATGCACTGAGAGCGCATGTGTCTGTAGTGTCTCTCCTACAGACCTGCACTCCTCTCGCTCATGCTAAAAGCTTTTCTGGTTTTAATCAGGATTCCTCATGTGGTTTCAGAGACCTCCTTTGCAGGCATCACCCCCTTTGATTGTAAAATACTACCTACATGATGTGTTCCGGGAAGAAGACAGCGAGGGGGCCAAACACTGCTAAATATTCCTCCTTTCATCACGTGCTCTGTCTCCTTATATTCTTCCACTGTCCGTAGCGGGCTCAGTCTCTCATCTCCCTGTCCCTATATTCATCACATGCTGTGTCTCCTCATACTCCTCCTCTGTTCCTAGCAGGCTGTCTCTTGTCCCCCTGTGCCTCCTTTCATCACATGCCCTGTCTCTTCTTCTCGTCCCTCTGTCCATATCAGGCTCTGAGTCTCGTCTCCTCATCCTGTTTATCTGTTCTTCACAAGCACTCTATCTTTTCGCTCTTTGTCCATCCACTCCTCACTGGATCTGTCATTCCTGACTGTATAGCACTTAGATATCTAGAGCTATACTTTTGACACTGTACAACTACACACATTGTGACACAGGGTGGGGGTGTCTCCGGCTTGGTCGGAATCCTTAATGTATGTAGCAGACTGCGGGAGGGAGTGATCATTTGACAGACACATGGGTTCTACAGGGTAAAATTCTGTGAGGCGCTCAGAACCAGTCCCCATCTCAGCCCTCAGATAGGGAAGATGTCCTGAATGACCGTTACCCTACTTCGACAGGCTGGTGGTGTTGGGGCATATCCAGCCACGTTTGGGAGCCCTCCACCCACTAAATGTATGCCCTCCCCTTGCGCCCCCAATATTGTCACCAGTTCTTCTTCAGGGCTTTTTTCCATCGCCATAGTAACGTTTTTGTTTTCATTTTGCGGTGAAAGGAGAGAGGTGCTGGGGAGAGGCAGACAATAAAATAATATAAGCATTGGCAATGTCAATAGTTTCGCTTATACAAACACTATTGGCTTTGACAATGTGTTTTACATGTTGCACAGCAGTTGAGCCTCTGTGCAACATGGCTTAAAGTAAAAGAAAATGTGTTAAGATGTGGCCAGCAGTAAATGTGTCATAGCCCTTTTTTGTTTTACTTTAAGCCATGTTGCACAGAAGCTCAACTAGTGTACAACATGTAAAAAAATAAAACATTGACAAAGCCAATAGAGTGTGTATAAGCGAAACCTATTGGCTTTGCCAATTCTTGTTTTATGTGCAAGTCATCAATTGACATTACTTGATCTTTAACTTTTTAAGAAGCATCCCAATTTTGAGTTGCTGCACATATATTGGTGGTGTGTTGTGTATTTATGTGTGCATGTGTGAGGGGTTCAGGTTGAGACGGGATTACAAAAACCAGGATATGATGGAACTCAGCTCTATACAGTTATACAGTATTTTTTACATGACCACATTACACATACTGATAACCTGAGACACATGGTGGATCAGTGGCGTAACAACACTTGAGGCACCTCCCCTGCAAACTACACGGAGGGGGCGCCCCATGCTCCGGACCAAGCAGGGGCTCTCAGTCCAGAAGCCCACTGACCCTGCACTATGCTGAGGGACCCCCTGCAATTTGGGGGGACCCCTGCACTTCGGGGGTCTGCGGGGGCTGTTGTTACGCCACTGTGGTGGAGTGAATTGATAAGACTATCATTAATAATTTGGAAACAAATAATCTTTAAAAATGCATGTTCAAATGAGCACAGGTTGACGCTTCATGCAAGTCTCATTAATTTGCAATTTGGTTTTTCAAACTGCAAAATAATTTTGACCCTTTGTCATCATCGGGTTTCAGTTAAACATGAAGTTAGTTATAGACCTCTTACTAATGGATAATGGAAGCAAGAGCACCTTGGTGTAGGACTTACTATCAGTGCTTAATTTGTGCCGGTGTTTGCCAGTGCTTAGGACCAGCACGTATATCTTAAACACCCACACTAACTTATGACAGTCCACCACATGGTGGAGCTGTCTACTTTTGAGCAGAGCTCATAAATAAGAAAAAGGGTTCAGTATACTTTAAAAAGTAATGAAAGCACACGGTTAAGCCATCCCTAAAGCGTGAGGTGACCTGGAAAAATCTCTGGCCCTGACACTTGTATTTTTACAAATTAAGCACTGCCTACTTGTTAGAAATGGGATCTCTAGTTGGCAAGGGCTTGCACCTTTGTCCAAGTAGGGACCCTTCTTCCTAGTCAGGGTAAGGGAGTTACACTCCTAAAATGACCCCTGCTCACCCCCTTGGTAGCTTGGCACGAGCAGTCAGGCTTATTCTAGAGGCAGTGTGTAAAGCATTTGCACATAACCCACAGTAATACAATGTAAGCACTACAAACTGACACCACACCAGTTTAGAAAAATATCCAATATTTTTATATACTTTAAAACAAGACCAAATACGATAAAAATCCACAGTACAGTACTTTAAAAATCTTCTGTTATCAAAATGTCCTTAAAAACAGTTCCTTGATGTCGATAGCTCCGTCCGGGGCTATCACGGCGTCGTAAACAAACAAATCCAAACAGTTCTGGCTGACCGCGGTGTCGCGGGTCAGCTACGGTGTCGGGAAGACCCTTAAACAGTACCTTTCAGAAATGCAGGGCGTCAATGACCTCGCGGTGAGCTTCCGAAACCACGGCGTCCGCGGCGTCGGTTCCGGAGGTCGGTGCGGCGTCGTCGGGGCCCTCGAAGTCACACTCGTTGCAGATCGATCTCCTCTCTGTTGAAGTCAGGAGCGCTGGCGTCGGCCGGCGTCGGGTGCTGCGGTGCGAAGTGCAGCGGTGCGGCGTGCGGTGCCCTCAGGTCGCGGTGTGAGCTGCGGCTCGGTGGCGGTGTCGGATGGCGTCGTCGATGAGACCAGGGTCGCGGTGTGAGATGACGGCGGTGCTCGTCACGGTGCTGGCAGGTCACGGGGAAGCAGTGGCGTCGTCGTAGCTGCAGCGCTGTCGTCGGCTGACGAACTTGGAGTCGATGGCACCAGTGTCGGTGGGCCAAGGCTGCGGTGCGGGATGAGGGCAGTGCGTCGTGTAACTTACGAGAGGTGCCCCCGAACCACGGTGCAAGCAGCGGCGTCGAGTACGGCGTGGAGCGGCAACGTCGGGGATACCACGGCGTCGTCGTGAAGCGAGGCGATGCGAAGTGCGGTGCCCACAGGTCGCGGTGCGAGCAGCGGCTCGGTGGCGGCATCAGCAGGCGTCGTCGGTGAGACCAGGGTCGCGGTGCGGCGTTGCGGCGGTCCCCTCTGCGGTGCCTTCAGGACACGGAGTCGGCAGCGGCGTCGTAGACGGCGTCGGGCTTGAAGTCTTTGCTGTTCCTGAGACTTCTTGAACAGGGGGCAAGCTCTACCTCAAGCCCTTGGAGACACTCACAAAGTAGATTGCAGAAAGTTCAGTTCCAGTCCTTTCACTGCCCAAGACAGAAGCAGCCACTGCAGGCCAACACAGCAAAGCACACAGCAAAGTGGTAGTTCCTCCTCACAGCTTCTCCATCTCTTCTTCTTGGCAGTCTTCTTGATCCCAAAGAGTTGTCTTGAAGTCTTTTCTATCCCTGAGACTTCCAACAGGAGGCAAGCTCTACTTCAAGCCCTTGGAGAAAACTCTAACAGCAGGATGATGAAAGCACAGTCCAGTCCTTTCCTACCCAAGACAGAAGCAACCACTGCAGGCCAACCCCACAACACGCAGCATAGGGGCAGTACTCCTCCTCCAGCTTTCCCGGTCCTTCTTCCTGGCAGGTTCCTTAGTTCAGAAGTAATCTAAAGTTCTGGGGTTTGGGTCCCACTTATTATCCTCAATTTCTCTTTGTTCTCTGAAGGCAGAGAGGCCTTTGCCTAGTCCAAACCAGTTCTGGTCAGTCCTGGAGCACTTTGTTGACAAGGCTCCTTCTTTCCTTTCACAGTGCAGGCCAGGGACATCAGACACACCACAGGAGGTGGAGCCAGCATTGTGGAGGGAAGGCCCAGCCCTATTCAGGTCCCAGGTGCAACTCCTCCCACCCATCTACATGTAGATCTTGCTATTCAGCCCTGTGCTGACTCACCCTGTCTCCTGGCATCCCCCAGCCCCTGTCAGTCACACTCCAGACAAGGAATACACAACCTAGCAGAGGCAGGCTTGGATGGTTAGACAAGAAAATACCCACTTTCTAAAAGTGGTATTTTCAAACACAGAATGTTAAAACCAACTTTACTAAAAGATGCATTTTATCATTCTGAGTCCAGGCATACTAAACTCGAATTTCTACCATGTTCCCTGGGTCAGTTAGGATTATAAGCTGTAATAATCAGAACTGCCCATTCTGGCCTATGGGGAACAGGTAGCCTTGCAATAGTGAAAAACGAAATAGGCTGTAATTCACTATCAGGACATGCCACACACACCAGGGCATGTCCTATCTTTCACATACAATGCACCCTGCCCACAGGGGTACCTTGGGCCTACCTTAGGGTGACTAACATGTAGAAAAGGGACGGTTTAGGGACTTGCAAGTGTGTGCACTTGCCAAGTCGACATGGCAGCCCCAGGCTGCACACAGGCTCTGCAATGGCAGGCCAGAGTTACACTTTAAGGGCTGTTTGCGTGGGTGGCACAATCCAGTGCTGCAGCCCACCAACAGCATTTGATCTATAGGCCCTGGCACTCTCAGTGCACTTTACAAGGGACTGACACATAGATCAAATAGGCCAATCATGGAAACACCAATCCATAACACACTTTACACAGAGAGCATATGCACTTTAGCACTGATTAGCAGTGGTAAAGTGCCCAAAGTCCTAAAACCAACACACACAGGGTCAAAAACAGGAGGCCAAAAAGCAAAAAGCCTGGGGGTAAACCCGCTGAAAAAGCCAAATCTAACACTACTACACAGAATGACTAGTGGTTAGTCCTGTGAATAGAGACTGGAGACCAGGGACAAACAGGACTGCAGTTCTGGAGATGAGATAGGAAAACAGAGAAGGAAAGAGTTGAGTGTATGGACGCGTTATCACCGCCAAGGTGCGGAGCACTATTTAAGTCTGCCATTGTGTGCTCTATAAATACATAGATTTATCTCCTCTAACTGCTCACTGAAGCCATAGATGCGGTGCAGGGGATTGGAGCAATCATAGGCTGAAGCGTGCAACAGGCCTACAGGTGCCGAGAGAGCCGTTTGAAAGGCAGATGAAGAAACAAGTGAAGCCAAATCACATCAGAGCTTATTAGAACACAGGGGCCCATTAAAGACTGAAAAGAAAACAGCTAGAAAGAAAAATACTCCCGCCTATGTGTTACTACAATTCATTTCTCATCTTAGCGCCAGAGGAATAAGAAATCCAAAAATGTGATTCAAAATTGACTTGTATGTCATCCAAACGTGCTGAGTCTCAAGGGATGTGCTTTGGTAAATACTGAAATGTCCTTAGTTCTCCTCAAGACTTTTAATTCTGATAGAAATAAATGAAGGTCTATTGGGCGTTTGCATTTGTCATTTTGCTATTGTTTCCACACGTGCGTGCTGACACGTGCCCAAAATCATTCACACAAAGACATTCTTATATTTATTTATTTTTGCAATTTTATATAGCGCTGACATGGCCCAAAGGCATCAGAGCGCTTTACAACAGTAGCATGATACAAGGGTACTGCAAGTTATAGTTACAATAATTAAGTTCAGACATTTGCATCAGTAGCTGCTACCAGGACAAATGCGGCCATTGGATAAGGGACGTACATGGTTCAAGCATCGGTTAAGATGGTGGGGACACACAATGAAGGTAGTTTGTCTCTTGGATAGAGAACTTAGGTATGGTCGAGGGTGATTAATCCAGGTGTCTGTCAAATAGAAGGAGCTTGAGGTCCTTTTTGAAGGTGGCTATGCATGTTGTTAGGTGAAGAGAGGGAGGTAAGGAGTTCCAGATTCTTGTCCCACTTCCAAAGAATTACTGGCTCATGTACTGTTCTCGACTGAAGGTGGAGGGTTCCAGGAGCAGGGAATGGGCATTTTTGGAAACCCTATTTGCTCCAGAGATTTTCAGTTTCTTACATAGATAGGAGGGTGATGAGGAGTGCAGTGCTCTGTGGGTAATGCAGGCAGTTTTGAATTGGGCCCAAGCTTCAATGGGAAGCTATTGGGGGGTTATCAGCTTATAGTGTTGCTCTCAGTGGGCCTAGATGAACTTTGGGAATTCCTGAGAGAAGGGCAATTCCGTAATCTAGTCTGGGTAGAACGAGAGACTGCACCACTATTTTGAGGTCTTGTTCCAGGATCAATTGTCTGACGCCCCCACAGCTGCCTGAGTTGGTGTTGTGTGCTTTGGCCATGGCTGTGATGTGGCTGTGGAGGTTGTCAATGATTGTCAAGGGTGATACCAAGGGATCTAGCACTCTGGACAATGGCAAGGAAGCATTCCAGAGCTGGAAAGTTGGCCATCCATTCCTGTACTGGCGTTTTTGCTTTAGGAGGTGAGATCAAAAGAAATTCTGTTTTAGTTGGGTTCAGCTTTAGATTCCTACTAGAAGTGAGCATGCCACTGATGGCTCGTGCCTGATAGCTCATTCTGAGTCACCTTGAGGTCTTCTTGAACCCTTGAGCCCAAAACGAGCTGAGCCTTAATGTGGTTTCTGCCTGCTACCCACACTCTCATCTCATGTGCCATGAATAAAAGACAAGGCATTACATTTTGATGTAAAACACCAAAGAGGCAGAGATATCCATCGGGTGGCTGGATTAAACAATGTGAAACCAGAAAACCTGGGATTCCCCACTTGAACAAACCATGTGATCCCTGGCAAATATTTTTTTTTCACAGTGCCTCACTTTTCTTCAATATTATATTGGAATACATACGCTCAGGGTGCGCCTTGTTCAGGATGTGTTTGATTTAAATGACAATAAGGTTGCTTCATGTAAAATAAGAATGTAGGCCTCATATGGCGGGAACAAGACTATTGACTTGCATCTTAGTTCACCAGTGGCATTGTCATAAGGGAGGGGGGCATGAATGTTTGTACATTCATGTTTACAAACTATCACTTGTAATAAAAGCCTCTTAAAGTAGTAATATAATTTGATTTACTAAGGTGAAAAGTTTCTGTGTGCTAAATATTTTTTTTTTAAATTTGAAGAGACTTTGTCTTACTTTTATATGATATTTGTTGCCCGATTTACATGTCAATCATTTTCATGGTTTGCAGAGCCTTTGCTCTGAGCTGGCTCAGCTCCTCTGTAATTTGTTGGCTCACCCACCTCTAGTTCTTACTTATCATACATTCAAAAACACATAGGGGCCAATTAACCAAACTATTTAGGAGTGTGGCAAAAGGAATGGCAGGGATACATCTTTATGTACTCTTACGAGCCTTTGTGAATAGGCCTCTGAAATTCCCAACCCTTTACTAGTTTAAGTACAAAGAGGTCACAGTCATTTTTGCGTATGAATATTTCCATGTTATACGTTTTGGGGACATTTCACAAAGGTGTGTAGGAGTATCTAAAAGAGTACTATCGGAGTATTATGTTACTGCTACAAAAATGCCTTTGTGATGTTCCCATAGAGGATCTCTGGCTCATAAACACAGTAACAGACATGTACATGAGCTCACAGATGAGCGTGCCGATACTGAGAAACACACATATAGAACAATCAATACATCTACAGAGCAGTGTACAGCACATCTTGTATCCTCATAGTATGCTGCATATGTTCATGAGGTGTACTGTCTGCACACACACAAACACACACACACATGCAAAGCTCGTCACTTTGCCCCAATCAAGTTACCAATTTTTCCTTTCTGGTGAAAAGATCCATTTAATTTTTTTGTTCCACCTTTGAATTCGAATCTGCCCAAATCTTTACAATTAGACTCTATTGGGGAGGGAATGTAGGTGGAAAGAGTGGTCCTAGAATACGTAGAAGGTGCCAGTTTGTAAATGGATGTGTACCACCAAAATAAACCAAACCTAAACTGAACTTACACTTAATGATGAGGCTAATCACACTGTGGCAACCTGCTTCTGGCTCATAAGGCTGCTTAGCAAAAATGTTCCTTTTATCCCCCTACCAGCACGAAAGCTGGTCGCACTAGCACTTGTCATGACTGTCACGACCTGTCGTGACTATTGTGACTCCCTCTATCTTGATTCCAATATCAGCACTCAACACAAATTACAGGTAATACAGATGCGCTTGCCAAAATCATTATTGATATTCCCCGGCCCAAACTAGCCGCTGTGCGGCTGGGTGCCTAACACTGGCTGCCCCTCAGAAGGCGCATTGCGCTTACAGCCATCTGTACGGTGTATGAGGCCCTTTTCCCCCCCAGCCCAGCGGGGATTGAAGATATGTTTCACTGGCATACTCCAGGTAGAAATCTTCACTCTGCACACAGTAACCTGCTCACTATGCCTAGGACCCGAAAGAAGAGATGTGGAGATAGAGCCTTTTCAATTGGCGCAAGTAGACTCTGGAACTCTCTTCTGCAATCCCTGATCGCTATCCCAGAGCTGCTGCCTTTCAGAAAGACACTTAAATCCTGGCTCTATACTCAGTGGGCAGCATTCTCTTTTATTGTGGGTTTTTAGACATGAGTTAATTCTGGACGGTGGACTACAGCGCCTTGATGCCCTCGGGCAAATGTTGTACTGTATAAAAACTAATATCAAATCATAATCAATATCTGAATGCACTCATTTAGCTAGTTTTGCATTGGACCACATTACCTACTTGCTCAGTCTAATGGTTTGTTAATGCATAGTCTCTGACTGTCTCCTCAGACATTCAATGTTCCATTACAGGGCCCTATTCCGAGTGGCCCGGTACTGTTTACTAGTGCGCCAACAGGGTTTTCTGCCCAAAATGGTATGACAGCACATGCAATTGTTTTTACTGTACTCCTATCCTGAAAAATGTTTTTAAGTGGTTCATAGAATTAACTAAATGAGCTAAGTGCCAGTGCATAATTTGTTACAAAATAAGTGCCAGGGCCCTGGTCAAGAGACAACTGCATCACCATGTGGTAGACTGTCATAAGTGCTGGTGTTGACAATTAAGTGCCAGTGCCGAGCACCGGAAACCACTGGCTCAAATTTAGCACTGCTTTGTGAGGACTTGTTTTACCAGATTCTGAAGGAGTAACCTTAAATGTTCTAGAAATGCCAGAGAAACATGAATCAATGGTGCCTGTAATGGTTCTATGGAAGGCACCGGCAGCCACCATGCCACATCCTTGCCTGCCTACAAAAATGAGAGACCAGCTTCTTTGTGTACCTTGAGCAGAATTTACAGCTTAGAAATGGTAATGCTCAGTGAATAACAAAACAGGTTTGGACCACTTTACAGAATGTGCGGCAATATGCTGATTTTTCAATGCACACACCCCAGCTGAGCCCTAAGAGCTTCATTGGATTGTGGAAGGGAATATTGAAACCAAAGTATTGATGAGTAGCAATACCATGAATAGAACATCGAGGAACAAAATATCAAAGAGGTAAGTGCACAGAGGGAGGTATAGATTTACCACTCTTAACTCTGTACCTTAAAGATCTATATGTCACCAAGGTATATATATGTATATGTGGAGTAAGGTATAGAAAGTCTATGCAAACTTACATTTAGATATTTTGTCCCTTGATATTCTGATCACAGTCTTGTCAACTATCAGAGTTGTCTGGTGAACTAGTGTTATGATACCTCAATCGAAGATACTACGCATGTGGGGAGCTGTAATCATCAAATGTGGGTCTACCTCACAATTTTAAGTATGTGCACCAATTACTGCACATTTTCCCTTACTTTGATGACTTTTCCATGGATATATTGCATCTGCTTTACATTAGCGAAATGTATCCAAGGGAACTCCCAAGGAATTCTGATCCAGCTGCAGATTACACTGTTGAAAGACCAGACATATATTGTTTGAAAGAAAGTGTTTTTTAACAAAATGATTAAGCACTGAATGCTATTAACTCTTGTAATAAGGATTATTGTTGTTGTCTCTACTATTTTTTTTAGATAGACTGGAACAACTAGGATGAGGATGTCTATTAATGTGATGGTTAATTCAAATATGATTAGATGATGTACATATTGTATACAACATAGGTTTTTAAAGGTGTAGCATATTGTAGTTTGTTTTAATCTGTGTATTTTTGAATATTGACATATGTGAATTTTGGTGACTACAATAAAAACGCATGAAAAGTTTAATAGGGGAGACAAGGCAATATTTAGTTTTATTCATTATTGATTTATACATATGTTTGGTGCACCCTCACTGGGTTATAGGAATATAAGTGGGTTACACATACATTTTATCTGCACGGAGGGGAATTCTTGTCTTTGATATACTCTACCCCGTGCCTTTTGGTTTGAAAGGGTGACTCTTAGTCTAAAAGACTGTGCCAGGATAGACCAGATATGGGTGCCAGAAGGGCCTTCTCTGACATCAGCAATCCTTTCACAAATTGATTGACACTAAGTGTTAGGGTCACTGTGGTTTGGGCACAGTTCAATGTCTTGTTTGCCCAGCATTGTGGTGTTTACTAAATTGTTTGCTATCCATGACTTGAATGTGGTGAGCTGATAAATTGTTGATATAGCACCTGCTACCACTGTTTGGTGTGCCATCGTGTTATAAATAACACATATTTCTCCCTCCTGCCTTCTTGAATGGTGCTAAATCTATCGACATCAGCAGGAGGGTTAGTTTATCCCTGCCAAGGCGCAAACACATAAACTGCAGCGCAGGGAACATGTGAACCACAAGCGTTTAACTCACTGAGCAATATGAGTTCTATATTACCAACTGCATCAGTTTGTTCCATGGCGTTTATCCCATATGCTGCACACTGCTTTTTTCTCATGCGATAATATCAGTGAAATTGGCTGTCAGTACGCCTGACCCCAGTACACTGCAAACACGCTCCGAACTGTAACACGAAGCATTTTTGGATGCTTCTGTAAGTAGGTGTGAACCAGAGTGACTGATGGAATGCTGAGTGAAAGCTGAAAGCAATTCGCCGGGGAATGTCAGTCCCTTGAGCCCATTCTCCGCAGCTGCTCATACTAAATTTGAAGTCAGACACAGCACCGCATAAAATATTCATGCCAGGCATTGCTGCTGACGGCTGTTAGTGATATACATCAGGTGTAAGGCAACGCATGTTTAACAATGCTGCGGTGCTCCGAAAGGAGGCCCTTGTCGGATGCTGCATAATCAAGAGGATACATTCAACTCCCAAAGAGATGGGACAGAACACCCTCAAATGCTGCACACAAATGGGGAATAACATGCCGGCGCCGTTCAAGTCATCAGTAAAATAAACTCCATGCGCCTGATTCACAAAGACATGATCTCGTGAAAGCTCTACTTACGAGTGACATCTCTGTTTAGTTAGGAAGCAAAATTGAGGCTTTGTGTCTGTTGACCCACAATTAGTCTCTTCTAGTAATTTTACTCAAGTGTGATGAAGTATTACGTGGGGAGTAATTCTGCTCCAATGGGTGCAAAGTGGTAGTTCCAGGGTGGGGGATGCCCTGGAAAGTTTGGGAAAGATCTTTATTTGATAGTTAATAAAAAAAAAGCCATTGCAAAATTAAGAGAATAGAAACATACTGGAACCAAAACAACAGTCAATAAAATACATTAATGCAGTAAAAATGTACACTATAGAACATGGATTGGATATAGACTGCGCAAATGTCGCAATGTATCAAGGAAGAATGTCTCTGAAGGCCTCTGCAATCAGTTGTTATAGTAAGTACCTCAAACAGGGCAGAAGTTCCACCTGCCCAATAGCTCCTAATATAACGCGGCGTTAAACTCAGGGCAGGCGGCGTACTCCTTGGCCAAAGCATTGAGAACCTTGTCCATACATTGTCAGAGTCTACCTGTTAGCCTGCCATCGGACACTTGAAAACAATACAATATGGCCTTAGAGTAGGTCCTTATGTTCAGGCCCAGAAAAGGGCGCCTTAAGAGTTTCGTCCACTCGCAAAGAAAAGCTGCGCAAATACAAAGATCATGTGCAAATGACTCCTCGGCTAAAAGGCCAAGAAATAAAGTTTGTGCATGTTCACGGCCCACACCCATCCTGAAAATGATCGGAATATGCTGCGCAGTGATTGCGATTTGTTGTGCAAAGGTGCTAAGGTTCTGTGGCGTGGAGGTTTTGCTCCATAGATTTGTAACACAGAAGCGGAGGACCAGGGTCCATAGCATGAACAGTTGCGCTGGCACAGAGCGCAGTCGGCCAGATGTGTTGGGGGTTTGCACTGTCTAAATAGCTTGCGTACTACTTAGTTTGATCCAAGGTAACAGATGAACTGCAGATAGCACAGCTTGGAAACAGAGAGAGGTCACCCCTACTCATTGTTTCTGACTTGAAACATAGCACATGTAATACACATGTTCACCCAGAAGGGTATCTCGGTGCTGAAACGATATATTTTAGTTACGCATCTCAATGGTACTCATTTTATCGACCTTGGAAAGATGAAAGGCAAAGTGGTCCCACTGGGACTTAGACCTTAGACAATGAGGTCAGGCAGAGATCTCTGAAGTGGAAGTGTTAGTCCTCTGAGCCCCCAGACCCGGCCTTTCAGAATAGTGTTTTCAAAGCTCTGGAACCTCTGGGCATGTCAATGAGTTCAGTGGTACTGGCATAATAAGATGTTGCCCTTACCTGCATTAACTGTTTTGAGATGAGTCACCATTTGGTAAAGTGGTCCTTGATGCAGCTACTGCCTTTGTTATGAAAAAAGATGTTGAATTAATATACTTCTGTTTTTTATTGACCACTGTGCTACCCCAGGGATCGTCCCTCAGCCCAACACTGTTCAACATCTACATGGCCCCTCTCGCACGCATCGCCAGACAACACGACCTCAACATTATCTCCTACGCCGACGACACTCAACTGATCCTCTCCCTCACCAAGGACCCCTCGCCGCCAAAGCCAAACTCCATGAAGGAATGAAGGCCGTCGCCGATTGGATGAAGATCAGCCGACTAAAGCTGAACACGGACAAAACGGAGGTCCTCATCCTCGGCTCCAACCCCTCAGCCTGGGACGACTCCTGGTGGCCAACGACGCTGGGAGCAGCCCCGACACCCACCGACCACGCACGCAACCTGGGAGTCATCCTCGACTCAACGCTCTCCATGACCAAGCAAGTCAACGCAGTCTCCTCCTCCTGCTTCAACACCCTCCGCATGCTTCGCAAGATCTACAGGTGGATCCCGACAGACACAAGAAGAACAGTCACCCAGGCCCTCGTCAGTAGCAGACTGGACTATGGGAACGCCCTCTACGCGGGAGCCCCGGCCAAGCTCATCAAGCGACTGCAACGCATACAAAACGCCTCCGCACAACTGATCCTCGACGTACCACGCCACAGCCACACCACCCCCCACTTGAGGAACCTGCACTGGCTCCCCGTCGACAGGAGGATCACCTTCAAACTCCTCACCCACGCACACAAGGCACTCCACAAAACTGGCCCAGCCTACCTCAACAGACGACTCTTCTTCTACGTCCCCAACCGCCAGCTCCGCTCCGCCGACCTCTCCCTCGCCACCGTCCCCCGCATTCGAAGAACAACCACCGGCGGCAGATCCTTCTCACACCTCGCCGCCAAGACCTGGAACACCCTTCCACTAAGCCTACGAAAGACCCAAGACCTGCTGACCTTCAGGAGGCTACTCAAGACCTGGCTGTTCGACCAGTAGCAGCATCCCCCCCCTTCCCTCTCCCCAGCGCCTTGAGACCCTCGCGGGTAAGTAGTGCGCTCTACAAATTCTGTGATTGATTGATTGATTGCTACCGGTTCATGGCACATTCTCTAACTATTTCATTTTCCTGGCTCACTTCCTAAGGACTGATGTGGTTGGTTTCTCCTTATGGTTAATTCTTTCTGAACTGAAAACCACACTGTGGTAAGGGCGGTAGATGGGAAATGCTGGAAGCTGGCTTGTGCATATATTGATCTAACAGGTGCCCTTTCAGCACCTGTGTGCCCGCACCCCCTTCAGAAGACCCTAATGAGCAATGGGCTCACTGAACCATGTACTGGCAGTAGGTCAGACTGCTAATGCTCTTTTGGTATTGGCATGCCGATAGGTGAACGATAAAACATGACTAATTCAGGTGACAATATTTAGGTCCATTAGATACCTTTTTGGATAGAGCAAATCCATCTTGCAAAAGAATTATGGGATTTTCCAATATTCACCATATTGAAAGATGGGGTCTGACATCTGTATTTCCATTAATAATAGCATGCTTTTGTGGTCTTCAGCATGCTTTATATAGCATGCTTTGTATCATGCGAGTGAGCTGAATCATCTCCCACAGAGCCTGTATAATGCTGGTGTCAGGAGGAATGGGTCTATCTCCAGCGTGAAGGCTGCCGTTAGCGAGCAAGGTGGATAATGGCGACACCATTAAGAAGGGGCTTACCACTCCATAATTATTTCAAAAATCTTTGTCACTATGTGTCGAGTCCACATACACAATTCAGATTGCTACTGAAACCAATGCATTTATTTGTTAGCTTTTTTCAAAGAGCTGCTTATCTTATATGCCGCGCAGATGTATACAGAATGAAGAATACGCATTACAAGCATTACGTAAAATAATAAGGAAACATAAGCATGCCATTCTTGTGAAGCAGGATGAGGTGTTCTCACCTATGTGGCATATTTCAGCCATGCAGAACATTTGGGAATATAATAGATCAGCATCAAGGAATTTCCCAAGTTGAAGGTAGTTTTGCTAAGCTTTGAACTGAGAATCAAGGGTGTTCCACAGGTTAGGGCCCAGCACTCCTTGGGAACAACTCCCATGCTTCAGCCAGTTCAAGTGGGTTGAGAAATTAGGCACATGAATGCCTATCAAAGGGTAATCATGGAGCACTATGGTTGGGCTAGCTTTGTAGGCGTGCCGGTCTTTGTTCGCGTAGGTATTCTGTATAGTACCAAGTGCCGTAAATTTGATTGTGAACTCCAGTGGAAGCCTGTGGAGTCTTTTCAGAGCTGGATTAAGATGGTCAGACCTTTGTTGGCTTAAGCTCAACCTCACGGCTGAATTTGGAGGCTTTTAAGTATGTTTATGGGATTCATTGAAAAACCTAAGTAAATTTTATTGCAATAGTATAGTCACCCAAAGAGTTCACATGTTGATTGATAAATCTTGTGAGACATATAAAGAAAAAGGAGAATTTCCTGAAACGATCTAAGTTGTGTTTTGACCCTTAACCACAGCGTTGATTGGATGTTCCAATGAGAGATTTAAATCATAGGCAATGGAAATGATTTTTTTTTTTAGAGGTTGAATGTAGGTGGCCGTAAACATAATTTAGTCACATAAATATTTATCCCATTCAGTATTCGATGTGATGTTTGATTGTATCAGAGTTATTTTCCAAAAGTATGTGAAACTTTGTGTCATTTACACACCTCTTGAAGCTGAGAAAGTGGGAACATGTAGGATCCCCAAACCAAATTTTCAGTCTATTTAGACGATTACTATAGTCTGAAGTACATTAAACCAACTAGAGATGCAAAAACATCAAACAGGCTTGCTGTCCTTGTCAGCTGAGATTAGGAACTCCTATCTGAAGCCAACCAGAGTCGATTATGCTCCTCTTTCATTCAGGATCCTCATTTTCAAAATCATTAAATGCACGTAAAAGTTTGTGAAAAGATTTGCAGCTCTTAGAACTCAAATGAGGTGTGTGTTCAACATCTGCCATTCCTCAAGGGAGCAGGCTTTGGCCCCAGTACCCAATGTAAGGTGTTTATAAGAATTTAGTGTATTCATTCAAACCTACCTGACAGCTTTTGCCCTCCACTGCCTCTTAGCTAAAAATTCTAGGCGATTGTGACCACTTGGCTACAACCTGACTATCTAATAAAGCAGCCCCTGAAGCAATTCATGGCTTCAAGTCTGAATGTGACCTTTAATGGTTCAGTTTCCTTTAATGAAATTGTGGATACAGGCCATATTATGTTTCATTAGATACCACCTCCGTGAATTATTTACTTATCTTTATTATTATTTTTTTAAAAATGTTTTTATTGAGCAGCTTGTAGCAAGTAGATTCAAAACATACAACGCCCCGTGATAGGGACCGGAAAAACATGAATATCAAGATATCATTACAAGCTTTGTTTTTGTTTTGGAGACATTACGAAACAAACCCCAAGCAACAAGCCCTACACTCCCCCACCCCAATTCCCGGCACTGTAAACATTAGACCGTAAACCCAGAGTAGAGTACACCTCCCGACACATAGCAAACCTCAACATCAGACCCAGTCCCACCGCCTCAGATAGTCAGTACATAATTACAACAGGTTACTGTAAATCAGGGTTCCCTAGTAGGTACCCCGTGAGTGGAGCCCAAAAATCCTTGGGTCGCGAGGCCTCGGGCAACTCCTCCGCATAAATTCCCAATTGTTCCCTGCAGTATAACAAGTCACGGACCCATTTTTTACCTGTTGGGACAGTTTTTGCACCCCAGCATTGTGCCACCGCCCGCTTAGCAAATAAAGTAGAGACAGCTACAAGTCTCCGGTTACATGGTTTAAGTTTCTGTACCCAGCCCAGTAGGCAGACATCAGGCGCACACACCAGTTTCCAATACCACATCAGTCAGCACTCTCGTGACCTGAACCCAAAAGTAATATATTCTGTCACAATGCCAGGCGAGATGCAGAAAATCCGCATCAGCCTGCCCACACCGCACACAGCATGCGCTCTCCCCCAATCCAAATCTCCGCATTTGCAAAGGTGTGTAATATAACTGATGTAGGTATTTGAAATGTATGATGCGAAGGTTACAATTCGCCGTGAGGTGGCCAGTCTATGAACAGCAAAACTTCCAAGCATCCAGTGACAAGGAGGCGCCCAGCACAGTATTCCATTTGATATATGAAGGGCTTTTGATAGAATCACCTTCCCTCTGCGAAGCAGTGTATAATTTAGTTATCAGACCTCTACGGTCTCCCCCTGCCAGCACCGCCCGTAGTGCCAGCAATGTTCGAGGCTCAGTAGGATAGTCAGGGTAAATATCTCGGATCGCCTGCCGCACATGAACATAGGTAAACCCCAGCATCATTCCCTTGTCATGGCCATCCTGTAGGTCTGATAGCGATCGAAACCGGCCCTGCTTATATAGAGCCCCCAGCTGAGTAATCCCTACCTCCCCCAAAGCCTTCAAGGCAGCTTGCTCTTGAGCGGCGGAGATAGCCGGGTGGGCTCCAATCGGCAGCACCGGGGCGTAGAGATAGTCCAATTGCGCCCGCTTGGCAAGAGTCTTCCATGCCCACGCCGTGCAATGAACAGGGTTGATTTCAGAACGAGGCCCACCACCACCGCCCAACAATGCAGCAGCCATCAGTGGCACCGGGAGCACAGAGTCTGCATCAATAGCAGTGTGCGGCTGGAACCGCTGTGGAAAGTACCAGAAGTGTGCGAAGTGCGCCTGAGCGCACAAGTAATAGAACCGCAGGTCAGGAGCCTCTAAGCCTCCACGCACGAAAGGTTGGGTCAGCACGCTCCAGCTACAACGAGGCTTCCTGCCTCCCCAGACAAAAGACAGCAAGGCCGACTGAAGCATAGTAAACAGCGCGAGATTCAGACGGAGAGGGATATTAACAAACAAGTAGAGAAGTTTGGGCAAAATTGTCATCTTCGTGACTGCGATACGATCCGCCAGTGAAAGCGGTAACTTAGCCCAGCGCGTCGCCTGGTCAGTGATCTGAGCAAGAACACGGCCATAATTTGCAGTAATCACCACCTCTGGATCCCTGTGAAGCCATATCCCCAGGTACTTCACCGGGTCAGCCGACCACGTCAGCGGAAAGTCCATTTCTACCACACAGGTACCAGCTGTAAGCGGGAACACAGTGGACTTAGCCCAGTTAATGCTGAGGCCCGAGTATCTTTCAAACTTTACATATTCACGCAATAATGCTGGTAGATGAGTGGCAGGCTCCCAGACATATAGCAGCATGTCGTCCGCGTATAGCGACACGACTAGAGGACGCTGCCGAAAATGCAACGCTGCCTGCGCGTGCCTCTGGCGCAACTTACAAGCAAGAGGCTCCAGTGCAAGGGCAAAAAGCATGGGCAACAGGGGGCAGCCCTGCTGCGTGCCTCGGTGGATAGAGAAAGTGTCAGAGACCCAGCCATTCACCCGTATCCATGCCTCCGGCGCCAAGTACAATATCTGAATCCATTTGAGGAAGAACGGGGGCAAGCCAATGCGGAGCAGCACGGTAAACATATACCCCCACTGCAGAGAGTCGAACGCCTTAGCCGCGTCTAACAGAACGGCTACGGCCTGGAAATCCGACTCAAAATAATGTAAAGTTGCGAACACAGTACGCAGATTGTGCATCGTGGAGCAAGTGGGCACAAATCCCGACTGGTCCGGGAGTACCAGCTTGGGGACTAGGGGTTGGAGTCTACTGGCTATCATTTTTGCCAGAATTTTGGCGTCAATATTAATAATGGAAAGGGGCCTATAGGAGTCACACAAATTCGCAGCTTTATCTGGTTTCAATAGCATCACTATAAGCGCCTCCCTAAGAGTGGGTGGTAAAATACCCGAATCATAGGCCTCCGCAAAGACGTCCAGCAGCCTAGGAGCTAATTCGTCAGCATAGGCTTTATAAAACTCACTTGGGAGGCCATCCAGGCCCGCGGCCTTGCATGTAGGGAGTGACATGATGGCAAGTTTGACATCCTCAACATCGAAAGGCTGCGTGAGATATTCGCGGTGGTCGACTGACAGCCACCCAAGCGCAATATCATCGAGATATTAGCATATGTCAGCCTCCGCTGCCTGAGCCCGGTCACCATACAAATCAGAATAGAAATTCAGCACTACCCTACTAATCTCAGGAGTACTAAAGTGTGCCACCCCATCCCTGTCCTGCAGTTCAGTGATATACGCCTGACTGTGGGGTTCCGCTAACTTCTGCGCCAGTGAGCGGCTGGGCCTGCCCCCCTCCCCATAATAGTGAGCAGTGCACCATTGAGAGCGATGTACCATCTCCTGATCCACGGTTTCATTGTGTTCTGACACAAGATCCGGGATTGCGGAAAGCGTTTCCGGAACAGGATTCCGTGCATAGTCACGTTCCAAAGCAGAGTTGTCATCAGCCAATTTGCTGATTCGGCGACGCAAATCTTTAAGAACACCAGCCTGCGCACCTATACAGACCCCCCGGATCGTGACCTTGAACGCTTCCCAAAGGACCCCCGCGCTATTCACAGTGCCCTCATTTTCCTTAAAGTAATTGTGAATCGCCTCCCCAATCGTGCATTTAAAAACATGGTCCATCAAAGACGCCTGTTGCAGTCGCCACATGAACGGGGGCCTCTCGCACTCAGGTACACTTAACTCAAGCAGCACAGGAGAGTGATCGGACAATGTCTTAGCCAAGTGACGCACTTCACCCACCCAGGTGCACGCAACCTCAGACAAAAGCCAATAGTCCAAACGGGACCACGTACCATGCACAGTGGAGATGAAGGTGCTCTCTCTCACCTCCGGATGCCGCAAGCGCCAGACGTCCTGCAAATTCCCAGCCTCCAACAGCCCCAAGAGAGCGTCAGTAGACTGCCTATGTCTAGCGACGCCAGGCCCCAACTGTCAACCGTCACATCCAGGCAAGTGTTAAAATCACCCCCCCATAGAATTTCAGCCGGAGGGAAGTCGGAGATACGACGCCAAACGTCCGCAAAAAAAGAATGATCATCTGTGTTTGGGCCATATATATTGACCATTAAGACATTCACACCCCCCAGCTTACCATGCACCAGGGCCACCCAGCCCTGCTCGTCTGTCTCTGAGCGGAGAACCGTAAAGGGAACCCCCTTTTTAACAAGAATCATCACCCCCCGGGAGTAGGGGAGTAGGAGGAGGCCACCCTCACCCCCGCCCATCGCTTGCCCACATTAGACTCAGATAGCTTTGTGAGGTGGGTTTCTTGTAAAAAGGCGACCTGGACATCCCACCTGTCGAGGCACGCCATAACAGAACGGATTTTCTTGGGACTGTTTAAGCCACGCACGTTCCAGGTGAGTAACTTTATATTACCACCCATACAGTGCAATCAACCTAAAGAGGAGTACATGTGAGAGATCGAGCATCAAGAGCGTGCCGCCCGGGTTCAAATACAGTGCAGTAAAAAAGTGCCAACAATACCCCACCCTCCCCTCGCTGACCCCCCACCCACTTTGGCGAACCCAACTAGCCAAAGCCATCCTAACCCAGGTGAAACATACCCCAACATACACAACAAAAGCTCGCATGATTTGGGGAACTCCCATATGGGGGGCGTCAGAGTGCTACTATTCTCCCACCAGGTAGGAGGTGGCTGATCAGGTCTAGTACTTGTGCAAGGATAGAAAAACCTTATATGGAAACATATTGCATCAAATATACTCATCATGTATGCTCTAGTCCACTACAACAGCTCTAGAAGAAAAACGACAGTGCAGCCTCGTGCGGGACCACCGGGCTTCCCCCACATATAGGGTGGCCAGCAGAAAGACAGTTAGGCAGCACATGGTCATTCACTGCTCCTCCTCATCGAGATCAGCCGGGGCCTCACGTCTCCGCCGTTTCAGCTTCTTGGCATGTTCCATAGCCGCCTTAGGAGTAGTGAAGATTTTAAAGTCTCCCTCAGGGCCAACCCTTAGTCGAGCAGGATAGAGCATGGCATAGGGGATGCCCTCAGATTGCAGAAACTTCTTAACGGTGCCATACTCCCGACGCGCAGACTGGACTGCGACAGTAAAGTCAGGGAAGAAGGACAGCGTGTTCCCCTGGTGGTCGATAGTGCCCTTTTCTCTAGCAAGCCGTAAGACGACATCCCGGTCCCTATAATTTAATAACCGAGCAATTATAGGTCGAGGTGGAGCGCCAGGTGCAGGCCGCGCAGCCAGAGAGCGATGGGCCCGCTCAACAATAAAAATGGATGACAGGTGCTCAGAACCAAAGATGTCTTTAATCAGAGTCTCAACAAAGGTTTCCATCCTGCCGGTGTTTGTGGATTCCGGCAGGCCCGTGATTCTAATGTTGTTCCGGCGAGACCGGGCCTCCAAGTCCTCGTTCTTCACCTGGATAAGCGCAAGAACTTTCTCCATATTAAGAGCCTTGCCAGCAGCCTCACTAAGCCCATCCTCTGTAGCAGAGGCCCTTTGCTCGACCTCACCCATTCTAGTGTTCTGTTTTTCATGTTGGGCAGACATGTGATCAAATCTATGATTCATGGCAGACATATTTCCCTCAATGGATTGGAGACTTTTCTGCATGGCTAATAGGGTCGATTCCAACATTGATGGGCCATCACTTTGGGCGTCCGCCTCTGAATCAGAGGCAGCTTTTTGTGGCACCTTACTGGTTTTGCGCGCCTCAAACGTGAGGCGAGGCTGGGATTTGTCCGTTCTGCCCATAGTGAAGGATAGACAGGCCCAAGGGGGATCAGCAACCGTGCAGCGGGGCTGAACAAAAACGAGAGCTCAGAGCACAGCTATATATGACCAAGAACAGCAATCTGGCACCAGTGCTCCAAATAGGGCCCGCTGCACCAACGCTTCAGTTCAACCAGGAGAAAGGACCTGCCCATGCGCCCCTCCTGACCGAGGCACACTACTCCAGGGTGCCGCGGAGCTGGTTACTTTGCGAGCAGACTATGAGGCACCTGTTCCCCCACCATGCCACACAAGATGCCACCAATCTGTATCGACAGCCGATCCAAAGGCCCAGCCACCAAGGGGTAGAGAAGCCCACCACGTGCACAGCCGGTCAATGATGTTATAGGCGGCAAAGTCAAACGCTAGTCTCAGACCCACAAGAGAGAGCCAAGAGCCCCGTTAACTCCAGTCCAGGAATGCAAACTGTAGGCTGGCGTTTGAGGGTAGTCCAGCAGTAGTAGATCACTGCTAGTAGTGGCTAGACAGCAGGCCCACGACAATTTCGACCACGCCACCACCCTGAGAAGAGCTAGTTGCCGGAGTGGCGTGCTAGTGCACAAGAAGAAAGCTTTAGCGGCCCTCTACGCCGGCAGGCCCCAAACACCAAGCGCCCACCGGGCTCCAGTGCCACAGCAACACCTCACAGACGTGCAGGCAGGAGATGGTTAAGACAGTCACAAAAGACAAACCGCTCCACAGCGCAAGGGAGAGAGAGAGGCCGACGCAGTGGGGGCCCGCTCAGGTCAGGGTCCGATCCAGCCGTGCAATATGCGCCCGCAGGCCCCAGCCGTCACACGCGCATCCGAAGGCCACAGCTCGCAGGCCGCAGTTACGCACCGAGGCCCACACCCGCCTCCACAGCTGCAGGCCCAAGCGCGGCCGCACCCCCACTCACCGCAACCTACAGGGCAACGCGGTCCAGCTTCAGCGGCAGGCAAGGAGCGCTCCGGCTCCGCCAGTGAGATCGGGCCGTCCCACCGCTCCGCAGCTCGGCAGGGGCCTCAGCTTCCACTCGCGCGGTGACAGTCACCCTCCGGCCATACACTCCGCTGCTCAGCGTCCAGACTCCAATGATACTCGGGCATCCAGGGCACAATCACAGCGCCCGTGCAGCGATCGCAGTGTGCCTCGGTCTCGCGGCGAAGCAACGATGAAGCGCAGCTCACTGCTGCGTTATAGCGGCCGCCATCTTGCGCACACGTCTGTCAGTCCGCCCAGACGGAGCCTCGGCAGTTTTCCTGCAGATTTAGCGGCCAGCAACAACACCACTCCGCTCAGCAATGCAGCGCCCTGCCGTCCCGTAGTGTTTTTTAAACGTGATGCGACAATTTGAAGCAGATAATGGGCGGATTAGGGATCAGCTGGACAGAGCTGCACTAGGGAGCAGCCATCTTGTCAGGCGCCCTCTAGCGCCCCCCGAACGTATCTTTATTATTAACAGCAGATATTTGGATAAGGAAAAAGCTTGCCTATTCATGACATTGCTGAACCAACAAGATGTCTGTGCCTCCATGAGGTGACAGCTTCTCGCAAAATTACTGGGAAGTAACCTGCTTATCAGCCACTACCTCGAAAATAATAAAAACACAATGGCTTGCTTCTGTTTGCCATTTGACGCAAAGGATGCCGCTGTTGGCCTGAAAGCTAGCCTTATGCTGCTAACAATTTGTGAGTGAGATGCGCCACTGTTTAGCTCGATTACATCTGGCGACGAGAAGTAACATGTAAGCGTTTTCTGGGCTTTTATGCAAATTAACTAGCGAGTAGGCCACAGGACAGATAGATAAATGCATGGGCTGAGCAATAGTGGGAGTGTGACTGAGTAAGGAGGGTGCAGAAGGCTGGTGGGAGTATACATAGAGAGGGCACACAGCTATGCTTACAGGTATTTTTTTCTTGCTGAGCGGGGGCCCCTCTCCTCATTGTCTCTGCCTAAAGGAATAACAATGGTTTATTCAGATTGCTCGGGCGATTGGCCCTTTGGCCATTCTATAAATTGAAACTAAAAGCCGGAGCCTTCTTCAGTGTTCTGCTAATCTTATTGGGCACGCACTGACAAGTAAACAATGCATTTAAAGAACGCCATCTTCCCCCTGTGGGATTCTGATTATTACTGAGTTGTTGAATACTTAATGAGGAAGGATGTTGCGGGCCCTAAGGTATGGCCTCTTAATGATAAGACTTTTTTTTTTATTAAATGAACTTTAATTACTTCATAATTAGTCCCTCTATAGGCAGTGACGGGGATGCAGATAGGCCTCGTCACATGCTTAAGGCCAAATCGAGTTGTGTGCTCTTTCCTGATTAGAAACGTGAAGTAGAAACAAGGAGCAGGGTCCGGGGCAATGGACAGCAGGACACTCCTGTTGGACCAGAGGGAAGGTGAGCAATGGTTTATTTAGGATCGTTGTTCCTCATGAAAACAACCCATCATCGAGGCACATTGTTGAGAAACGATCTCATTCTTTTTTGTATCAGAAAATAATGTTCATTGTGAAGCTTCTTACAACAACTACTAGTGTTTTCAAAGTTCCTACATCACCGAACCATGTGGCAGTTGTGAACAATGCAGTCTATCTTATAAAAGCCTTGAAGAATAACTAAAAGTGTGCCTCTATTGTTTGAGATAATTTCTATAGTTGTGTACACTGTCAATGATGTTGGGCAATTATCTTCTCCTGCGTCTCCTCTCGCCTACACAATTAGGGTCCTATTCACAAAGACAGTTTGGAATTGGAGCATGTAAAAAAAAATAATAATACTTCTGTGGTACTCCTTTACATGCCTTTGTGAATTGGCCTCAAAACATGTAAATTGGGAGCAAAATGGGAATATTCCAGGAATATTCGTGTTGTTGGTACAAAAAAAGGGGACAATGCCCTCTTTGCACTTTCACTAATGCGGAGTTGGATGGTTCAGGGTCGATTCATAAAGGCACGTGGGAGTATGTAAAAGTGTACTCCCGTAAACTACTCCCTGGACGCATAATGTTTTTGTGGATTTGCCTCGCAATGCTTATTTTGTCTCCCTTTCTGAGGTCGACGTAGGCGAGAACTGAGGGGCACGGTGTGTCCATACTTTTTAAATTGACAAAAACAGTTCCCCTAAATTATGTAACAAGGCAATCGAATCGTCCCATGATGGTTCATTCCGACATTGCATGAGCCTCGGCTGAAGTGGAAGGGAGGGAGTCTCTTGCGCACTGAAGCCGAGGGAGTGCCAGACAGATGCACAAGAAACAAGCTTTTTTTGCCAGGCTGCCTGCTGCGTGAAGGAAATGTAAATGTGCATATTTGATTAATCTGTAAATGTAAAGGCTGCTTGGAAGCCAATATTGACTTTAATTGATGGAGTCACTTGAAGCTTAGCGATGACAACAAAGAAATATTCTTTTTAAGAGCTGTTGTAAGGTGACCAGCTGAGCTGCGGAGTGGGTGTTTAAAATGGACAGTTATAAACAATATTTGCCTTGGTTACAGTCTGCATATTAGTCAGATCTATATTTTGGAAGCATTTATTTTAAAGCGAAATCTTTTGTGCACTTTGTGGCAGCCTATCTTATACTGTGTGTAATGCACTTTTAAAATAATGATGTACATATTCACAGTGCTTTCTGTCACAGGCTTAGACCTGATAACACTAAAAACACACAAGGCACTAATCCCAACTGCATCAACCAGAATTCTATTCTGTGGCTCTCTGGTTACATACACAGATATCTGCAGTGATTGAGTTAACCAATTGAGGTTTATTTTTCATTTAGGATGAGTGTTGTTTCATAAGCAGTTACCTGAAGATCAAAGAACAAAAAAAATAGTCCAGAATATTTTGGCCACAGCTTCAATCCTGCCCCCATGCTCACTGACCCCGCCCTTTGCTCTCAGGATCATCGTTCACATACTTTTTTTAATGCGCTTCGTCTGCTGGTCCCTATATAATTTGCAGTGGCGGCCGGTAATTTTAGGAGGGAGGGGGGGACGGGACGGGACACCCACATTCACACTAACTCAAACCCATGCATTCACACACACGCGCGCACACACATCCATTCACAACACTCATTACCAAATATTCAAACATACATGCACACATGAACCAAACATTAATTAAAAAATAAAATCACACTTACCTGCAGCTCTGCCTCAAAGGTCCCAGGAGGGTTGGGACTGTTGCCTTCCCTCATTGGCTGACCCTAGCCAATGAGGGAAGGCAGCAGTCCCAACCTCGTCCCAGAGTGGGATGGGGTCAGTGAGACAGCTGACCCCACCCCACTCTATGACGAGGCGTCACTGATTGACACTCGGCCCTGGGCACTTCAGGGCGTAAAACTGAAGCGCCCAGGCTCAAGGCAATGAGTGACACTTCCCCTTGCCACAAGGGGGAGGGCCTCGAGGACCTTTGCTGAGCTGAGGAGGTCACGCCCACAGGAGCTGTGACTTCCTCAGCCCAGCAAAGTTTAGCTCAGGCAGCAAGGAGCCTGCGCATTTAGCGCATGTCTAGCTCCTAGCTGCCTGACCTGAAAATGAAGAGTGTCTGTCAGGCTGACCTTTGCTCAGCCTGAAAAACGCTCTTCTTGAGGGGCAAAAGGTGAGGGGGCATGGCCCCTCAGCCCCTATGGACAGGCCATGATATAGATGTATGTTATGTAAATCACCCTGTATAACCTACTCTGTCATAGTTTTAGATCTGACTCACACTATAAAGGTGTTTATATGTGAACAAATAAATATATATTTTAAAGGGCTTCAAATTGCCTAATGCTATCAGTACTGCCTAGAATCAATCCTATTTTTTTTGCCAACAGCTCTCTGTTTATTTTGGGAACCTAGGCTCACTTTCTTGACCATTGTAAATTTGTCCCCACTTTGATAAATACTTTAAAATAAAAAACAAAACTGACAAGAAGGTGCTCCTAGTGACATGGGCTGGCAGGTCTTCTTTTAGTTACCTTTCCACTGGTTTAAGTACGAGGGTTATTGGTCCATGTCCAACTCACTGAGCCACAGGAAGCAAAGTGAACCTGTCTGATAATGCTCAATAAGGATGAAACCAGTTTAGGGTTGCTCGTATTTCGTTCAGAGATGACTTGCCCGGACCGTTCATTTCCAGCCATCTCCTGTGGGGCGCGGAGGGGCAAAACTGAGGTGCATGTGGCATGTGGTTGGTCCCTGTTTGTAGTGGGACAGACAAGCTAGACGTTTTGTTCTGTCCAAGTTCAGTCTAATGGCATGTATTCTATGTTAAGACATCACTTTCACATGCATTCATCTCTTAGTTTATTTCATCCTCTTATTTCTAAACTTGATCATTACAGTCTCTAAACATTGAATAGAAAGTGAAAAGGCAATAGGCCCCTGATTCAGTAATTTATTCTATATCATGATGCATGGGATGGTTGAACAGACACAACATAAAATAACCCTGCTTAGTACGCAATAAGTATATCCATTATATTTTCTGATATTTTATATTTACAAGAGATAGAATTCATTTGTTGAATTTTAATTTATGTTCTGTGAAATAAATTAAATGTCAGCCAAAACCACATTTTAATACTCAGGTAACATTTCCAAAATACGAAATTATAAAATAAATTACTTTAGTTAGGGTGACTATCTCAAACCAGGTAATTATGGATTCTGTCCCGCCCCAAAGCTTTCTCCTCCAAATCATTGTTTTCATGTGTAGTTGTCTAATTAGTTCAATGGAAGCTAAACAGGACCACCCAGAATGCATTAGCTGTAAATGAAAGTACTGAACAGGAACCAGCATTAATATTGGCCTGGAGGGAGGTGGTCACTCTACACACCAAACAATTTAATTGTTTTAGTGTGTAAGAAGAGTTAGAAAAATGATATGCAATAAAAATAATCTTTACTTAAATTCATTTACAGAACAAAAAGTTCTCATTCCTTACTTCTATGATGCAGCAGCTTTCTTTTACAGCATCACTGGACCTGCTGATATTGAGGATTAGAAGAGCAAAAGTGTGCAGAGTCAGTCTTTTGGGGGCACTCTCTCATGTCATAGTATAAATCTGATTAAAACAACTCTGCTTGATCTTTTACATGGCATATCACACATCAATATTAATTCTATGTTAGATACGCCCCTGATCTATGCATTCTGAATAGTATGTACTGTTGGCCTTAATGCTTTGGCAGAATATAACAACAATATGGGTAATAACATATTCTTAAACTAGTGTGGATAGTGAAGAAAGGGCTTTGCCATATCAGAAAAGTTTGCAAAGCAATTGATCTCCAAGGTTGGCTCATCCACTAGGCCGTTCGAATGTCGCTTCGCATCTTTTTTTTTACACTAATGTCACCTGCATTCCAAAATGGGAGTAAAGCAGATCCCGATTGTCACTTTACTAAAACAATTGAGATGTTATCAGTTTCTCTTTGGTGAAACCTTGGAAAGATGGGCTGATTATCACAGAGGCACAGAAGTCCTACTCCTGCGATGGAGATGCGGATAAGGCTATTCTGCATGGTATCCTTCAATGACCTAGGAGATGCATTGTTTGAAATAAAAGATTAAACAACATCACAACAAATGTATTTTAATAGAATATAAACCGAGGTAGTCCTTGATGGAACCTCAGGACTTCTTATACTGCCCAATTGAATGTGCTAAAGTGACACTGAAGGTACCCAGTGCATATTAATGATGGAATTTCTATTTAATTAAAGAAGTGCAACATGATTTCAAAGAGCCATTCATCACCAATTGTTTAAATTATTTTTGTATTTGAAATTACATGCAAGTCATTAGAGATATTGCTTTAAGAATGCTGCATGTACTTTTACACTGAAAAGATCCAAATGCAATGTCTTTATGAGCATTTCCCAATCCTGACCTCCAACGCGTGTGCTGGTGGTTCTCCACGAATGAAACATTAAAGGTGTCATCAAGATTCATTGACAGGAGACTAACCAAGGCCATCTTCTACCCTCACCCAAAAACTACAGAGCTGGTCTGCAAATGGAGTGTTGTGGGATATAGACTTGCCGCCCTTCTTTGGTGTGTATCATTTCAAACACAGCACATCCTTTTCACTACGGCCAAATTGTTAGACCCGACCAATTTTGCAGTTTTTCGTCCCCCATCTGGTTTTTTATACATCAGGTTGATGGTTATAAATAATACATCATTCGATTACACTATTGCAGAAATGGTGTTTAGAACTGGGAATTTGCATTGGAAAAAGATTATTTACAAGAGAGTGAGGTTGCGTGAAGCGTGTTTGAACAATGTATATATCCGATCCAGATAGGACATTGTATTGGAGAATCATATGGTAAAAATGATTCCACACCATTTGGATGTAAGCGTGTGCATGGGGAATGCATAAGTGACTATACTGTACTATATTCAGAGTTTGTAAAAACTGGGCATTTCATGGCAATAGGAGCACTGGCACGGCGTAGGGTTCATCCACTCTGTCCTCTACTGTGAGCCTCTTTTGCTGATGTGCAGAGATTCCCAGCCTCCCAGATCCCTTCTAGGAAGTCAATCCTGCCCAATGAGTTTCCAAACACACCACCCTAGCCTCTTGCATTGTTTTCTGTTGTCCATGTTGTTCACCCACACCAAATGCCAGTACCCTCAGAAGCACCCCGCTGAGGGCTACAAAGTGGCGGCCGGTAAAGTATGGCGGGGGCCGGGAGGTTTTGAATAAAAATAAGAAAAATCACTTACCTGACCTCGCTGCCGTCTCGCCATCGCCGCATCTCTCCCAGGTCGAGTGAATCTCTTTCCGGGACCTGGAAGCACCCAGGCTCCCTACAGCCAATGACACGCTACAATGCAGCGTTGTGATTGGTAAGCACCCAGGCTCCGCTGAGCCAATCACAACGATGCAATGCAGCATTGGGATTGGTCTGAGTGCTATGGTTCGGTGCTCAGCCAGGGTATGGGGGCCTGGGCATGTTCTCCCTGCAGGCTGTAATGCAGCCTGCAGGGAGGACATGCGAAGTGTGCATGAATGTTGGGCCGGCCGGAGAGGGCCAATCAAACATTCATGCACACTTTAGAGAGTGCACAACCACTTCTACTCCCCGACGTCAGGGGAGCCAAGCCCTGCCCTGCCTTAGTCTGACCATACGAAAAATAAAATGATAATAACTTCAGTTATTATCATTTAATTTTTTCGTTTACACTGCTCCGTGTGCAGTGCGGCGACGCTACTCCGCCTTAGCGGAGGAGCTGCCACTGGCCACAAGCTGTCCTTGCTCTCCTCCACATTATCTGCTAGTGATGCATAGGTGGGGAGAGCCCCCTCCTTTCCATTTCCTGCTCTGAATCCCCCATACTGGAACTTTGTGGTGCAGGAAATAATATGAGCTGGTTGTGCATACCTAGTCGGATGAAAAGAGAAAGCCGCGGCTGCTGCACAAAGCTGATAGTTCCCTATTTTCACCAATTGCATGATCACAGGTCTTAGGTTTTCCCACACACATAAAGGTGTATTGTATTGTGTCCTCAAAGTAGCTCCCACAGCTGCGAGTCAGCCTTGGCAGTGTCCTGGAAATTGGATTGTCACAGAGAGGTGCCAAAATATTATTGAGTCAGTCGTTCCAGCTAGTAGTGCTGTAAGGACTGGTGTTATAGGGCCAGCAATGCCAACTGTGATGCATCCCAATACCTTGTATGTTCTTGTCAGCTCCATGCTGCTTTGAAGATCTGACAGATTTCTGTCGCAGAGCAGGTCACTTGAAAAGGATGTTACTCCACTATTTATTTAGATCTCAGTTTTGACAAAAGCTAACAGCAACAAAATTATACACTAAATGTAATTTGGCACGGACCTCCAAATCTGTAATCAGTTTTTAAAAGCCTACTTCATTTATTTTTCATTTGAAACATACATTATTCTCTATCTAAAACAAAAGCTGAAATCTACAGATAGATGCATACTTTATCTGAGGCCCTTTTGACGCACACCACATTTCTGCCAGAGCCAGTTTAGTGAGACGCTTCCTGGAAGATATTTATGCTTAAAGTACAAAGAAAACACACACAGCAGTCAGTACTCAGGAGAAACGACAGGAAAGCACTCTGTAAATATTTGTTAACAAATAGGCCAGCAGGGACCAGCCACACAACAGATTGGGAGTCTCTGCTGCCCTACAAAGCTTCTAGAGATAGTTTTAGCAGAAGGCACTAGTTTACCTTTAAAGTGGTTTAGGCTCAATTGATCATTAGTGGGAAGGTCTGAAGGGGAACAACACAAAGTACTCTGTGAGGATTTCGCTGCCAGATCCCATTACACAATTTGTCTAATACACATAATCTAGAGTACAGAAAATCATAACATATATTAGAACATTGGAATGTTGGGAGCTCCATTGAAGACAATGGAGTAGCTCTGGGCTTATAATGGCTGGTATAAGCCCAGCACTCCAACATTCCACTGTTTGTCTTTTTGTTTCTCCATTTTTAATTTAGAACATTCTACCCTTAGTGGGTGGAATGTTCGAATAGTCCTTTAGCCTCTTCTGCCTCAGGCTATACCAGTTGTTAAAGGCCCTCTCCTCGCTATAGCCCCGCCTGCGGCTCGGGCCTATAACTCAGGATCAGGGTCTTTAACAACTGGTATAGCCCTCGGCAGCGGGCTATAAGGCTATATTAGAATATGAAAATATTAAGAGCTCCACTGAAGACAATGGAGGGGCTCATGGCTAATAATGGCTGATGGAGGAGTTCTGCTCGAACATTCCAATGGCTGTCGTTCTTTTTTTCCTTTTTCAATTTAGAACATTACACCCTCAGTGGATGGAATGTTCTAATAGCATCATAGCCTTTCTGCCACAGACTATACCAGTTGTTAAAGTTCCTCTCTTCGTTATAGGCCCTTGCCTGTGTTACCGGGCCTCTAACTTGGGTTCAGGATGTTAACAACTGGTATAGTCCTCAGCAGTGAGCTATACGGCTATATTAACATGTTTAAGCGTTTTGTATAATTTAATAAAAATAGTACCATTATACTTGTCCTAGTCTGTTAATATGGTATATATTAAACTTTCTAAATTAAATGTTAATTAACTTCCCTAACGTTGAAACAATGGGTAAGCTTTTCATAGGACTTTTGTGTCTCAATGAGATTATTGTGATAGTAATAGAATTCTATGTTCTGTTAGTTGCAAAATGCATACTGCTTTATAAGGAAATAAAAACTACATTGAAGCAATTGTTTAATTTTCACTCGCATACACTATTAAACGAGTTTTCAAAGTATCATCCAAAACCAAATTCCCTATGTTGTAGATTTGGTTGTATTTATGGGGACGACACTTTGTTGAAGGATGCAACAGTACATTAAAAAGAGGTAGCTTCTGAAGTTTTAGGAGCCTGCAACGTTTCCCAAGGCACTGTTTACCAGGAGAGCTATGATCCCTTATATACAAACATTTTTTGTGGACGTTTCAAAAATTATGAAACAAATTATTCCTTTCATAGCTTGATATTCTCGTCATGTAAACCTGCTCACTAAGGATAAAACAATGTTTGTTTTGTATGTATGAATCACCCACGCAATAATTTAATTAAATGAAGCGAAAAACTTAAAGATTCACACCAAGGTAAAAATATTAAATAAGGAAAATAAGAAAATAAAGCACAAATCGTCTTTGTATTAAAGACATAAATCCAAAATGCTTTTGCTATCAAACATGCCCAACAGAAGCAAGCAATGCATCAAGTGTTTACACCAGGCGATGTGAACCCAAGTGTCTTTATAGAAACTAGTGGGCTGGGAGATGTCTGTTACCTGAGTGATTCAACCTCTCTCTCTCTATGGTGATGTTTCTGGCTTAAAGATGTGTAGGATGTGAGTCAGGCAGTAATAGCAGAAATTAAATCTTCATGCTTGTTATGAAAAAAATGATTTCTCGTTGGTGCTTGAAGACTGGTCCTATAGGCTTCTGTTCTCTTGAAGTCAGATGTCGATGTTCCTTACTACTAGTCCACAGTCCTTCTAGCAGCACAACAGTTAACTGGGGTGCTGTGAAGCGATCAGAAACACAGCTTCTGCCGACTCTCCAGGACTGGAATCGGTGTCTCCCAGATACTGGGATCAGGACTTTGTGTGCAAGGATGGAGACTGAGGTGGGGTGACTCTCACAATGTTCTTCTAACTATCAGCAACTATTCTAGTCAATTAGACAAGAAAGATTTTCTCAGTAAGGTTCAGGCATGTTCTGAAAGGGAATTGGGGCAAGCATAGGGTTGATCAAGGAAGACCTAGAATGCCATTGCCAGGTGATACAAACCTAATCCCTAAAACAGTTCTCAATCTTGAGTCTCATATTTTGTTAAATTGTGATGTAGCCCTGTCCTAGGAGAAGAATATGAAGTACCAGAAGTGAAATTCATACAAAATTATTTGCAGCTGAAAATCCAACATAGGTGAGTTCAGCCCAGTGGCTATGGTGCTTGTTAGATCTGGCCCTTTTTGCTGGTTTATCCCCAAACATTTTGCCTTTTGCCTCCAATTTTTCTGACCCAGTTTTTGTTGGCTATAGGTTTTGGGCACTCTACCACTGCTGATCAGTGCTAAAGTGGATATGCTCTCTGTAAATTGTGATTATGATTGGTTAGACTTTATTGGCGTATTTGATTTGCTGGTAAGTCCCTAGTAAAGTGCACTGAGTGTGCCAGGGCCTGTAAATCAAATGCTACTAGTGGGCATGCAGCACTGGTTGTGCCACCCACATGAATAGCCCTGTAAATGTGTCTTAGACCTACCACTGTAATGTCTACGCACACAGTTTTAAACTGACATGTTGACCTTGCAAGTGAACCCACTTACCAGGTCCTAAACATCCCTTTAATTACATGTAAGGCACTCCTAAGAAAGGCCCAAGGTACCCCATGGCCATGGTGCAGCGTATGTGAAAGGTAGGACGTGTACTGGAGTGTTTTACATGTCCTGATAGTGAAATACTGTGTATTTCATTTTTCACTGTTGAAAAGCTGTCTGTCCCTTAGGCTATCATTGGAGCTGCACTGTAACATTTTACATGTGTAACTTTCCATTGGGACAAGATAGAAAAATGGAGTTTAGGCTCTCTAAACTCAGAATTTAATAACACACCTTTTAGTGAAGGTGGTTTTTAAATTGTGTGTTTGAAAATGCCACTTTTAGAAGTGGGGATTTTCTTGCTTCACCATTCTGTGTGCCTCTGCCTGTTTGTGTATTCACCGTCTGGTTTTGGAGCGACAGGAGCTGGGTATGTGCATTCACTCTAGACAGTCACAAGGGGGGTTGAGGTGTGCCCTGCCTTGCCTGGGTGACTCATAGCCAGGCTGAATTGACCTTGTCTAAATTTAGAGTGGTGGGAGGGGTTTTCACTAGCACCTGAATGGGCTGTGTCTCCTTTGTACAATGCTGTCTCCACCTCCTACAGTCAGGCTGGACCAAGGAGGACAGGACTAGTTTGGACTGGGCTCTGAGACCCTTGCCACAAAGAGATCAATGAGAAAATGGGGTATAAGTATTGGACCTAAAACACCAAGACTTTAGATTACTTCTGGAAACAAGAGGACCCTGCCAAGAAGAAGAGTTGAAGAGCTGTGTGAGGAGTGCTGCTTTTTCTTTGTGAGGGGTGGGTTAGCCTGCAGTTGCTGCTTCTGTCTGTGGCAGAGGAAAAGGACTGACTCTTTTCGCCCGGCTGTAGTATCCTGCTTGTGAAGAATTGCCATGGGCTTGTGTGTGCTTTCCTCCTGTTACAAGTCTCAGGAAGACAAAAGACTTCACCAGATTGTTGCTGGATCCCAAAATAAACCTGCCTGTTAGGAGAGCTTAAGAGGTGCGTGAGGAGCGCTGCCCCTGCTGTGTGAGGGGTGGGTTGGCCTGCAGTTGCTGCTCCTGTCTAAGGCAGACAAAGTACTAGACTGCCCTTCACCCTTTTATTGTAAAGGAAAGCATGATTTGGGAGCTCCCTTGTGCTTTATGTATTTGGGAGTTTCCTTGCGTTTCCACTCATGGAAACCTCCTGGTGCTGCACTCCTTGGAAGCTTCCATGAGCGTTAATCCTTCTGCTCAAGATCTGGGCTGAGCCCCCCACCCCCCGAAGGTGCAAAACCCAAGGTTGGAGAAGATATCTGACAGCAAGCGTGGCTGCTCGTCAGCGGAGCAAGCGCCAAGGCGTGCCCAAGCATTGTCTAGGAACCAGCACTGTGGTGAGGTCTCCAGCAGTTCCCGGCAAAGACCACGGAAGGTGCCGTGGTTCCAGCAGGGTCAGAAAAGGGAAGCCTTGTCGACCGTGGCACCGCTCAGTACGGGATCCAGCGCCGCCAAGAAGACGCCCCGGTATGAGGCACAGCGGGGACCCTTTCTGTGTACAGGAGCCTCACCTCTGCTCGTGCCGCCACACCAGCCACACCGGGATGACGTGCTGTGCACCAGCAAACGAGCGGGTCCATGTGAGCTCCCCCACCCCTCCCCCTCTGCAGAATTCTGTTGGGGGCATTTCCTTCCTTATTGGCCGCACTCGCTGTGATCAACGGGCGGGTGGCCTGATAACCTGCAAGAGCAGCATCGCACCAGAACAGTGTGCTCGGGTGGACAGTGACTCCAAGTTGCTTATAAAATGTGGTAATCCTGGTATTTTCACTCACTGCACATTGTGCTTGATGATGGTGATACATGTTATTTTTCTCCTTCGGAAGACAGTATAACAAGTGTCCTTTTTGGAGGCCCTGAAGATATCTGATTACAAGCGTGGCTGCTCGTCAGCGGAGCAAGCGCCAAGGCGTGCCCAAGCATTGCCTAGGAACCAGCACTGTGGTGAGGTCTCCAGCAGTGCCTGGCAAAGCCCACGGAAGCTGCTGTGGTTCTAGCAGGGTCAGAAAGGGGAAGCCTTGTCGACCGTGGCACCGCTCAGTACGGGATCCAGCGCCACCGAGAAGATGCCCCGGTATGAGGCACAGCGGGGATCCTTTCTGTGTACAGGAGCCTCACCTCTGCTCGCGCCGCTGCACCGGGATGACATGCTGTGCACCAGCAAAGGAGCAGGTCCATGTGAACTCCCCCGCCCCCTCTGCAGAATTCTGTTGGGGGCATTTCCTTCCTTATTGGCCGTATCGCTGTGGTCAACGGGCGGGTGGCCTGATAACCTGCAAGAGCAGCATTGCACCAGAATGGTGTGCTCGGGTGGACAGTGATTCCAAGTTGCTTATAAAATGTGGTAATCCTGGTATTTTCACTCACTGCACATTGTGCTTGATGATGGTGATACATGTTATTTTTCTTCTTCGGAAGACAGTATAACAAGTGTCCTTTTTGGAGGCCCTTTCTATTATGTGCAGTTGAAGTAATTTTATGATATAAGCAACCTAAAAGTGTTTACTACAATGCTCTGTTATGAGTATGAGAATCGCCTAGCTGGCAAACTGATTGTGATTTATGTGATTGTGGTCTTTGTGTTTTATATACAATATATGAGATATTTTTATATAACCTTGTGTAGAGTCTCTTTTGTGCTGTGTGTAGTGTGTCACTGGTGTGTGTGTGTGTTGCGCAAACGCTTTACACATTGCCTCTGGGATAAGCCTGACTGCTCTGCCAAGCTACCAAGGGGGTGAGCAGGGGTTATCTTGGGTCTGTAACTCCCTTACCCGACTAGAAAGGTGGGTTCTACCTGGTATGGTGCCCACCGTAGCCGAACCAGAAACTCCATTTATAACAGTGCCCGATACTGCAATCCATCTACCCCCAACACTAGCCAGATAAGCTTCTTCTGAAATGATTTCAAAACGAATGTGACTGTATATTCGAACCTTTCAGGCCACATTACCTGCAAAATTCTAATTTAAATAAAATTCCGCTGCCACCATTACTAGCAGACAAGATATGAATTAATTTAAATTTATACTTATGAGAGATGAGTGCTACAAGAAAGGATTTTATTGGAGAGGATAAATGTTAAATCTATATGACACGCTTAGGAAACATTTAGTTTATCTATTTCAAGTATTTCTATAGCACAGACCTAGCTGTAAGGACAATGGAGCGATTTGAATCAAACTGAGGATAATATCCTCCTCCACTATTCCGCCTCTGAGGCAAAATACAGGATGATGCACACGTTCACTGTTACCTTACAATTGTTTAGTAATTCACATTTGCACATACTCCAGTGTCAGCCTGAAGAGCTAACAGATAGTCAGCTCATTTTTCTAGTAGTTGAGCAACATTTGCAGAAGAAAGGCACACCATTTTAACAGAACAAAGGAAGCTAAGGTGACCCAGGCAAGTTCATACTTTCCAATAAAACATAGTCCCATTGTATATTGTGAAATGTTGGCCTCCTTAATGAAGGGCATGTATATAGGTTTTTTTCTCTAGTACCTAGAAAAGATAAAATCTACACACAAAGGTCGATCTAAACCTGATTATTTCCACAAGTATTGAGTGAACACGAAACTTAATAGTTAGCTGGGAAAGTGCAAATGTATTAAATATTTTACTCTTCACTTAGACTGAACTCTGAGTCTCTCCACTGCCACACTATTTAAGAAGGTACTGGTGAATTCTCATATAGAGGTAAAGTGATTAGGTACACATGCAAATGAGGATCTAAAATAAGCAGCTAACCTTTTCTGTGCCTTTAATTGAGTTTTCTCCTTTTGGACTTGCAGGGCCATTGCGTTTCCTTTCCCAGACAGAGTCAGTCACAGCCTTCTTGGGGGACACAGCTTTGCTGAAATGTGAAGTGGTCGGGGAACCAATGCCCACTGTGTCCTGGCAGAAGGACCAGGAGGATATGATCTTCAGCCCAGATGACACGCGATTGGTTGTCTTGCCGTCTGGAGCATTACAAATCAGCAGAATTCAGGCAGGAGACAGTGGGAGCTATCGATGTCTGGCAAAAAATCCTGGCAGCTCAAGGACTGGAAATGAAGCGGAGGTTCGAATTTTGTCAGGTAATATTTGGTTAATGAAGCTAAATATGTGCCTATCTCTTTGAAAGCCATTGTTCATTCAAATTTGTTTCCTTTTTAGATTGTGGAAAGAGTGCAGCGTCATTATCTTTGGCTCGGCGGCAGCGCAATCAGTGCTCCACACTGCTCCATATTTACAAACTGACGCATTGGGCCCAATGCTTCAGTTTGTAGAGGTCTATGTCACATTGTACCTGCACCAGGTATAATGTATGCAGGGTAGGCGTTCCCACGTTAAAAGCCAAGTAGAACTGATGCAGTGAAATTTACAACTTTTCAGCCCGCCAAAATCCCTATGCCCTCTCAAACCAGGCTTAAGGATTGACACAGGGCTTTTAACATGGGACTCCCCTCTGTGTTCTGACACATTGCTAGAGTTGCATCCGTCTTATGACCAACTCCCGCAATGGGTCCTTTAGCGCCAAAAGATACATCAGAATTTCTAACGGATCCGTGAATCCTTGCACCATGGAGCACTGTATTGTAAATACAGTGCATCCATGGCGTCATTAGGGAATTTGCGTCAGGCACAAGAAATCTAACGCATCGATGCGGATTCATCTGTTCTTGTAAATATGCCCCAATGTTCCCTCAGGTCAGTATTGCACATTTCTGACACTTGCAAAAGGCTACAAGAGAAATGTAGATGGTCAGTGGGAGATGCGAGATATTACAGTTTCAGCATCTGATCTTTACTAGATATGCTTGCAAGGCTCTGTATAACAAAATATTCCAGTAAGCGAACTGCTGGATATTGTTCCCTCTCTGAAGAACTTCAGGGAGGTTATAAAATTGCCACCATGTTGTTAATAACTATTAGGTTGTCTAGCTTTGAGGGACAAGGGCCATTTAAATGGCACAGGTGCTGCACTGTCCACGATTTTTAAGATTCCATATTCATGGTATTATGGTAATTAGATATCCTAATATTAAATGAACATAAATATATGTTCACCCCTATGATTAAGTTTGGACAAAATGTTGCTCATATGTTGCATCTACGTTTTCAAAGACATTTTACATAGGAGGGCCACTGGAATGAGGGAAGTGACATTTCTTGTATACTTGGGCTTTTTATGTGATGTTTCAGTGGAAATGTGCACAAGGTTTGATAATCAGGGATGGGAATTACTAAACCTTCGCTAGTGTCCTGTGCAAATACAAGGGATTCCCCCACCATTTTCCTTTCTTTTTGACTCCGAAGCCGAAGGAATAAAGAGACATTTTTTCAGTGGAAGAAGAGGATAATAACCCTCCACTCCCAGCATCCTTTATCCTTATTTTTTGTTGTTGTAGCGTATTTTAAATTGTTAGAGAGGTGGTAGTAGTGTGTGCTTCATTTATCCCCAAAAGAGCACAACTAGAGAATTGATAAATGGACCGAGATCCTAAATCAATAAATATATTTACGTGTAAGAGAACCTGGCAGAGGTCATGTTTAAACCTGTACTCGTCCTGTAGGTGACTGGTTGACAGCCTGTGCCAACTGGTGTTCAAGTACCAGAGTTCGTCTTAGTATTGGACACACTGTGAATAATACATATATAGGGGTGCCTTATAAGATGACGACAGAAGTCCCTAGTTGTAGAAGTGTCTTCTACAAATACTCAAGAAGGTAGTCCATTTGGAAGAAAGACAAGCATTTCATAGGGGCTGGCATAACCCCACAAAGATGTACTTTGCACTGGATTCAAGCTAGCCTGGCTGATGACGGCTGAATAGCCAGAAACCGGTCCCAGGATGCTTGTTTCCGGTCCAGGGAAGACATGGCTTGGCAGTTTGGGCTGGACTGTTCCCATGAGGCACAGGGTCAGACAGATTTGCATATGGCCATGTCTGAACTGGGGTGGTGGAGTGAGCTAAAGAATGATGATGGATTAAACCCAGATCAGTTGACTGGGGGTGAGTGTTTGATTTGCTCAAGCGCTCCGTCCATCATCCCCTTTGGTATCGCTTTGTTCGCCCTAAGTTGGCAGGGTATGCCCAGACGTGGGTCCCTTGCTCACTTTGCCACTGGATTCAAGCTAGCCTGGCTGATGACGGCTGAATAACCAGAAACCGGTCCCAGGATGCTTGTTTCCGGTCCAGGGAAGACATGGCTTGGCAGTTTGGGCTGGACTGTTCCCATGAGGCACAGGGTCAGACTGATTTGCATATGGCCATGTCTGAACTGGGGTGGTGGAGTGAGCTAAAGAATGATGATGGATTAAACCCAGATCAGTTGACTGGGGGTGAGTGTTTGATTTGCTCAAGCGCTCCGTCCATCATCCCCTTTGGTATCGCTTTGTTCGCCCTAAGTTGGCAGGGTATGCCCAGACGTGGGTCCCTTGCTCACTTTGCCACTGGATTCAAGCTAGCCTGGCTGATGACGGCTGAATAGCCAGAAACCGGTCCCAGGATGCTTGTTTCCGGTCCAGGGAAGACATGGCTTGGCAGTTTGGGTTGGACTGTTCCCATGAGGCACAGGGTCAGACTGATTTGCATATGGCCATGTCTGAACTGGGGTGGTGGAGTGAGCTAAAGAATGATGATGGATTAAACCCAGATCAGTTGACTGGGGGTGAGTGTTTGATTTGCTCAAGCGCTCCGTCCATCATCCCCTTTGGTATCGCTTTGTTCGCCCTAAGTTGGCAGGGTATGCCCAGACGTGGGTCCCTTGCTCACTTTGCCACTGGATTCAAGCTAGCCTGGCTGATGACGGCTGAATAGCCAGAAACCGGTCCCAGGATGCTTGTTTCCGGTCCAGGGAAGACATGGCTTGGCAGTTTGGGCTGGACTGTTCCCATGAGGCACAGGGTCAGACTGATTTGCATATGGCCATGTCTGAACTGGGGTGGTGGAGTGAGCTAAAGAATGATGATGGATTAAACCCAGATCAGTTGACTGGGGGTGAGTGTTTGATTTGCTCAAGCGCTCCGTCCATCATCCCCTTTGGTATCGCTTTGTTCGCCCTAAGTTGGCAGGGTATGCCCAGACGTGGGTCCCTTGCTCACTTTGCCACTGGATTCAAGCTAGCCTGGCTGATGACGGCTGAATAGCCAGAAACCGGTCCCAGGATGCTTGTTTCCGGTCCAGGGAAGACATGGCTTGGCAGTTTGGGCTGGACTGTTCCCATGAGGCACAGGGTCAGACTGATTTGCACATGGCCATGTCTGAACTGGGGTGGTGGAGTGAGCTAAAGAATGATGATGGATTAAACCCAGATCAGTTGACTGGGGGTGAGTGTTTGATTTGCTCAAGCGCTCCGTCCATCATCCCCTTTCGTATCGCTTTGTTCGCCCTAAGTTGGCAGGGTATGCCCAGACGTGGGTCCCTTGCTCACTTTGCCACTGGATTCAAGCTAGCCTGGCTGATGACGGCTGAATAGCCAGAAACCGGTCCCAGGATGCTTGTTTCCGGTCCAGGGAAGACATGGCTTGGCAGTTTGGGCTGGACTGTTCCCATGAGGCACAGGGTCAGACTGATTTGCATATGGCCATGTCTGAACTGGGGTGGTGGAGTGAGCTAAAGAATGATGATGGATTAAACCCCGATCAGTTGACTGGGGGTGAGTGTTTGATTTGCTCAAGCGCTCCGTCCATCATCCCCTTTGGTATTGCTTTGTTCGCCCTAAGTTGGCAGGGTATGCCCAGACGTGGGTCCCTTGCTCACTTTGCCACTGGATTCAAGCTAGCCTGGCTGATGACGGCTGAATAGCCAGAAACCGGTCCCAGGATGCTTGTTTCCGGTCCAGGGAAGACATGGCTTGGCAGTTTGGGCTGGACTGTTCCCAAGAGGCACAGGGTCAGACTGATTTGCATATGGCCATGTCTGAACTGGGGTGGTGGAGTGAGCTAAAGAATGATGATGGATTAAACCCAGATCAGTTGACTGGGGGTGAGTGTTTGATTTGCTCAAGCGCTCCGTCCATCATCCCCTTTGGTATCGCTTTGTTCGCCCTAAGTTGGCAGGGTATGCCCAGACGTGGGTCCCTTGCTCACTTTGTCACTGGATTCAAGCTAGCCTGGCTGATGACGGCTGAATAGCCAGAAACCGGTCCCAGGATGCTTGTTTCCGGTCCAGGGAAGACATGGCTTGGCAGTTTGGGCTGGACTGTTCCCATGAGGCACAGGGTCAGACTGATTTGCATATGGCCATGTCTGAACTGGGGTGGTGGAGTGAGCTAAAGAATGATGATGGATTAAACCCAGATCAGTTGACTGGGGGTGAGTGTTTGATTTGCTCAAGCGCTCCGTCCATCATCCCCTTTGGTATCGCTTTGTTCGCCCTAAGTTGGCAGGGTATGCCCAGACGTGGGTACCTTGCTCACTTTGCCACTGGATTCAAGCTAGCCTGGCTGATGACGGCTGAATAGCCAGAAACCGGTCCCAGGATGCTTGTTTCCGGTCCAGGGAAGACATGGCTTGGCAGTTTGGGCTGGACTGTTCCCATGAGGCACAGGGTCAGACTGATTTGCATATGGCCATGTCTGAACTGGGGTGGTGGAGTGAGCTAAAGAATGATGATGGATTAAACCCAGATCAGTTGACTGGGGGTGAGTGTTTGATTTGCTCAAGCGCTCCGTCCATCATCCCCTTTGGTATCGCTTTGTTCGCCCTAAGTTGGCAGGGTATGCCCAGACGTGGGTCCCTTGCTCACTTTGCCACTGGATTCAAGCTAGCCTGGCTGATGACGGCTGAATAGCCAGAAACCGGTCCCAGGATGCTTGTTTCCGGTCCAGGGAAGACATGGCTTGGCAGTTTGGGCTGGACTGTTCCCATGAGGCACAGGGTCAGACTGATTTGCACATGGCCATGTCTGAACTGGGGTGGTGGAGTGAGCTAAAGAATGATGATGGATTAAACCCAGATCAGTTGACTGGGGGTGAGTGTTTGATTTGCTCAAGCGCTCCGTCCATCATCCCCTTTGGTATCGCTTTGTTCGCCCTAAGTTGGCAGGGTATGCCCAGACGTGGGTCCCTTGCTCACTTTACCACTGGATTCAAGCTAGCCTGGCTGATGACGGCTGAATAGCCAGAAACCGGTCCCAGGATGCTTGTTTCCGGTCCAGGGAAGACATGGCTTGGCAGTTTGGGCTGGACTGTTCCCATGAGGCACAGGGTCAGACTGATTTGCATATGGCCATGTCTGAACTGGGGTGGTGGAGTGAGCTAAAGAATGATGATGGATTAAACCCAGATCAGTTGACTGGGGGTGAGTGTTTGATTTGCTCAAGCGCTCCGTCCATCATCCCCTTTGGTATCGCTTTGTTCGCCCTAAGTTGGCAGGGTATGCCCAGACGTGGGTCCCTTGCTCACTTTGCCACTGGATTCAAGCTAGCCTGGCTGATGACGGCTGAATAGCCAGAAACCGGTCCCAGGATGCTTGTTTCCGGTCCAGGGAAGACATGGCTTGGCAGTTTGGGCTGGACTGTTCCCATGAGGCTCAGGGTCAGACTGATTTGCATATGGCCATGTCTGAACTGGGGTGGTGGAGTGAGCTAAAGAATGATGATGGATTAAACCCAGATCAGTTGACTGGGGGTGAGTGTATGATTTGCTCAAGCGCTCCGTCCATCATCCCCTTTGGTATCGCTTTGTTCGCCCTAAGTTGGCAGGGTATGCCCAGACGTGGGTCCCTTGCTCACTTTGCCACTGGATTCAAGCTAGCCTGGCTGATGACGGCTGAATAGCCAGAAACCGGTCCCAGGATGCTTGTTTCCGGTCCAGGGAAGACATGGCTTGGCAGTTTGGGCTGGACTGTTCCCATGAGGCACAGGGTCAGACTGATTTGCATATGGCCATGTCTGAACTGGGGTGGTGGAGTGAGCTAAAGAATGATGATGGATTAAACCCAGATCAGTTGACTGGGGGTGAGTGTTTGATTTGCTCAAGCGCTCCGTCCATCATCCCCTTTGGTATCGCTTTGTTCGCCCTAAGTTGGCAGGGTATGCCCAGACGTGGGTCCCTTGCTCACTTTGCCACTGGATTCAAGCTAGCCTGGCTGATGACGGCTGAATAGCCAGAAACCGGTCCCAGGATGCTTGTTTCCGGTCCAGGGAAGACATGGCTTGGCAGTTTGGGCTGGACTGTTCCCATGAGGCACAGGGTCAGACTGATTTGCATATGGCCATGTCTGAACTGGGGTGGTGGAGTGAGCTAAAGAATGATGATGGATTAAACCCAGATCAGTTGACTGGGGGTGAGTGTTTGATTTGCTCAAGCGCTCCGTCCATCATCCCCTTTGGTATTGCTTTGTTCGCCCTAAGTTGGCAGGGTATGCCCAGACTTGGGTCCCTTGCTTACTTTGCCACTGGATTCAAGCTAGCCTGGCTGATGACGGCTGAATAGCCAGAAACCGGTCCCAGGATGCTTGTTTCTGGTCCAGGGAAGACATGGCTTGGCAGTTTTGGCTGGACTGTTCCCATGAGGCTCAGGGTCAGACTGATTTGCATATGGCCATGTCTGAACTGGGGTGGTGGAGTGAGCTAAAGAATGATGATGGATTAAACCCAGATCAGTTGACTGGGGGTGAGTGTATGATTTGCTCAAGCGCTCCGTCCATCATCCCCTTTGGTATCGCTTTGTTCGCCCTAAGTTGGCAGGGTATGCCCAGACGTGGGTCCCTTGCTCACTTTGCCACTGGATTCAAGCTAGCCTGGCTGATGACGGCTGAATAGCCAGAAACCGGTCCCAGGATGCTTGTTTCCGGTCCAGGGAAGACATGGCTTGGCAGTTTGGGCTGGACTGTTCCCATGAGGCACAGGGTCAGACTGATTTGCATATGGCCATGTCTGAACTGGGGTGGTGGAGTGAGCTAAAGAATGATGATGGATTAACTCCAGATCAGTTGACTGGGGGTGAGAGTTTGATTTGCTCAAGCGCTCCGTCCATCATCCCCTTTGGTATTGCTTTGTTCGCCCTAAGTTGGCAGGGTATGCCCAGACGTGGGTCCCTTGCTCACTTTGCCACTGGATTCAAGCTAGCCTGGCTGATGACGGCTGAATAGCCAGAAACCGGTCCCAGGATGCTTGTTTCCGGTCCAGGGAAGACATGGCTTGGCAGTTTTGGCTGGACTGTTCCCATGAGGCACAGGGTCAGACTGATTTGCATATGGCCATGTCTGAACTGGGGTGGTGGAGTGAGCTAAAGAATGATGATGGATTAAACCCAGATCAGTTGACTGGGGGTGAGTGTTTGATTTGCTCAAGCGCTCCGTCCATCATCCCATTTGGTATCGCTTTGTTCGCCCTAAGTTGGCAGGGTATGCCCAGACGTGGGTCCCTTGCTCACTTTGCCACTGGATTCAAGCTAGCCTGGCTGATGACGGCTGAATAGCCAGAAACCGGTCCCAGGATGCTTGTTTCCGGTCCAGGGAAGACATGGCTTGGTAGTTTGGGCTGGACTGTTCCCATGAGGCACAGGGTCTGACTGATTTGCATATGGCCATGTCTGAACTGGGGTGGTGGAGTGAGCTAAAGAATGATGATGGATTAACTCCAGATCAATTGACTGGGGGTGAGTGTTTGATTTGCTCAAGCGCTCCGTCCATCATCCCCTTTGGTATCGCTCTGGCTGAGCATCAAGCTTTTTGGATGCAAGTCAACGTGGGTATCTCAGAGAGTATAACTTGGACCTGCTACCTTGGTGTCCTGAGGTTGTGCTGTAGATACACACCCAATCAGTGGCAATTAGCCAGTGCTAGATTTAAAATAGATTCGATAAATTATTGGAAATATTGTTGAATTCTCTCAGGACATCTGTTAGGCTAATCCAAAAAGCAGACGGTATTAAATTCATATTTGTACTAATAAAAATGAATGTCCGTTTCATACCAAGGGATGTGTCTGAATCTAAAAATACATTAATTGAATTGAACTGAACAATGTGTAATAAAATGTGTTCCTTTGAGCAGATGGGGGACAATCATGGATAGAAACACTTTTTTGCATCACAAAGCTATCTTGTAATTTCAAAGATACTTCCATGCTATCAGTATGTGAATTTATTAGCTGGATGTGCAATGTACAATTTTAAAGTAAAATGTCTTTCCACCCACAGGGAGCTGTACTAGTAAATACAAACAGCGAAATGACACAAAAAGGGCGGACACTTCCACCTAAGGTCAAGTAGGCACCCTACATAAGTGCATTCTGCTTCAGTTTGCAATGCAGGAAACACATTTTGAGACCTGCTGCCACATTTCTAAAGACATTCTTACTTAAATTACCATCTGTGGGATCATGCTGTTTTTCCACACTGTAATGCAAGGGAGAATGCTGACAAAAATGACAGGGCTCTGAGCAGTAGCTTCTTTTAGATCAATACATAAAAGAACATTTCGTGATGTTCACATAATGTGCATAAATGACCGACTACAGGGCAGTTTTCTTTTTATGATAATGGGACTGAAAAGCATAGAAGACAAATGAAAGGTTGGTGTTGTTGCTGGGGAAACTGTATTGTCACTACACGTTATTCAACTGGCCTTGTTTATGGGAAACAAGTCGTCGAACAGTTTTTTCAATGAACAATGAATGCATGGGTTATTTAGTTTCAGAGCTGGGCTTTATGGATCGTGTGTAGAAGAAATGGAAATATATGTGAACAGTCACTGCCAATCACACGCAGACAGACAGACAGACAGACAGATAGATAGACAGACAGACAGACAGACAGACAGATAGATAGATAGATAGATAGATATGTAGGTAGGTATGTAGGTAGGTAGAGAGAGAGAGAGACAGAGAGAGAGAGAGGGAGAGGAGAGACAGAAAGACAGACAGATAGATAGATAGATAGATAGATAGATAGATAGATAGATAGATAGATAGATAGATAGATAGATATTCACAGTTTAAAAAATATAGTAACCGCAGATTTCTTCATTTCACCTTTAGCAAACAGCAGACTGGATGCGATGCTGGAAAATATTATGCAAATATAAACACATCGTCTCACGGATTACACAGTGTCAGCGCATAAAAACCTGATTACATCTTACTGTGCTACCATAAACATAAATCTTCATTTATCAGAACAAAACAACCCCCACTAGCAACGCCATTGCATAAGGCAAATGAATCTCCACTAGGGTCTAATATCCATTTCTGATGTTCTGTCAAGGGAGAAATGCAGCGGCAAAACTCAGAGCGAGAGGGGGCCACCAGCCAGCCTGCCTCCTCACTTACAAAGTATTCAGTTATTTCCTATACTGACCTGGACAAATCATGAGCATACACACAAACACACATACATAGGCGAAATTCAGTATTCATGCACTGCTTGACGTTGAAACAGTTTGCAAAATGCTTCTGTTCAAGCCTAGAGTAAATGTAAAAAGACCTTGTACTTGGGCTTTTGAGAGGCACCAAAATTTCAAATTGCATGACAAGCAACAGGTTGAAGATACAGTCCTTTGTGACCAGTATAAATTAATCTTTAATCCTTCATTTTTCCCCCCCAATTTAAATCCTCAAATGTGTTTCCCCCCAAAATATTTTGCACCTAGCCTTGCAAATGAAAGAGACATCAGTATTTTTATAAATCATATTTGCCCTCTGTAGCAAATTCACCTTTTCTGCCTGTTCACCCCAGATCTCTCGAGTGTGTGCTCTGGCCCTAAAATGATATTGATAAATTGGTTTCACCCAATTTGTTTGTTTAACTTACCTGTAAGGCCATAGTAGATAGCATAGAAAATGCATTAATGGCAGTTAAATGTTATACGTGGGATGAAGTGTGAATTTACACAACCCACATATGTGGCAAAAAAAAATGGCTGGCCGCAGCATCACTGAGCTATGGCTAAGCTGCTGTTTAAAGGTACTGCAGAAATGTCACCCCTATTGTGCACGTGGTAAACCCACAATGTATGTGGCATAATGTATAAAAAAGTGGAGAACTATCTATTTAAAAATTGTGCCCTCACAGTAACTCAAGGCCTAAAAGCTATTTCATTTTGTAGGCCGAGCTACATTTTCCATATGCTATGCCTTGGTGTAATTGACAAACTTAATTTCATAAGTCCTTCATATATATTTCTCAATTAATTATCAATATCAGATTTAATCATGAAATCCATTTTGGATAACTTGAGTGGGAAACTAACTTTCTAAAAATGTACTTTAGGCTGCCTGAGCTAGGACTGGCTTACATTAGTTCTGCCACTCATCCCACGACCAGAGCTGGAATGCACATTCTTGGCTGCGAGACTGAATGATCATGGCTCAGGAGACTATGGTCTGCCACCAAGGCCAGGGAAGACAAGGAGATGTAAACTGCTGACCATTTAGCAGGGATTAGCTATCTGAGAGTGCACAGGAACAGTTGGCAGCAGAGCTGGACTTTGCCCAGATGGCGTCCTAGGTGGAAACAAATTTGACTGCCTGGCTCTGGCTAGTCACTAAAGCAAGAAGCCCCATTTCTATTTGCAAGCCGGTTGCTCCCTCACACAGTGACTGCCTCTGAACACAAACATTTCTGTTCCTCCCAAACCCATCTTAATTATCCACATCTTATATCCTACACACTGGTCAAAAGGTGGTGGTGGTGGGGTAATGGGGTGTGAACATGTAGGATAGCTGGGGGTGAGAGGGAGATGGCAGGGGAAATGTGGGAGTTTATAAGTGCTGAACACTGTGCCTGCAGCATATAAAAAGATTAAAAGCAGTTTAAGCAGAATCACTGAAGTCTTGCCACAGGGGCACCCCGCATGCACAATCTTCATGCAGACAAGTCAGTGTGATCTTCAAAATGTTAGCGCCCTAGGCCTAGCTCGCCCTTTGCAAAAGCTATTCCTGGTTGGCAGAACAAAGGACAGCCTTAGCACTGGCTGTTTTGGTTATGAGATGCCACAGAGTACTTCTCTTAATCATTCCCAGGACGCTATCAGCCGGTCACAGTGGTGGGGAGCCCCTGTCAAAAGTTGGCCCTGGTTGGCAGAACAAAGGACAGCCTTAGCACTGGCTGTTTTGGTTATGAGATGCCACAGAGTACAGTGGTGGAGAGAACCCGTTTTGCTCCTGCCAGGTGGGAGGGGAGCTCCTATGAATAAGGGATGGGCTATTGAGGTGACTGGACTGATTGACAGTACTCTCCATCTCGCCTCATCCTTATTCAATTATGAGCAATTCTGCCAGAAACCCATAATCATCCTCCACCCATCAGTGGCATAAGAAAACCTTAGTGGCCCCCTTGCAAGGAATGGTGAGGGAGGCCCCCTAAAATGACAATCCCTCGCGGTCACCAGCCACCCTGTAGAAAATACTTCACTTTTGCCGCCTGCGTCCATATGACATCAGCAGGATCTTCCATGATACGTTTAGCGTCAAAGAGAAAAAAGTTATCCTTGTGGAATGAGCATCTCCAACATGCAGGCACACTGAAAACCAAGTTGTGTTCATAGTTATTATTATAATATTATTAATATTTTTACTTAAAAAGTGTAACTTTAGGGGCTGAGGTAATGTTCCCCTCCCTGAGGCCTAAATAGGGGAGTAGGTTTGTAAGGGATGTGCAGATGCAAATCAAATCTAGTCACTAAAAGGTGAAGATTAAGCAAGTTATCTCTATTTTGGCAGAGCAAGTTAATCTACCATAAATTTTTAGAGCTCCGATTCTATTAAACTGACAGTTTCCCTTTCCATTTAATACCTTATTCTGAGTGCCCAGTTGTAGCACCAGTTTATCCGTGACTTAATGTGTCCCCCCCCCCAAAGTTCTTTTCTAGGGATACCAATGATAGTCTGGCTAGTAATAACTTAAACATTGCATATAATAAAACGCATAGAGAACATAATGCAGATTTATGTAATGGCCGTCGCAGACATGGGTATTATGAGTAATTGCTGTTTTGGGTAATAGACAGGGCCACTGGAATTATGCCATTTTCAGACTGGGTCATTTTCCACATTATTATGCATTTGCTACATAACTCAGCATCTGCTGCATAAGCTCCAGATTTTAGCAAAACAAAATTGGCTTCTAACGCAAACGGTTCAAAAGTTACTAAAATTCAAGTGACATATGTTGCTGTTCAGTAGAAGGCCCTATGCAAATGTTGGATGGCCTCCTTTCTGTTGCTTTTTGCTATATTTTTATGTTAAACTGGTACAAATTTAGTAAACCTTTTGCCCAGGTAGGTGTAAACTTGTTAAAAAATGGCAAAATTACGTAGTAATACTTTTACAAAATGTGACACATTATGTCACATAATTTGCCTTTTCTGGATGCATAATTTGGTCCTTCCTTGCTGCATAAATTCAATGGCCCTGGTAAAAAAATTAAATAGCTTTTTGAGGGGTTCACATTCAGTGTAAGAGATGTGGTCACCATTTCAATGCATCTCCTTGTTTTAAAATAAATCACATCCCTACAGAGCTCCTCCCCTTTATTGCATATGCAGGTGACATCATGCCTACATTTAACTATGTAAAACAGGGCTGCCAAGTTTAAGTCAGCTTAGGTGTGACATTTCATTGTTTACAGCAGCAATTGTGTGACATTTTTAGGCCTTACATGTGACACTCTGACTAACACCTTAGGGAAAACATCTTCTTTGACCCAAGCAGATAGTTTTTATGCGCATGTAGCAGGAATTTTCCCTGATGCACGTTCAAGGACCCTTTAAGGGTAACTTACCATAATTGTGTCAGGAATTTTACTTAGCAATTCAAATTGACTTAATTTGGACCTCTCACAACATCATGACTCCCCTTTTAGCAATAAATCCCATAGGGTCTCCTGCCACTATCATCAACTACACACTATAATCGTGTGCTTAGTCCCCTTCCTCCCAGCCCCTTAAACACTTCCTTGGTATCACTGACTGCCTTGTTATACACGAGGAAAGGATTTTATTTTGAAAACTAAAATAACCAATGCTGCTGTACGTTCCTGCTATGGGAGCTAGCAGTATGAAAGCACAAATGGACTTTGTGGAAACAATAAAGGATAAGACTTCCATTCTCCATATTTGTACAAGAATTTATAAATTAGACCTTACATAATGACCTCGCAATTTTCCATTTCAGCTATGAGTAGTTAATGCATTACATTCTGGCGCTTGTAGTCCTTTCTATAATGGGAAAAGCAAAAATAACAAGAGCCAGGTTTACAAAACAGATGCATCTGACAAGAGAGAGGTTGAGATCTCTGGTTTAGAATCCTGCAACTTAATGTGGTTATTTAAAAATTAAATTTACTGAATTTTTTAAATGTAATGCAGAGGCTTTACTTTAGTTTAAAAAAATTCATGAAGCACTTGTAAATATTTCAGTAAAGCTGGTCACTTTCATTTTTCAGTACTGCACTTTAATTGGTATATATTTGTCAGTTATTTTTAAACTATATGTAGTGTATATTGCTTTTAACTTTGCTTTGGTACATTGTTAAAAGATACTCAAAGCATGGCAGAGGGAAAAAAAACTCTGGGTTTCCATCAGATCCTCTAATGGCAACATTGTGAAATCACCTACAGTGACTAGCATTTACTGTCTTGGCCTTATGTGTTTTCCCCTTATCAGTACATAGTTTAAACAGCTAATATAAGAAGAAAACGCTTTACGATGTTTTCTACAGTAGTCCTAATTACCCTTGACTGATAACTTAAGTAAACAAAGACATTAAGGCAATGTTAAAATGAATACAGATTATTTCATATAATGTTTTACTTAACGATTGTGTGTATGCCTTTGTAGAATCTTAAAATGTGAAGAGCGGGCTGGCATTTTTCTCTGGGAATGATGGCAACCCTACTTCTACTTCAGTAAGTTCTGTGCTGCCTCTGCATTCTAAACCATGCAGTGCTCTGTGGAGGACGCGCTCTCTCAGGGGCGCACCACCCACACTAGTAAGGTACCTGACTGGCTCGGACTGAAAAGAAACAAATACGTTATTTTGTTTCTTTTCAGTTCTGGGCCAGCGCGGTGTCAGCTCAGAGCAGGCTGCACACTGCAGCTGCTTTAGAGAGACACACTGCACAGACATGTTGAAGACCAGAAGACCAGAACCCCCCGTACAGTGGGGGCTGCGGGGTGTCCGTTACAGCCCTTCCACCCACCTGGATACATCAATGCTCACTCAAAAGTATAAAATACTGAGTCAGATCCCTCAGAGATCTATCATGCTGACCTTGTCCCACAACTACAGTGTACGATTGTTGCTCCTGGGTGACCTTCCTCTAACCCACATTGTACTGGGTCTACATTGACAATACCACCCACAATCTAGATTATGTACCACGTAAATTATTTACATTACGCAACTCCACTGCCTGCATTATGCAATATCAAATTCATCAAAATAACTTTCCAGTTAACAACTATTGTGAGCAATGTGGCACAGAGAAAATCAGCAATATATTATCCAATCTCAATGTATCTAATCACCAATTTGGGTTGTTGCAATCTAGTTAATGACCTCGTACATCATTGAAAAAGTTATTCTCAAATTTAATTCATTAACCTTTGGACAGATAAGAGAAGGATCAAAGTAGTGCCACGGTGTCCTTCGAAGCATATATAATGCCCAGGTTAATGTGAATGACTAAGAATTGGATTGACTCACATTCTTCCTAATGCAATGATTACATATTTTCTTCCTTCCACAATACTGAGACAATTGAATACTAGGCAATGATAAGGAATCACATACAAAGGTAATCCATATCTTACCACCAATAAATGATGACATTAAGCTCAAAAATATTTGCTCATTTTTGGAATATTAAAGGACAGATAGCTTTATGAATGTCTTTGACATGTGTAATAGTTTGTGTACATATCTCAGTGAGACAAAAAATGTTCTTCTGGCCGTCCGATTCCAATTCCACGATGATCACCTGAGAGATTTAATTCTCTCATTCCGGTATATACATAATTTCCTATATAAAGTGAAACTAGCCTGCTTCCTCACATGGCTCTTCTTTAAAATTTGGACTACAAAAATGAAGTCTACAAAATGAACAATATGAAAGAAATATTGTCCTCTATCTTATGCTGTAGGAGTAAGCCTAAATCCAATCAAAGTCTCCTCCTACATCTTGCAGGGTAGTAAATTACTAGTTTGGCTCAGGCTTCATTACATTTATTGCCAACTGCTTTATGGTATAGTTGTAGAATCTTCGATCCAAATGGTCATACTCCAGCCTTACACTGACTTTAGGATGGAAATATATCCCGTCATACTTTCTGGTCTAGAATGCAGAAACCTGTTTGCGATACTCAGTCCCACATGATTCTTTGCTTCCAAGCAACCATTTCAGAGCAACACATCCTACTTTATCTGTGCACAGGATACTGTTATGAGATTACACCCCCTTTTTTGAGCACCATACATAAACTCATTGTGCGAGCCATAGCACTGGTACAGTGTTCAGCTTATTAGAATTTCTAGATTTACCCAAAAACCCTTTAATATTTAAACCAGCTGGTCTGATTCCCAAAAATACATCTACTCTCATATGTTTACCTCAAGTTTGGAGTAAGTAGGCAATCATTGTTTTAAAAAAAAGTTACATGAGTACTCCTGGGAAACAAACAGTTGTGGCTTTCCAATTGTACTGACATTCGCAAGCCTCTACTATATATCGTGTACATTTATACATGTATAAATGCCTGGGGAATGTGCATTTGCCCTTGTTTTTTTTTTCTATACTCCTAATTTAGCCATCCCTTGTCCTGCACTCCCAACACATTTTAGGAGTGATCCTGCCTCATAACTACCATGAATATATATTTACTCCAGCTGTTAACAGGAGCATTCTATCATGTATCCAGGGTGTGAATATCACTTAGAAAAGTTTGTTAATGTCTAAAAATATATGAGCTTGTGCGTATTCATTAACGTTTGCCTAGATTGCCTTTTTAAGACATTTCTAACCTGTATTACCCACTCTCTGTTGCTGGGATTAGCTTTGTTCTTATATTCTTTTTTCTGTATGACTGCCTCTGTGTTGCCAATGATCGTGGACCTTGGGGACCGAAGTGTTACGCTATTTTCTTTTTTTTTTATGTAAAGCGCTCTGATTCCTTCGGGTCTAGCTAGAGCTATATAAAACTTATAAATATTAATAATAATAATACCTCATACTGTTATAAGAGCGAAAGTGAGTACATTAATTTCTGACTATAAATCTGATCTTTGTAAATAAGGAACATAAATTTGCATTCATATGCTCAAATAATCCCACACTACTCCGTGGTCTCCCACTGCAAACCCAGAACAAATACTACCATGAAAGAATCCCCAATTAAGCAGCCATATTCTCAACTTAGTTATATATAAGAAATTGTTAGGTGATACACTCCTTTCTCTAGTGAGTACTAGTCAGCACATGTTCTAACTTATTACAGTTGGGGAGGACACACTATTCCCTCCTTAAATACACCTTCTAAGGAGATCGAATAAACAGAAAATACCTGTGAGTAATGACATCTCTCCACAACTAGAGTGGAATCTGCTGCTTCCAGTTTCCATCCACTTAATAGCACACTAAAGTTGTGATGCATCGCAACTAACATACTAATATGCAAAAAAGTTATGGGAAATCGAGCTGGAATGTTTCTAGGGTGAATTTTGCTAGTGCACTTTCCTACAACTGTTGGTTGGTGGGTGGTACCATAGTAGATCCATGAGCACTGCCCTGTAATCAGGGCTGCTGCAATTATGTACAGCTGTGTTTACTAAATTATGCAGAAAGAAAGGGTAAATTATGTGGCATAATGTGGAATGTCCTATGGCAGTGTTGCTTTATTGTATGCTCATTTTAACACCCCTTGATGTAGACTGGACAATTTCATCTCATTAGTACTGGAGTAACAACTAAATACAGTTATCAATACTAAAAAGAATGGGCGAGGGAATCCCTCATATCTCACACCCCAAAAGTCATCTCAATAACGCACCCAGGGGCAGTATTAAATCTCGGTTTTATGAGGCAATGTGTAGCAAGATAAGGCACAAAACATCATATAAAAAACAAGTCAATTAAGGAAGGACAGACTCAATAAGTGAGTTCTTGGGTGGAATTAGAACATTTTAAAGTATTTATTACAAATATTTTAAAGTATAGTACAGGGATTGTAAAGTGCAGATGCATAAAATCATTGCCATTAAGGCAGTAGAGAATAATGGAAAGTTCCATATGAGCAGCAAAATCAATAATAAATCAGATAGCATCCCTCGTAGCATTGGAAAGATCTCCCAGAGTTCTGGCTCACCCCATTTTGAGGGTTTATATAGGAAATCTTCTCGTAGACTATAATAGAAACTTCAGATTCATCGTGGTGTGAGCAAAAGAATTACAATTTCAGCAAATTATAGCAAAGAAATGAGAAGCGTCATGTTGCCTTAGCACTTAAGGCCTGTCCCACTACATGAATATTGATTCAGCCCCCTCTATGCCAGAAGTGACCTATTAGCATGTGCAATGTGCCTGCCACTGTGCAACAATAGGGGAGGTGCTTCTGTTAGTAACTTTTGATCAGTGTGATCTATAAACAATATTTTTGTCAAAACTTTCAATTAAGTAGCAGATGGTGGAATAAGTGGCACGTATTAAATTCATAGTTATGCAGAAAATTCTATAAATGCACAATCTCATCATTTCAATGGTCTTAAGTATAAGTCTTCCACTGCATTTGTTACCATACATCGGTCTTTTAAGCTTCTTCAGTAATAACAGTGATATCTGAGCTCTCTCAATGTAGTGCAAATACTTTGCATCCGTTTGTCTATTAAGTGCTTATGAATAAGCCTGATAGGAGGGCATTAACCCTAAATCAGCTTTCAAAGTAACTGTGTTATTTTGGTAAACTTATGGAGAAAAGCGTGGCAAAGTCAATAGGTTTCACTTTTAGATCTATTGGCTACGGCAATGGTTCTAACCATGCTGTACAACTGGGCTGAAGATTCAAGTTTCCCCAATTTGGAGCTTCTCCAAAGCAGCAAATCCGATTCAGCGGCCTCGTGGAGCCTTACCTGCCTAGAGGAATCTGAGCTCTGAAAAAGAGACTAAGTTCAAAGGCAGAAATCTTGACTGGTTGAAGGCACAAAAATCTGGCTGGCAAGAGGAGTTCTCTGGGCATGAAATTTGAATTTGTCACACCCTGAGCTTTCCCCACCATAAACGGACTCACCGGGCCTCGTCCAACAACTATCCAACATCATGGAGCTTCTTTGGATGCAGCCTGATGCTTTCCTGCTTAAGGATTTTGACTTCCAGAAAAAAGACTAGGGCCAGATGTATGAAAATCCGATTTGCGATTTCCAAATATCGAATTTTAGTGAATCACAGTTTGATATTTGCAAATTGGCATGTACGAACACTGGGCGCCTTCAATTGTGACTTGCAAATGAGTCGCTTCCCAAATTTGGAAATCTCTATTTGCGATTACCAAATATGTCGCAAATGGGGTTACAAATAGCGCTTCAGCAACCAAAACCACTTGTTTGGCGGGGCATCTATGGCTGTCCTGAGACACAGAAGAGCAAGATATGGAAGGAGATGCAGCAGAAGATAAATGGTGTAGGTGTAGGAGTGGCGCAGCGCTCTGTAGAAAAGATTCGCAAGAGGTGGTACGACCTCCATACTTGCATGAAGAAAAAGGTCACAACACACACAAGCGAGTCCTGTGCCAGAGGAGGTGGACCCTCAACTGCACCCCAACCCACTACACTGGAGGCAATGGTAGAGACGACCCTGGAGCTAGAGGTTGTCGTTGGGTTTGCCAAACTGGACATGTCTGCGCCTGTACCATCGCAAAGTAAGTGCAGAACTTTAATAATGATAACATTTCTGACCTTGAAACTGGGTTCCATCATGCATGTAAAAGAAACTTAAACAGACATATCAGTATGGGATTATTCCATGTCCAAATATCCCTCATGGTGCATAGGGGACTCATAGTCATAGACAAACACAGTGTAGTCAGTGTCAGACATTATTTGAATTAATTTGTACAACCAAAGAGAATGTGTTCCTCACGTATTGTTTTTAATGGTATTTTCACTATCCAATTAGTTGCACCTGTGGAAGACATTGAAGGTCCGATAGATAAAAGTGAAGAACAAGCACAAATGGTGGAAGATGAAGCAGTAGTGCTGTGGAGTCTGCCCACAACACCTCATGGCCATTCCAGTATTGTCTTTCTCCCCACAACCACCATCAGTAGAGGCTGAGGATGCCATACAGCGCTCATTCCAACTCTGCAGCCAGTCATTAAGTCCCAACAGCAGCGCTCCACTGTGCATGCCTGTAGATGCCGTCACACTTCTCAGGCTTCTGTGTATCAGGCGACTGCAGAACAACAGGCAGTGTATGGTGGGCTTGAGGCGTCGATGCTGCAGGTTCAGGGTCGGCAGAACAAACAAATTAAAATGGTCAACCAAAAATTGCAGACAATGCAATAGTCCATTACTGTGGGGGTTCAACACAGTGGCCAATCAGTTGGCAGACAATCAGTCCAGCATGGACACAAAAATGGACAGACTGACATGTGCCCTTGAGAAACTATGCACTAAGATGTCAGAGGACAGGAGCACTCAAAGGCGCAGAGAGAGGAGCAGTGCTGGCCAGATCACCGCTGCAGTGGAGGCAATCCAAACTGTGCAAAATGCTAGTGGTGTGGGTGCAGAGGCTCCTGATAGTGAGTTGTACAACGTCAGCAGCATTTCTGCCACAGATGCTGTGACACAACATGGTGGCACATCACATACCGGACGCAGTCAGAAGAAATAACTGAGGGGCCCCAATCAGAGAGTGGCTATATATGTTTTTTCATTTATTGTTGGTGCTGTAACCGATGTACATGTTGACTTCATGGTGTCAAAATTCATGAGAATGACAGCTTGTCTGTCAACTGTTTAGTAACACCTGACATTAAAGGTATCTTTACTTTGAGCAATCAATCAAGTGTGGTGCTATTTTGTTACAGTATTGTGGATAAGAACATGTATTACCTTAAGAAGTAATGTGTAGCACTGTGGTCCATGTGCCTTCACCCCTCCACTGCTCTCCTCTCCTCTGTTGGCTGTTAAACAGGTGGGCCAGGAACCTCCTCCTCTTAATCAGATTCAGACACTGCAATGTGTAGGCCTCTCCTGCAGGCAATATTGTGTAGGATGGCACACATTGCTGCAATCTTACAAGCGGTTTCTGGTATTTATTGTAAGGCCGCCACTCTTATGGAGGCAGCGAAAACTTGATTTGAGTAGTCCAAATGTCCCCTCGATCACAGTTCTGGTGCGACGATATGCTGTGTTGTATCACCTTTCATTTTGGGTGGAGGGAGAAAGGTAGGGTGTGAGTATCTAGGGACACAGGGCATATGCACTATCACCTGAAACACATATATTAATGTGAGACAACATACATATTGTGAGGACTGAGCATTTATACATCAGCATTTACATTCATTGTCATACCAAATAAGTACCCATCATCAAACTCCCCACTTCCCAGTCATCTGTATATTCCGCTGTGCATAAACATGAAGCAGTCATGGGTGCTCCTTGGATATTGTGAGACAATGTCAGTTATTATATTGTGAGCATTGCAAACCATTTGTATATTAAGGAAATGCATATTTTTCCTGTTCCTAAAAAGATATTCAAGTTGTGATGGAGGACATATGGGCACATGTGTCCCGTCTATAAACCCTATGGCCTATAGAAAATTTGCAATCCTGAAGAATTGAAATTTGGTAAAACGCATTTCCTCATCCTTCATGGGCATGTATATGTAGCGGTGGATGTTGAGAAACATGGCATTGAGGAATGAGCGGAAGAAATGTGAAAGTGCACTTTGCGACACTCCACTTGCAACAGCTACCACATCCTGGTAACTGCCAGTGGCTAATAGGTGAAATGAGCACAACGTGGGTGGGGGTGGAATTGCTGTGCAGAGTACTGATTTCTAGGTGTGGCTTTAAAAGGGCAATTAACTCCAAAATGACAGTGCTACTTAGCATGTGTTTGTCATATATCTCTTCCTCTGTATGGTCAAAAATGGTCAGCCTGACTCTGAATATCCTCTCTTGTCTCCGCCTAATCCACTGCTGAGCAGACAGTATAAGCATCCTACTTGCTATCACATACAAGGCAGCCATTGTGGACAGCCACTCTGGGCCTGCTTTTATAGTTTGCACCCAGTTACCACCTGATTTGAATTTGTGGTACATTGCATGTGCAAATGGGTCAAATTGTGACTAATCGATATTTGCGACTGTCTCAAACATGAATGAATGAATGAATGAATGAAAGGTTTTTGTATAGCGCAGCATTCACTTCAAGGAGCATCTTGGCGCTTTAGCGGAAGAAGGAAATCTGGCGGATTGCAGAGGAGAGGACAACTAAGTAGTGGTGCTTAGATAAAGGATAACACGGTATGATCTGGGGTGGTGAAAATCCAAGTTTTAAAAGCTTCCTAAAGGTAGGTTCTGTTTGTGCATGTCTCAGCTGAGTGGGCAGGGCGTTCCATGCTTTGGTCCCTAGGACTGCCATAGTCTTTCCACCTCTGGATTTCAATTTGAAATCGGGGACTGTTAACAGATTCTCTGAGGATGACCGCAGAGTACGTTGGGTGGTGTATGGCTTAATTCTAGATCTTAGATATTCTGGTCCGGTTTCGCTTATGGCTTTGTAGGTGATGGTCAGGATTTTAAAAAGAATCCTCTTATGGACCGGTAACCAGTGGAGAGTTTTTAGTGCTGCGGCGGAGGAGGAGTCTCTAGGCAGTTTAAGTACCAACCTTGCTGCAGCATTCTGGACCACCTGCAATCTTTTTACTACCGTCTTTTTTGTTCCTGCATATAGACTATTGCAGTAGTCCAGGCGAGATAAAATTAGGGCTGCTGCAACTGTTTTCCTAGCAGACACCGGGAGCAGGTCCAGGAATTTTCAGAGAGTTTTTATTGTTTGGAAACACATGCCTGCCATAGCAAGTGCATGCTTGTGGAAAGATAATGTTGGATCAAATTTTATTCCTAGATTTCTGACTGTGTCTACTGTTGTGGGAGGCGCATCCGAATCTGAGGGCCACCACTGATTGGGCCTAAATCGGTTGGTCTTTCCAAACAGCATAATTTCAGTTTTTGAGCTGTTACATTTAAGATGATTTAGTTTCATCCAGTCCATCACTGCTGTTAAACAGTGGTGAAACTTGTCTTCTGCCACTGTAGAGTTTTTATCAAGAGTGAGTATCAGCTGGGTGTCGTCTGCGTATGCAATGGCTTCAACATCAAACGTCTCAAACTCTCAAACATCCAGTTTGAGAGTCACTATTTGCGATTTCCTATTTCTGAATTGCTATCTCCGTTTGCAAAAAATACCGATTTGCAAACCGTTCGCATCGCTATTCTTGATTTGCAAATGGCTTTTGTACATGGCGAAAGATTGCTTTCCCATTCCCAAACCACTGTGCAACCATTTTGCAAGTCGCTGTTCTTTTGTACATATGTCCCCTAAGTCCCAAAGTGAAACCTCCGACCGGGGCAATTTTGGATGGTGTAGCCGACCCAAAGATCATCACAGTTGGACTGAAATCGCGACCAGGTTGTAGTCTACCACGATCATTGACTACTATTGGCCGTTTGAGCTTTTTGGCATTATTTTACTTAAACATTTAAAAATTCACATCAGGTTTAAATGACTGAAACCTTTAACTGGACCTAACAAGACAGTGATCTTATTACTTGTGGTGGACTACCATTCATCCCAACTAATAATTCACTTTCTCACAGAGAGCTTAAACCAAAAAAAAAAGTAGCGGTTGAAAACGGAGCAGTGGAAGGGCACACACAATTAATGGGTCCATGCTCCAGGGAGGGACAAACCCAAGAAGAGAAAGCGAAGTCAACGAGCGCTAACGAATTAGACACAAGCAGAGAGTGACAATTTAGACAAACAAAGGTAAGAAATGTTGGGCTTCAAGCCCACTGTAAGGCAACAAAATCTCTCAACAGAAGGTGCAGAGTATTTTAAGTTACTCTTGTTCATGAAATAGTTCACTTCAGAACAACGGTTCCTTAATTTGGATTTTTAATGTATGTTAATGGAGTCTTTGCAATTGTGTAAAATGCAATTGTGAAATGTGTCCCCATGATATATAGAATTAGTGAAATAACAAGGAAATTGTAAGCGACTTAATACCAGTGACTAACATCTTCTATGCAATTGTAAAGGTTCTTTTGTGGTTGCTGCTTTCTGGCAAGTTTCCAAATCGGGGATTTTCTCCTCTACTGAATGAAACAAATTCAGTTTTCGGCGATAAAGCTGGATATTTCGGATAGTACTAAAGATGTTCTTTGCACTGGCAGCCACAGGTCAGAACAAAGACTCGAGGTAATGATGCTCATGTAATCTGTTTCTTTGAACATATGACAGAATAAAGAGCACAGTTCTTTATACTCAATTTTTGTAGGCAATACTTGTTTCTCAGGACTGAAATTTTCAGATCTCGAGCAATTGGTCACCCAGCACATTTGATATGAGGAAAAAGTGGGCTTATTTCTATTAAGTTAGATTCAATCGGAAAAAGGAACTTTTATGTCGTCGAGGCAATTAAAATAAATGCCAAGCCATTGAAGTTCAGAAGATTACTTATGCTTTCCAGTCCTTCAGTTAAATATTTTATTCAGTTTTATTAGCTCTGTCGCTTTCAAAGTGAAACGTACAGCTACTAAAAATACAACTAATATTTGTGCACAGATAAGATGGAAGATGTCTGTGCAGCTGTGAAATGGAGTTAAGCAGCGGAATAATAATAATTCCTTTGGAGCTGAAGAATATAAATTAATCACCCTCTATCAGAGCTTGTTAGGCCAGTGTGACTCAACCACCATGCTATTTTTGAGCTTTCATTTTGTAGCATTGAAAAGATAGAACTATTTCTGACACTACTACCATCTTCTTTGCAGTAGTAGGCAGAGTCAGAAGTGAATGCATTGGTCTTTGATGGAATACAGAAACAGGCTGGTTTCCTATTAAGAGGGCCGGACTGGCGAGCAACGGGCGTTTTTATTACCGGGGGCCGGTTTTGCAGCATAGATGCAATATCGACCCCCAGCAACAAAAGCAGCACAAAGATTTCCGCTAACACCCCCTCTCCCCCCCCCTCGGGGCCGGCTGAGCTCTTTACCAGGGCCGGTTTCGGTTCCCAGTCCGTCCCTGCTATTAAGATGTGGTTGCTTATAACACAGTGGAAAAATATTCTCAAGTCTCAGATGTTGAGAGACCTAAGACCATTGATTCCACTACTGCATAATCTCAATATGCTTTATGTAGAAATACTGTGCACGAGGGGTCAGCGATATAAAGCTCCCTGATTACAGCTGCAGGTATCTGAAGGGGGAGCCTCCTTTCTGACGAAGTCGGAATCACGCTGTGCGAACACAGCGCCGGCAATAGAACAAATGTGGCATTAGCACGCATTTGTTCAGCACGAAAGTCATAATAATGACTTGCTTTTAGAGGGGCGCATTGGTGGAATGATGTTGGATTTAAAGTCCAACACATTCTCTACTGATGTGCAGACTGGAGTTGGAATAGTAAATTAAACTATTCCAACATCCAGCACCCAATGCGTCCTAAAGACGCGTCCATACTAAAGATGGCATTCTGAACGCATGCATCCAGAACGCATGCGGAATACTGTCATATATTCATCTGAAGATCACATGTTCCATTCTCGTCAAGGTAGGCTCAGCCTTCCACCATCCTGGTGTCAGCAGATTGAGCACCCTTTAGACGAGGGCTTGTCTGCACCCGTCAAAAGCCCCAGTACAATGGCGGAGCCTGAGACCAATCATGTGGCCTTGCCCCATGAGCAGAAACATCCCTGGTGCTCCCCTATCCAGCCAGAGCACAACAAGGAGATTGCCAATAATGTATCCCCCCAAAATGACATTATATCATCACATTGCCCAGGACTGAACTGCCCCTCCATTCTCATTCCCGACCCCCACAAGCCCTCTTGCAATTCTTTTCCACCTGCTCTGAGAATGTGGAAATTTTAACCAATTTGTCCCTAAAATCCAGGGACAACCACTAGCGAAAGACACAATATAACTATGTCTGTGTGGTTAATCCCTGTATAATTGTTGGATTTTGCTGTGGGGATACGATTGTGAAAAAGAGATTCTAGTCTTCGGGTATTTCTCCACCAAAATCCAACAAACTAATAATGAGAACCTACATTGGCTAATAATCACATCTATCACTCACAGTGCAATTACACAGCAGAAGTCGGATAGAAAGTGCTATATAAGACTCCAAGTTAAATGCAACAATATTGTGACTTATTAAACCAACATATGGTCCTCCTCATCTCAGTACTAATCATGAAGGTCGCCCTGCCTCCCACAAGGGTCACTTGTACAAGCTAATCACAAAAGGGCAAACAAGCACGATGCGCACAATAATAATCCCTCCCTCTGCGCACACACTTCCTATTTTTTCGTCCTGTCCTCCAGACAGGGGATCACATTTGCTTTGGGAGAAAATTGAATGGTGCAGGTAAGTCTCCCTTGCATTCAGCCTTAGAGGCCCCGTATTTTGTTGCCGTGTGGATTGCTTCTTATCCCCATCCAGGTGCCACGGCTGGGGCGGGGAGCTATTGCGGGTGTAATTCATGCCGTGCACTGTTCACTTGGACCTGTATACAACGTGATTAGCAGTGCCTGCTCAGCATGCGTGCTATGCAGCAGTTATGCACCACAGGTGGCCGTAGCTGTTCGGAGACTGCAGTTGCTAGACAACCTTTACAAACAGGAAGAGGCTGCTTTTAGTGTGTCTCCACTGTTAATTATGATGGAGCAAGGACTCTGTATGTCCAACCCGGTCCCAGCAGGAGATGAAGAGCTGGTTAGAGTTTCTAGGTCAGATTTACAGCCCTTAATTGATGAGACAGTTTCTTCTGCCTTAGCCCAACCAGCTGCTAAGTGTCAGAAGATGTTTCCTGGTGCTGAGAATGACTGTGATCCCTCAGCCAAAGGGAGATATGTTCAAGGGGCTCAACTACAGGAGTTACTTGAGCACACTGGAGAAAAGCTCTCCTTCTGGTGAGTGTTTTTGCAATATAACACTCCGACACCAGATGACCTTCCAGTACATGAGGTGCTTGAATCTCTTTTTCACAAGGATTGGAAGGAGACTAATAAATCAGTTTACCTCATTTCCTTTTCAAGAGATATGCTTTGGAGGACTTTGAGAACAAGTTTCCCTCAAGTGCCAGGGATTGTCTTCAAAATCAAAAGGATCCAACAGAACTCTTGACAAACACTGAATTTCTTTCCTAGTTCTTGTCGTATGTCTCCTTTGTTTTATATGGTCATCAGCTACAACTTCAGTGGCATTTATTGCAGGTCAACACCTTCTCTGGTTAAAGATGTGGAAGTTGGAACAGTCCCAGTTTTTTCTGGTTCTTCGATAGCCATTTTCTTCTCAGCTTGACGAACTAGCAAAAGAATCTGGGGAGGAAAAGAAAATTCTACAGCCCTTCAGATCTTTTCAACAAAGGAAATCTTTTATCCAAGAGAAGGCAGCCCAGTCTTCTCAGGAAAAGCTTCCCTTTTGAGGCTGGGCCTTGAGGTTGGGGGGCTGCGGTGGGAGGTAAATCCCAGCCCAAAAACGAGCTTCAATCTCAGAAACAATGACAACCACTTTCCTATTGTGAGAGGAAGAATAGCATTCTTTTTGGCCAGGTGGCAAGAGCTCATAAGCGACAAATGGGTACTACAAATACAGTGGCTATGTGTTAGACTTTCAACTTCCTCTTCCCGAACCTCATTTTTGTCAAACTCCCATACCCAAGGACATTTCAAAAGACAATCCTTTTTGCAAGGGATTCAGGCTCTTCAATAGAAAGAGATGATTCTTCCAGTTTCAGAGTGTGAAAAAGGACTGAGGTTCTACTCGATTCTCTATTTAGTGATGAAGGCAGATGGACACTTCTGTCCAGTTCTGGATTTGAAGGATCTGAACAGGTTTGTTGCCTATCTCTTGTTCAAGATGGTCTCTCTGCAGCATCTAATTCAGCTATTTTCAAAGGGGGAGTTTCATGGTGCATTTAAGCTTATACACTTCTTACTTTAATGTTCCCATTCATCACGACTCACAGAGCTTTCTTTGATTTACAATGAGCAACAGTCTTTTCCAATTTGTAGTTCTTCGATTCGGTCTTTCTTCATCTCCAAGTATCTTCACAATGGTACTGGCTCCAGTGGTGACTCATCTCATTTGTTGGGTGTGCAGTTGTATCCATATCTGAATGATTGGTTAATTGATACCTCCTCTTTTTCTAAGGCAGAGGAACATACAACCTTAGTCTGCATCACTTGGAGCCATTGGGCTTTCTTCTCATCAGACAGATATCACAGCTGCTTCCAACACACCAAAAAAAACCTTCAAAGAGGCTGTGCTGGACACTGTACAAGCTTTTCTTTCAGAGCCAAGGCGACTGAAGCTTCACTCACTTCGCCAGCAATTGCTTCAGTTGAAGTTAGCTCCAGCTCATCAATGGCTGAGGATTCAAAGGCTCATGACCTCTTGCGCAACTGTAGTCCTGTGGTCCCGGTTTCACCTAACACCTCTAGTTCTGCATGTCCTTTCTCACGAGTCCCAGAATCAAGGAATTATCAAACCCAGATTCCAGTCTCCCACTCCTTGTCTCATGATCTTCAGTGGTGGTTAACTCCAGAGAATCTTCAGAAAGGGTTTTCATGTCGGAGCCACTTCCTCAGATTCTGCCTACAGATGTGAGTCGGTGGAGTTGATGCGCTGCTCCGGGGAACAGGAGGCTCAGGGCACATGATATCATTTGGAGAGTCAGAATTCTTCAAACAGGAGGGAATTGGCAGTAATAGCGAGAGCTCTCCAGCACTTTGCTCTCATTCTGGTAAATTCTCCGGTAATGGTCAGGACAGATAATCAAGTGGCCACGTCCTACATTATCAGACTGGGGCAAGGGCTCCATCTCTCCTCCTTTTGACCAATGAGATATTTACCTGGACAGAAACCAATCCGTTGTCTTTAAGGGCGATTTACATTCCAGGGAGAGACAAGCTCGAGGTGGACAGCCGCAGTTGGAATCTTCCCTCCTCACTGGATTTCCATCTCGTTGTGGAAGCATTCCAATATGTAAAAGGTCATCAGGGTCCTCAGACCATGGATCTATTTGCTTCTCAACAAACTCCCCTCTTCCTCGCGTCTGTTCTCAGGTAGCATGCAGGGAAGATTAGGGGGAGATGCCTTGACAGTCCCATGATCTCAGGAGCTTCTTAATGCGTTCCTTCCCATTCCCCTCCTGCAGAAGCTGCTTCAGAGGATTTGAGGGTAGTCAATGGAGGTGACCCTGACAGATTCCTATTAGCTGAGATGTCCATGGTTCACTTTTCTAATACAGTCAGCAGTTCTTCCCCATCTGCCATTGCCTCTTAATCCCACTACTCTTTGCTTCCCAGCATTAACTCACAAGCAGTTCTGTCAGTTGATGTCGACAGCTTTAAGGTTGAGATGTCTGGGTTGCAGCACCTAGGTTGTTTGAGGGAGGTGGCATTTGATAGCCAATTGGCTAAAAAACCCTCTACTCTGAAATGTCATTCAAAGCATTGGGTGCATTTTGCATCCTGGTGCGAGAAATCCAATATAGATCCTGTTCCTGGAGATCCTTTTAAAATTCTAGATTTCTTACAATAGGGTTTTTCTATGGGGTTTTACCTTTCCACTTAAGCTGCTCAGTGGGCGGCAATTCGGTCTTGCAGGGCTCTGCCAATTGACCTATTGAGCATTGTGTCTCTGGCCAGTAAATGCTTGAAATTGTTTAGACTGCAAATACCTGGGGTTGATTGTCCAATTTCTTATTGGAATTTACCATTGATTTTGGAAGGGCTTTAAAGGGAAACTTGGGACCTATGGACTAGGCTGACATTTCATGGGTTCCTTAAAAATGCTTTTTTGATTGCCATTGCTTCTGCAAGGAGGTTATGGGAACTCACATTTCTGGTAATTTCCTATCTTAGGTTTTTTCCTGACAGGGTGGTACTCAGGACTGATAAATTATTCAAACGTATAGTACCCTCTGGGTTTCATACCTCACAGGAGATTAACCTTTCACTTGTTCAGTCCTCAGACAATATTCCCTCTGCACTTGATGTGAGTAGAACCTTGCTAATATACTTGGACAAGTCTAAAGAGCTCCGAAAATCTGAGGCCCTTTTTGTCTCCTATGGTTCTGCCAAATAGGTAAGAAAGATGCTATGGCTACAATCAGCAGATGGGTTAAGCAAGTGTTAGAAATGGGGTTTCGGGTTGGACATGGTATGCACCTAAGCCAGGCAGAACCCACCACTCTAGTCAGGGCAAGGGAGTTACACACTAAAGATAACCCCTGCTCACCCCCTTGGTAGCTTGGCAGAGCAGTCAGGCTTATCCCAGAGGCAATGTGTAAAGCGTTTGTGCAACACACTCACACAGCAGCGACACACTAAGCACACCACAAAAGAAACTCCACACAAGGTTATATAAAAATAGCCTTTGTATTATCCATAAAAACACATTAGAACACAATCACATATATACACTGTGCCACCAGGCACTTGACATGACTTTACAGGGATTACATAAATCATTAGGCCAATCGGGCCACTGTCATAAGTTAGGGACCAGTAGCTACTGGTAATATTGCACTATGCACAACCTGTAATGCATACATCTAGTCAGCAGTGCACCTTACTAAACACTTGCAGTAGAACACATATCATAAACCTCGTGCCAACAGGGGGCCTATCGCCACAGATATCCACATCAGTGCATAATCAGCAGTGCACTATAAATTGCTTATCAGAGTGCACACATCAATAAAATCACCATCACAGCACATAGGGTGCAGTATCCCTGCACACCTTCCTGGGAGGCTTCTGGGCCACCTGCCTGCCTACAACTAGGAATGCGGTAATCCTGGGCGGTTCCTCCCCACTTGGGGATTACTAACACTACTCCTCTTCCTCAGTGAGGAGTGGGGGGCCTCCGTCGAGGTTAACCCCAAGATGCCCAAAACACCACAATGCCCCCGGACAGCAGGTAGGCCTGCAGCTGGCAGCAACCGCGATAGGGCCAGAAACACATCAGATTTAGGTGGGGAATCGGGGACCTCCGTTGAGGTTCCACTCCGTCCCCCAGCGTTCCTTTGCAATGCCCCCGGTAGGTTCACACCCAGGGGGGAGGCACCCACACAGACCAGAAATGGTGGAAGCCCCCCTCACTGCCAAAGTCTGGGCAGTGCACTCACACATCAGCGGGAGGACTCTTTTGTGTCTCCCGCCTGCAGCTTCACTCAGGGAGCAACCTGCCAAATCGCGGTGCCGTCGTTGCTCCCTGCTCACCTTTGTGCCCTGAATGGCTGGCAGGCCACGAGAGGACCTCGGTCGGGCCTCGCCGGGCCGCTGCAGCTAGAGGGACGCAACGCTGTCCACTTCCCGCAGAGCTCCTCATGCTGGACCACGCCCCCGGCGGGCAGGACAGGGAGCGAAGTCTCCGTCGACCCTGCCCCGCCTTGCACGCTTCTGTGGACGGGGCAGGCGGGAGCCCAGGAGGCTCCGGTTTCCCTCTCCAAATGGGCCAGTATGCAGCTGGGCCCACGCGCTAGTTCTAAGACTTCCTGCCTCAGCTCTCCTCACCCGCTTCCTAGTAGGAGCAGTCCACTCTTCTCAGCGCACACCACACGCTGTAACAGACTGGAAAGCGCAAAGTCCAAAGCGCTCACCACACTCTGGGTTAAACCACCCAGGGCAAGCCACGCAGTGATGGGAGACCACAGGGGCACACCAGCAAAGTGTCCCCAGGGAGGCCAGCACAAGGATTCCTTAAGGCAGAGTGGTAGTCCCTTCCCTAGCCCAAAAAGGTAGCAGGTCAGCACTTTCTGCAGTCCAGTTCCATGGTGTTGCCTCCTGGTCTCACGCAGTGTCTTCTGCTCCAAGCAAACTCCAAAAACATGGGGTCATAGCCCCAGTACTGATAGAGCATATGTCTTTGTTCTCCCATGGCCCAGGGCTCTGAGCCCAGTCCAAACCAGTTCTGGGGGGTACTTAAAAATCTCCTTACAGTGCACAACACTCCCCATTGTAAATGTAAGCCCTGGCCCCAGGCACACCACAGGGGGGGTGGAGCCCTCATTGTGGAAGGCAGGCACAGCCCTATTCAGGTGCGGGTCCTACTCCTCCAACCACTCCAAATGCAGCCCAGGCCTATTCATCCTAGAGCTGACTTATCCAGACTCTCTGGAGCCACTACACCTCACTAGCCCCTTTCACTTCAAGGCCAGACAGTCAATACACAACAGGCAGGCACAAAGACACATAGCACACAGAAATGTCTACTTCTAAAAGTGGCATTTCTAAAATAGTGATAATAAATCTCTGATTAATTCCCGCGCCGCAAATTCCTCCGGTTAGAGCATGGACCCCCTTGGCTTTACAGATTAACGCAGTAACACTAACTCATGCACTGAGGGCTTGTAACGGGCGCACAAAGTCAGATCAACCAGGAAAACACACTTTTAATAGACCGGGGCAATCATCTTTATTGGACTATATTCTAGTAGAAGCAAGCATATGGCATTGGGTGATTGACTTCGCTGTCAGGCCAAGACACGACAGCGACCATAATGCTTTGGTACTTGACCTTAAGCTCCCGGAACTTCATAGTCCTCCCATCATTAGCCCACTTTCCGATACTAGCCTATCCCTAGATAACAATAGAAGGAGAATTAGGTGGGTTACTCTGAGGCAGTCACCAGGAAAGGTTGCTGCCCTCTACTCCTTAATTATTCCCCCTTTGTTGGGGGAATAATTAAGGAGTTAATTAATTTGTAGGTACTCCTGACACCATCAACCAACTTATGGCCGTCCATGTGGATTTGACCACCAGCCTAACTAATATTTTTAATCCCCTGATGCACTCTAAAGGCAAGAGGTCCCCTAAATCCACTTTGTTGGAAATGGCCCTTTTTGCAGGGTCAGCCCTAAACTTTTTGCCTGCCTCCTGTATTTTTGCTGACCTGTTTCTGTTGGTTTTATGATTCTGGGCACTTTACCACTGCTGTTCAGTGCTAAAGTGCATATGCTCTCCCTTTGTAAATATGTCTATGTGAATTGGTATATCCCTGATTGGCTTATTTGGTTTACCTGTTAGTCCCTAGTAGTGTGGCCTGTGTGTGCCCAGGGCTGGTAAACCAAATGCTGCTGGTGGGCATGCAGCGCTGGTTTGCGCCGCCCACAGCAGCAGCTTGTAAAGTGTGTCTCAGACCTGCCACTGCAGTGTCTGTGTGCAGTCCAGAACTGCCATCTTGGCTGTGAAGTGCACCCACTTCCCAGCCCCTGAACCTTCCCTTGGCATCCTGTAAGTCGCCCCTATGGTAGGGTGCATTGTATGTGTAAGGTAGGACATGCCTTGGTGTGTGTAGCATGTCCTGGTAGTGAATTACACCCCATTTCGTTTTTCACTACGGTAAGGCTACCTGTTCCTCATAGGCTAGAATGGGCAGTTTGACTATTACATTCTATAGTCCTAACTGACCCCAGGAACATGGTAGAAAAACGAATTTAGTATGCCTGAGCTCAGAATATTAAAATACATCTTTTAGTGAAGTTTATTTTTATATTCTGTGTTTGAAAATACCACTTTTAGAAAGTAGGTATTTTCTTGCCTAAGCCTTCCAGTGTGCTCTGCTGTTATGTGTATTGGCTGTCTGGTTTTAGAGGGGCAGGGCAGGCTGAGTCAGACCTGGGTTGAATAGAGAGATCTGCATTTAGAGTGTGGGGAGGGGTGGCTCCTTGACCAGAATAGGGCTGTGCCTGGCAAGGTGAATGCTGGCTCCACCTCCTACTGTGTGTCTGCTAGCAGACCCCCTCTTTCTGAAAGGAAGGATGCAGCCTGGTAAACAAAGTGCTCCAGGCCTGAGCAGAACTGGTTCTGGCTAGGTTTAGTGACTTGTAGCTTCTGAGAACAAAGACTTTTGGGGTATAAATATCTGTGCTCAAACCCCTCCAATTTGTATTGCTTTTGGATCTGGAGAGGAAACTCTGTCCGTGCCACTGGAGGAATCTGCAGGAAGTGACTGTCCTTGTGCTTGTGTGTTGTTTCTTGCACTGGCCTGCAGCAGTGACCACTGGACCTTGAAGAAGAGGAAAAGGAACTTTTGAGATAACTTTTATTTTTGTTACAGCAATTACCCAAGGGCTAGGAAAAGAGCTAGCCTCCTGCTGGAGTCTCAGGCACATCAGACTCCACCACCAACCTCCTGCTTCCTCCCTGCGAGGATTGCTATCTGCTGATGAGGCTCCTGTGAGTTCCAGGGCCTCTAGTTTGCTTCAGAGAAAAGAGTGCTGGAAATCGTCGCTAACGCACGTTTGCGAGCCGCTGCAGCCGAGAGCGCTGGAAAAATCATCGCGCTGCTGCCGCTGGGTGCTCGCAACACGAAACCATCGCTAACGCCCCTTTGCGAGCCGCTGCAGCTGAGACGCGCTGGAAGAATCATCGCGCTGCTGTCGCCGAGCGCTCGCAACCCCCAAAGAAATCATCGCTTCAAGACATCGCTTTGCGGACGCCGTGCGTCCGCCATTTTGATCGCATCGCACCGGATTTCGTCGCTCCCTCGTGGAGCGCCATTTCTTCGCATCGCAACACAATCGCACACGCAACAGGATCGTCGCATCGTCTTCGCCCTCGCGGCAAGGCCTCAGCGCATCGGCGGCCTAGCGTGAAGAAGTTTGTTGCATCGTCTCCGCACGCATTAGCAGATCGGCGCATCATCCTCCCTTGCGGCAAGGATTTTAACGCATCGCCGGCCTCGCGTGAGGAATATCATCACTAACACTTTTTTGCGACATTTTGTTGGTTTTGCTACTGAATACAGGTACTTTGTGAGAGAAAGGGTCGCAGAGACCACTGCTTTGGATTTGAACCTTATTGTTGCAACCTTTGAACGAGAAAGGGGCGCAGAGACCCCTGCTTTGAATTTGAACCTTATTGTTGCAACCTCTGAACGAGAAAGGGGCGCAGAGACCCCTGCTTTGAATTTGAACCTTACTCTTGCAACCTTTGAACTATCTTTGACAGTCCTTCAACAGCTATCCTATTTTTGACAGTATTGTGGCTTTTACAGTTATTGGTCTTGTAATAAATCTGCCTTTATATAAAGATACTTATTTTTTATAACTACTTGTGTGGTGTCCCTTTGTAGTGTTCCTCACTGTGTTACTGTAAATGCTTCACACACTGCCTCTGAGATAAGCCTACCTGCTCGTGCTACGTTACCACAGGGTTGAGCAGGGGTATTAAAGAGGGTAGCCCTCTCACTCTGACTTAGGAAGAAGGGTCCCTACTTGGACAGTGGCCAGCCATTGCCAACTAGAGACCCCCATTTCTAACATTGGTGGTCAGCGGTGAGGATCTGGACTTGCATTTATGATCGCATACAATAATTATAGTGTACACTACTAGTGAGTGCAGACCATAACGTACCGCATACATTTTTTGAGAGTTTTTTTGGATCCTAAATTGTAATTGATATTGCCGGTGATTTTTCACCCGCACACATTTCCTGAGAGTTTTTGGGATCCTATATTGTGATTGATATTGCCGGTGATTTTTCACCCGCGCCCATTTTTTGAGAGTTTTTGGATCCCATATTGTAATTGATATTGCCGGTGATTTTTCACCTGCGCACATTTTTTGAGAGTTTTTGGATCCCATATTGTAATTGATATTGCCGGTGATTTTTCACCCGCACACATTTCTGAGAGTTTTTGGGATCCTATATTGTGATTGATATTGCCGGTGATTTTTCACCCGCAAACATTTCTTTTGAGAAGTTTTCTTCTATCTTTTATTGATATTGCCCGTGATTGTTACAATGGGCAAGCCTATGTTTTATTGATATTGCCGGTGATAGTACCCGCATACCTTTTTGAGAATTGTTGGATCCTATATTGTGATTGATATTGCCGGTGATTTTTTACCCGCATACATTTTCTTGAGAAGTTTTCGTCGATCTTTTATTGATATTGCCCGTGATTGTTACAATGGGCAAGCCTATTGTTTATTGATATTGCCGGTGATAGTACCCGCATACATTTTTGAAAGTTTTTGGATCCTATATTGTGATTGATATTGCCGGTGATTTTTTACCCGCATACATTTTCTTGAGAAGTTTTCTTCTATCTGTTATTGATATTGCCCGTGATTGTTACAACGGGCAAGCCTATTTGTTTTATTATTGATATTGCCAGATATTGCTACAATGGGTCTTGCTGAAATGAGACCTACCTTTTATACAGATGATCTGTTAACCTACAGTCTAGAGGAGCTAAGGGGGTTCTGTGAGGAGAAGGGCTTAGCAGTGAGTAGGAAGGAGACTCAGCTATCCCTGCAGACATCCCTGAGACTTTGGCAACAAGACAGATGGAGATTCTTGGAGTCCCAGTACACCTACCAAGAGGGTAGTTGGTCTGAGGGTGGCTCTGGAGAGTCTGAAGAGGAGGAAGACAGTGTTATGGAATATCTCATAGGTGGGGAGTTCCTTGATGAGTCTAGTGCCTATGGTAGTGCCAGATTCCCCTCCGGGTCCCCAGAGGAGTTGGTGGACAGGCGGGAAGGTCCCATAGGTAGGGAGTCCCTTGCTGGATCTAGTGCACAGGGTAGCACCCAATCCCCTTCATGGTCCCCAGAGGAGTTGGGCAGACAGAGGGAGAGGGAGTACCAGCTGGAATTGGAGAGGCTCCAAATAGAGATTGCCCAGCTGGAGGCGCACCTAGCGCAGATAGCAGAAAAGGAGAAGTTAGCTCAAGAGGGTAGGTTACCCCTGGAGCGCAGTTTTAATTGTCTGGATTCCCCAGAGAGGGTGGGGTCCAGTGGTGGCAGCAAAATTGAAGTATATAGTGATGACAGTGTAGTACACCCACCCAGAGATGTAGCACCTGACTTGAAGGAGGGGGTTGATCTACACCAGGGGATTCAAGGATATGAGGTAGCTCCATTAATATGCAGTGTCCCTGAGGTGGATTGGGGAACTAGCGCAGGGGCCCATAGTCCTAGTGAAAGGAGGGAGACTCTACCGACTCTGGATGAGAGGTGCAGGGAGAGGGGTTCCCCGTGGTTGAAGTCCTGGTGTATGAGTGTGAGGACCGCCCAGAAGAGTGTGGGTTGAGTGATAGAGACAGTCAGTTAATGTCTCGCCCATTTCAAGAGAGTGGTGTGGGGTACGTATGTGAGACACTGGATTGTGAGGTAAAGGTTAGCACCTGCGTGGAACTGTGTAATCCAATTGTGGGAGAGCATATTGTGAGTTCCTATTTTCCAGAGCTAAACCAACATGTGTTAGAGTGCGAGTTCTCTGATCCTAGGGAACTTGCGCAGGAGGCAGACCTCTGGGTGAGTACCAGAGGCTCTGTAGAGGTATTGGGGAATGACCATAAGAGGAGTGGTTCAGATGTCTTCCAACCCAGAGTGGTGGGAAAGGTTAGGAGTGTTACAGCTGGGTCCCCTTGTTGTGAGGAGGTTGTAGGGCCTCACATCCTGTCTCGTGGGAGCAGGAGTGAGACTGGGATAGGTCCCGAAGTGCCCCAACCTCAGTCTCCAGGACTGGATGGTTCCATGAGGGCACACCAGGTAGGGAGCCTAGTCTGTCCGGATGGACCGTCCATTGTGGGGGGTCTCCTCGTGTTAGGTGAGCTGGGAGTGCCTGTAATCAGACCTCCAGCAGTTCTAGTGTCTGGCAGTACCGCTCCAGTTGGGAGGGTGCAGAAGGCCAGAGTGAGGGGTGAGGGGGGGAAAGAGTCCCCAGTGGAAGAACCAGTGGGTCAGGGGCCAGCCAGAAGGGCTGAGCCTCATAGGATTGGCCATGGTGACGCCACTTCTGTCCTGGGGCATCTTCACGCACTTTCAGAGGGACAGGAGGTCGTGAGCCCTGTGCCAGGCAGACTGTCACACGACACGCTAGGTATGTGTCACCCTCAGGAAGCCCTGGTTGGCCAGGCAGTTGTTCAACCACAGGGGTTGGTTCCTGGGATGGTAAGTCAGGTCCAGGTGTTGTCTGACCTGGAGGGAGGGACCACTGTAAGCAGTGTCCCGGCGATTTTTTTTTCTAAGAGCACCACTCCAGGTGGGAGGGTGCAGTATGCTGGAAGGGGGTGCAGAGGGAGGGAGTCCTCGCCTCTGACCCCAGTACCACCTGAGGGTTTTTCCAGGTTGATGGATCAGTTGCAGGGACAGGGCCCTGAACTAGTGGAAGAGTGTATTTTCCTTGGGGGGACTTGGTGTACGCCCCCAGAAGTCCTGGGTTGCCAGGCACAGGCCCAGCCCAAGGGTACAGACCCTAGGTTGGGGGGCCAGGTTCAGGGTGTCCCCCTGATCTGGAGGAAGGGGCAACTGCTAACAGTGCCCCTCCCGGTTTGTGTTATGGGGGCACCTCTCTAGGTGGGAGGGTGCCAGGCCCCAGTAAAGGGGGCGGGGAGAGGGCAGCCTCACCCCTGACCTCCGCCCAGTCTAAGGGTACAGACCCTAGGCTGGGATACCAGTTGCAGGATAGAACCCCTGAACTGGTGGGTGAGTTGTGCAGGGCCCCTGCCACAGGTGCCCTGACATTTCTGGAAGGGGGTATCGCTCCAGGTGGGAGGGTACCGAGCCCCAAAGAGGAAGACCGGGTGTGGGAGAGCCCACCCCAGTCTCTGGCCCAGACGCTGGGTACAGGCCCAGGGCTGGTGGGTCAGTGTCCGGGTGCTTTGCCTGACCTGACAGAAGGGAGAGTGTACAAAAGGTGCCAGGCACCTGGGGTTACTGCCCCTCACTCTATGATGCCACAAAAGTTTGAGAGCCCTGAGAGGTATAGGGCTTGGATTTCATCACTGACTACTGTCAGTGACTACTGGGGCTTGTTGTTTATCTGTTGGGACACACCTGGGGGCCAGTTAAGGTTAGATGCTGCACAGGTGGTGTCCACAGGTGAGGGGAAGAGTTCCCCATTGGTTATCTTAGTGGGACCTAGGAGTGTGGACAGAGGGATCCACCAGGGTTCAGATTGGAGTAGAGCTGGCATATGCCCCTGCAGTTGCGGGCCAGTTCCGTGTTCTATCGCCTCGAAGCAGGGAAGCCCATCAAAGTAGTGATTGGTCTACCCTGCGTTTTGGCTGGAAGTGGGTTGTGTTGGAAATGGCCCTTTTTGCAGGGTCAGCCCTAAACTTTTTGCCTGCCTCCTGTATTTTTGCTGACCTGTTTCTGTTGGTTTTATGACTCTGGGCACTTTACCACTGCTGTTCAGTGCTAAAGTGCATATGCTCTCCCTTTGTAAATATGTCTATGTGAATTGGTATATCCCTGATTGGCTTATTTGGTTTACCTGTTAGTCCCTAGTAGTGTGGCCTGTGTGTGCCCAGGGCTGGTAAACCAAATGCTGCTGGTGGGCATGCAGCGCTGGTTTGCGCCACCCACAGCAGCAGCTTGTAAAGTGTGTCTCAGACCTGCCACTGCAGTGTCTGTGTGCAGTCCAGAACTGCCATCTTGGCTGTGAAGTGCACCCACTTCCCAGCCCCTGAACCTTCCCTTGGCATCCTGTAAGTCGCCCCTATGGTAGGGTGCATTGTATGTGTAAGGTAGGACATGCCTTGGTGTGTGTAGCATGTCCTGGTAGTGAATTACACCCCATTTCGTTTTTCACAACGGTAAGGCTACCTGTTCCTCATAGGCTAGAATGGGCAGTTTGACTATTACATTCTATAGTCCTAACTGACCCCAGGAACATGGTAGAAAAACGAATTTAGTATGCCTGAGCTCAGAATATTAAAATACATCTTTTAGAAAGTAGGTATTTTCTTGCCTAAGCCTTCCAGTGTGCTCTGCTGTTATGTGTATTGGCTGTCTGGTTTTAGAGGGGCAGGGCAGGCTGAGTCAGACCTGGGTTGAATAGAGAGATCTGCATTTAGAGTGTGGGGAGGGGTAGCTCCTTGACCAGAATAGGGCTGTGCCTGGCAAGGTGAATGCTGGCTCCACCTCCTACTGTGTGTCTGCTAGCAGACCCCCTCTTTCTGAAAGGAAGGATGCAGCCTGGTAAACAAAGTGCTCCAGGCCTGAGCAGAACTGGTTCTGGCTAGGTTCAGTGACTTGTAGCTTCTGAGAACAAAGACTTTTGGGGTATAAATATCTGTGCTCAAACCCCTCCAATTTGTATTGCTTTTGGATCTGGAGAGGAAACTCTGTCCGTGCCACTGGAGGAATCTGCAGGAAGTGACTGTCCTTGTGCTTGTGTGTTGTTTCTTGCACTGGCCTGCAGCAGTGACCACTGGACCTTGAAGAAGAGGAAAAGGAACTTTTGAGATAACTTTTATTTTTGTTACAGCAATTACCCAAGGGCTAGGAAAAGAGCTAGCCTCCTGCTGGAGTCTCAGGCACATCAGACTCCACCACCAACCTCCTGCTTCCTCCCTGCGAGGATTGCTATCTGCTGATGAGGCTCCTGTGAGTTCCAGGGCCTCTAGTTTGCTTCAGAGAAAAGAGTGCTGGAAATCGTCGCTAACGCACGTTTGCGAGCCGCTGCAGCCGAGAGCGCTGGAAAAATCATTGCGCTGCTGCCGCTGGGTGCTCGCAACACAAAACCATCGCTAACGCCCCTTTGCGAGCCGCTGCAGCTGAGACGCGCTGGAAGAATCATCGCGCTGCTGTCGCCGAGCGCTCGCAACCCCCAAAGAAATCATCGCTTCAAGACATCGCTTTGCGGATGCCGTGCGTCCGCCATTTTGATCGCATCGCACCGGATTTCGTCGCTCCCTCGTGGAGCGCCATTTCTTCGCATCGCAACACAATCGCACACGCAACAGGATCGTCGCATCGTCTTCGCCCTCGCGGCAAGGCCTCAGCGCATCGGCGGCCTAGCGTGAAGAAGTTTGTCGCATCGTCTCCGCACGCATCAGCAGATCGGCGCATCATCCTCCCTTGCGGCAAGGATTTTAACGCATCGCCGGCCTCGCGTGAGGAAATTCATCGCTAACACTTCTTTGCGACATTGTGTTGGTTTTGCTACTGAATACAGGTACTTTGTGAGAGAAAGGGTCGCAGAGACCACTGCTTTGGATTTGAACCTTATTGTTGCAACCTTTGAACGAGAAAGGGGCGCAGAGACCCCTGCTTTGAATTTGAACCTTATTATTGCAACCTCTGAACGAGAAAGGGGCGCAGAGACCCCTGCTTTGAATTTGAACCTTACTCTTGCAACCTTTGAACTATCTTTGACAGTCCTTCAACAGCTATCCTATTTTTGACAGTATTGTGGCTTTTACAGTTATTGGTCTTGTGATAAATCTGCCTTTATATAAAGATACTTATTTTTTATAACTACTTGTGTGGTGTCCCTTTGTAGTGTTCCTCACTGTGTTACTGTGTATGGTCATAAATGCTTCACACACTGCCTCTGAGATAAGCCTACCTGCTCGTGCTACGTTACCACAGGGTTGAGCAGGGGTATTAAAGAGGGTAGCCCTCTCACTCTGACTTAGGAAGAAGGGTCCCTACTTGGACAGTGGCCAGCCATTGCCAACTAGAGACCCCCATTTCTAACACACTTGGTTTAATAACTCCTGCTGTATGGCAAAGAGTGCCCTCATTGATGCTATAAAAACCAAAGATAGATCTCTGATTAAAAACGAAGAGGGTCCTATATAGTAGTAGCTTAAAGTCCGCCAAAAAGGAGTGGGAGTCTGAAAGATGGGACGCGATCAAACAGGCCCTCACTAACAGAGATATGAGGGAGTTTTGGACCTTGGTTCGAACAGCTAGTTCCTCAGAGAGCTTGCCTATCGAGCCAAATATTGCTGCGGAAGCTTGGAAACTTCATTTCCAATCATTGTACTCCACTCAGGACATTATGGAGCCCATAGTGGGAAATCTGCCAACTGTTGTGGAGTATCCCCTTGAAGATGATGTAGGGTTCACTTTGACTGAGGTGTTGAGTGCTATTAGGAAGATACCCCTTGGAAAGGCCCCTGGATTGGATAAGATTCCCGGGGACCTATTTCGGGAAGAGCCCAACATCTGGGGCCCATATTTATGTGTAATATTTAATGCCATCTTAAACGGCATGAAAATCCCGGATACCTGGTTTGGGGCCGAAATTTTTCCAGTATACAAAAAGGGTTCTCCCCTCCTGCCCACAAACTATAGGCCAATAAGCCTGATTGACGTAACTCAGAAGCTGTTTGCCAGGATTATTTTAGAGCGCCTGCAGTCCTGGATGGACGAGCGCAAGATTCTGAGTGCGTATCAGGCTGGCTTCCGTAAAAACATTTCTACCATTGACCAAATCTTTAGGCTCCAATTATTATATTGGAAGACGGTAACAATAGAGGGTGGGAGCCTCTATTTGATCTTTGTTGATCTTAAATCAGCCTTCGATTTGGTACCTCGTGACAAACTTTGGGTAGTTCTGGAGCAATTGGGTATTCTGCCCTATTTGCTCTCCTTGATTAAGCGACTGCATACTGGAAATTTTGCCCAGGTTAGATACGGGAAATACGGGGAATTGACCCCTCGCTTCCCAGTGAATAGGGGTGTAAGGCAGGGGCGTGTCCTGGCCCCCACACTGTTCTGTCTTTTTATTAATGCTCTGGTGGACCAACTAAATAAAGTTGCCAACATCGATGCCCCAAAGCTTGCCCGTGGCAAGGTGCCAGCAATGATGTTTGCGGATGACACCTTGTTACTCTCCAAAACGCCCATGGGTATCCGAAGGACCCTTGACACCTTCTCTTTATTCTGCAAAAGCAGGGGACTAGAGATTAATACATTAAAAACCAAGTATATCGTATTTAATCCTAGTAAAACATCTCGCCCTAACCCCACCCTAAATGGCACCCAGTTGGAGAGGGTGGCAGTCTTTGACTACCTGGGTGTCACGCTGACGGAAACCTTTGGGTGGGGTCCGCATCAAAAAAAGGCAGGCTTGAGGCTAGCACAGTTGGCCGGGGGATTAGCAAAACTATATAGGAACTCAACATCTAGACAACCGGGTTCGTTGATAGAGATCTATAAAGTCCAAATCAGGAGTGCTATTATGTATGGGGCAGAACTTTGGGGACATCTCCCCGTAGGTGGATTGGTCAAATCTGAGAATAAGTTCATGAGACAGCTCTTGGGCCTACCGCCAAGCACTCCTCTTATTCCCCTACGTATGGACCTTGGGCTCAGACCCATAGATGAGGAGATTGGGCTGCGACCTTTGACTTTTTGGCGTCGATTATGGGCGACTCCTGAATTAGCAGTCTACCAGTCGGAACTCAAGGCGATCTTGGGGCTCCCAGGGGTGGAAAAACTATCCTGTTTCGCACATATAAAAGACCTGTGCTTTAGATTAGGCTGTCCGAACCTATGGACCCACCCGAGGAAGTGTCCCCGACTATATCACGACTCAAGTTAGTCAAAACCTACAGATTATTTAGACTGGCTGAACTCCAAGGGAGTATAAAACTTGGCCGTTTAACCTCTGACTTCTTTAATTTTAAAGACCAGTATTTATTTGAGGCCTACCTTGATGTCGTTCATCCGCTCATGGCAAGGAAACTCTATGCCCAGTTTAGATGGGGTTGCCTGCCAGTCCATGCATTTACGAATAAATGGCCAAAAGCCTCCCCTGTTGGTTGTCCCGCCTGTGATAGTCAGGAAGAGACTCACTCACATTTTCTTTTTCTGTCCAGGCTATAATGTACCCAGGAGGTATTGGCTCCTACCAATTTGCAGGAACCTGGGGTTTAGACAGATATGGGAGGCCCTCAGAGTTATGAGAACTGAAACTCATCCCCCGATTGTTTTTGCCGTGTCCCGTTTCCTTAACTCTATGTGGCTCAGGTGTTGTAAGTTTTTAAACTCCCCTCGTACATGTTAAATATACCCCTTCTGTTTTCCATTTCTTTCAGCTTATTAAATAATGAATATACTGTTTTAAATCTTTTTAAATTTTAATATTTTTTAACTGTCATGAAGTCTGTACAATCCATTGTTAATGGCTATATTCTGCAATGTTTACTGATGTTTTTATTGTCTAAAATTAGTGATGTATGTATTTTTTTTTTTTTGCTTTTATGGTCTATACTGATCGAAATAAATCTTGGAAATGGAAAGATAATAAATCCACAAACACCAATACACAGCATTATCACCACTATTCCAAACATACCAAATCACGCTACCCCTCTCATGTCAGGAATTACCACTGAAGCACATATCAGGGAATCCCCAATGCATTCCTATGAGGCGGCAGCCTCACAGCAGTGAGAAACCAAATAGGCTGTTTGTCACTACCAGGACATGCCACACAGTTAAGGCACATGTCCTACCTTTTACCTACACTGCACCCTGCCCATAGGGCTAGCTAGGGCCTACCTTAGAGGTGGTTGATATGTAGTAAAAGGGGAGTCACAGATGTGGCAACCACTTTATGTGCCACGTCATACCGGCAGTAAACTGCGCGCGCAGGCTCTGCAGTGGCAGAGGCCTGAGACAGGTGTGAAAGGCTACTTTGGTGGGTGGCGCAAGCAGCCCTGCAAGCCCACCAGTAGCATTTAATTTACTGGCCCTGAGTATGTGGGATACTACTGTGCAAGGGACTGACAGGTAAATTAAATATGCCAAACAGGTGTAGACCAATCTTAGCAAGTTTACCATAGAGAGCACATACACTTTAGCACTGATCAGTAGTGATAAAGTGTCCAGAGTCCTAAAACCAACAACAACAGGTCAGAAAAAATACAGGAGGAAGTCAAAACGTTCTGGGATGACCCTGCAAAAAGGGCCAAGCCCAACAGCAAGCAATAACTCAGCCTTATTCTTCGGTTGGGGAGAAAGTTCCGTCTTCTGTTTTAGCCCAATCAACATGAGCCATGGCTGCCTCTTGGGCAGAGAATGGGGGTGTGTTCTTAGAAGAAATATGCAGAGCAGCCACTTGGGCAACCTCTTCTGTCACATTGTGAATTTGCAATTGTTTTCTCACGTTTTTGTTAATTTTGAAGCCTCAATGTTGAAGACAGGAATTAAGTAATCTCTGAGTACATGATTGTTGAACAGCATATAATTTTATCTGCCTTTATTGACTTTGGTATATCCTGCATGGTTAGTACTGGGACAAGGAGGACCATACATGGGGGTAATAAGCCTTTCACTTACAAGTAACCTTCATTACCCATCGGATAGTCCTCCTTGTCCCAGTAAATTCCCATCCTCCCTCCCATTGCCTGTGGCACAATTTTATCATCTTGGTTATGAACAGGAAGCGTGTGGGGTGGGAGGGATTATTATTGTGGGCCTCATGCTTGTTTGTCCTTTTGTGATTGGCTTGTACAAGCGATCCCTGTGGGAGGCGGGGAGACCTCGATGGTTAGTACTTGGAGGAGGAGGATCATTCTAAGGGTAATGAAGATTACCGGCATGTAAAATGTTAATTTCCACCAGTCATTCACCTGGCTTTATTGTTTTCTAATAAGTGGATTCTCTCAGCTATAACATTCTGTAAGTTTTTCTAATATTGATGCACCCTGATAAAATGTCTAAGTCTACATGATATTATATTTCTTAACTGTTTCACCTATTTGTCTAGTGTCCCACCCAATCGCATTCCATGTACAAACCCCTGCCCAAAGATTGCCTCTAAAATTGTTTCTCTTCATCCACCCTAGAACTCTGTCCATCCTGTGTGCAACATTTCTTAGAAGATGGTATCCCATCACTGAGGACCTGCTCTTTAGCAGTTACAGAACACTGGTAGTGTTTAGTGATGTATTCCAGTGGCAGTAAAATTCTGCTCTGGCGCACACTGCTGGGTTAACACCCATCTGCGTGGAACTCATTTGTGGGGAAAATGCATGAAAAGGAGTACTGCTCCCTTCTACTGACAAAGGACTTTTATCATATGTTATAACAATGTTGGAGGATACAGCTGGCTATATTTTAGGTGGTGTTTCCAGAGTCCAATAACTGGTCTCCATGAGAACCCGCTATTGCCTCTTGTCAACCGTGTGGTGGCTATCTATGTGCTCCACTACCCTATTTATTGCAAGTTTATAATGCCCCTACCCACTTCTGCTTGATAACCTGTCAATTGTCCTGGACTGTCAAGGTAGTAAGGATACATCTGAACAGACAGTCCATTTAACTGCCCGCCCCAGCAGAGAAGAAAGTATTTGTGTAATTATGTTCCATACAGTTGTATCTACCCTATGCCGTGGAATACTGCCTTTCTACTGGGCAGTATTTCCACTCTAAAATAGTCTGTGCATTTGAAGGCTTTTTTACCCATCTTATTCTAGAAGGATTGAGCTGCTGTCATCATGTTCTTAAATCAACAAGAAAATGTCTCTATAAGTCACTATACATGGTCTGTGATCATCCATAACCAGCCAATCTTAAACAAGCTTCTTGATGAAATGTATCACTCATTGCAAGGAGCAAGGTGGATATTTTGGTTGAGCTGTTAACATTTTTGGCCAAAAAGCACAACTTGGACTTGGTGACCTGTGTTTAATAGATGAGCGCAGGTATAAAAAAAAACAAAGAACACACACCTCATTCTGAAAATGTGGATAAGTTACATAAATGCCACCAGATAATGTGATTACAAATATTTTTGTAGCACAAAATCTTTGAGAGTCCATTGCTCGAGGCTCAATGTAAAATGACAAATGCTTACACAAAGCTGAGGTGTAGTATTAAACACTGTAAAAACACAAATTACCATCAGCATTGATGCTGCACTTGCTACGGAGCCATTGGTTGTCCTCTACCTCTGATGCCTGTTTATTCAATGGTGACAGCTACCCTGCGAATTGAATGTCATTGTCAGCATGGTGCTTATGGGCCTTTAACGCAACAACAGATGCGTAGGTACATGCTCGAGTTCTCCTCACACTCAATTACACCTGAACACCTGTATTGACTAATCTGAACGGCCCTTTAACAGTGTGAACACTTGGGGTTCATCTCATCCACGAAAGATGCATATGGTGTGCTGAGTTTAACAAAACTGAGCTGCATTGTTCACATTGCTGTCATTGCCTGACAGTGGTCACTTCAATGAGGAAAAAAAAAGAAATACCTGGACTTTAATTGCATGTTGTGCATGTTTTTATCCCTGATATTCCTATTTAGAAACAGAGGCAGAAGGATAGACATCTCTGAAATATACAGAAATTCATGGTCTCTTCTGACTTTATGCTCTTCTGCAAATTAAGTGCTCTTTTTTTTTTAACAGTTTTATTATTTTGTTAAAGCAAAGGTTGCAGACCAAGTTGTATCAGAGGCTCACAGTTCTCAACTATCTTGAAGGTCTATAAAAATACAATTTAACACAACATGTGATTACCAGTGCAGGTACACTCCTGACTAACAAGTGCTATGCTCAAAATAGGATCAGGGAAGGCGCAATTGTCAACGATGGCTAGATGTTAATTTGATCACATATTCAGTCCACGGTTTACACAGTCTTGGAGGGAGGGATTGCCACAGCAAAGGTAGGTATAAAGGAGTGGAGTATGTGGGTTATCAAGTTTCAGCAAATGGAATCATCACCATCTATAAGACGAAGTGTAGGAAGACTGTTGGGGGTTGAATGTTCAAATGTGATGTAAAGTGGGAGAAACTTAGGAGGGATATTTATTTAGCATTGTCCCAGTGATTAGGAGATATTGGGGCTTATTTACAAGCCCCTTGCGCCACCGGTATGTCACTTTTTCCCTTATTAAAAGTGACGCACCGGCGGCGCAAGGGGCTTGTAGATAAACCCAACTGTTCTGTAAACCTGTAATAGTTCTTTAGTCTCTTAAGCGTTGAGAGATAAAAGAGTGGGTGTTCACTCAATTGGTGCCCCACTCACTTGGTGCCGCCATAGCACCCGAACTACGACGTACTATCAAGTTCACCTTCGAAACCGACACGTTCCCCGATGACTGGAAACGCGCAGAAGTCAAGCCCCTCCTCAAGAAGCCCTCTGCAGACCCGACGGACCTCAAGAACTACAGACCCATCTCTCTCCTCCCCTTCGCAGCCAAAGTCACCGAGAAGATCGTCAACATCCAGCTCACGAACTTCATAGAATCCAACTCGATCCTCAACACCTCCCAATCCGGATTCCGCAGCAACCACAGCACTTCTAGCCCTCATCCTACTTGACCTCTCAGCAGCCTTCGACACTGACTCCCACTGCACACTAACCGCCAGACTCCATAACGCTGACATACAGGGAACTGCCCTAGACTGGATCCGCTCCTTCCTCACCGGCCGAACCCAAAGAATCAGACTCCCGCCCTTCCTCTCTGAGCCCACAGAGATCAGCTGCGGAGTACCCCAAAGATCTTCGCTCAGCCCCACGATCTTCGACATCTACATGGCCCCCCTCGCTACCATTGTCAGAAAGCACAGACTCAGCATAGTATCCTAGGCCGACAACACCCAGCTCATCCTCTACTTCATCAAGGAACCCGACATCACCAGACACAGCTTACAGGTGGGAATGAAAGACGTCACATCCTGGATGAGCAGCAGCTGCCTGAAGCTCAACTCGGAGAAAATGGAAGTCCTCATCCTCGGATCCACCCCCTCCGCATGGGACAACACCTGGTGGCCCACCGCCCTCTCCAACCCTCCCACATCCACAGACCACACGCTCAACCTCGGCATCATACTCGACTCCTCCCTCACCATGAACGGACAGATCAACACCATTTCTTCCACGTGCTTCAATACCCTCTGCATCCTCCGCAAGACCTTCAAATGGTTCCCCCCTGAATCCAGAAAATCTGTCACCCATGCACTCATAACCAGCAGACTGGACTACGGGAATGCCCTCTACGCCAGGATCAACAGATCTCTACTCCTCAAACCCCAGACCATCCAGAACACTGCAGCCAGACTCGTCCTCTGCATCCCACAACAAGACCACATCACCCAGCACCTGCGAGACCTCCACTGGCTCCCCATTGAATAGAGAGTGACCTTCAAGCTGCTCACTCACGCCTACAAATCTCTCCACAACACTGGATCCCAATACCTCAACAAAAGAATCTCCTTCTACGCACCGAAGAGAAACCTTCGCTCCACCGACCTTGCCCTGGCCGAAATCCCACGCATCCGCAGAGCCTTCTCCTACCTCACGGCCAAGACCTGGAACGAACTCCCACTCAGCATCAGACAAGCATTCAGGAAGAGCCTCAAGACCTGGCTCTTCGGATGAGATGGAGCTGCACGAATCCCCTCTCCCCCCAGCGCCTTGAGACCCTCACGGGTGAGTAGTGCGCATCACAAATCCCTGATTGATTGATTGATTGTTTGAAATAAGGTAGCCAGACTTTGTAATAATTCATTCTGTGTATGTTTCTTTTGTATGTGTTCATATTATACATTTCACCCATCCATTATTTAGTGTGTGTGTTGTGGGGATGTCCAGTGATGCACTATGCATAGCTTAGCTACTACTGCAGAGATGGAGAACTACCATTTCCACTGGGGAGTGGCTCCTATGATGTCTGTTGTATCACATAACAACACCAATTTAACCAATGGAGCAATCCTGATGTTGCTAACATTGAACATGGACCTCGGTACAGAGGACCAATAATAACTGCTAGATAGGCATTCCCATAGTAAGTGAGGAAGGGTGTCTTTGTGTGGGAACCATCTCCAACATAGTGCATCATCGGTGAGATGTACTCTGTGGTGCTTGGAGAGGGGTCTAGTACCAGTCCCTGACATTTTAAAGAAAGTGACCCCAAGTCTGGATCCCGTAAGGCTTCTTTCACACTGTAAAATCTGACTATTCACTTTCAGTGTAGTAAAATTGAACGTTCTATTGTCATTGTTGCCGTAGCGCATTTAGTTGCTAATTGGAGACTATGTTTTGTATGTTGGTTTCATGTAGCCATTGTATTAACCTACATTGTTGTTCCATATCCGAATATATGCCAGTATTGGGGAGGTGGAAAGTACATTTGGCCCTGGACCAGTCTTTTCCACAAATAGTGAGAACCTTGTGTTGCCAGTATTCTGCAGGATTCAGATTATTATCATTGTGTATTTCCTGTAGTAATTTGATCTAGTCCATCATCATCTTTTCGCCTCAAAGCATACCCGCTGAAGCCCACGTGTGCCATCTATACCAACTGTTAAGAGACCAGCATCACCCAAACTGGGGCCGAGGTGTGGATCAGTTGTTCTATTTTCAGTTTTTATAAATTGTTTTCCATGCCAAAACAGTAGTTCAAAGTATAGGTTTAAGTGTGAGGTGGTCTAGGGGATTCACTAGGTAAGTTATCTATACACAAGACAAGACTATTCTATTTAGGCCCATAATGGGAAATTATGTGCTCTTAATCATAGAAGTTCTGTCAGCCTTCCACTCAATATTTCCCAGAGCTGCCCCCCTTCATAATACAGGTTGGCAAGATCACAATAAAAGTATCAAATTCGTCCAGCAACAGATACTCAAAGCATTTTATGTTATTTTTTTGAGCTAGAGAGCTTACTATATTTCTGATTTTTTTTTCAAATTGAGATTTTTTTTAGAATGAGATATCCCCTAAGGGGACGATAGTGAAAGAGTGTATTTTCGTTGTGAATAGTCAGGAATGCGGTGCAAACCAACTAGGCGAGAGGAACTATGGGTATCAGTTTATGCAAATCATTTCTTGAAGAAAAACAAGTAATGGAACACATGAGGAGGACACATGCATTGAACAAGCAACAAATGTAATCCAGCACGTATTGAAAAGGTAAAAGCAATATCTGAAATTTGTTGTTAAGCACACCACCATCCCATCCTATATAAATCCACCAACAAAGGGGAAATTATGTGTGGGCGCTGGTACACATCTGCTGCTCTTTTCCTATTGATGGTCTGCTCTAAACCGTCGGTAATTTAATCTGTCACTGACCAACAAGAAAATAATCACACTTCACATACGTATGAGAAACAGTAATACTACTGGCAATGAATTCACCGGGTGACACACACACAGTGGGAGCCACAAATAATTGAATGTGCACACAAATGCAATCATTTGTGGCTCCCACTGTGTGTGTGTCACCCGGTGAATTCATTGCCAGTAGTACTACTGTTTCTCATACGTATGTGAAGTGTGATCTTTTTATTGTGATGTTTGAGTACGTGTGATAACAATACATATCATCCAACCAAACTCTATCTCCATAACTCCTTGAAGTGCTGCTCACTTCTATGTGTCCCCCAAATATCCCCAAATATGTACCTTCATTGAGGACACTTGAAAGCACTCCAGGGTTCGCTCATATTCCAAGTAAATTTGAATGCACAATGAGCATAAATATACAACCCAAAAGCGTATAACTCCCTGGAGAGAACTTCTCCCCTAGTTTGTTTTATTTTATATACAGTTGATGACAGTGTCCTGTAGCTCCTTTTGACTAAAAGATCCCCACGACTAGAAGGCAGAACTCATATACTGGGATGTCATGCATAGCAGGACACTACTGTCCCATCGAATTGTTAACAACACAATCCCATACAACACTTGGAATATTGTGAGCTCTCTTTAGTCTCTACCTGAGATCTGAACTTTGCTAAGATAATTTGTGGTAGGATAAAATCACGTATTGTCTTTCTCTACTCTAGCATATTCCACAAAGGAAGTCCGGGCGATATATCGAATGGGATTGACTTTGCTATGTATGTTCTTATCATAATGTTCTGGTCTGTAATGTGGACAATGGGCTCCATTTGATGTTTTCTTTACAGGGGCAGGGGTCCTCAATCTGTTTGGCTTTTGTTGTCTGTTATATATTCAATAAACAGAACTTACAAAAAAAAAAAAAAAAGCATTTAACACCACACGGTTTTTTAACATAAATGTCCAAGTATTTGATAAGGAACATGCCAACTTATACCATAAGTGTAGTGCATTAAGCAGCATGTTAGATTTAACCAACCACTGGCATTTCGACAGCACAGAAGGATGCCCCATTTCTCTAACTAACTGCTCACAGCTGCCATGAGCTCACCCACAACGTGCACCCAGTGAGGCAAATTTGCTGTCCAGATGCATATGCAGTGATATCACATGAAACGTCCAGCAAAAATTACACTTTTTCACACCTCTAACCCTATGGAAAATCAACCTCTTTTTACTTGTTGCAGCAGTTCAAGAGTTCAAGAGTGCCAAAACATGTCTGTTTCAGCACATTAATGTTAGTAGCTCCCTTTTTAAAATGGAGGCTATTGTTTTTTTCTGTGTCTCACTCTATTGCGGTTGTGCAGACCTTTCTGTAAACACAGCATTCAGGGCCAGATGTACAACCATTGGCAATTGCGACTTGAAAATAGCGCCAAATTGCGAGTCGCAATTTGCGAGTCGCATTTGCCAATGTACAACAGTGTCTGAGGCACTGTTTGCGATTCCCAATGGGGTCGCAATTTTCATGTCTCACGCATATTATTGAGGCTGTCGCAATTTGCGACCCCATTGGGAATGGCTGGCACTCCCAGGGATGGTGGCCTGCTGGGGTCAGCAGACCTCCATGTCTGGGACTGCTTTTAAATAAAGCAGTTTTTTTTAAAAAATGCATCCCGTTTTCCTTAAAGGAAAACGGGATGCATTTAAAAAAAAAAGAAAATGAAACGTTTTTGTTTCATTTTCTAAGGGCAGGTAGTGGTCCCTGGGACCACTGCCTGCCCTTACAAAATGTTTGCGCATGCATTCCCAAAGGGTAAGGGGTTCCCTGGGGACCCCTTCCATTTGCGAGTGCTTTACCACCCTCTTAAAGAGGGTGGTAAACTGCGAGTGTTTTGCGACCGCAATTGCGGTCGCAAAACATTCTTACATGGCTTGTGGGGTCTCTATTAGGAAGGGAACGACCCCTTCCTAATAGCGAGTCGCTAAACATTATTTTGCGAGTCGCAAATTATTTGTGACTCGCAAAATAGGGTTAGTACATGGCCCACAGGTTTTTTGCATGCGCAAATGGGTTTAAAACCCATTTGTGCATGCAAAATTCCGTCGTACATTTGGCCCTCAATCTGTACAGGGCAGGTTCATTCTTGGTAACTGGCTAATTGGAACATCTGACTTTAGAACTCATCCATATGTTGTGCAAGCCTTCTTTGAAGCTGTGGCAATCAGTTGGATACTTCATGTCCAATTGGACTGCCATTCGCAACTCAAAATACTAAGCTAAACTACAGAATAGATTTATTAAAAAGAAGTCTATGTGGGCAAAAATTCATGCAAGTTGTGGTTTTATTCACAATAATATATAGATTGTGTTTTAGCAATGATAATGGAAAATACAATATAATTCTGAAAATACTGCTTCCCGAGTCTTATGCAACCATTTTATGTACTTCTTTGTTTATTTATTTATTTCATGTGTAATAATGACTGGTAAGTGCCTTGGGTCCACTTAAGACTAGCTTATGATAACTTTCTATATACATTTAGTTAGTAAATGCTTTTGGAAGAGGGAGCATATCTGGTGGCAGAAGAAAGGGTGCGTATAGAACTAGTGTGGAGGTAGAGGCATGATGAATCCAAATTCTCTTGAACATGCTGCCAGTATTAAGGACATAGAAGAAGCCTTTGGATGAAAGCCATTGGCACCTTTGACATATATGTTGGTGTTTCCCTTTTCAGGGTTGTTTATGTTCATGGTTCAAGTCGGAGGGCAATGACCTGTTCTCAAAATGTAATGTTCTATGTTATAACTGGGGTTTGTTCCTAGTTAGTTCTTAAATAGAACATTTTGAACCTGCCTTGGCCCATTTTGCTGACTGGGTTCCAAATAGAGAACACTGAAAATATGAATATGTTCAAAGGTTTTATAATTAAGCTTATCCAGCTCACTAATGCAGTAGAGCTACTTGATATGTGATCTTTCCTGAAGAGTTAGGAGGCAGAAGATGGTTTAAAGACAGTTATCACAGAACGGATCAAAGTTAATTTTGCACTTCGAAAAAAGATTTATTCATAATATTTATTTTGTATTTTTTGTGAGTAAATCTACTCACAAGAGCTGGGAGCGGGCTGAGCGTGAATGTTCAAGGGCTAGAATAAATGATGAGTTTGTGAACACCCTTAATTTTCCAGGGTTCCGGATAGTCACAAGGTTATCCCCAAATGCTTTTAATGTTAAGATTGGTTGCAAATTTAAAACTGAAAAAAAAGTTCCACCAAGGAACAAAACTTAGAAATTGCATTTGTTCTTTTTACTATGGACTTTGCAAAAAGTTTCTTAGCGTACGCTTTGATACTTGCAACTGTAACAGGTTTCCATGCGTACCTATGGAACATTTTGTCAACCCCATGAAAGTCATACATATCAACCCATGAATCATCTTAAGATCATCACTTTCTTTACGATGAGAGTCCTATGTGTCTTTGTAATACTCACTTTTAAAACCCTAAATACATTTAAATCTCGCCTTACATTATGGGCTGATACTAGGCATTTTTCAATGCATAGTCAATGTTTAAGCATGCTCTCTCTGATTCCCATTTTTGATGGTGTATTCCTGATCTTGATTTTACATTTCTAGACCCCAATCCCCTTTGCTGGTTCTGAAGCGCACCCCTGTTCTGTGAGTCTGCAAAAGGTGTAGCCTTTGAATATTTCATTTATCAGCAATAGCCATGTCTAGTGCAGTCTATAAGGTTTTATTGTACTTTGTGCACCAACCACATGTTCATCGCCCTATAGTAATAATGAATTTAACTTCGGTTCAGTCAATCTTGCAATTAGCATTTTGCCTCAAACCATTGATCTAATGTTACATTTGAAATTTATCAGCCAATGAAATGAAAGCATCAAATATCTGATTGATGACACTGCCCTCCGGCAACTCCTGTCTTCTTCCAAGCAAAAATTGATTGACTGGTTCAGGAAAATTATGCGTTTTGCATAGATCATGTCATCTATGAAAGAAGTGAGAAGAATAATCTTTGAAATTCTTGCAGTGCCTAGAGTAATTTATCTAATGTACATATAACATGATATGTGGCACTACGCAGATGCATAATGAAGCTTTAGTGCATAGCAATGCTCTGTTTTTCAACAGTGTGCTCAGACAGGCAGGTTGTTCTGTTTGTAACTACACATGTTTATTGTTTTTTTCTTTATTTCACAGAATCTGGGTTACATAGGCAACAAATTTTTCTGCAAAGACCAACAAATGTTTTAGCAATTGAAGGGCAAGATGCAGTAATGGAGTGCTCCGTGTCTGGATTTCCCACGCCGAGTATAATGTGGATGTTTGGAGATGAAGTTATTCCAACAAGGTATATCAATAATATAATTTTTAATAGATTGTTACAGATAGCATGTACCATCTTAATAAAAATCATTTGCAAACATGAGTAATGAACAAAACGAGTACTACATCTATGGACCCAATGAATCCCAATAGGTTATACACAGTGTTCCCTCTAATTATTTTTTTTGCTGTGGGGCAATGAAGTGTCTATGTGCACATTTTTCTGAGCTGTGTGCTCAACTGAGTCGTAACAGGAGTGAGCGTGCAGCCTCTAAAAAAGGTGAAAGGCAATACCCCTCTTTCATTTTTGGTTAAAATGGGAGGAGGGGTGCAGGGCCTAAAGTTTTCTTTTTAAATAAGTGCTATGATGCAGCCATCGCTGGCAGCATTATCTCTCTCTCTCTTTTTTGTGTTATGGCGGGTGCAGGGGGCAACATGGACTGCAAGAAGAGAGAGGGAGGGAGCAAGCAAGAATACCGACAGCGGTAAGGGGCAGGCAAGAACACAGACGGCATTTGGGGACAAGCAAGTAACAGCACTGAGACTGGGAGGTAGCAAGCAACAACACAGACAGCTGGAGGAAAGTGGGAGAGGACAAGCTGCAACATGGATAACGGGGGGGGGGTGAGAAAGCAACTACTAGACAGACAGCAGGGGGGAAGAAGTACATAAGGGAGCCAGATGTAAAAGACCCACTCTGGTAGAGTGCTTAAACCTATAAAAAAAAGTAGCACTTAATAAAATGAGCAGTGGAAGGATGCAAGTAATGCATCAATACTCCAGGGGAGAGACTAACAAACGAAGAGGAAGGAAACTTATGGCAGTCGACCAATAAGATGCAAGCAAAGGCGAGTGACAATAAAGCCAACCAATGGTAAGTAATAGGTGGCCTCCAAACCCACTGTATACAAAACAAAAGATCTTGCATGCACTGTCCTAGGCAAAACCTAAATAACGGGTAAGATTTTCACGGTGCTCATATAAAACCGTCCAAGGTCCTTGGACCAAGGTTGCACTATATAAAATTGTGGGAAGAAAATTGTTTCCTTGTGTGTTAGCTAAAAAGGATCAACCCATATAAACCAAAAGCACAACTCCTAGACTGCACATGGTTGTTACATAAAAATTCAACTTTCAGCATATTAATGGAATTGAAAATGGTGGAAATTGAAGAAAGGGTTAACAAGAACAGGGGCAAGATATACAAAGGCATTTTGTGTTCACAAAAGGTCTGATTTGCAATATCGGACTGTTTGCGACCTTCAAAAATACCTTTTGGTATGTAGCAAATCCAAATTTCAATACAGTAGCACGTTATCAAATCGCAATTTGGGTTTGCGACTAAATACTGAAATACCAATTTAGAATGGGATAAAATACTTTTTTGCAGCCAAAATCAGGTTCAAAACATTAATATTTTACTAACTGCGCAAATGTCACGATAACCCTTCATGAATGTTGACAATAACATTTCTTAGAGTACGCAGTGGTCCCCTCCCTACTCTTGAAAAAATGTTATTTGAACTTTTCTTTTATTATGTTTTCTTTTAAAAGCATACCGTTTTACTTTTAGGAAATGGGCTGCATTTAAAAAACATGTTATTGCTTTATTTAAAAGCAATCAAAGTCATGGTGATCTGTTGACTGAAGCAGGCCACTCTCCCTGTGATGGCTGTGAATCATAGTTGGTCTCATTTTGACCTACCTCATTATTCATGAGGTATGTTGAATTGTGACCCACTGCAATTTGGCATTTTGCGCACCAACTTTTTAATACATAGGTCGGTTCCCAAAATATCACAATGGTTGCAAAAATACTGGTCGCAAAGTGCGACCAGTATTTTGTGGCCAATGCTTAGTACATTTGGACCAAGATATTTAGTAAAAGTACTTTTTTGGTGTCATTTAACTGCCATCACTTAGCGCAGTGCTTCCCAAACGTTTTAGAACCACAACCCACTTTTTATTATGACAAACTTTCACAGCCCACCTAGCTTTAATGGACATGAGGCGGGCGATTTTTTAATGTACCTAAAGGATGGTGTGTTAGCGCATTGTCATTTACCAGGGGGAGATTTCCATTGAAATGGTCACTAAATATACACAGACAAACAGCTTTGAACTGTTTTGCAAATAAATGATAATGTGTGGAAATCGGGGTTCAGTGAATATTTATTATTTGAGGGTGTTGATTTGTTCTGATCCTATTAAAATCTTTGTTTCAAACACACTTCAGAATTATACAGAAATGTGCTTTATTTTTGCTTTCATAACTGCTGAATGTATACAGTTTATTTACAGGTAGTCACATGCCTGTTGTGTGCTACGAAAAAATGACATCCTACGCCTTTCCATTTTTCACACTTCATGTACCCCAGCAAGATTGGCACATAATTCACTTTGCTATTCTTTTTCTGACTGCACAGTCAGAGAAGTTTGAAAACACCCGTTCAATGTAAAAAAAACATAAGCAGCAAACAACATAACCTGACTTTTGAACTACGTGTTTGAAGTGTGCAGCAAACTTGACAAGATAAACATAGAATTCAAAGACATCTTTATTTACAGCTTGGACGCATAAATCAAGGTTCGGCAACACTGGGCTAGAGCTAAAATTAAAAGAGTGTCAGTAAACTGTATGTAGAAACAGAGTATAGTGTTGTAATTAACAGCTTGTGTTGAGCTGTAGAATGTAGAATGCCTTTGCCTGAATAGATTGTTGGAGGTGATTCTGGCTTAGGACGTGTTGCTGCACACATCTCCACCCTGTCGGTGGTTGTTTTGATTAAAGCCATCTTCCTGAGATTCCCTGATTCCGGCTTTTATTACTGGCGACGAGATTTACTTGAAAGGAAACAAGTAAGCAACCTCCGACAAACCTAAAAAAAAAAAAGACTTTTGCCTGGAATTACAAAACCTTAACGAGCCTACGCTACACCTCAATACCCCAATACATACCGGAGCATGTATTTTGGGGTATTCATCTACCTGCCATCAATTCTCCTATACCTGACAACTGTAAGTAACTGTTGATGCTTACTTTTGAATTGTCAGCATCGCGTGCCTGCATCCTGTGTGTCCGTGTTCCTTCTCCTGCATTCTCCATTCCCTGGATCATCCGCGTTCTTTCTCGTCGAAGTTCTGACACAGACACCCTGACGGCATCGACGCCCTGACGCTGCACGTTCTACACATGACATGCGTGGCGGCCATCTTAGTAAAGATTCTTCCACAAGGAAAGCACGCGTTGCCATGGATACGCGCAACTACTAATTATTTCTGACACGGCTAACACGGACAACTTTTCCTTGCAAGTTCATAGGCAATTTGGCACAGCAACGACTTTCATGACTTGGAGATTTAGATCTACGGTGAGGATTTAATTTGTTGTTTTGTGGTTCTGCTCTCTTCATTGTCTCCTTGAAGACACTTTTAAATATATTTTCAACAAACAGTGTACATCTTCTTTTGTTTCTTTTCACACTTTCATGTGGATTACTTCATCAAATTAGTGTGAAATTATGGCATCATCTCCCAGCATGTCCCAACCCCCCGCATTTTTGTCTGAAAAAGGTGAGCCTATCCTTCCATGGAAAAGATGGAGGAACCTATTTGACTCCTATATAGTAGCCATTGGGGGAGAACAATTTTCAGCTTTCAGAAAGCAACACATATTGTTACATAACTTAGGTGTCGAAGGCAGAAATATATATGATAGCATTGACCTGATAACGATAGGAAGTGGTGATGGTGAACCCACAGATGTTTATGAAATGTCCATGACCATGTTGGAGCGATATTTTGGGCCCCGCATCAATGTAGTTTTGGAGCGTCACAAATTTTTTACAAGGATTCAAGGCTCCAATGAACGTGTAGGGAGCCACTTTGACTGAAGCCATTGCAATTGTTGAAGGAATGGAAAACACTTCTTTGTGGGTAAAGGAGATGAGAAAGAGTCGTGATGATGGTGTGCATAACCAGACCGAGGGCACAAGGAAGAGCCAAGACGGCATACATTCCGTGTCTAACAGTGACATTAATGATGAAACTATTGACAATGTGGCTAGAGTGAAGCACGATCACAAAAGCAAGAGTCTTTCTAAGAATCCCCTATCACAGCCTGCGTCCTATAAGGATAGTCAACCACACATTGAACGTGATCGTCCACAACATCAACGTATTCCTACTCGTGATAGGAATTTCAATGATAACCAAAGAGGACGATGTTGTAGGTGTGGAAGTTATTCTCATTCCTCTGCTTATCCTAATTGTTTCGCCAGAGACTCAGTGTGTATCAATTGTGGGGTCAAGGGGCATTATGCACGAGTTTGTAAGTCCTCCAAAAAGAATCGGGCAACTGATAGTGCTCCTGAAACAGTTCGCACAGTAATTGTTTCCAGCATTTCTGAATGCAATGGTGATGTTGATGCTGAGAGGATAGATATGCCATTATGTGACATAGCCGTAGATGGAATTGTGTTTAGTGTCATGGCTGATTCAGGTTCCCCTTTTACTTTATTAAGTAACAAGTTGTGGGATGAAAAAGTTGGTCTGGACAATAGGAAACTACTCCCTCCAGACATCTCCCCAATTAGCTATGGTGGTTCTCCCATAGACATTATTGGGTATGTGGTTGCTAAGATTGCGTTTAAGGGAAGAGAGACTGTAGGGAAGTTCTATGTGGCTGAAAGGGGGGACAATCTGCTTGGGTGGAGACACCAACGTGATCTGGGTATAATCTTGAACCCAGGTGCTAAGAATCCATAAGATCAGGTCATGTTGATTGACAATATGGATGGTGCTGGTGAGTGTTTTAGAGAATTTCCTGAAGTATTTACTGATGCCCTTGGTTGTCTCAAAGGTTTTGAGCATCGGATCATCCTGAAAGATGCAGCCAAACCATGTGTGCACAAGGTGCGTAAGGTGCCAAACATGATGATTGGTCCCTTGAAGATCGAGCTTGACAGACTATTGAGATTGGGAGTGATTGAGGAGATTGAGGCTTCGGAATGGTTGGCCCCGGTGGTTTTGGCTCCCAAGGATGGTGGAGCTGCAGTCAGAATGTGTGTGGACTTACGCGGATTGAATGAATGGATCTGGGTAGATCGCCAGCCTTTACCAAATATTTCCGAGTCTATCAGCCTGTTGAAGAATGCCAAGATTTTTAGTGTTTTAGATCTTTCCTCCGCATACCATCAGATCATGCTTCATAAAGAGTCTAGGCGCTTGACCTCATTTGTAACTCTTCTGGGAGCTTACCGTTTCCTGAGGATGCCTTTTGGGTTGGCCTCGGCGGCGGCATGCTTCCAGAGGATTATGAAAATAGTTTTAGGGGATCTACCAAGTGTCATGTTTTTTCAAGATGACATCTTTATATATGGTAGAAATGAAAATGAACATGAAGGTGCTTTGAAATCAGTTTTGGAGAGATTGAAGGAGAGGGGACTCACAGTTAAGAAGGAGAAATGTCGCATTGGACTAAAGTCTGTTACCTATCTTGGGCATGTGATTTCTGGTGATGGTATACAGCCCAAGTTGGAGCTCGCAGAAAGTATTGCCGAGGCTCCAGCGCCTGAGGACAAAGAACAAGTGAGGTCGTTCTTGGGAATGGCTGAGTTCTATTCGAAGTTTGTTAGGAATTTTGCTAGTGTTGTTGAGCCTATTAGAGCCTTGTTAAAGAAAGGAGTACATTTTGTCTGGTCCCCTGAGTGTGAAACTGCTTTTGATTTAGTCAAGTCAGAAATTAGTCAGATGCCGACTTTGGGATATTTTGATTCCAAGTTGAAAACTGTTTTAACAACTCATGCAAGTTTGAAAGGACTTGGGGCTGTGCTTTCCCAAGTATCTGATGGGGAAGAAAAAGTTGTGGCCTTTGCCTCAAGGGCTCTTAGAGAAGCTGAGGTCAATTATTCTTGTATTGAAAGGGAAGCACTGAGCATGTATTGGGCAGTGCAGAATTTTACATTTTATCTTTGGGGGATTCCATTTGTGGTTAAATCAGATCATCGGCCCCTTGTTCAAGTTTTTTCGTGTCGTCACAGTGACCACATGACTCCAAGATTAAAAAGATGGAGTGAAGGTCTTCAAGAGTTTAATTTCCGTGTACAATACATTTCAGGATCGAATAATAAGTCAGCTGATTGCTTGTCGCGTCTACCCATAAACAGTGTACAAATTGTTGAAGAATCAGTGTGTGTGTGTTGGGTGTCTGAATCCTCGATCTCGAGGGAAGATTGGATGACTGCTGCTGGTGGGGACAGAGTATTTGCTTCCCTTAAAGGTGTCATTACTAGAGGTTGGCCAGAGTACAAAAATCTTGATGCTGATCTGAAGCCTTTCTGGGCTGTGAAAGATGATCTCACCTTCTGCCAATGTTACCTCATGAGGGGCGACAGAGTGGTCCCACCTGATGTGCTGAAGGGAAAGGTGGTGAATTTGGCTCATGAAGGACACTTAGGAAGGAGCCTTACTAAGGCACGTGTCAGGGAGAGGTATTGGTGGCCGGGAATGGACCGTGAGATTGAGTCTGTGGTCAAAGATTGCCATTTGTGTGCCATTAATGATAAATCGCATACCACTAGTCATGCCCCTTTGTCTCCTGTATGTGTGCCGGATGTGGTTTGGACAAAGTTGGGGTTGGACATTATTGGTCCATTTGAGTTGATGCCTTCTCATGAGAGATATGTTGTTCTACTTGTCGATTATACCTCCAAATGGGTTGTTTCCAGATGCATGAACACTGTTACCTCTAGATCCGTAATCGAGTTTTTAAAAGATGTGTTTGTGTCAGAGGGAATACCTAAATACTTAATAACAGACAATGGAGTGCAGTTTGTCTCCCATGAAATGAATGTTTTCCTTAAAGATTTGGGGATTGTTCATCAGAAAACAGCCTTATATTCTCCGCAAGCCAATGGCCTCACTGAGAGAATGAATAGGGTTGTGAAGAGTTGTGCCCAGCGGGCATTGGATTCCAAGATTTCACTCACAAGTGTTTTGAGGGATACCTGGTGGGCACACCGTACTGTTCCTAATGCCATTTCTGGGAAATCTCCTTTCGAAGCTTTGAGGGGAAGGATGGCCAGCTCTAAGCTGAATCCAGGGTGGCTTCCCATTTGGAAGAAGAAAGTTGTGTCAGATGATCTGATGAAAATTAAGTTAAGAGATTATCAGCTAAAATACAAACAACGGTATGATGATAAGATGTCGGTCAGGGTGAAAAGGTGGTGTTTGGGTGACCGTGTTCTGGTAAAAAGAGCTAAACATGGTCACAAAGGCACGTCCAGTTTCCTTGGCCCATTTACCATCATTGCAATTAGGAAAAATGTGGTTGTCCTAGACAATGGTTGTACGTGGAGTATGTCCAGGCTTGTCAAAATCACTGAGACGCTTCACCACTCTGCTTATACTCCTGATCCCGTTCATCCAGAAGGAGTAATGAATCGCCCTGGGAGGCACAGACAACCTCCTATGAGATTTAATGATTACGTCTTGAATTAGTTGTATTTATTTTCACTATGTTTCTCTCTTCATTTTTGTTTAATGCTGTTTAGTCAACAACGCAGTAACAAGATTATACTTTCATATTTATTGTTTTATTTTGCAATTGCTGTGTTATATGTTATTGTACTTGTTTATGTTAATTTATTCCTCTCTGTTTTCTTTAGTGTTGTAAGGGGGATGTGTTGTAATTAACAGCTCGTGTTGAGCTGTAGAATGTAGAATGCCTTTGCCTGAATAGATTGTTGGAGGTGATTCTGGCTTAGGACGTGTTGCTGTACACATCTCCACCCTGTCGGTGGTTGTTTTGATTAAAGTCATCTTCCTGAGATTCCCTGATTCCAGCTTTTATTATATAGTCTCTGCTGAAATAAGTAACTGTTTGTAATGTGTTAATACTTTTGATTTACTGTGTTGTGCTTAATTCAATTCTAGCCTTTTCTGTAGCACAACAGAGAAATGCAACAACATTTGGAGGCAGCCCACAGTAATCGGCCTCCAAAGGAGTCAAATATGGTCCATTCTGCTGTGCTTTAACTAAAGCCAGCCAGTTACCCCTGCCCTGAGTTGTCCTTTTTATTGTGGGTGCCGATATCTTTGTTAGTTTTCAGACGCCCATAAAGAGCTCTCCTGCTGATCAGCAGAAGGACCCTTTGTAATGCGCACTCTGGAGGGCCCCTGCGCGGTGATAAATGACAATGTGTGCGGCCGCCCAGGCGCGCACTCTAGAGGGAACAGTGGTTATACATAGATATTTTGAACTGAAAGCACAGGAAGTGAGTGAGAATAAATGATCTGAAAGGCGTTATGAGTGACATATGAAGCTAAGATAACTTACATTCAGAGATTCACAACACACCAGATGCTAATTCCCCACTGCCCACCAAACACCCTGGAGAATTCCCACTACCTTTGGCTGGCCAACAGAGAAAGCACTCCACCCATTCGTTATGCAGATTATGCCATCCAGTCCTGCCAAGTATCATGCATCAGGCGTTAGACTAACGCATTTCAGTGTGGTGCTCCGCATCACCGCAATGAAATGCATTGTCACGCATAATGCACAGACTCAGCTGTCACAGAAAGTGCGCTGTAAACAGTGTATGGCAGCTGGTGGCACGCGTCAGTGCTGCTCCTGTAGGCTTGGGCGCCCTCCTTGCAACTCAGGCTCAGCCTCCGAGAGTGGCTGTCAGTGCTGCTACAATGTATCTTTTTTTATTTCCGCGGGGCGCGCAGCGGGGCTCTGAGTCACTAGTCAGCCTGAGTGACGTCATAGCCCGGCCCAGGTTCAGTGAGTGACACAGTCTCTCAGACTGGCCGTAGCACCGCAGGAGGACGTCACGTCCCGTCCTGCTTCCAGAGAGTGCAGCCGGGAGTTATTATATCAAATGTTGGAGGACTCCCTCAGCCTCGGACTGGCCCATCTGCCTAGTCTCACTCACTTGGTTGCGGGCGGCTGGGGAATCAAGGTGCTGCTATTCGGCCCCGCAGCACGCTGCTGTTCGCACCAGCCACTCAGACCTGCCCAGCCGGGCCGCCCGCTCTGTGGGGGAGGCCCAGGAGCTAGGTCACGCCGCCCGCCGGCAGCCGGGGCCGGCCAACACGAGGCAAGATGATGCAGTCAAGAGAGCACGGTGAGAGGCTGAGGGCCTGTCACCGGTGCAGAGTCACGCTGCCTTAGCCTGGGGGCAGAGAAGAGTGCGAAGACGAACACTGTAAGTGAACCAGCCACCACTCACCAGTTCTCAGTCACAATAACACGATCACATTAATTTAATTTCGGGAGAGACGTGCAACATATTTATTCTAATATGCTGCAGCAAGCGGTGCTTACATTATGGCTTCCATGAGGCCGAACAACTTGGGACATCAGCAGTCGGGCGCGGCTCCTCAGGACAGGCACCGGCAGCATTCAGTGGTGCACATTCAGGAGTGGGGGGCGGTGTTGAGCCTAATTGCAGGGTTTATTCCCAGCCAGGTGCGAAGAGGGGCTCCTGCTGGGGGATTATAGCAACCGGTCCCAGGATGCTTGTTTCCGGTCCAAGGAAGACATGGCTTGGCAGTTTGGGCTGGACTGTTCCCATGAGGCACAGGGTCAGACTGATTTGCATATGGCCATGTCTGAACTGGGGTGGCGGAGTGAGCTAAAGAATGATGATGGATTAAACCCAGATCAGTTGACTTGGGGTGAGTGCTTGCAATGTTCAACACTCCGTCCATCATCCCCTTTGGTTTTGCTATGTTCGCCCTAAGTTGGCAGGGTATGCCCAGACGTGGGTCCCTTGCTCACTTTACCACTGGATTCAAGATAGCCTGGCTGATGACGGCTGTAAGCCAGAAACCGGTTCCAGGATGCTTGTTTCCGGTCCAAGGAAGACATGGCTTGGCAGTTCGGGCTGGACTGTTCCCATGAGGCACAGGGTCAGACTGATTTGCATATGGCCATGTCTGAACTGGGGTGGTGGAGTGAGCTAAAGAATGATGATGGATTAAACCCAGATCAGTTGACTGGGGGTGAGTGTTTGATTGGCTCAAACGTTCCGTCCATCATCCCCTTTTGTATCGCGGGGGATTATAGCAGGCATATTTAATTTTGGTGCTTCCCTGGGAGAGATGAAGAGCAGCACTACAGCGCAACCAGGGCAAGTCTACGAGTTTAGCCAGGCGTTGGTGCAAGGTGGCAAGGCAAAGTTTACAAAGAGCCCCGCAAACCGCGTGAGTCCTAGGCAGCTGCAGGCAGGACAGACTAGTGGGCGTGGTATCCAGTGGGCAGAAGCAAGCAGTTTGAGGACACAAGCAGCAGACCCCGCTGCTGGTTCAGGCATAGGAGCTCCCAGGGCGTGCTCCATTCCGGCCGGTAGAGTGAGTTACTGGCCTGGGCTAGTGGCGGTTCAACATGTTTCTACCAAATAGCTGGAATGTCTTAAAGTAAGCAATTCTGTGCCATATGTGTTTTTTAGACGAGTCTACAGCCTGCTGCATGACACACACTGGTACAAGTACTCGTAGGTCATAGCGCGGGCAACACACCGGACCCTGGCCAGGGTGGTGGTCGGACGCTCCGCTTTAGAATTATTACTGCTAGTCAGTGTCTCAGAAAGTGTCTTTTTGAAAGAATACAGCCTACATAGGTAGGCTATGTGTACCTCAGTCAGTCTCTTCTCCTGAGGCTTGACCTGAACCCCCCCCCCAATCATGCCTCATTGTATTTTAATGTTATTTGCTTCGACTAGCCATGCAACTTACTCTCAGCCTCAGGTTAATATTAGCGGGTGGCGCCGTGCTGTAATTAGCTAATTGATTTTTATTAAATTGCTCAATGTGTCTTTTTGAAAAAAATTACACTCTGCGGCCGAATTGTAACCCCTAGCTATGTGTGTGCCCTTCCATTTCTGGTGCTTTCTGGCAATTTTAACATCTTCTTAGAGTTTCTTGTTACTCAAATGGGTGTAATTTCTAATATTTATATGTTTCCCTCATCTTCATTGCTTGATTTTGTCCGGGAGAAAGTGTCACTCATAGTTGTTGAAATGTCACTGATAATTACACTGACATTATAAAAACGTCACACATAGCAATCTGAAACCTTGGCAGCTATGGCCATCTCGAAGTATCCATAATACTTTTCTGAGAGAAAAATGGTGTGATCTCTACTGACTTCTACCACCGCAGATGTCAGATCCTCTCTGCATTGGTAGAAGTGGCAAGTATGAAAGCTACCTCTTTCCCAGTCCTGCGAGAACTCTGCAAAATTAGATGATTGTTTATAGTTGTGTACAACTGGGAAAATGCGTGTTAAGTCACACATTACTCCAATTTACATGCATTTTGTGTTTTTCAGTGACATCCCATGGGCAATGAGTTACATTATTAATGTGGCAAAACCACATTTCAGCACAAAATATCTCGCCCTGTTGCCACCAAAAGGCTTTTGGTAACCCTGTGGGAACTGTGAGTTGTTACCACACATTTTGGCGATTCCTTTGTGAAAAACACAAAATTAACAGGTAATACGAAGAGTTAGCATTATTATCATTACATAGTAAGACTCCCCCACATATGGCCACAGAATTACAAGTGAGACTTTTAGATTTACCCATGCAAACTACCCAACTATGCCAGACCACATCTGGCCCAAAGGTTGTAATTTATACATATTTCTTTAAAAAGAAAGGTGTCACACCAGGATCTGTAAAAATGTTTTATTGTGCTAGTGAAGATCAATGGATTTCAGCTTCCACAAAGAGAAAGGCTTCATGGAACCTGCAACGCGTCGATCTTCACTAGCACAACAAAAGGCATTAGATGGGCTCCACAACCCGTCCTTGGCTGAGGGTGAATGGGTTGAGAGGAATCTGTCTCTTCATATATATATATATGTAGTCATAATTAGGACCTAGTTTCCAAAAGACCTAGTTTCCATAGGCAATCGTTTTTTGGCACCGTTTGCTGAATCTTCATGACATTTCCAAAGTTAGTACGACACTCAGTTCAGCTGCTATGTTGAAAGGTTCAGGGTGATTTATCAAGCGGGGGCAAGAAAAAGGGAGGGTCCCAAACACTTGTTCCCTATGTGAATTCCCATAGACATATGAGACATGACTACAGCTGGAAGCGCTGAATGAATTACATCAAATTTAGCAGAAAGCTAGCTCTTGGTCTAGAAAGACACTTTGTGTTATTTGGTGTAAATCCGTTCAGCAGTTTCGGAGATATTAAATGAAAACCACATTTGTATATCTAGTGGCAAGGACCCTCTGCAGATCTTACCGATCTCATAAGGCGACCTGATTAGCTGCTAGGAAGTGTTGGCAGCCATCTTGGGACTTGGGCTCAGCCAAGTCCCAAAGAAAAATGTAAAAAAAATACCCTGACCCCGTACGCCAACGACTGCATGGCCCCCTCCTGGAGCATTAATGGCCCTGGGGACTGCCACTCCCCTCTAGGCCGGCTCCCTGTGTCCCACGGCCCACCCCGGAACATAGCTGTTTGCTCTCACTTGGCGGGAGCTTCGACAGCTCCTGCCAAGCGAGAGCAAACTGTAGGTGCGCTCCCAGGCGGACAGGAGCGGGAAAACTACTCCCACAATGCCCCCCTCAACTTGTATAATTTATAAAACAGAGTCCATGCTTCTTCCTTTTAATTACCCTGAGTATGCAAATGCCCAACATCATATGCAAGCTCTGCTTTTTTGGCACAGCCCCGTGTTCCTTGGTAGTATGCAAATATCTTCCCGCCTTTTCCCATGTTGATGAACAGTTTACCAAAAGGCCCCCAAGCACTTTTCCCGCCTATTTTGGGATTTTTGATGCAGAGGAATATGAGGACATCTCCACCAAACAAACAAGCACTTACTTCATATAGATAGGAGGAAGTACCCTTGTTTGGTGGAGATTCACCTCTTTGTAGTCTCGTCATCTTCTCTTGACGAGGATTCATGTTATCACAGATTTGTGAATGAAGACGCTGCAAGAACAATTGCATTGCCGATAATACATGCCCACAAGGTCACTGGAGACATTACCTCTTGGTCCTTTATGCAGCTGTAGTGTAGATTATGCACTATATATTTACCCAATGAGGTAGCACTTACTAATTAACCAGTAGAAAGTACTCCAGTTGGGTAGGGATTTTCAGCAAAACTGTGGACTCTTCTTGGAAAAAATAAGATTCTATTCTGGGCCTGATGCTCATATCACAGAGATTAAACCTCAACAGGAAGCACTTACAAATATAAGTACAGCAGGTGCCCCAGTTGAAGCACCAAATCTGTAAAGCACAAATGATCGTTACTTCTTAGGCTTGGCGAATGCAAAGCAATTGTGTGTCCTCTCGTAATCCATGTTGAAACACAATCCGAAAGCCTTAATGGAGGTGAATGCATCATTGAGAGCAGAGGCCATGGTTCTCACTTTTGGTTGCCCAAGTATGCAAATGCCCAAAATCATCTGCAATGACAGTCCATTTGGCCCACCCTGTTTTCCTTAGTAGTATGCAATGGTCTTCCCCCCTTTCCCACGTTGATGGAAAGCTTACCAAAAGCTCTCTTAGCACCTTTCCCAACAATTCTCCTGCTGCGTTCTTGATGCAGAGGAATTTTGAACAAATCCCCACCAAACAAAGGCGCCCTTACTTCATATAGTTAAAAGAAAGTATCCTTGTTTGGTGGCTAGGCCCCTCTTTGTAGTCTTATCCTGTTCTGTAGACGAAGATTCATGTTATCACAGATTTGTGGATCAAGACGCTTAAGGAACAATCGCATTGCTGAAATTACATGCACACAAGGTCATTGGAGACATTTCCTCTTGGTCCATTACACAGCTGTAGTTTAGAACATGCACTAGCTATTACCCAACGAGGTAGCATCTACTAATTAACCAGTAGAAAGTACTCCAATTGGGTAGACATTTTGTGTAAAATTGTGGAATCTTTTTGGATAAAGGGGCAGGTGAGGTTCAGTTCTGGCCCAGTCACTCACACAGCTACTGTCATAGCCACCTCAACACTCTGGCACCCACTCACACACCCATTCAGCCACACTCACAGACCCACACAGCCACTCACACACCCATACAGCCATTCACACACCCACAAAACCACTAACACAGCCACACACAGCTCCTTACATCCACTCGTATACCCACATAACCACACACACACCCACTCACACACCCATACAGCTGCTCACACACTCACTTACAGATCCATACAGCTACTCACACACCCACTTACATATCCATACAGCCACTCACACACACACTCGCAGACCCATATATCGACTCACAAAACTGGTCACACAACTACTCACACACCCACTCACAGACCCATACAGCCACTCACTCACCCAGGCACCAACCCATACAACTATTCACACACCCAGTCACAGACCAATACAGCCATTCATGCACCCACTCACACTCACCGATCATACAGCCACTCACGTACCCACTCACACACCTACAAAACTACTCACATACCCACTCATAGACCCATACTCACTGACCTATACTCACACACCCACTCACTGACCTATACAGTCACTCACACACCCACTCTCAAATGTTACAAGTTACATTAAGGAAATAAAATGTAAAAAAGCTTAGAAATTCACAGAATAAAACAAAGGTTACTGGGACATTATAGTTAGGAAATAAAATTTAAAAGAAACCTAGAAATTCACTGTAAAAAATCAAAGGTTACAGGGACGTTATAGTTAGTCTAACATTTGACTGAGCTAACCATAACTTATGCCCCCGCAATGCACTGCGTATGACCTCCCTTATTACATCACTCATGACATGGTCAATGACATCTCTCTTGACATCTCAAATGACTTCACTGATTACATCATCCACAGAACGACTCACACACCCACACAACCACTCACATACTCACTCACACACCCATGCAACCTCTCACACAACCACTCACACACCTACTACAAGATCCATACAACCACTCACACACCCACTCACATACCCATTCAACCACACACACACCCACTTACAGAGTACAGACCCACTTACACACCCATACAACCACTTGCACACCACACAACTACTCATTCACCGACTTACATACCCACAAAACTACTCACAGGCCTATACAAGCACTCACACACCTACTCACACATCCAAACAATCACTCACACACCCACTTACACACATGCACAACTACTCACATGCCCATACAATCACTCACACAGCCATACAAACACTCACACTCCCAATCAGATCCCAGAAAAGCACTCACAAACCCATTCAGAGACCCATAGAGCCTCTCACATATCCACTGACAGACCTATACAAGCACTCACACACCCAGTGTCATATCCATACAGCCACTCACACACCCACTCACACAACCATACAGCCACTCAGACACCCACTCACACACTGATACAGACAGTCACAAAGGCACTCAGATGACATATGTTAGAAACAGTATCACTCATTGGTAGGACAGAAAGAATAGTAATTGAACTTATGCTGTAGTTTAGTGCATTTCTTTAAGCCTCAGAAACGTTTACAAGTCACTTACACTCACTGGATATTGTCATCAGTGGTGTCACTTGGGATGTCATCAGTGATGTCACTGACCATGTCATGAATGATGAAATTTGTGAGGTCATAAGCAGTGCATTGCAGGGGGCGTAAGTTATAGTTAGCTCTGTTAACTATAATTCTTGAATTTCACTGGTTTTGTATGGCTGAAATCTGAGCCTAACTATAACGTCCCTGTAAATGTTTTTTTCCAGTGAACATATATATATATACTCGTGAACAAGGGGGTCACCCCGAAACACGTAGAGGTTTGTCAAGCCTAACGGAATAAAGACCACTTTTTGCTACAACTGATGTCCACTGCATGCTGTTTTGTGTGAATGAATTCAGCGTTGGTGTTTATATATATATATATATATATATATATATATATATATATATATATATATATATATATATATATATATATATATATATATATGTATATATCTACATGGTGCCGATGGATGTACGAGAAGGGCGCTGCAAACTACTTTGGTTATATATATATATATATATATATATATATATATATATATATATATATATATATATATATATATATATATATATATATGTCGAAACAAAGTATGCTGCACTCAGGAATCTTGATTACAAGTTGCTTTATTTCTTATGCAGAGCCAGTCTGCCTCCACCAACGCGTTTCAGCCTTGCGGCCTTGCTCACGGTTGATTGACAATCAGCTAAAGTGTTTTTATACCTCTCCCCTTTCAAGCCCATTATGTGGCCTTCTGGGAGTTGTAGTGTTTTTTTAAAAGCAATATACATTATTGTCATATATACAAGAAGGCAGATAACCTTTTTTTTCATTATTCATAGAAACACAGCTTACAGGTTAATTTGCTACTTGTTAGGTTACGTGTCGTCTTATATGCAAATCTTGGCTTCGGTATGCATAGATCGCCTGTGCCCAATATACCCCAATGTCTTAGGATGATTTTTTTTTATTCTAGCTGAATCAGGGGTAAACGATGTGACACATGTCAGTGTGTCGGTTGCGGGTTTCTGGTGTGCCTCAAGGAGTGTTTCTCTTGGGTTATTCCTAGCTCTATTCAAAGAGTCCCTCACTTTTTTCTCCGGGTAGCCTCTAGACTTTAGATTGGATGCCAAGGTACAGGCTTCATTTTTATAGTCAGTCACCAGCTTGCAGTTACGTCTGATGCGCAAAAATTGGCCAAAGGGTAGGTTGTCTCTTAGTGCCCTGGGATGGTGACTCTTGTATAGAAGTAAGCTATTACGGTCAGTGGGCTTCCTATACAGAGTGGTGTTGAGAGAACCCTCAACCAGCGAGATAATCAAATCAAGAAACGGTACAGTGCTGCATGTTGTACCATCTGAAGTTTGTGTATTATCTGTTTTGCACATCCCACATACAAGCTTTTACAATAGTCTAATCTCAATGTAATGAGTGCTTATGATACAGTCTTCCTGGCATTAAGGGGGAGAAAGTGAAGACATTTCTTGAGGGATTTAATCAGGTTGAAACACATACTGGCTACTGCTGTCGCTTTAGGTTGAAAATATAATTCAGTGTCAAATTTGATCCCACAAATTCATTGCTACTTTAACCGTATCTGATGGAGAGGGGACTGAGTTTGGCCACCAGCATGTAAGAGAAGGGAGATCATATTTTCCAAAGAGGAGCATTTCCGTTTTCTCAGAATTTCACTTAATAGGATTGTTTCGTATCCATGAAATCTCATTGGAGAGACATTTTTGGAAATTTAATTCTGGGCCGGTTGACCGCTTATCTAAGGAAAGGATCAACTCGGTGTTATCCACAATAAGTAATTGCAATTCCATAGGAGTCAATTAGAGAAATAAGAGGGGCAATATAGATATTATATTACCTTTGCCCAAGCACACCATTGAGGAGTCAAAGCATTTGTAAACTCATTTAGGACTACCATTTAATTACAAATAACAGAGGTCCCTATTTCCCCTTCTTTTTGGGTCTGATTTCTAATAAAAGATATCCCAAATAATGATTGTCAATATGTATCTATCTATAGTGTCATTAAATTTATATATATGAAAAAAGTGCCCCCTCAGTCAAATCGAAGCATTTTGTGATAAATAAACATTGGGCTAAGGGTTACATTCAAATGAAGTGCGTGGACACAAAAACATTTACAAATTGTTGATAAATTTCTAATTGACATCACTAAATGGAGTGCCACTCCTACCCCACATTTGAAGGCTTCACAGCGATAAAACTATTGTTACTTAGTAGTTGTTGAAGAGTTGGGTGTCCGAAAGAGCAGCTAGTCTGTTTGTGCTCTGGAGCATTGATCGGGTGAGATCTCCGTTCTAAAGGTCCTACTGACTGACTGCTGACCGACTTGTCCTTAGATTGGTAAATTTTAGACTTAGGCTTGCTGTTTGTGTAGATTTATTTATGTTCTGGAGGAAGATGTAGAGGAATGTATGAGTATCATAGATGTCTAGGCACAGTCCAAGTCTGCCATGTGGATTGGTGTGGTCACATGGCAGAACAGAAAATCCTGAGGTACACGTGGTTGAAATCATGATTGTTTTCTTTTCTATATACATTGTAGCGCGTTTTTACATGGAATAAAAACCGCATTCCCCTCTGCCCATTTGAAGTATTTGTCTGTACTAATTTCTTTCCCATTCTGAAAATGGACTGGACTGCCATTCTTCACATTAGTGAAAGAAGATCTGCACAACCTTTCTGAATGCATGCAAACACAGGAGTTAGTCTTTGTTCTCCTCAACTTTGCAATGCGCATCAGCCCAGGAATGCTCTTTTTCCTTCCACTGGCCACAGATTTACTCTAATGAACAATTCTCAAACGTAGTTGACTGCCAAAGGAAAATATCTGACCTAGGTAACTTCTACCCAAGATCCTTTTTCTTTTACACCTAAGCACCACTTACATATGTAAAAAGCATGCAAATCTGGTACCTACCTGGCAAAAGCATAATTATCTAAGACCATTATAGGAAGAGGCAATAACCTGGCCCTTACTGATGCAAATATGCTATATGTGGACTGGGCATATGTGTAAGTATTCAAATATTGTCAAATACTTAAACATACTGCAGTTAAAACAGGATGTTGGTTCACTTTGTTTAACCATGGATGTCTTGCTGAGATGTTGTCTATAAATCTGTTATAAAGAAATGCCATCAGAGTTAATGTTTCTAACTATTTCAGCCTCAAAATATTTGTGCACTGAAATAATGACATAAATAGGGCTGTTTACTTAGCTTGCTTTTGGGCTTCGTAACACAATTATTCTCTGCATCCCTTTGAACCTTTCTCTGTTCCTTTGACATAAATCCAGCATGTTAAAATAATTGCTGAATTTCATACACTTTGAAGGTCGAAGAAGTACTCCTTGATTGGCAGCAGTAACTTGCTTATCTCAAATGTTACGAATGATGATGCTGGAACGTACACATGTGTGGTCACGTACAGGAATGAGAACAGCACTGCAGCGGCGGACCTCTCTGTAATGGGTAAGTGGAAGTGTATGCACCGCATACATTGTGCAACTATGGGCCCTACACTAAATAATGCATGCAAAAATATTTATGTAAATACTTTTATTTCACCACTATCACATGCTTATCTGCTGCAGGATGGACATAGCAGGACTAAAGGCCACACAAATGAAATCACTCATAAACTGAAAAGATGTTTCCTATTACTTGTGACTGTTCGTTCATTTCATACCTGCAGTAGCAAATGTAAATTGATTATTTTCTCTTGGTTGAACTTTCTCCCTGGTTTGGTGAGCGTTTACTCTTGAATTTACTCTTTTTACAAATAGCATTTGGGACTACATGACCTCTTTGGTCACCCAAAAGAATGCTATTAACCCAGTATCATATGGGGCTGAACTTATCAAGGGCTTGCGGTGCCAACATATACCACAGGTGGCTTGGTAAATCTGGAGTAATGCAAGGCAGCTCAAGTCCCTGCCTTGCGGTACTCTGCACCAGGAAGGTGTTGTATGGGTCGAGGCTGGGTGTTTCCACGCATCCATCCATGTATTTTGGCGCATTTCAAGATTTACTAAAATTAGTAAACCTGGGAATATATCAAAATGCTATGCCTTCCCTGGAGAGATGCAGCAAGGAGAAATAGTTTTATTTCTCCTCGTTTTTTTATTTTTCTAAGTATTCTGCATTTTGCATCACACTTAGGAAGAGGAAAACACCTCTAGAGGATAGTTTTTGTGCAGGTGTCCCTTCCTGCAGAAAAACAAGCCTTGGTGTTACTCAGTCACCCTTGCACCATGGCGCAAGGGTGCCTGGGTTGGCGCTTTGCATCCACAAATGAACCAGCGCAATAAGAGAACAGGAATGCACCATATGTTAGTAAATATGACCATTCCTGCCTCCTGCATTTGATGCAGAACAGTGCATCAATTTGTCTTGCTGCATTCTGCTGCATCAAATCTTGATAAATATGTTCCTAGATGTTTCGTACGGAGGATCCAGTGTAGGTGATGCATAGAAAGATCTATAAATTGTCTTTCCAGATTCAGTTTAGTAATGATTTCTGTGCATCAAAACACACATAGCATCATCTGTGCAAACATAGCTATACATTGGAGGTCATCTAGACTAAGTCACCAAATAGAGAACCAGGCGCTTACAATTCTAGAGATAATTTTTACGCTTGCTTGGATGTATGTTAAATGCTTACTTTCAGAAAATCCAAGGAGTGCGCATGTGCAACACATCAAACAGCAATGCAGAGTAGGCTAAATAATGAAAGGTCCAAAACAAGGCCAATAATAGAAAGGTGGAGGAATTAACTCCTAGCAAAAAAAATATACACCAACTAATTCTGTAAAAAGTATTAAAGACAAAGTGACAAAAAATCCCAATGTAAGTCAATGAAATTAATTGATTACATTAGCTCCTACATACCATAATGAAACAATAAAACTTAGTAAAACTATTGTGAAACTAACCCCGTAGACTTTCTGTAGCATCTTGGCACAATTTATCTGACTGACAAGTTCATGTAATCAGGTAGGGGTGGTAGGCTTGATAATCAAAGATACTTTCAAACTTGACAATTTTTATGAAGATAAACCTTATCAGCAGCATGGGTCTAAAGGTTTCAGCCTGTAGCGGTTCTATAATGCTCAGGCATTATTCTGGTTAGTTGATCAAGGTGCAGAGGAAACTCAAAAATAAAAAACCTCATGTTGTTAAAGGTACCCCATGATACCTCAAAATATGTGTACATTAAAATGTAATCATTATATGCACATCTGATCTATTTTTACTTCTATTACTAGTGTAATAAAAAATGAAGTAAGGGTTTGAGAGCTGGTGGTGAGGAGGTTTTTGACTCTATATACAAGCTCACAGCAGAGTTAGGTGTTACTCTGTCTTACCCCATCTGTTCATTTTTAAAAGTGGCACAGTGCTTGCCAGGGGTCTTGTGCTCAAATGCACAGAAGCAATTCCTGCTGTCAATTTTGAACAAGAATGTTGGCCCAATGTATAGACCAGCAGGTATGACTGAAAACAGGCCACACTGAAGTTACAAATGTGGTTTATAGATGGATCAAGATTGGTCTTTAGGAGAAACAAAATTAAGTGGTTTCAAAAACATTCATGCTTCATAAAAGGAGAAATGACATCCTTCCAGTCCCAATCTTCCATGGTCCTACAAAGCCAATGGATATTCTTATCACACACTGTATGCCCAAGGTTGCGCTGTGGGGGATTAGTTTTGCATTTATCTCTGTACCTGTATTGTTTGAATATGTTAAGCTAATTTCTCTCCATAAGCAGCCTTAATGGTAAGTGAGCAAGGACGTTTAGTACATCACACAGGAAAGTAGATTTTATCTGAAGCAAGCAAAGAATTGAGTAAGGGAATTTATTTCAGTGTGATCATTTGTGTTGACTCCATTCCAATAAAATATTTAATGCTACTATTAATAGTATGTGTGAAACATTGATTGGCAGCTATATCCAAATCAAAATGAGATAACCTCATTTTTCATTAGATAATACACAGAGCCCACCTCGTTATAAAGAGCATTTCAATATCCGCTGATGCATTCAATCATTATATTTGCTAGAGCAAAGCAATGTCCCAGACAATTTACCAGCTAAAACAGACAAGAACGGAAGTACTGAAATTTGTGTTTAAAACAGAGTGTTTGTGTAAAGTTTAGAAAGATTTTTACTTATGGTTAACTATAAGTACTGAGTGTATATATTCAATATGGTAGAAAGTCATATTTAATTTTCCAAGTGGTTTAGGTTGAAGTGAATGATTTATTGGCAACATTCTTTTTGGATTCATTTTTATCACTACTGGGTATGTCTTACTCACTGTAGGTTTTCAATGGATGTTTCTATGCTTTTCACAAACTTTGATAAAGTTGTTTTTGAGTTAGCAGTTGGTTAACCAGAGGGGACATTTTTAATTTATAATAATTTGCACTAGACATGACATTTCTTCAAGCAGGTATTGTTCTTGATATTGTTTTATTGACTGCGCTAATATCTAAGGAGAAAGGATGAACATTCTGTATAAACTACCATTCATGAAGACAAGATACAAACATAACTGTTTGCCAGTAGTAAAGAAATTGAAGTTACTGTGAAATGTATGCACCACTGATGTGCCTGCAAATCAAAAAAAGTTACAAGAATATTTTTTATTTGTGAATTTCATAGAATGTACTATTTTGTGAAGAAACATGCTTTGAAAAGTTACAATTGCAAAAACAACAGTTGATGGACAGAATGCAGAACAATGTCATACATTCACCCCAGTACAGAGATCTGGGCCTAAATCCATCGTTTTTTGCTCACCATGCCATTCCAGTTTGAACCCAGCCATATGCAAATCAGTCTTGACCCTGTGCCTCATGGGAACAGTCCAGCCCGAACTGCCAAGCCAGGTCCTCCCTGGACTGGAAACAAGCATCCTAGGACCGGTTTCGGGGTTTCACCCCTCTTCAGCCAGGATAGCTTGATTCCAGTGGCATGGAGAACACGGGACCCACGTCTGGGCATACCCGTCCCACTCGGGGTGACAAATGCAAAAACAACAGTTGATGGACAGAATGCAGAACAATGTCATACATTCACCCCAGTACAGAGATCTGGGCCTAAATCCATCGTTTTTTTGCTCACCATGCCATTCCAGTTTGAACCCAGCCATATGCAAATCAGTCTTGACCCAGTGCCTCATGGGAACAGTCCAGCCCGAACTGCCAAGCCAGGTCCTCCCTGGCCTGGAAACAAGCATCCTAGGACCGGTTTCGGGGTTTCACCCCTCTTCAGCCAGGATAGCTTGATTCCAGTGGCATGGAGAGCACGGGACCCACGTCTGGGCATACCCGTCCCACTCGGGGTGACAAATGCAAAAACAACAGTTGATGGACAGAATGCAGAACAATGTCATATTTTCACCCCATTACAGAGATCTGGGCCTAAATCCATCCTTTTTTGCTCACCATGCCATTCCAGTTTGAACCCAGCCATATGCAAATCAGTCTTGACCCTGTGCCTCATGGGAACAGTCCAGCCCGAACTGCCAAGCCAGGTCCTCCCTGGACTGGAAACAAGCATCCTAGGACCGGTTTCGGGTTTCACCCCTCTTCAGCCAGTATAGCTTGATTCCAGTGGTATGGAGAGCACGGGACCCACGTCTGGGCATACCCGTCCCACTCGGGGTGACAAATGCAAAAACAACAGTTGATGGACAGAATGCAGAACAATGTCATACATTCACCCCAGTACAGAGATCTGGGCCTAAATCCATCGTTTTTTTGCTCACCATGCCATTCCAGTTTGAACCCAGCCATATGCAAATCAGTCTTGACCCTGTGCCTCATGGGAACAGTCCAGCCCGAACTGCCAAGCCAGGTCCTCCCTGGACTGGAAACAAGCATCCTAGGACCGGTTTTGGGGTTTCACCCCTCTTCAGCCAGGATAGCTTGATTCCAGTGGCATGGAGAGCACGGGACCCACGTCTGGGCATACCAGTCCCACTCGGGGTGACAAATGCAAAAACAGCAGTTGATGGACAGAATGCAGAACAATGTCATACATTCACCCCATTACAGAGATCTGGGCCTAAATCCATCGTTTTTTTGCTCACCATGCCATTCCAGTTTGAACCCAGCCATATGCAAATCAGTCTTGACCCTGTGCCTCATGGGAACAGTCCAGCCCGAACTGCCAAGCCAGGTCCTCCCTGGACTTGAAACAAGCATCCTAGGACCGGTTTCGTGGTTTCACCCTCTTCAGCCAGGATAGCTTGATTTCAGTGGCATAGAGAGCACGGGACCCACGTCTGGGCATACCCGTCCCACTGCTTGTTTCCGGTCCAGGGAGGACCTGGCTTGGCAGTTCGGGCGGACTGTTCCCACAAGGAACAGGGTCAAGACTGATTTGCATATGGCTGGGTCCAAACTGGGGTGGTGTGGTGAGCAAAAGAATGATGGATTAAACCCAGATCCTTGTGACTCGGGGTGAATGTTTGCATTGTCCAGCATTCCGTCCATCAATTGTTTCTTTTGCATATGTCGCCCTAAGTGGGAAGGGTATGCCCAGATGTGGGTCCCGTGCTCACTACACCACTGGATTCAAGCTGGCCTGGCTGATGAAGGGTGATGCCCAGAAACCGGTCCCAGGATGCGTGTTTCCGGTCCAGGGAGGACCTGGCTTGGCAGTTCGGGCTGGACTGTTCCCACAAGGAACAGGGTCAAGACTGATTTGCATATGGCTGGGTCCAAACGGGGGTGGTGTGGTGAGCAAAAGAATGATGGATTAAACCCAGACCCTTGTGACTGGGGGTGAATGTTTGCATTGTCCAGCATTCCGTCCATCAATTGTTTCTTTTGCATATGTCGCCCTAAGTGGGAAGGGTATGCCCAGACGTGGGTCCCGTGCTCACTACACCACTGGATTCAAGCTAGCCTGGCTGATGAAGGGTGATGCCCAGAAACCGGTCCCAGGATGCTTGTTTCCGGTCCAGGGAGGACCTGGCTTGGCAGTTCGGGCTGGACTGTTCCCACAAGGAACAGGGTCAAGACTGATTTGCATATGGCTGTGTCCAAACTGGGGTGGTGTGGTGAGCAAAAGAATGATGGATTAAACCCAGATCCTTGTGACTGGGGGTGAATGTTTGCATTGTCCAGCATTTCGTCCATCAATTGTTTCTATTGAAAAGTTACAATAACATATCTAGGACATTTTTGTTTGTGAGAAAGATTTGTGAAGTATTTCACTTCAGCAAAATGGAATTCTATTGAATTGCTAATAAAGTTGTTGATTTTCTTTTGGCTGCAGTGCTATTTTTGTTACTATTTTTCTTGGGTGAGGGATCGTGTAGAGGAAAATTGTGGATTGCTGCCCTGAAAATTCAAATGTTTGGTGGATTTGTAATTTTCTAAAAGCGTCTGTTTAGGATTTCATGTGAGACTGAAACAGGCCATCAGAAACTCAGTATTTCTATATATGCTGTGAGTTGTTGTGTCTATTTAATCCATACAATCAACAAAAGAAAAAAATAATGATTTGGGATAAATGTACAAGGTCAATTCAAAATTCTGAAACATCTCTATGCAATGTTATCAAATCAGTTTTGTGAAGTATGGCCCTAAATCTTCTAGAACGCTTATAGACTGCCGTAACTACACTCTCTGTAACTAAATGGCTAAAGTTTTAATCCACAATCATAATTTCAGATGTATTGGCACATGCAGAGCTTCACACAATGAGGATATTTCTGAATATGTTAGTGATTTGACCAATAAGGATGTTTTATTATTGTTCAGTTTATCAGTTTGCCTAATGTTTATAAGAACTGTCCTGGAAAGCCTGCCACACATAGCAGGATGCAATCAATATAGGAGGAAGCACTCAATAGGAGAGTTTTTACACAACTTAAATAGTATCAAAAATATGCAGCTCCAACACAAACAATATAAACCATCCTTTCTTCCCTACTTTAATGAAGCAATGATAGTTTTGTCTAGTAACTAGACTTCTTCATTTGCCACATATCCCCACAATATAAGAGAAGAAAGCATGTTGCTTGTCAACAGTGGTTTCAGACTGTATTCTTGAGCCATGTGAGCGGACAAATATGCATAATATTTTCTCGTTAGAGTGATAATAAACTATTGACTTCCATATAGATTTATTTAAACACCCAGTTAAAAATGATTTTTATCAAGATTGATTATATTCAAACAACTTGTTATATTTTTTGTTATAAAATAGTGTTTTAGGAGCACCATTTATCTGAAGACATTAGACGAGTTGAAATGAGTTCCATTGTAGTTAAAAAAGTATATCAGGTTAAATTTTCTTCTATGTACATTCACTCACATATTTTGCATGGTTTAAACCCAAACAAAATAAATTTCTTTGCTTTGAGATGATTCTGGGAAAACATTGAAGTATATTCTGATGGTGTCTTTCAGGACTTTTGAAGCTAGTCCATGCATGTAGTTACTATGTTCATTCCTTTCCACTGTATGACTATGTAGTGTGCAGTTTGGTAAATTGTGACAAATTACTAGTTATACATTTAAATAGTAACTTAAACATACATTCTTAAATTAATTACATGTCATTAACATCAACCAAAAAATCTATTTGATGCATTTTCATAGGATAAGCCATGCAATTGAATAATAGGTGAACAGAAAATGGAAGATCATAATATGAAGTTACCTTAGAATCGAATGGCTCATTCCTATGACTGCCTTTGCTTCAACACATTTGAGTTTAACCATTTACCATACAGCTGATAAAGACAAATCAACATAAAGTATTATAACAACATCAAATATGAGCATTTTATTAAATGAGGACCTAAGTAATATCAATAAGCTTGGGAAACGTGTTGCTGCTTCTCCATAAGCATATATGATAAATCTAAGTTTAGGATAAAATCGTGCACCTTCTCTTATTTAACAATGCTTCCCCCTTCTTCCTTTTACCATATAGTGATTTTTTCCCCCTACTAAGGATTTGCTAATGTCAATTGTAAGCTGTTTGATCTGCTATGTTGCTTGTTACGTTTTGATTATTGACACTAGACACTGCTTCTTCTGTACATATATATTGTTAATGTAATGTACATGTGTGCTGTCCAATGCATTTGTGTCTACCTTTTTGTGAATGTGAGGCCAACACTCTCAGCTTTGAATGTCTCTTTACCACAGGGCTTTGGAAGTCTTTTCAACAAGCTCTAGTGAGTTTCCTCACGTTGCTAACTATAACTAACACCTTGTTTTGATCACTCCAATGAGGTCACCCATTTAAACTGATGCATAAGTGGTCAATAACTATGCTATACAACTGAGGAAGCATGGAGGCTCTGCCAGTGGCAATTTGGCAGCTCCTTCTTCCCACACCTTAACCTGGTGGGAGGTAACGTATTCCTCAGTTGTCTTTCATTTTTGTTATAGTTTTTTTAAGTGTTGCTCATTTTCACCCATTTTTTTAGTTCGAGCCAGTTTTCTGAGAGACTTTTTATGGAACAAGGGAATGTTTTTTACTGCTCATATTTCCCTCAAAAGAAAGGAAGAATCTCTCTGTGGTGGAAGTGGAATGATGCTATCACATGCACTACTCCGAAGATGTCGGCTTAAGCATTTGATCAAGGAGGATTCTTGTGCCTCAATGAGAAGCCCATTTTCTCATGAGGAAAGGATGAGAGAACATAAGCCTATTTCCCCTAGATGTGGAGCAATAACAGTCTCTGCTACTTCAAAGTCACTTACTAGAGACACAGGCCTATAGTTACAGGAACAGGTAACTAATGCCAGTTCAGTTTTTTTCCACTGGTGTGGGTAATAGCAATGAAAGATTGTGAATTATTTGATTATTTAGTGTTGACTCCTTCTAAAAATCAGTTTTAATTGTATGTTTAGAATGTTTTTCTGTCTTTTATGGGCACCTGTTGTGTTATCCCTAACTCACAAAAATGATTTTGGTACGTACCGATGTAATGAATAATCACAACAAAGCTATATATTTCATGTAAATATTCCATATTCTTTTCGATTAAAGCTTCTCACTGAAAGTCATCAGTCTCATATTCTGCACTGCTTTGAAATTCATAAATCTTCCAAACATCATTTAATTATTATGCTTTTATCAAGCTTGGTTGAAAATGCCTGCTTTCATTGCTGGAATGTAATGAGACACAAATATATTTAAATACAGAAAATAAATTAACAACATGCTTGCATCTTGTCTCTCTCCACATACAAGTTGCATTACCATTTTACCAATTGTGCTCCTGAAATGTAAAAGGTAGCTCTTTGATGATTGGACACATAATAATTTCAAGATTTTTATCTTTTGTAAGGCATCTGTCTAATGGGTGTACCATATTATTAAACACATTAAGGCACTCAATACAATTTAGGTGGAATAGGGTTGGGTACATGCCACGTCATTATCGCAGGGTGAGTTATTTATCAAGTGTGGTACGAACATACTATTCCAAGGTTTCAACTTAAAAATGAGACATAGCATACAGACATGCTATTTAATATACTTAATTTCACGTTTGACCTTTTTTATTGGTCTATTCCCACAATAAACTTTGCCAGGTTTGACCTGCCAGAGTCTTTAAGTGGAAAACTTCGAGGGTGTGATAATTATTTTGAAACCTTTGATTCCAATTCCTTTGCAAATTTCTGTTTGCAGTGGGATAGACATTTAGCCTTGAACTTCTAATGAGGGCCAAAGTGATTAGCTGACAGGTAAGAGGTGCATGTGTGTAAAGTACATTTTGTTACGAATAAATCACAAAACATTAACCTTTTTCCATTCTAAGTGAAAGAATGCTGGATAAAGTTAGAATCAGCTGAATGTACCAATCAACACAACTGTGAAAACTGTTTTGAGGCACTCATACAATATGTGACATAAAGACATGCTGTCTGAAAAAGATGATATCTAGTATGAGTCCAGGTACTTGAAGGAACAGGGTTATCACCATGCATTGGCTCATGAAAACTTTTGAATTTAATTTTTTAATAAACTGTTGGACTTGGCCCTTTTTGCAGGGTCATCCCTAAACTTTTTGCCTTCCTCCTATATTTTTTCTGACCTGTTGTTGGCTGTTTTATGACTCTGGGCACTTTACCACTGCTGATCAGTGCTAAAGTGCATATGCTCTCCCTATTGTAAATTGTGTTATGGATTAGTGACTCCATGATTGGATGATTGGTTTACTTGTCAGTCCCTAGTACAGTGCACTGTGTGTGCCCAGGGCTTGTAAATCCAATGCCGCTGGTGGGCTTGCAGCACTGGTTGTGCCACCCACAGAAGCGGCTTGTAAAATGTGTCTCAGGCCTGCCATTGCAGAGCCTGTGTGCAGCCTAGGGCTGCCATGTCGACTTGGTGAGTACACCCACTTACCAGTCCCTAAACCTTCCCTTTACTGCATGTTGGTCACCCCTAAAGTAGGCCCTAGGGCAGGGTGCATTGTAAGTATAAGGTAGGACATGCCCTGGTGTGTGTGGCATGTCCTAATAGTGAATTACAGCCATTTTCGTTTTTCACTATTGCAAGGCTACCTGCTCCCCATAGGCCAGAATGGGCAGACTGACTATTACACCTTATAGTCAGAACTGACCCAGGGAACATGGTAGAAAAACGAATTTAGTATGCCTGAACTCAGGATGATAAAATACATCTTTTAGTGAAGTTGGTTTTAACATTCTGTGTTCGAAAATACCACTTTTAGAAAGTGGGTATTTTCTTGCCTAACTATCCAAGCCTGCCTCTGCTAGGTTGTGTATTCCTTGTCTGGAGATTGAGTGACAGGGGCTGGGGGTGGCTACCGGAGACAGGGTGAGTCAGCGCAGGGCTGAATAGAAAGATCTGCAGCCAGAGTGGAGGGAGGAGTTGCACCTGGGTCTGAATAGGGCTGTGCCTGCCTTCCACAATGCTGGCTCCACCTCCTGCCGGGCGGCTGAGCACTCTGCCCCACATTCTGAAAGGAAAGAAGGAGTCAGAAAAACAAAGTGCTCCAGGACTGACCAGAACTGGTTTTGGACTAGGCAGAGGCCTCTCTGCCTCCAGAGAACAAAGAGAATCAGGGTATAAGAGGGGCACCCAGACCCCAGGAAAATTAGATCACTTTTGGGAACAAGAAGAAACCTTTACTGAGGAGCGGAACCAAGAAGAAACTGAGGAGAAACTATCCCTAAGCCTGAAGTGCTGCTTGGGGGATTGGCCTGCAGTGGTTTGCCTGACTGCCAAAGAGAGGAGAAAGGAACTTTTGCTTTGCTGTGACTTTCATCAACTTGTGAAGGATCTCCAAGGGCTTGGAAGAGAGCTTGCCCCCTGACCGAAGTCCCAGGACCATTGGACTTCACCCCCTTTGTGAATTGCTGCTGGAAACTCTGTTTCAGTGGCTACAGAGGTAGGGAGCTGTGACCGACTCTCACGACCGACTCGGTGTCCTGCAAGCACCGCATCGAAGCACCGTCTCGCCCTGCAACGCACGGCCCTGGTCTCACCGACTCCGTCAACGAGCCGCTGCCTGCACCGCATCGAGGGACAACGCGTCCTGCAACGCTTCGCTACGCCGAATCGAACTGGTCCGACCGACACGGTCACTGCTGCTGAGTTCGAGTCCTGTGACCGCACCGGAGTTGGGCACCGCTCGCACGCTTTGCGACGCACCGCCCGACTCGCACCGCTGTCCGGACTGATCGACGCCAGCTCCTGAATCCGGCTCCGTCGCCGCACCGCAACCTGCCAGCACCGCATCGAAGCACCGTCTCGCCCTGCAACGCACGGCCCTGGTCTCACCGACTCCGTCTCGACGACGTCAACGAGCCGCTGCCTGCACCGCATCGAGGGACAACGCGTCCTGCAACGCTTCCATTTTTGCATCGCGACCGCGACGAACAGCCATCCGGCTCGCACGCCCGTGCCTGCCGCTTCAAGTAAAAGGTACTGTGACCGAGTCTGTCTACGCTGTGTTGGCCCGTCTCGACGCGGTCAGCTGGATTTGTTAGACTCTGTTTGTTCTCGACTCCGCCGTAGCCGGAGGAGGCTACCGACTCGCACAGAACCTTGAATTAAGCCTTTTTGATCAGAACTAAGTATTCTTAACAGTATTGTGGATTATTTTTGTCGTTTATGGTCTTGTGATAAATCTATATAAAGTATACCTATTTTTATAAATATATAACCTGTGTGGGGTCCATTTGTAGTGTTGTCACCTGATTACTGTATGTGTTCACAAATGCTTTACACACTGCCTCTGAACTAAGCCTGTCTGCTCGTGCCAAGCTACCAAGAGGGTGAGCAGGGGTTATTTCGAGAGTGTACCTACTTTCCCTGACTAGACGCAAGGGTCCCTATTTGGACAAAGGTACATACCTCTGCCAACTAGAGACCCCCAAATCTAACATTGGTGGTCAGCGGTGAGGATTCTGGACTTGCATTTGTGACTCATGTACAGTAATTGGTGAACACTACTTAGTGAGTGCAGACCAAAACGCAACCACATACTATTTTTCTGTTTTCTGCTATCCTCCTGGAAGTATTTTGGATACAAGGACTCTGGTTAGTTGTTGCAAAATGGAGCTCAACTTCTGGCACATGTTTGTCTACACAGTGAAGGAGCTACGTGTGTTTTGCAAGGAAAGGGGGCTGCCTGTGAGGAGAAGGTCCAGGGAGGATCTAGAGGCATCCCTATTTCAGTTTGAGTTACCCCGCTGGAGGGCAACACTACCAGTTGAGTCTGTGGAGGAGGAGTTCCCTGAAAGTGAGGGAGAAACAGAAAAAGACAGCTTGCTTCTGGCTTATGAGCAAAAGATAAGAGAAATTGATGAAGAGCTAAGAGAAATTGAGGAGGCTCAGAGGGCCTTAGCCCAAGAAGAAGAAAAGTGTGTAGCTCAGGAAGTGAGCTTTGCTGAGTTGGAGGTGGAGTCCAGCTCAGATGGTGGCAGCAAAATTAAGTTATTCAGTGCTGAGAGAGTAGTGCACACACCAAGAGATATGGCGCCTGACTTGGAGGGGGTTAACATACACCAGGAGGTTCAAGGACATGAGGTAGCTCCAGTAGTGCGCAGTGTCCCTGAGAGGAATAGGGAAACTGACACAGGGATTCATGGTCCTAGTGGTGGGAGGGACACTCTACTGACTCTAGATGAGAGGTGCAGGGAGAGGGGTTCCCCCATGGTTGAAGTCCTGGTATGTGAGTGTGAAGACCGCCCAGAAGAGTGTGGGTTGAGTGACAGAGACAGTCAGATACTGTCTTGCCAGTCTCAGGAGAGTGGTGTGGAGTACGTGTGTGAGGCACTGGATAGTGAGGTGAAGGATAGTTTGGTTAACCCCTGTGGGGGACTGTGTGATCCAATTTTGGGAGAGCATATTGTAAGTCCCGGTTTTCCAGAGCTATGCCAACACCTGTTGGAGAGTGAGTTCTCTGACCTCAGGGAGCTCACATTGGAGGCAGACCTTTTGGTGGATTCCAGAGGGTCTGAAGAGGCATTGGGGAGTGACCCTAAGAGGAGTGGCTCAGGTGTCTTCCAACCCAGAGTGGTGGGAGAGGTTCAGTGTAGCCCAGCTAGGTCCCGTGGTAATGGGAGGGGTGTAGGGACTCACGTCCTGTCTCAGTGGAGAAGGAGTGAGTGTGGGGCTGCGTGTCCCATGGTGCCCGAAACCCAGTCTCAGAGCCTGGATGGTTCTTTAAGGGAACACCAGGTAGGGAGCCTAGGCTGTCCTGATGGGCCGCCTGTTGAGGAGGATCTCCTAGTGTCTAGAGAACCTGGAGCGTCTGTAAATGGGGCTCCAGTGTTTCTGGTGTCTGGCAGTGCTGCTCCAGTTGGGAGGGTGCAGAAGTCCAGAGTGAGGGGTGAGAGGGGGAGAGAGTCCCCAGTGGAAGAACCAGTGGGTCAGGGACCAGCCAGAAGGGCTGAGTCACCAGTGAATGACCATGGTGACACCACTTCTGTCCTGGGGGATCTTCATGCACTGTCAGATGGACAGGGGTTGGGAGATCTGCACCACGCAGACTGTCACACAACACCTGAGAGATGTGTTACCCTCTGGGGGGCATGCGTGCACCCCAGGAAGTCCTGGTGCGCCAGGCAGATTCTTACACAACTCTAGAGGAGTGTGTTTCCCTTGGGGGGTTGGTGTACCCTCCCGGAAGTCCTGGGTTGCCAGGCACAGGTCCAGCCTCAGGGTACAGACCCTGGGTTGGAGGGCCAGGTTCAGGGTGTCCCCCTGACCTGGAGGAAGGGGCAGCTGCTAACAGTGCCCCTACCAGTTTGTCTTCTGGGGGCACCGCTCCAGGTGGGAGGGTGCAGGACCCCAGTAAGGGGGTGGGGAGAGGACAGCCTCACCCCTGGCCTCTGCCCAGTCTAAGGGTACAGACCCTATGCTGGGATCCCAGTTGCAGGATAGAACCCCTGAACTGGTGGGCGAGTGTGCAGGACACCTGCCGCAGGTGCCCTGACAATTCTGGAAGGGGGTACCGCTCCTGATGGGAGGGGGCAGTACACTGGAAGGGGGTGCAGAGGGAGGGAGTCCTCGCCTCTGACCCCGGTTCAACTGGAGGGTTTAGACCCTAGATTGGAGGACCAGGTTCAGGGTGTCCCCCTGACCTGGACGCCCAGTTGCAGGATAGAACCCCTGAACTGGTGGGCGGATTGTGCAGGACACCTGCCGCAGGTGCCCTGACAATTCTGGAAGGGAGTACCGCTCCAGGTGGGAGGGTACAGAGCCCCAAGGAGGAGGACCAGGTGTGGGAAAGCCCACCCCAGTCTCCAGTCCAGCCGCCGGGTACAGGCCCGGGGCTGGTAGATCAGTGTCAGGATGTCATACCTGACCTGACAGGAGGGAGAATGGACAAAGGGTGCCAAGCACCTGGGGCTACTGCCCCCCGCTCTCTGACGCCACAGAGGTTTGAGAGCCCTGAGAGGCATAAGGCCTGGGTCTCATCCCTGACCACTGTCAGTGGCCACTGTGGCTTGCTGGCTGTCTGTTGGGACACACCTGTGAGCAAGTTAAGGTTAGGTGCTGCACAGGTGGTGTCCACAGGTGAGGAGAAGGGTTCCCCATGGATTAGCTTGGTGGGCCCTGAGAGTATGGACAGAGGGATCCAAATAGGTTCAGATTGGCGTAGAACTGGAGTATGCCCCTGCTGTTGTGGGCCAGGGTCCAGGTTCTATCGCCCAAAGCAGGGAAGCCCATCAAGGTAGTGATTGGTCTACCCTGCGTTTTGGCTGGAAGGGGGTTGTGTTGGACTTGGCCCTTTTTGCAGGGTCATCCCTAAACTTTTTGCCTTCCTCCTATATTTTTTCTGACCTGTTGTTGGCTGTTTTATGACTCTGGGCACTTTACCACTGCTGATCAGTGCTAAAGTGCATATGCTCTCCCTATTGTAAATTGTGTTATGGATTAGTGACTCCATGATTGGATGATTGGTTTACTTGTCAGTCCCTAGTACAGTGCACTGTGTGTGCCCAGGGCTTGTAAATCCAATGCCGCTGGTGGGCTTGCAGCACTGGTTGTGCCACCCACAGAAGCGGCTTGTAAAATGTGTCTCAGGCCTGCCATTGCAGAGCCTGTGTGCAGCCTAGGGCTGCCATGTCGACTTGGTGAGTACACCCACTTACCAGTCCCTAAACCTTCCCTTTACTGCATGTTGGTCACCCCTAAAGTAGGCCCTAGGGCAGGGTGCATTGTAAGTATAAGGTAGGACATGCCCTGGTGTGTGTGGCATGTCCTAATAGTGAATTACAGCCATTTTCGTTTTTCACTATTGCAAGGCTACCTGCTCCCCATAGGCCAGAATGGGCAGACTGACTATTACACCTTATAGTCAGAACTGACCCAGGGAACATGGTAGAAAAACGAATTTAGTATGCCTGAACTCAGGATGATAAAATACATCTTTTAGTGAAGTTGGTTTTAACATTCTGTGTTCGAAAATACCACTTTTAGAAAGTGGGTATTTTCTTGCCTAACTATCCAAGCCTGCCTCTGCTAGGTTGTGTATTCCTTGTCTGGAGATTGAGTGACAGGGGCTGGGGGTGGCTACCGGAGACAGGGTGAGTCAGCGCAGGGCTGAATAGAAAGATCTGCAGCCAGAGTGGAGGGAGGAGTTGCACCTGGGTCTGAATAGGGCTGTGCCTGCCTTCCACAATGCTGGCTCCACCTCCTGCCGGGCGGCTGAGCACTCTGCCCCACATTCTGAAAGGAAAGAAGGAGTCAGAAAAACAAAGTGCTCCAGGACTGACCAGAACTGGTTTTGGACTAGGCAGAGGCCTCTCTGCCTCCAGAGAACAAAGAGAATCAGGGTATAAGAGGGGCACCCAGACCCCAGGAAAATTAGATCACTTTTGGGAACAAGAAGAAACCTTTACTGAGGAGCGGAACCAAGAAGAAACTGAGGAGAAACTATCCCTAAGCCTGAAGTGCTGCTTGGGGGATTGGCCTGCAGTGGTTTGCCTGACTGCCAAAGAGAGGAGAAAGGAACTTTTGCTTTGCTGTGACTTTCATCAACTTGTGAAGGATCTCCAAGGGCTTGGAAGAGAGCTTGCCCCCTGACCGAAGTCCCAGGACCATTGGACTTCACCCCCTTTGTGAATTGCTGCTGGAAACTCTGTTTCAGTGGCTACAGAGGTAGGGAGCTGTGACCGACTCTCACGACCGACTCGGTGTCCTGCAAGCACCGCATCGAAGCACCGTCTCGCCCTGCAACGCACGGCCCTGGTCTCACCGACTCCGTCCAACGAGCCGCTGCCTGCACCGCATCGAGGGACAACGCGTCCTGCAACGCTTCGCTACGCCGAATCGAACTGGTCCGACCGACACGGTCACTGCTGCTGAGTTCGAGTCCTGTGACCGCACCGGAGTTGGGCACCGCTCGCACGCTTTGCGACGCACCGCCCGACTCGCACCGCTGTCCGGACTGATCGACGCCAGCTCCTGAATCCGGCTCCGTCGCCGCACCGCAACCTGCCAGCACCGCATCGAAGCACCGTCTCGCCCTGCAACGCACGGCCCTGGTCTCACCGACTCCGTCTCGACGACGTCAACGAGCCGCTGCCTGCACCGCATCGAGGGACAACGCGTCCTGCAACGCTTCCATTTTTGCATCGCGACCGCGACGAACAGCCATCCGGCTCGCACGCCCGTGCCTGCCGCTTCAAGTAAAAGGTACTGTGACCGAGTCTGTCTACGCTGTGTTGGCCCGTCTCGACGCGGTCAGCTGGATTTGTTAGACTCTGTTTGTTCTCGACTCCGCCGTAGCCGGAGGAGGCTACCGACTCGCACAGAACCTTGAATTAAGCCTTTTTGATCAGAACTAAGTATTCTTAACAGTATTGTGGATTATTTTTGTCGTTTATGGTCTTGTGATAAATCTATATAAAGTATACCTATTTTTATAAATATATAACCTGTGTGGTGTCCATTTGTAGTGTTGTCACCTGATTACTGTATGTGTTCACAAATGCTTTACACACTGCCTCTGAACTAAGCCTGTCTGCTCGTGCCAAGCTACCAAGAGGGTGAGCAGGGGTTATTTCGGGAGTGTACCTACTTTCCCTGACTAGACGCAAGGGTCCCTATTTGGACAAAGGTACATACCTCTGCCAACTAGAGACCCCCAAATCTAACATAAACTAAAACAGTTAGTAAGAATCTAGACACAATTTAACTTGATATATATACATTGTTGAAAAGTTTAGAGAAATTACTTAAGAATGAACTCACAAAATGGTGGGAGAAAAATCGCTGGAAAAATATAGGGACGTAAACAGAATACCCGGTAGGTTACGAGTCATGATAGCACCTACATTTGAGAACCTAAATCTATCCATGCTAAAGGAATGGGCTGCCAACAATCTAGAGGCTTCTATGAACATGGTGCTTATTCTGATAAAGTATGCTGAAATCGACAGAGCAGAGAATTTAAAAGAAATTGATAGAGTCAATGGTCTTTTGGAAGCACATGACCAAAAAGAGCAGATAAGAAAAGGCCGTGAGGAAATCGAGGGGCGCATGAAGAAATATGAAGACACGATCAAAGCGCGCAAGATTTTTAAGTTTGCGAGAGACAAAAAAGATTATGAAACGGGTAGGATGTTCACCTTCTCGAAGAAATTCGACACTGTCAAGCGACAAGCCTTTGCCACCAATACGCCTATTGTCCAAATACCATCTCAATTTGGAAATGGCCGGAATCTTTCTAGTTCTGAAGCATGCTCAGCACTCAGCAGCAGTGAGTCTGATGATAACAGAGAACTCAGTCCAATTGCACAGCCGACTGCAGCCACTAACTTTACACCAGCTGAAGAGCTGAATTTTTTGCGACAGGACCGGCGCCAAACCCTTCGGCCTCGGAACCCTCAAAGCAAACTAGGCGAAGGAGAAACCAGCGCAGGAGGGAAAGGCGGAGGCTAGGCAGGCAACAACAGGGGCAGAGGAGCACAAGCCAAGAAGTGGACACACCAATAAACGTCATCGACAACACCGTTATCAATCTCTCTGATACAGTTTTAACCACAGCTGAAATACAACTACTATCCCTCGGTTTAACATTTTGCCCTGAAAGTAATTTTAAATACAACCAGTCCAGGGTGGATGTATTTAAATTCATACGTAAGTTGAAACTTCTCAAATTCTCCAAATTGAAGAATTCAGAGGACACCAACAGAGGTTCACTACCAGAAAGTAGGGCGATGTGAGTACTACTTCCACTCAGGAAGATCTAATGGAAAGTGGTATCAAATGCAGCAGTCCTATAATCAGCCCTTTCCGTCCGGCCTCTTCTTTTGTACCTGTCATGCCAAAAGATGCGATTGACATTTTCAGTGACTGTGTCATTGATGAACTAAAGAAACTCAACAAAGCAGTCAAGCGCAGTAATTACCGCAAAAGGCATTTTGAAGTGCAATATTCAAATCTCATGTGCAAGTTAAGGGACAACAACAATATTATCATAAATAAAGCTGACAAAGGCGGAAATATAGTGCTGTGGCCCAAGGATCAATACATGGAGGAAGCCCTGCGGCACCTCAATGATACAGCCTGCTACAGAAAAGCCTCCTTTCAGGATCTGAGACAAATCAAAGAAAAGGCTTTTAAAGACCTGGCCCAATGGGAAACGTATGGGACTTTTGAGCAAAAATGAATTTAATTTTTTGAAAAATGAATATCCGATAACTCCTGTATTGTACTTTATTCCTAAAGTACACAAGAACACTACACCAATCCCGGGGAGACCCCTAATTTCGATTCTGAGGAGTTTATTGGAGCCAATGTCCAAATATGTTGATTTCTTTTTACAGGAACACATTTTGGGCCTCCCGTCGTTCATTAAAGACACTGGGCATTTCCTCACGAAACTCCAAACCATCTTGTGGGACAGTGACTGTCTGTTTATTGTCATGGACATAACTTCATTATACACTAGTATCCACCACAGTGATGGCATTGAGGCAGTCAAGCACTTTTTGGGTCAGCGTAATATCCAGCTTTATGAGCATAATCTAATGATTTTGAACATGATTGAGACTTGTTTGAGGAATAACTATTTTTTATTCAACAAGGAGGTTTACCAGCAACTCAGAGGAGTGGCGGTGGGGGCATGCTTCTCCCCCAGCTATGCCTGTTTACATGTAGGCTGGTGGGAGGAGCATGTCCTCAAGAAACAACATAAAGCCATGTATGATGCCCATGTCCAACACTGGTGGAGATTTATTGATGACGTGTGTGTAGTATGGAAGGGTTCTTTGGAATCTTCTGAAAGATTTGTTAATTCCATCAACATCAATACACTCAACTTGAAGTTTACTGCACACATTAGTAATTCATGTGTAGAGTTTTTGGATGTTCAAGTGCATATTGAGGGTGGCATAGTGCAGACAAAACTCCACAGGAAGAGCACTGCGGAAATTCTATCCTGCATGCTAAAAGTTCCCACCCTAATCATTTAATCCGAAGTATTCCCTATGGGGAGTTCCTTAGAATCCGTCGGATTTGTAGCTCCGAGAGAGACTTAGAGGCTTGTCAAAATGAAGCATTCCAGCGATTTGTTGCACGAGGGTACAACAACAAGGATTTGAAAACAGCTCTGAGTAAAGCAAACAGCCACACTAGAGTAGTTTGCCTTCAGGGTCATTCTAATGCTATTGTCTCAGTACCCACTGCCCCATCTCATGTGACTTGTATACCTGATGAGGTTAGATTGATTACCACATTTAGTAGACAAGAAAAACAGATCAGGAAGATTATTTATACCCATTGGCCAATAGTCTTAACAGATATGACCTTATCTCAAAATTTACCTAAATTACCGTCTCTGACTTTCAGGCGTGCTCCCTTGATGAGGGATGCACTGGTTAAAAGCAGTCCTGAAGTCAGCCCCTCCACCACCTGGTTAACCACTAGAACTGGATTCTTCAAGTGCAGCTCTTGTCGAGCGTGTAAATTCGGTATCAACACTATGGAATACACCACTGCGTTTGATTCCAAACCGATCAAAATTCAGGATCATTACACATGCCGCACTGACCATGCAGTCTATGTATTGGAGTGCACGTGTAGACTCAAATATGTGGGGCGCACTAAGCTCCAAGTGTTCAACAGAATACTTCAACATCTGCGTGCAGTGGTGAATTCTGATCCGAATTACCCTGTTGCTCGACATTTTAAACTTGTTCACCAAAACAATCTTAAGGACCTCAAGTATTTTGTCATAGGGGCTGTGGCTAAATCTATCCGTGGTTGCAACAGGGAAAAACAACTTAGACAACTTGAGTTCCACTTTATTCTGCAGCTAGACACCAGGATGCCCAATGGGTTAAATACGGGGGAAGACCTACACAACTTCCTATGGCATTGTGATATGCCGTTTTTCCTGGAGTACCAACCTATATTATTGCTGTGACTATTTCCTATGAATACATCTAGGCATCCAAAGTGCACTTGCACTTTATTGTATAATATAGCAGGTCGTTTCAGAAACATTTCTTATTTCTTTTCTCTTTTCTCCCCATCATTGTTTATATTCCAGTCCGTACTATTGTTGTGACTATTTCCTATGAATACATCTAGGCGTCCACAGTGCACTTGCACTTCAGTGTGAACTATATCACTTACCTGTGGCTTCTCAGTTTTAATATCACTTGTTAGTTTTTTTACATTCTTGTTGTTTGCACATTTTTGCACTAGCACTTTAAGTACAGCACTTTGGGTAGCGTGCAATATTGGAATATTAGTACTTTTACATCTATTTAGTGTGAGGTTTCTTTTACAATTCCTGTTTATTAACTGCCTATGACTTCTAGGATTTGGCAATTTTAACTTACCACTATGGTTCGATTTTAATACATTTTGTATTTATTATTGCCTATCATCCCTTCATATCAGATTCAGAATGTTTTAAAACCTCATTGCATCAAGCTAGGTTTTACATTAATCATTGTATTTATTGTATCCAGCAAATTGATTCAGTATCATGTAAAGTCTTTTTTCCATGTGCATTGTCACGGGGTGTGGATTTGTTTAACCAATCAAGGGTGTGTTTATTATCCCTATTTAAACTCATTGATTTCACCAGCGCGTCATGTGATCAAGACAGAGGAAACTCGGTCGAAACGCGTCATGCTGGGCACTAGCCATGAACTGACTCGTTTCTATGGAATTTTCTTCTGAAAATAAAGCACTGCAATTTTGAAACATACACGTTGTGGTCCGTACCTGCTTTCTCTGTATTGTTGGACGTGGCGAGCCAGGAGCGTGTCTCTACTATATATATAAATATATATATATTGGAGCCTGGTTTTAAGCAGGCACAGATGTCGCTTCTCGTGAGCTTGCAGGACCATATTTACCTGCCAGCTGTTAACTCTGTGAACACGTTTTGAAAAGGTCAGTGGCAGAGTAATGTTCTTCAAACATGCACAGTGCATTTTGGGGGGTAGCTTATACAGTTATAGCACTACACTTCACAGTGTGATGCTCCTACCAGCTGCTTGTCCTCTGCACTGAAAAACGAATTAATCCATATTCTGTGGGAAGCAACCTGATGCCATTGTAATCACAGCACCATTGCCTTCCTGCTATGAAATAGCGTTAATCTGTTATTTATAAAATATTAAATCATTTTATTAAGGGCACATTGAGTTTGGAGGCTAATTGGAACATCACATATTCCTTACAGTGTCTTTTGCGAACAGAAATACACTGTTTGCAGGTTGCTTTTACATATTATTTTTTACAGCGGTGTGTTTGAATTTAAATTAATTCTTAATTAACAATTCCATAGGCCCATAAATTCATATATTGTCTTCTGTGCGCAGGGTGTAATCATCCAGGAACATTTGGCTGTTAAATTAGCTAGCATTGCAATAGACTAATGAAGATCTTCCATTCAGTAGCATGAGGATAAATACCTATACGTAAAGTAAACAAAAAAATTAATAAAGTTGTCATCTTCATCATTTCGAAACTTACTGTATTATATTTAAAATGTCCACAGCTTCACAATGTGCAGAGTGGCCCTGCTGCTGATTATCATTTTAAATCCCTTATATGTGGCTGCATTCTATGCTTGCTCAAAGTCCTGCTCCTCAGAATATGACTTCTGGTGGGCCGGCAAGGGTTAGTGCAGGGGTCTTCAAACTGGGTTTCGGGCCCCCCTAGGGGGGCCTTAACTGATCCCAGAGGCGGTGCCAGGCTCTGGTTAAAAGCAGCATCATGCTAATAGCAGTGCTATGTTTTAAGCTGAAAATATATGATCATTAGTAAGCCACTCTGTAATAGGCCATTACTAACATCTTTTGTCATTTACATCTGGCTGGGAGTATGTGTCAAAATAAAAGGGACTCCAAATATTCTTCATTCCTCCCCATCCCCATTTCGGATAAAAACACTGTGGATATTTTTACTCATTAGTAAGGCCTAGCTAACGAGAATAGTATGTTTGGCAGTCATGTACTTGATTGCATTTTTCAAAGGTCTAACTAAGTCTAGACATATTTAAACATTGCAAATTGAATAGAATAATTGTAAAAATATCTGGTGGGGGGGGCATTTCTTTTTTTTATACTGTGGCATGTGGCATTAAAATCTTAATTAATTTAAATCCCTGTCCCAATTCACACTACCCTTAAAAAGAGCTTTTTACCCTTACACATCTCCAGATCTTTAAGCTTACAATTACCCTCTACCCTTACCCATTCTTGAACCCTAAAGCCCATTGTTACCCCATATCCTTATCCAAGCCTGAACCCTAACAATCCCATACTACCCGTACCTTTCCTTAAAACACCTTAATAACTGATTCCCTTGCTACCCCACACCTTTACCTATTTCTGAACTCTTGAAACCCTAAAACTCGTTTACTACACCATAACCTTACCCATTCCTGAACTCTAAAATCCCACTACTACTCTGTACCCTTACCCATCCCTGAATCCTAAACACTGTTACAACCTCATACTTTACTCATCCCTGAACATAAAAACCCCTTATTATCCAGCACCCCTACCCATACCTGAACGCTAAAAGCCACTCACTACCCCTTACACTTACAAAGTCCTGAAACCTACAAACCCTTAATACCACTACCCCCTATCTTTGCCCATCACTGTACCCTAAAGCTCTTTATACCTCATTCCTGGAACCCTAAAACCCCTCAATACCTCATACCATTATCTACTTCTGAACCCTTACTACCTCCTAATTTACTTACTACCCGACACCCTTACTTATTCCTAAATCCTAAAAACCTCTGACTACATTGTCCCTTTACTCACTTCTGAACCATTAAAGCTCCCTAAACCCTTTTCTACCCCGTACCCTTACCAATCCCTCAACCTTAATGTAGAAAATAACCATTGTTTGTGTGACGTCCCCACAGATTTCTCCCCTATTTTCTTTGTTGGATTTAGAACTCTGTGAACTTTATCCTTGGTAACCACAAGTAAAGTCCCCCTCTTTAAAAGTGGTTAATTTAGCTTATTCCTGATTGGGACATTTAACTTGCCTGTAAGTCCCTGGCACATAGTGTAGAAGGTGCCTGGAAGTTTAATCTAGCTTGCAGACTGCAGCACCTATTGTGCCATGTATTATAGTTGTAGAGCAAACATGGCTACAGGCATATCATTCATTGTATGATTACTATAGTGCAACATTTGCATTGTGACTTGTTGAAATAACTTCTTTTGACAGGCAAAGACTTCCCTTTTAAACATTAGTAAGGCACCATATGTCACCCATGTGTAGACATTGTAGCCCACAAGGCAGGTGCATGGTATGTAAAAGTGGGATAGGTTGAAAATTACTGTTACCATGTCCCTATAGTGGCAAGGACCAAAAGCTATCTTCACTGTGACAAGCCTATCTGCCCCAAGTAGAAAACCAGAGTACAGATTAAAATACTAAAACTTCTTAATCCGGAAAAGGACCAGCCATAAAAATAAATGAATCCACTATTTTTAATAGTTACTACAATCCCACATCAATGGTGAAGCCACATGTTTACCAAATATTAAGGAAACTTACCTTTAGAAAGTTACCCTCTTCCTGTCAGAGCTTTCAGAAGATTAATTAGCATTGGCCTCCGCCAGTTCTCAGCCTGCCCTCAGCCCTAAATTAGGTGTGAACGAATTGTGAAATTCCTCTCAGGAGCTACACTATAGGTTGACCAGGGATGACTCCTAGGAGGTCTGTATAATATTCAGAACGGGGACTGTGGGCATCCTGATGACGCCACAGTATCAAATCCTGTCTGACAAGCCGTTTGAGCCACATGTAACACTTTGACACACTTGATAGGAAGAAAACCCGATCCCAGAACAATTCTTAGGATCGTGTTTCCATAGGAAGTGCCTTTTTTGTGTTGCTAATAACGTTAGCGTTGTTTGACAAATCTCTACACAGCATTGGAAAGTTTCAGGGTGATCCATCAAGTGGGGGCTGAGAAGAAGTGGGTGGTCCCAAAAATCATTTTTCCCATTCATTTTTCTATAGGATCTTTAGACCCAGGTACAGCCCAAACTGCAAATTTAGCAGAAAGCTAGATCATGGCTTAAAAAAAGTGTTTTGGTGTGAATCCATTCAGTAGCTTTGGGAAAATTAAGGTTAAAAAAGTTGTATATATCATGCTGCTGAGGATCCGCGGAGGCAACAGATCTCATCCTGAGATCTTATTTGCTGCCACCACCTCAACCAGGAAGTGGTGGAAGCCATCTTAGGACTCGGGACTCAGTACCAAGTCCTAAAAAAACCAAAGAAAAAAAAGACATAGGGGCAGGGTAGTGATACTCTGACCACTTAGGTGTTGTGATGGTGTCCCAGCAGAGGGACCCTGGCTAGGGCCAAAAATGTTTTTTTTTTAAATTTTGCTGTGGTTTTGTAGAGGAGCCCGTGCTTTAACAACAAAGAAAAACAGTGGGGTGGGCCAAGGCACAGGGGGAAGGTGCAACATATATTTAAGTGGGAGGGGGGGTACATGGCCTCCTCCCCAAACCTCCAAGTGGCCTGTGGGCCCCCATCCCCCGGACCTGAAATTTATGGGAGGGTGACTGCGTAAACCCCCCTCCCTGAGTCAGGAAAGACCGTGGGGACCCCATCTTCTGGGGACAATAATATAATAAAGGGAGGGGGCCCCCAGCCATTGAAAGGCCCCAATGACACCATCCCCAGGGCCATATATTAAGTCAAGGGGAGGGGGGCTGTGGGTTACCCATTGATAAGCCATACAATGGCCCCGAGCACCCCATTCCCCCGTGCTGGCTCACTGACATTGTCCCAAGGTCCCCAACCCCTGGGACACCTTCTATTTCCCTGCCCATGGTCAGGGAAAGTGCAAATGTTCGCACACCGGGCAGGAACACAAAGCTGCTCCCACCCTGTGGGTGAACAAAACATTTCCATGCCCAAGCTCTCTGGCAGGGAAGTGCTTTGAATTGCTCACACCTTATGGGAGCAAAAGAAGACTGCTCCCATGGGTTGAAGCAATGCCTGCTCCCGCTGCACCCATGATGGGTGCAGGCAGGAAAGCCAGCGGGGCTGCGGGGGCTGTGGGCCACTTGCTGCAGGCCCTAATTAAGAGTTAACTATGGGGTGCCCTGGTTGGGCACCGGGGTAGCACATTTACAAACAAAAAGTCCAGGACAAATTTTGGAGTGCATGAGTGGGAACCCAGGCATGCCACTTGAAAAAAGAAAACATGCTGGCTCTTTCAGGAGCAGATTATGACAGGGTTGCAGGACGCTTTGCCTCCCTCAAGCCCCCAACACAGCTTTTGCTGTGGCATCGGGGCACACCGGGGCCCACCAATATATAGAAAAGAATACTTAATGCCAACTCCCCCTGTGGTCCCTTGTACAAAAAATACAAATAGTGGATGTCCCGGGTGGAACCAGGACACCCAGAAAAAATATTTTAAAAAGCAAAAAGTGAAATGTAGGGAGTTCTGCAGCCCACCAGCAACACTAGAAAAAAATCTGAACGTCTCCTGGGTCATTGAAGACATGACGCCCTGGGAAATTTACCATATTTTCCAAAAGGCATTTCCCAGGCTGGAGATTTTGCTCTACAGTTTGGATTTTAGCGCCCCCTAGTGGCTGATTGTATGGTTGTATTTTATGTGTTGTAGATGTATTACATAAAATACAAGGCCATTATATGAATATTTTTACCACTGCTTTTTATAGGGTGTAAAATGTTAAAAGGTAGAGCAGAGACAAATGTATTTCATTTTTCTTAAAGAAACAAATAATATATATCTGACTATTTATTTTCACCCCCAAAATGTAATAATAAAAACTGTGTAAAAAGAAAGAGTTACAGACAAGTAGTTCAATAAAACTTTCTTAAATACTTATGTTTTAAATCTTTATTGAAATATGCATTTGATTAAAATTATTGGCAATTTCTGGAGAAAGAGCAAAGATCTGCTTTATATATAGGGTGAGTGCGGAAGGGAGAAGGGTTTGGCTGCCTGCGGGGTTCGCTGCAGGTCCTTTCCACAGGCCAGGCCCTGTGGTCAACCCCCGACCCCTGCCGCACAAAACACGGGGGGTTGGCTGCAGGGCCTGGTCGTAGGCCAGGGACTGTGGCCCACCCCCTACCACTTGCTGAGCACGGCCAAGGACCGCGCGCAATGTGGGGTTGGCTGCCGTGGCTTTACGTATGGTAAGAAAATATTACTTTATGCAAAAAAGAAACCTTGAAATTCACTGAAAAAAACAGTGTAATGTTTTAAACTCTAAAAACCACAGTAATTCATCAGTTATAGTTGTCTCAAATACTAAGCTTGTGCACTAAGATAACTCGTGCCCTCGCCAGGCACTGCTAATAAGGGCCATTTTACATCACTCATGACATCATTGATAATATCACTTCAACATTTCAATGAAATTGTTGATGAGAAAGCTGTGAAGGGCGGGGTACGAGTTTTAGTTACCTTAGGGCATTAGCTATAGTTATTTGAACATGACTGGTGAATTTCTGTGGTTTTTAGAACGTTATTGAACATTTCACCTAACTATAACGGTACTGCAACCTTTTTTTCTTTAGTGAATATATATATATATATGTATGATATGGTTACATATTCATAGCATCACTGTTCTCTTACCTATGAGGCTTGTGAAGACCACTTTTTTTATATATGTCTCCATAAATTAACTTTTATCTCGCCTGCCTGGTCCATTTCCACTCCCCCGTTACACTGGATTAGGGCCCTCTCAGCCATAGGTCTTTGCATACCTCAGTGGCAATCAGCTTGTAGAATGTCAATACCCCTCATCAAATTCGTGGAAGTCCTAATTATTTTATTTAAACCACTGCTAGTCAGGAAGATAAAAATATCAATGCCAAAGAAAGCAGCAGAGTAGCATGCATTTTCGAGCATTTCCACTCTACAGAATAATACATGAGTTGGAAGAAACACTTGCCCTCTTTTGTGCACACTAGCAAAGGTAAACTCTAGCATGCAAGTGGATGGTAGAGAGTGTAGGATAGTCATGAAAAAGAAAAATATTCTGGTATTTGTTGTGAATTGACTGAAATAATTGTCAAACCAAAGACATTTGTTTCTGATAACCAAAGATGAAACAAAAAAATTAAATGAATGCGGACTTACAGAGAAATCTCACAGGCACATTTAGAGAACACTTATTTCAGCACTGGAAATTATTCCAGATGGATTCACAGGCCTAGATGTGTTTCCATTTTCTATTTGAGTGTCATCATGCAGTAACTTTGCTTAACAGAGTGGAAAGAGTGCCTGTGGCAGAGGACATATGGGAATGGTCTCTCAGCTCTATGAGGCACAGGTTCAACCATACAAAACCATATACATCGAATTAATGAATTACTGTAAGTGCTTTGCTACTGCCCTGAAAGAAGTACTACACCACAATTACAGCACAAAGTTGGCTGGGTCTCTCCAGAGTATTCTCGGAATCACAGAGCTTGAAGCAGAGTGTTCGACTGTACATGAACAGAATTGTTTGAAGCAAATACATTAAATTTGTCAAAGTATGTTGGTAGGGGATTTTATCCCTAAACATGCAAGTTGTGTGCAAATAATGACTACAAATATGGTTCTCAAGGAAAATAATAGACATAATGTGCATTGTAAATATGCAGTTGGTATCTTTCACAAGCAATAACGTTTGCTTTGGCTCCCTTTTATGTTTTATTTTCCCTAATACTGTTTTTCTGTGTCTTTGCTTCTACTGTGCTTCCAGAGCTCCATTACAACACAGCCAAGAAATGGACGCCAGCATTTGCGCCTGCCTCTTAAACCCACATGGCGCAACACATTTCAGCGGAGTCCAAACACTTTTGCATCATCCCTTCTGTAATACTCATTGCACATATTTAAATATTTTGCCCCGTGCAAATGAGGGAACGTATTTGCCCTTCAGCCAGCAATGTATTATATTACGAGCATTGCGGCAAACAAGCTCTAAGGGGTGCCTAATTCTCAGCCATGTTGGAAGAAGCACACAGCTTGTGGATCCCCTGAGCGCCATTTTGCAGTGGCAAAGAGGTCCTAATGACCTCCCAATGCCGGTGCAAACAGGGAGAGATTGTCTCTGTACAGAAAAGAGAGCATTTGTGTAATTCAGCATTATTACTTTATGTGGGACCCATCCCTACAAGCTCTAAAGAATCCAAAATCATGAAGCTGCATGTTATTACTATTACCAATGAGAGAGCACCTATGCAAACAAATGAGAGCATTGCATTGGCTCTCTTTCTCTAACAGGATAGTTGCATGTTGTTTCCTGCAAGCTAAACTGAAGATCTATGTAGCATGAGCTACTCTGAGAACAAACACAAGGACGAATTCCATTAAAGACTCAACATCAGCGTTTTCAAGTTGATTTGATGTGATTTTATTTATTAAGCACTCGTTTGGCAACCTAGACATCCTGGGTCTAAGGCATTAAAGGCGGTAAAACATATTCAAGATTAAAATCAAATAGGATGGGAAACTAACAGAACAGGTGATTTTTTTGCAAAGTGTGACTGAATTTTCTTGATAGATAAGAATATCGTTCCCTAGGTAGGACCAAGAAGACTAGGGAAGTGGGCGCACAGCATCAGCATTCGACCCGGGGTGTCAGGAAGAGGTGCTGTAAGTTAGGGCGTTGGATTCTCTTTGAATGTTCTCAATGGAACTGCTGAAGGTGATTCGATGTCATAAAATACTTTCTACAACAATGTACTTTGAGAAGCATTCTCCAATAGGTGGGGAGCCAGGGAGCCGTTGTTTGACTAGGGAGAGATGGCTGAGGTTTTGTAGATAGTTAGCTTTTCATGCTGCACATTTTTGAACCACCTGCTGATTAACATGAGTAATCTTAGGCAGGCCAAGAAAAAGAGTATTGCAGTAGTCTGTTTCTGATAGAATGCATCCTAACACAACCTGAGAATCAAGATGATCAAATAGAAACAGGCAGCAGGGCAAGGTTGCAAGCTGTATCTGCCGAAGTCCTCTTGAAGCCATTGGTTTAGGCAGGAAAACCTCAAAGCAGAAGAAATTTAAATTTCATGCCCGCCAGAGTCCTCGCATCAGGCAGATATTTTTTTGTCTGGTCAATATTTCTACCTTTGGACTTAGTCTTTTTTATGGAGCTCAAAACACTCCAGCAGGGCAGTCCTGGTGCTGCATTTAAAAAAGGATCTCGAAATCAGCCACTATTACATCAAGGTCCTGCTGAAGCTCCAGAGAACTTGGAAGTCCCAACTTTCAGAGTTTCTGGAGCAGCTCCTGTTGGTCTCATCAAAGGTTCCCAGGACCTCAGGGACAGCACTCCTGAGGCCAGTACTTACTCCAGCAGAGGTTGCCAGCAGAGTCCAGTCAGTTACAGTTGCTACTGGTCAGCTGGGCATCTCAGGAATAAGGCCTCTTGCAGCGTGTTACTTCCCTGTAGCCACACAGGTGGTCAGCCAATTTACCCTTAGAGTCCACTTCTGAGTCCTAAGTACAAGCAGGAGCTGGACCAGTCCTTCAGGTCTCCACACAGGTCTTAAATAGCAGGCTCTTCTGCAGGTCCAGAGAGGGTTCTAATGAGCTGTGTATGAGGACAGCCTTGCAGTGGGTGGAGGGGACTTCTGGACACTCCCTAACTAATGAGGGAAAATACTCAGGGTAAACTTTTCCCACTTTTGTAGCACATAATCAATCAATCAATCAATCATGTCACTTATAAAGCGCACTACATACCCGCGAGGGTCTCAAGGCGCTGGGGGAAGAGGGGGGTGGTGCTGCTACTGATCGAAGAGCCAGGTCTTGAGGAGTCTTCTGAAGGCCAGTAGGTCTTGGGTCTGCCGAAGGTTGGTGGGGAGGGTGTTCCAGGTCTTGGCGGCGAGGTGGGAGAAGGATCTGCCGCCGGCGGTCGTTTTCCGGATGCGGGGGACTGTGGCGAGGGCGAGGCTGGTGGAGCGGAGATGGCGGGTGGGGGTGTAGAAGCTGAGTCGTCTGTTGAGGTAGGATGGTCCGGAGTTGTGGAGTGCTTTGTGTGCGTGGGTGAGGAGCTTGAAGGTTATCCTCTTGTTGACAGGGAGCCAGTGCAGGTCTCTCAGGTGGGGTGTGATGTGGCTGCGTCGGGGGATGTCGAGGATAAGACGTGCAGAGGCGTTCTGGATGCGTTGCAGCCGTCTCAGGAGCTTAGCCGTCGTTCCTGCGTAGAGGGCGTTTCCGTAGTCCAGCCTGCTTGTGACGAGGGCCTGGGTGACTGTTTTTCTTGTTTCGGTGGGGATCCACTTGAAGATCCTGCGGAGCATTCGGAGGGTGTTAAAGCAGGATGAGGAAACGGCGTTGACCTGCTTAGTCATGGAGAGGGTGGGGTCGAGGATGACCCCTAGGTTGCGTGCGTGGTCGGTGGGTGTCGCTGCTGTTCCCAGTGATGTTGGCCACCAGGAGTCGTCCCATGCTGAAGGGTTGGAACCAAGGATGAGGACCTCCGTCTTGTCCGAGTTCAGCTTCAGGCGGCTGGTACTCATCCATTCGGCGACGGCCTTCATTCCTTCGTGGAGGTGGGCTTTGGCGGTGTGAGGGTCTTTGGTGAGGGAGAGGATCAGCTGGGTGTCGTCGGCGTAGGAGATGATGTTGAGGTTGTGCTGTCGGGCGACGTGGGCGAGGGGTGCCATGTAGATGTTGAACAGCGTTGGGCTGAGGGAGGAGCCTTGGGGTACGCCGCAGATGATCTTGGTGGCTTTGGATCGGAAGGGGGCGAGGCGGACGCATTGTGTTCTGCCGGAGAGGAAGGATGTGGTCCAGTCCAGGGCCTTCTCTTGGATCCCGGCGTCGTGAAGGCGTGTTCGTAGCGTGTGGTGGCAGACCGTGTCGAAGGCGGCTGATAGGTCCAGGAGGATGAGGGCTGCTGTTTCTCCGTTGTCTAGCAGGGTCCTGATGTCATCGGTGGCGGCGATGAGGGCGGTTTCGGTGCTGTGGTTGCTGCGGAAGCCGGACTGGGAAGGGTCCAGGATGTTGTTCTCCTCGAGGTAGCGGGTCAGTTGTTTGTTGACGATTTTCTCGGTGACCTTCGCGGGGAACGGGAGCAGAGAGATGGGTCGGAAGTTCTTGAGGTCCTTGGGGTCTGCCTTGGGTTTCTTGAGTAAGGCGGTGATCTCGGCGTGCTTCCAGCTTTCCGGGAAGGTTGCTGTCTCAAAGGAGATGTTGATTATTTTCCGGAGATGGGGCGCGATGGCTGTACTGGCTTTGTTGAAGACGTGGTGAGGGCACGGGTCTAGCGGTGAGCCGGAGTGGATGGTGTTCATGATCTCGCTGGTGTCCTCGTCGTTGATGTTGGTCCAGGAGAGCAGGCGGTTGGTGGTTGTGGGGGCAGTGGTCTCGGTGGTTGCCGGGGCGGTCGTGGTGTTGAAGCTGTCGTGGATGTCGGCGATTTTGCGGTGGAAGAAGGTGGCCAGTGAGTCACACAGGTCTCGCGACGGCGGGATGTCGTTGGTGTTGGAGCTGGGGTTGGAGAGTTCCTTCACGATGTTGAAGAGCTCTTTGCTGTTGTGTGCGTTGTTGTCTAGGCGGTCTTTGAGTGAGGCCCTTTTGGCGGATCTGATGAGGTGATGGTGACTGCCTTACTGCAACTAACAGATAAAGCACTATTCTGGGACAAATCAAACTGTCATGTGGTTTGTGGCCTCATGGTCTGCCTTGCTACGTTGGCTTGGGCCTGGCTGCCATGATGCCTTTTCTGCGCACGTTACTTTGTGACTTTGTTTTTCCAGCCTCTGCTTATGCCCGGCTATTTTAGAACTGTCTGCATTTCTGCCTTTCACCTTTTCTCCTGTTCCCTGTGGGTTACATCTGCACAACATGTACAAGGTCGAAAAACAACATCCCTTGTTCTTGCTGATCTGGCCAGTCCCTCGCACCTAGACAGAACACTACGTACAGCTGCACTGGAGAAATTTGTGTGCTTTTTAATATTGTGATTTCACTGTTAGAGGCACTTGGAGAAAAACCTTTCCAGGGAGAAGAGCTGTGCTTGTCTGATGATGTAAACCTTGCATCTAGATATTGGGGTATGTGGGTCCGCCTGACAATGCCCAGAGGTCTTCTATTTTTATAATAAACTAGCTAATAGCACGGGGAGGGTGGTATGGTCATTTAGCCCTATATCCACTGCTTTATGAAATGCTTTCCCCATTTGTATTCTATGGAATTGTAACCATGCTTATTATTTTATCCTTATGCATTATGCTGATAGTACTGGCACGTGTACTGTATCTTAGAGCACGGTAGTTGAAATAAACATTTTAAACTATACGGTGTCTCTTATTACGCACGTTGTGGACAGGTATGAGTGAGTTATGAAAGAGTGTTCTTGCTCCCGCGAGTCCTGAGAGAGATACCGTGTTCTGGGTTGTCTAATCATTGGTAATATCTGCTAATGAGACGCTAAAGCTAGTCGGGTTGGGATTGTGGGTACTAAGGTGTATGGTTGGCTCACCACTATACTCCGAGGTCCTATTAACCTGTGCATAGCTCTGTGTATGTGCAGAATCCCTACAACAAAACATGGTGAAGTCTTTCTACCCTTGAGATGAGCCTGCAGAGGGCTGATGGAACAAAATGCTTCTCTTTCACAGGACTCCCTCTTCACTTCACTTACGAATGGGCAGGGCTCAAACTTGTCCTTTTTAACTTGAAGACGTTCCTAAACCCTACCTTTCCTGCACTGGTATGACACATACCTCACACCCAGATGTGCCTATAAAAAGGCCTAAGCCATTGTTTCTGTCCAAGTAACTATTTCACACCTCAGTAAGGGAAAGGACTGGCAGGGCCATTTGCCAGCAGGCTAATAATTGTAACTTGTTAAATGTCACTTTTTCTAAAAAATTACTAACAATCTGACTTTTCCAATGAATTGGATTTTTAATACATATCAAAATAGAGGTTAATTGCCTCTGCAGATTATTCAAATCTAAAGTTAACAGATTTATGATTTTATTCAACACTTTAGTTTTTTCGGAGGACAGCTACAGCCCTTCATTTTGAAAATAGATTTTGAGGACTACTCCCTGTAGGTAAATTCCAATGTTACATTCTTGCAAGTACCACTTTTAAATTAGAGGCACCCTATCTTGTATAATGCAGTGCTTTCTTACGGGTGACCTATTTAAATTTTAAAATCATTGTTCTTTCCTATCAAAAGGGGTTATTTTGGCAGGTGTGTCTGCAGGTTTAAAGGTCTGGCTACATAGGTAGGCCTGAAGCCATGTTTTTGGGTCACTAGTGGATGGCACAATAAGTGCTGCACTTCACAACTGGCATTTAACGTTCCATTCAATTGGTATATTTCTCTGTACCATATACTGTGGCCTTACTGTAAAGTTAAATTTGTCAGTTGAATACTTGCCAATTTTAATATATTTTAGGGGTCAGAGCACACACACTGGTGCCTGGACAGCAGTGTCCCAGTGAGCAGAGTTTAAAAACCAATAAAACCAGTCAGCAAAAACTGGGGGTGACAATGCAAAAAAGACACTTTCTCACAGTGAAGAAGTGGAATTTAGTGTTACAAACTAGTTAATCAGTGTAGAGGCTGGGCACCAATATAGGCAGAAGGAAAGCCTTGTGGGCAGTAGACATTTGCAGACCAAAAATAATATAGAGTGTCCTATTCCATCAATCCAAAAAGGTGACTTGGATTGTTCCAAACAGTAGAACGGGGGAATGTAGAGCAGTGGGACATACCAGATTTTTAGCCTATGGGAACTTGAAGCCTCAGGGGCCGATTCACAGAACTAATCTGAGACAAAATCCTAAACTTACTACTTTTGGTATTCACAGAAGGCATTTAGTAGTAGTAAAGTTAGGATTTTGTCTTAAGTTTGACTTAAGACAGACTTAAGACAGACTTAAGACAGACTTAAGACAAACTTAAGACAGACTTAAGACAATCTTAGGACAGACTTAAGACAGACTTAAGACAGACTTAAGTCAAAATCCTAACTTTACTACTACTAAATGCCTTCTGTGAATACCAAAATTAGTAAGTTTAGGATTTTGTGTCAGATTACTTCTGTGAATCGGGCTCTCAGTCTTGATAAGAACTATGGCTGAGCTCAAACATAATCAATCAAGCACCTACAAAGGAAAGTACGTTTCTGTGAGGAATCCCAAACTTCCACTTGGTACGTTGCTACAAGTAGTAATGACATCCTCAGAGAACAATTTGTGGCATATGAGCAGCAGCACCCAAACAGCATTATAGGTAAGAAATAAACCCAATAAAATTCCCTATGTAAGTTAGTAACATCGACAGCTATGTAATGATTACAGTGGAAGAGTAAACACACCAATAATCTGGTTGTGCATCTTAAAACAGCCACTAGAGGCTGTAGTACATTCTTGTTTTAGCTATAAAAAAAAGCAGTGCCCCAAAGTTTTTTAAACCATTGAAATGTTGACCCTTAAAACACATTTTCTCACACATACAACAAATGTCTCTTCTTTTGGAAAAAAAAGATCTGAACAGTGAAGCACTTGTTGGCAGGCTCTCCATGCCCTGAGGCCAGGAATAGCTGCTTTCTATTTCAATGAATCACCCAAACATCGAGGAGCGCACACAAAGGGGTGGATTTTCTGTAGATGAGTTGAGATTCAGTTAAGATGGTAGACTTGGAACAGGTTGCACACTCTACCTCATAGCAATGCATACAGCTTTAGACAACTATGTGTAGTATCCTAGTTTCCTGTCCATGTCTATTTCATGTCTTTTCTTTTCTTTTCTGTTGTTATATTTACAAAGGAGGATAGGTTATATGTATCTGTTTTATTCCCTCCTATCTTTCTGTTCCTTCCTTGCAGTTCATTTCTTTGCTTCGTTTTTGCTGTTTCTGTATTTCACTTTTTCTTTCCTCATACATGGTTCTCTCTTTTCACCTTTTTTATGGTTCTCCCTTTTCGGTTTCTTTCTTTTTTGTTCTTGTTATATAAGAAAGGGGGATATGTAGTATCCTAGTTTCCTGTCCATGTTTATGTATGCCATTTTCCACCACATGCTCAGCCAGTGGAATGTTACAGTGATGATGTATTACGGAATGTTGGGAGTCTGTGAAGAAAAGCCACAGTTGAGATTGGGCTGAGCAGCATGCTGGCTGCTCCTGGTGGGGCTCATCTACATATCTTGTAACCTACTTCAATAAATCATCCTGAACTACATCAACTAGTGTGGACCTGGTTACTACACTGTGGCAGGTAGAAGTTGTGAAAAGCCAGGAGGGAAGCTTAAGCCCTTCAAGGGATTGGGATGAAGTTGTGGTTGCAGAGTGGCAAAACAAGGGCTAGACCTAATATTGCTACAATGAACAGGTCTCTATAAAAAGCGAAGAAAGAGTACATTATAGAAGTATATTATTTGGATGTGCCTCGTGTCCATATATATCATAACTAGTTAAGCTTCAATTTGAAATGATTCTTCGAAGATCTAAATATCCAGGGCATCAGAATCCCAAACTACGCGTAAGAGAACCCTTGCATGTACACTCAACAAATATATATCGAATCCCCACTTACCCACACACATTCACAAGAGACATCTGGATTCTACATCTTCATTTGGTCACATTTACACATACTACAGTACAAAATATAACCAATATATGTAGCACTATCTGGAAAACCTATAAGGACATACTGTTCTACAATACCTGTGAGTTTAGCCCATATCATGAACAGATGCAATTGAATGTATATTCCACTTCAACAGTTTCAGCCAATCAAAGGTCACCTAATATTCTCACTCACTCACACACACACACACACACACACACACATTGACCACTGAGAATTATCATAATTAAAGATGCATCTTGCAAATCGTGAAGTTCTGTTCATCTGTGACATTACGAAGCATTCAAATTGGTCATGAATATTAAATAGTACTGTGTAAGGGACATCAACACCAATAACAAAATGTATATTTTCCACAAATGTGTTTTCCATGTAGGAGACCGCACTTTCTATATTTTTCTTGAAGTTCTTTTAACCCAGTTTTACCGTTCGTACACAAGTAGAGTGTGTGGTCCTCATCACTCTAATATTAACAACGTAGTATTTGGCAGCATGAAACAAAGGATAACTACGACTCATTAGTCATTGGGAACATAACAGCCTTGTCGAAGGTAAAAATTACACACTTTCTGGAAACGAGGAAAAAATGCTGGCTCCACTGGCTGATTTCTGGACATATTATCATCTCAGCCAAGCATTAAAATGTTTTATTTTACGGTAAGAAATACAGAAATTGCACTTCTCTGTGGTGAAACAAAGACTACCATAGCCATTGTGTGCATGAATACCGCCAGGTCTCTTTTTCCATGCTGCCTTTTGTTCCATTCATGTGTCTTAGAATTCTCTGTAAGTGGCTGTTCTGACACCATTCAACATGGCGGCCGCTTGCTGGGAGACTGGCATGGCAGGCATTTAGGAGCTCGGTAGCAGGCCTGGCCCTGTCCTCGCTGCTTTGTAGAGATAAAGTTAGCGGGTTGGCAAAAGTAGCTGCATGAGGTTGCTTTTTTGTGTCAGCCATTCAGTGCTCTCTGAAATGCTGCATTTAGTATCAACAAGGCACGTTAAAGAGAAAATTCCACACCGGTGTATCAAAAAATACAAAAAAACTCAGCAACTTTAACGTTTGGAAGATTATGGTGTTTATTGAAACATGTCTAAATCCATATTTTACAGGTAGCAATAGCTATTGTTTGACAAAAATTGCACAGCAATCGTGTAGAAAATTGGTTTCCGACAACCCACAAGTTTCTTATGCAAATGGAAAACAATTTGTCATATGGATGTTTTTTTCTGTTTAAATGTGATCAGCCTCATCTCAAAAGTAAATATCCTCTGCCACACATTTCTCGGTCAAGTAAGACAACAGGTATTACTGGCAACAAAATGAGTTCGATTTTTGACTGACCCAGTGACAAAAATCTTTTTTTGCAAGATGTCATGCGGCAACCTCCATTCGATCTGGCGCCTATATTCATCCTGTTAATATCCAGGCCTCCCTTCTCTTCTATCCCTCATTTCCCCAGCCATTTCTTCAACACCCGTCAGGGTGCAACATAATACAGTCCCTCATATGTCAAGACAGAGTGCAAATAAATCCAAGGAAGACTGTGCCGTGCATCCTTGGCAAAGGGAGAACCGTCACTGGACATTTAAATTTCAGACGTTGTCTCAGTCCTTTGGCTTGGTGCTCACACGCCAGGGCAGTGATCCCACATCGGTGCGCCAGTGTCTAGAGTTAAAGAAGTGGTTGTCCAAAAACAGAAGATATATCCATTCATGCCTCCTACACTGAAGGTTTGGGCAAAATGTATCAAAGGCAAAGTGCTGGTGAAGATTCATTTTCATGAAAGAGGGGAATGCGCCAACTTTGGATTCTCCCAGGGTACTACTATCTGAGCAGAATCCAGCCCTAACTAGAGGTCTGTTTAAGTGACAAGGCCCGTCTCATGCTTCACGGAGGGGTGACAGTCTACTTATTAAACCAGCATCTTCCCATAAAACTAACACAGACCATAACAGTACTGTCTTGACTCTGATGCCCAGAATACTACTTAATCTTGCCCTGCCGACCCACATTGGAAGGTGTAGATCTGTGCACATAGTTAATATTCTCTTTCTGTTTTAGTCTTACTTTTTTTCTCCTGTGTTATGCATTCTGTCCTTATCTTTGTTCCCATCACTCAAACTCATATACCATCCTTTGTCCAATGTGTAAACACCTAGGGCCACATTTACAATTAAAGTGACTCAATGCCTGCCGCAAGCCATTTGGCTGCGCAGCACTGAGTCACTTTCAAAGCGCAGGGATGCAACATATTTACAACAATATGTTGCATCCCTGTGCTGGCGCACACTCGTCTGCCATGCGCAGGCGTGGGTACCATTGCATCATGGTGCAAGGATGCCTGCGTCGTGGGGAGATTGTTTTTGTGCAGGAAGGAACACCTTCCTATACAAAAACAATGAATTGAGGTGATTTCCTCTTTCCCTGCTTGCTGTAGACTGCAGCAGGCATTGAAAGAGGAAAAAAACGAGGAGAAATGTAAATATTTCTTCTCGTTGCGCCTTGCTATGTCACCCCTGGGGTGGCGTAGCATTCTAACACATTTCCAGTTTTGCGATTTCTCGTAAATCTGGAAATGCATCAGAATACATGAGTGTTGCATGGGAACACCCACAGCAACACCATGTCACGCTCCTTACACGCAAAGGGTTGAGTGAGAAGGGGCGATATTTACTAGCACACTTAAAGCCACGCAGGGTGGCTTTACGTGTCCTTGTAAATATCTGGCAGCAGGTTGCGTACCGGCGGCGCAAGTAAATAAGCCCCCTAGTCTGACCATATACAGCCTGCACAGATATTGCTAAAGCTCTACTGAGTCTCCTATTAGCCTCTTCAGTCCAAATCTTTGCCAGGAAAGATGAATGGGCCTGTCTTTGTTAGGTTACTGATGCTTCTGAATGTGGCTGAAGTGCGCTGTAGGTAGGCAATAGTAGTTAAAGTAATATGTGTAAAGGTTTGTCCCTTAGTGGAGGTAAACAGACAAGTCCAGAGGTAATGGGGGTCTCCCTTTGGCTCTCTTTGGTTTCTGAGATTTGTATCATGGAGGGAGTCTCTTCACTAGAGCCCTTGCTATTTGATGTGCACCTATTGTTTTCTCTCCATTTTATCCTTAATAGACCCCTCTTCCAGATCAGTAAGACATTGGCCAGGTCAACGCCGGAGCTCTGTGATGTAGTAATTTGTTGCTCTCTAGAATGCTCCTGTTTGAAGGTCTTCAAATGTCAGTCAATAATAGGATTGAAAGTTTATTGTTTGATTAATTAAAACCTTACAATATATATGCAATAATTCTTGATAATAAAATCCAATTATAAAAATTGATTATAAAAACATTTGGGCATCAAGTTCATTATACTATTTACATATTATGTACATCCTACATTACTTTCTTTTAGTTTTTGATGTTCTAACTTAATTCTCAGTTGCGTTAAGAACTTTACAAAAGCTGAAGTTAAAATTATATCGTCAGTATGAAGGCATCATATCAGAGCTTGCCTGCAGCTCCTTATTCCACAAACTTTCTTTTTGAGAAGGTCTCTTTATCCAAGAGTAATGATAGATGCTTAGTTGTACTATTGATAACTTTTTTAAATGAGTTCGCAGTAATTGGCATTTCCCAGACCGAGTTTACTGAATATTCTTCTAATGATGTAAATAGATATTTCCACGCCTGGGCTTTCCGGTTTAAATTTATTTCCTGCCACAATAATTTGGACAATTGATTTGTAGTATCCGTTTTTATCCTTTTCCAGACTTTAATAAACTGGCCTTTCACGCAAATGCCTGATTAGTCAACCCAAATTCCATTCGTATCTGCGCGGTTGATGCATTATGTGGAATTAAAAAGAGAGCTTTATAGATGTTCGTAACTGAATTATTGATTATGAATGAGTCTTTTCCACACAATGCTTCACTTCCATATGTCAGAGTTGGCAAAAGTTTTGCTGATATTACTTTCAACAGCGGTCCATAACTCTGCCATCCTATGGATTTCTGTATAATTCTGAAAGCCGCTAGTAATATTTTTGCTCTCCGTTGAATATCAATCTTGTGTGGTTGAAATGATCCTCGGTCATCAAATAGTACTCCTAAGTATCTATATGTACCCACTTGTTCTAATTGTGAGTTATCCAAAATCCATTTATATTTATGTTTTGACCTTGAGTATTTATTAACCTCCATAATTTTTGTCTTAGTTTCGTTGATCACCATTCTATTTTCTTTAGAGTAGTTAGCGATCTTATTTAGCAGGCGTTGTAGTCCAACCCTCGTTTGACTTAGTAGGATAACATCATCTGCATATAGCAGGTTTGATATTGGAGTATTGGCTAATTTAGGTGGACAAGCATTCACCTCATCTAAGGCTTGCGTAAGATCAGCTAAAAATAAGTTAAAAAGCAGTGGGGCCAGAACACATCCTTGTTTCAAACCTGACGCTTTTGGTATTTTTTCTGATACTGTTTGTCCATCACCCATCCTGACCCTGACCCATGTGTCAGTGTAAAGAAGTTGGATTAATTTTAAAAGGGAGAGTGGTATACCTTGATCAATTAACTTCTGCCATAAAAGATCTCTATGCACACAGTCGAAAGCCGACTTAAAATCTACAAAGCATAAGTATAGTGGTTGTTTCTTTGCAATGTATTTATCCATTAGGACAGATAATACAAGGATATTTGTTGTAGTACCTAAGCCTTGTGTAAATCCAGTTTGGTTCGGAGGGATTATCTGCTTTTCTCTTACCCAATCAGTTAAGTTAGAAAACAGTACACCTGCAAATAATTTGGCATCAGTATCCTGAAGCGTAATGAGTCGGTAGTTTTCTGGCAGAGACCAATCTCCTTTTTTGTAAATAGGAGCTATCAATGATCCCTTCCAAGTTTCAGGTATCGATGTTGACTTTACAATTTCCTTGAAAACCTTCGTCAGGTAACCTGACCATAGACTGGGGTCATTCTTATAAAGTGCAAACGGGATACCGTTCGGGCCAGGCGCACCATTTTTTTGTTTCTGGATTAACTTACATATTTGTTTGCTCGTTATATCAATCTCTTGTATCATGTCGTTCTTTGTTAGTTCAATCATATTGGCCCTAACTTTCAACTCTGTTTTATCCCCACAAGGATTAAGATGTATAGACAGGAACCTGATCCATTCATTCTCTGTTAAGGAAGATGTTACAGCTGTTCTGTTTGGTCGCACTAAACCATTTATTAATGTCCAGAATTCTCTGGAATTTGATTTTTTACTGCAAAAGAGTACTTTAGCCCACAGATCGTGTTTTTTTATTCCTTTCGTCCCACAATAACTTCTGCAAGTTGCGATTGACCCCTTTTAATTTTAAACACAAGTCCATATTTTTCGGATTCTTTTTTATCTGTCTCCTCAATTGATTACGCAATCTTTTCATAATTCTCGTTGTTAAGGTTAACGTAAATTTCTTCCCACTTTCTGCTTGCACCAGTTGTTTTTTGAAAGTTTTTTGCTTAAAGGTATTAACAAGTTTTTGTATAAAATCCACCCATTGGTCAATCGCAGTTAAGGTGTTATTTTCAAAAGAAGTTTCCACCAATTTAAGGGCCATCATGTTATTCACATCTTTGCTGTGCTCCTTCCAAATTAGTTTCCTGAAATTTACTGAACCCGTCTGTCCTGGCAGTGTTTCATATTCAGTATGCTTGTCGAGGGTCAAGTTGGTAATAAGTATTTGTTGCCCTTGATCACTCTCAGATGTTTTTACAATTGAAAAAGAGATCACATTAATAAAGATATTCAAGGATACCATTGTATAGTCGATTCGTGATTTACGATCCTGCGATTGGAATGTCCATGCCGGTGGGGAGTCTTGGGGTAACCTCCCATTTAAGATTCTTAAGCCCAGTGCTTCCACATCTTTGACAAAGGTTACGCTTAATTTGCTTTGAAAGACGTGAGGAACTGTTGGAAGGTATTGTTGCGGAATTGCCCAGAGATAATCTTGTTCTTGGATTAACTCATCTCTCCTGTAAGGTACAAACAAATTTAAATTAAAATCCCCTGTGATAATGTACTCTGAGAAAGGGTCATTCATCATTAGCTTAGATAAAAATGCAATCAGGGTATTAGTCATATCGATTCTCGCAGTAGCTGTAGGTTGTATATATACGTTTATTATAAACAGGTTTTTTGAGAGATTATTTTCCATATACCGCAACTTTTCTATCAATAAGTTAGAATTATTCGTATCAATTAGCTCGTGTTCCACTCTTAATTCTAGAGCAACAAATGTGGCTAAACCCCCACTGGGGCGCCCCCATTTACTTTGTTTAATTGCTGGCATGAAATATCCTTTGTATCCCTCAAGTATTACGGGGTTGACACACCATGTTTCCTGTAGCAATATAACATGACAATAACTAGTCATTGGGGTTAAATAAGCATTGCTTATTTTTTTGCGTAGGCCATTAATATTCCATGAACACAATTTTAAAGTTTCATCTTTATTTATTTTAGGTATTGATTTTACTTTTGTATTCTGTCATTGTGCTTGACTGCCATGGAGAGCCATACCAATCCATTTTTCATTTACTTTAGTTTGCTTTTCAATTTCTACTAGATCCAATGGTAGTTTGAGCAGTGAGTCTGTTTTTCCAATTGCATTTTTTAACACAGAATAAACCTGTGAATTTACTTTAATTTTTTTGATAGCGATTCAGGGATAGAGGTGTAGCAAATGGGTTCGGATACACCGCAGGCTGTGGCCTATTGATTTTTATTCCCCAACTGGAGAAAACATCCTTTACATTTGAAATTAGTTCAGCTACAAGTAAATTGTCCAATGTTATCAGGGTCTTTTCCTGGTTACTCTCTGGTGTTGTAAAAATTCAATTGCTTCAATATTTTCATTTGAAACTTTTTCAAGTGAGCGAATAGATTTAAAGAGGTGGAGGATATTTCCTCTATTTAGGATATCGTAGCTGCCTCTTGAACAGTATTCAGGAATCAAAATCAATTGCGGTTTGTCATATATTGTTGTTTTTAGACTTCCCAAATCTATAGTCGGTAGGAGGTCATAATTTGAAGTCTGCCGAGGCTCTTTGTCATATCGCCTTATACCTTCAAAAGTTGGGTTTTTTTGCCTTTGGGGATCATGAGGGTTATTAAGATTTATCCTATAATCGCTCTGAGTTGGTCCTAGTGTTATATTGACTAGTTGACCATCCATGTGCTCATTCCTCGCGACATTAGTTTTTTCAATTCTACTTACGTTCTTAGCAGTTTCCATCTTTTCACATACACTGTGCGCTAAATTATATTGAGCCTGGATTGTTCTTTGAAATATAGGTTGAATTTGTTTTTCATCCTCATCCTTTCTTCCCTTCATGTTCTTCTCATTTATGGTTGAAATGTTTGTGTTATCCTTACTTTCCACGTGTACCTGTATTGTCCTTTGTATTGTTTGTAGGAGGTGTCTTTCTTTTTCTCACTCTGCTCCTCCTTCGATTTTACCTTATTAGGGGTGATCTTTGGTTTTGCTAGTTTTTCCTTTTCGTTTTTATCCGATGGAATCTTCTCCGATACCCCATAAGGTCCTAACAAACCTCCCTCTTTCCCATCTCCTTCTGGATCATAAGGGTTTATTTCACTAGTTGATGATAAGCTATCTATGCCTTTTTGTTTTTGTATATCATTTCTGCCTTCCTTAGGATAGTTTTCCCTGGTGCCTTTTTGAATAAGGCAAAGTACTTTTTACTATTTTCGTTAGTTAAAGAGCTCCTGTCCACCTGTGATTCTTTATCTTGTTTTCCCTTAGAGCCTTCGATTTGGTTAGGATCGTCATCTCTCAAAGCATCGGACTGGCCTTCTAGAGCTTGTGTTGTTATTACCAAGCTGGATTTTGCTTTATTCCTTGCTTTACGCAGTTTTTTCTTATGCTTTTTCGATAAATAAAACTTTGGGGATGGCTCTTCCCTTACCTCCCCATTAATATGAGCTTCTTCATCATGTAAACTTTCTGAATTTCTTATATCATGTTGTTGACTCTCATCAGCTTCCGTTCTTCTGCTATCCATTATTGCCAATATTGGGCTACATTTGAACTTTTTTGCCGCTGTACCTGGGTTTTTCTTAATTGGCTTCATCTCGTTGGTTGGAAGGGGTTCAAGTTCACTTATTGATGGTTCTTTCACAATATCTTTTTTACTCGAAATGACCGGTTTCTTTACCTCATCAGAAATCATACCTTCTTGTTGCTGGTTCTGTCCTGTTAGTATAGTTGAATAACCTGTATTGGGCATTTCCCTAGGTGAAAAACACTGGTCAGAGTCACATTGATGGTTAGCCTCATTTATTTGATTGACGTCATTAACTTTCCAGTTTTCGCCTACTTTCTTATGTCTTCCATTTTGCAGACTTATTCTTACGTCTTCTAGAATTGTAGTCATTGCCTCTGGTAATGTTATTAATGTATTTATTATTGGGGCACATGTACAATCCGTGATTGTAGTAGAGGCCTGCGTTTGTGCTCTTTTTATCAGACAGTTCAACTCAGCTAGTTACCGCACTTGCCATCACGTTAAGTAGATCGACTTGAATCTCCATTTTACTTGATTGGAATGTCAGAGCTTCTATTGTCGTAGTGGATGTACGATAGAAAATATCCCAAATTGACCCAAGTTCCTGGTTGCTTGTAGCAGGCGCTGTGGAATTATGGTGTTGTCGATTACTCTGATTTTTTTGACCATTGTAATCACATTGAGTTACATTCTCGGTCCCCCTTCATTGTACAATTGTTTTCCTTGTAATTGTTTTGAAATACAATTGGATGTTTTGTTATTAAAAATAGCTCTATCACTCGGTGTACTACATAACTGTATTTCCTCTTTATTTTTCTATGTTCTCCTTTATTTGCATCCAGTTCATCCATTTTATCCATTTTAAGGTAATACGTTGTACTATTATCTTTGTCAGATTTTTTGTTAGGATCAATATCCCCATCAGATTCTACACGGACGTCACTGATCGCTGTGCATGGTAATGTTCCAGCTCTGAATGATTCTTGAGTTTCTTGTTTTGCTACTGGTAATATTGTGTTAGTTTCTATGCCAGCTTCCCATTTGATTTTCTCAATTATCACATTTACCTCCAAAGGTGGCGGGTTACTGACAGTCAACATATCCAATGATCTTTCAGGTATATCCAGATCACTCAGTAACCTTTGAGTTGCAGAGGCTACACTTAACATTTCAAGATCTGTGACATGACCATTTGTTGTGTTTGCTTTTACCACTTTTTCCGTTTCTAAAGGATACATACACTTCATCTGTGTTTGTCCGTCTGAGTCTTGACCAGAATTTTGTTCACTTTTATTATCTGGTTTAATCGGTGTTTGCAGATGGCTTGCTTCTACTGCAGTTTGCATAGACATAATTGCCTCCAGTGGATCCTTCATAAAATCAAATTTGTACGGAGTTTTTGTTGATTTTTCAAACATTCTTGCAATAGGAGAAATTAGGGATTGATTCCCTCCTACTGCATTTGCCTTTGTTTTTGGCGCTTTTAATGCCTGTATTTTTCTTGTCCTTCTTGTAGTAGTAATTCCAGAGGCTCTTTCTCTACCTGAGCGCATACTGTAGCCACTACAACCAAAATCTTTACTATCTTGTGCTCCAAAACACCAGCAGGGGCTCAGGGTGAACACTCGGATCTTTACTGAGCTTCCTCAGTGTCCTCTGGGCACACTCTCACAGCCTTGTGGCTGCTGAAACTCGCAGAAGCACTCGATAAGGTGTGCCTATTGGTCTACTTCTTAACTTCTTTTTAATTTCGCATTATCCACAGTATCCGCAATATCAACAACATTCACGTCTGCAGCAGACCAGGAGCAGTCACGGTGGTGTTATAGAGGAAATGAGGCAAAGAGGCAATGAGGCACCTCTGTTCCTCTATTCCTCTATTCCTCAGACCCAGTCCCAGCTCCAGCTCCAGCTCCAGCACCTCTGCTCCTATGCGTGCATACTGCTTGTACTGCCAGTTATGAGAGGACCTCATGTTATTGTCAATAATAATGACAATAATAATGGTTACAGCTAACTATATAAAAGTTTACCCAAATCAATTGGTTTTATTAACAATAGTTTTGAAGAATAGTTCCTATTGCAAATATTGTAAATAATTCAGGGATTTTGCAGTGAAGCCAGCAACAAGCGTAGCCAGGTAACCCTGCAAGTGCGCTACAAGCACCCTTCAAGCACCCTTCAAGCGCGGTACCAGCTATACCCCTGCAGCACCGCTCCTGCTCCAACTCCAACTCCAAATTCCATCCCAGCTTTTCCCAGCTCTGGCTCAGCCCGCACTCACAGTTTTTCTTTTTGTCCCAAGGTCCCGGTTTTAGAAGTCCCTTGTTGTAGGTTTGCAGGCGGGAGTAAGCAGGAGTGCAGAACTGCGGCTCCGCAGATCTGCTGCAGCAGTCCAAGCCCCCGCGGCACCGGCAACAGGCTGCACCCGCAGCAGTTCAGGTGTTCAAAAAAACCCCGCTGCGAGACCGATGCTGAGCCACCAGGCGGGAGCGGGAATCAGCTGTTCAACAGCAACCCGGGAAACCAAGCTGGAATCTGGCCGTCGCTCCTCACCTCCGCTCTCTGCTCTCCTCTCAACGCTGCTCTCCTGCTCTCCGCACTCAGCGCTCAAACGGAACACAAACACAAACTCTGTAGGCACAGCACTGTGAGAAAGTCAAAATCACGGGAGGGAGTCCGCAGTCAATAATAGTGCATAATCAATACACAGAAAGTCATAGCAACCTTTTTACAATTTAACTTCCCATCGCTGTAGCTCCACTCAGTAGCTTCGATCCAGCAGTAGCAGGCAATTTGCAGCAATAATGCCAAAGAAATCTTTGCTATTGTCTAAAGCTATCTCTCCCTCAAAGCTGAGATCAGTGTCCATGCACTGTTGCAAGAATGGTGCAAGGAACTTTCAAGTTTTTTCATTAACAAGGTCCGTGCAATACAAGCAAATTTTGGTGCCTGTGATAGCCAGCCGGTGAATATGGATTCGCCTTTGGTGATGACCGCCTCCACTTCGGCCAAATTGGCAGTTTTAGAAGCTATATCCTTGAGTGACTCACTGGCAGCCTTAAAAACTCTGAAATCTGGTTCGCCTCTTGATCCATGCCCGACTAAATTGCTGGCCTGTGCATTGGAGGTTATCAACCCCGTGGTTAATACTCTGATCCACCTATCCTTAGCGTCTGCCACGGTACCCTCTGCCTGGAAACAGGCTAAGATTGTTCCCCTGCTTAAGAAACCTGCACTAGATCCAGCTCTTCCTTCTAGCTATTGTCCTATTTCCCTTCTTCCAGCTGTGACCAAGGTTCTTGAAAAACAGATCAATAAACAACTATCTGACTTTGTGGAACAGCATGATCTCCTTCAACCGGCCCAATCGGGTTTTAGATCTTCACACAGCACGGAATCAGCGCTGGTTGAAATATCCAAGGCCATCTGTGAAACCTTAGATGCTGGGGGCAGGGCTGCCATGGTCCTTTTGGAGCTGTCAGCTGCGTTTGATACTGTCTCGCATGCTCTGCTCCTGGCCTGCCTTGGGGAAATCAGTGTGGTAGGGTCAGCCTGGAACTGGCTTAAAGCTAATTTGGAGGATAAAACTCAGCAAATCTGGATTCCGCCCTTTTGCGGCTGCTCCCCAGAATTTGCCTACTGGGGTTCCTCAAGGCTCTGTTCTGAGCCCGTTTGCTGTTGAACATTTAAGTGTCCCCCCTTATTCAGCTAGCTGAGAAACTGGAGGCCAAACTCCTTGCGTATGCTGATGATACTCAGCTCCTTTTCATGTGGAACAAAAATGAGTCTAGCACTTCCTATGCAAAAACGTGCCTGACTGCACTCTTTCAGTGGCTAACATTAGCCCAGTTGAAGTGCAATGAGGACAAAACAGAGATCCTCCTCTTCAGTAATTTCCCTCTGCAGTTTTGGCACTCCTTTTGGCCTGATGAGTCCCCCCTGTTGTCGACCCAGGGGGGCCTACTATGAATCTGGGTATGTGGTTTGATGAAATGTTGTGCTTTGGCCTCAGATTAAAAAACTATCTGGAGTTTGCTTCGGTATTTTGAAGGCACTGAAAAAATTCTTACTATTACTCCCCATTACAGCAAGGAAAACGGTCACCCAAGCCCTGATCACTTCTCGCATTGACTATGCTAACGCACTGTATGTTGGCTTGCCTGGCTACCTTTTGAATAAACTTCTGGTTGTTCAAAACGCTGTGGCCAGATTACTTATGAACCTCCCTAAGAGGGTTAGCGTTAGGCAACACCTGCATAGCCTGCATTGGCTGCCGGTGAAAGAGAGGGTGAAATTTAAATCTCTGGTAATTGCTCATGCCGCTTTCTATGGGTATGGCCCGGCTTATCTGAGAACAAGATTTAGGTTCTATGCTCCGGCTAGGCAGTATCATTCTTCTACCAAGCTTATGACATGCATTCCTAGGTTTCTCAAGCAAAGGATCAGTGGCAGTTCCCTCTCATGGATGGGTGCTACAGCCTGGAACCAACTCCCAGTGAAGTTGCGTTCTCTTCTTCATCCTAAGATTTTCAGAAAGAGACTGAAGACCATTCTTTTTAGATAGTTTCTGTTTCATGTCGAACCACCATCTGGGCACACGACGGGACACTCCATTGGAGTAGCTGTGTGCGATACAAATGCTGTTTAACATACTATAACATTATGTGTTTGTTTAGTTATTGTCAGAAATGGGGTCTCTAGTTGGCAATGGTTTGCACCTTTGTCCAAATAGGGACCCTTCCTCCTAGTCAGGGTAAGGGGGTTACACTTCTAAAATAACCCCTGCTCATCCCCTAGGTAGCTTGGCACGAGCAGACTGGCTTATCTCAGAGGCAGTGTGTAAAGCATCTGTGAACACATACAGTAATACAGTGAAAATACTACAAATGGACACCACACCAGTTTAGAAAAATAGTAATCTTTATATAAACCAAACAAGACTAAAATGACAAAATAATCCACACTACAGTAATAAAAATATGACTTTCAAAAGGTATAAACAGTTCTGTTCAGAGCAAATTGCAGATGCAACACTTTTCACACAAAGTACCTTTGATGCGTCACGGCCACAAACAAAAACTATCACAGGGAAGGTGATGCGTTGCTTCCTTACGCCCAGGGAAGGTGATACGTCGGTTCCTTACTTCAGGGGAGGTGATGTGTCGGTGCTTTACTGCCACGCACGGGCAGTGATGCGTCGGTTCCCTACTGAAGGGGAGGTTATGCATTGGTTTCCTAGTGTGCGGAGAGGTGATGCATTCGTTTCTTACTGCGGCCCCAGCGTTCTTGCAGGCATGGTGCCCAGATCAATGCGTGAGGATCGGGGATGCTTTGGTTTCTCCAGCCGCAGTCCCCCGATGCTCTGGCTCTTGCAGCCACACAGCCAGGCCTGCGTCGGAATCGGTGCGGTGATCTTGGTCTTCGTAAATCGGTGCACTCGATGCAGCGTGCAGCGATTTCTCGAGCCGCGGGCGATGCATCGGAAACAGGTGCGGATGAATTGCGCTTCTCGACGTTGCGTTACTTTCCCAGCTCCCAACAGCAGGATCAACCTCCAGAGGCCCAGAACAGCAGCAGGTACCTCCTGGCAGGTCAGAACTCCCATCAAGGAAGTTCAGGGGAGCTGGGGGTGAAATCTTTATATCCCTGAGACAGGAGGCAAGCTCTACTTCAAGCCCTTGGAGATCTTCCTCAAGCAGGGGACACAGCACACAGCAAAGTCCTTGTCCTTTCCTTGGCAGAAACAGCCACTGCAGGCCAACCCCAGACAGCACACAACAAAGGGGCAGTACTTCTCCTCAGTTTCTCCAGCTCTTCTCCTTGGCAAAGGTTCCTCTTGAATCCCAGAAGTAATCACAGCATGATGATGAAAGCACAGTCAAGTCCTTTCCCTGCCCAAGACAGAAGTAACCACTGCAGACCAACCCCAACAGCACACAGCACAGTGGCAGTACTCCTCCTCCAGCTTTCCCGGTTCTTCTTCCTGGCAGGTTCCTTAGTTCAGCAGTAATCTAAAGTTCAGGGGACTGGGCCCCACTTTTTATAGCACAAATTCCTTTGTTCTCTGGTGGCAGAGAAGCTCTTTGCCCAGCCAAGACCAGTTCTGTCCTCTCTGGTGCAGCTGCCCGGCAGCATTGTCCCAGGCAGACCAGGCCCATTCAGGTGTGAAATAAATCTCCTCCCCCTACTCTAAATGCAGCCCAGGACTATTCAGCCCACCCCTGACTCATCCAGGAAAGGCAGGACACACATCAACCCCCCCCGGTGGCCATCTGAGAGAATGCACATCCCCAGCCCCTGTCATTCAAAAGCCAGACAGTCAATCCACTAACCAGCAGAGGCACACAGGATGGCTAAGCAAGAATACCCACTTTCTAAAAGTGGTATTTTCAAACACACAATATAAAAATCATCTTTACTAAAAGATGCATTTTTATATTCTGAGTTCAGGCATTCTAAACTCCATCTTTCTATCTTGTCCCAATAGGAAGTTATATTTATAAGATGTTATAAATAAGCTCCTATTCTATCCTACGGGACAGATAGCCTTTCAATAGTGAAAAACGAAATACACTGTATTTCTTTACCAGGACATGTCCCACACCTCAGTAAATGTCCTACCTTTCACATACACTGCACCTTGCCCATGGGGCTACCTTGGGCCTACCTTAGGGGTGTCTTATATGTAAGAAAAGGGAAGGTTAGGGCCTGGCAAGTGGTTGCACTTGCTAGGTCGACATGGCAGTACCAAACTGCGCAGAGACAATGCAGTGGCAGATCTGAGTTACATTTACAGGCTGCTCATGTAGGTGGCACAATAAGTGCTGCAGGCCCAGTAGCAGCAGCTGATTTACAGGCCCTGAGCACACACAGTGCACTGTACTAGGGACTTACCAGTAAATCAAATATGCCAATCATGGAATCACCAATGCTTAAACACAATTTACAGGAAGAGCATATACAATTTAGCACTGATCAGCAGTGGTAAAGTGCCCAGAGTCATAAAACCAACAAAAACAGGAGGCCAAAATGCAAAAAGTCTGGGGATAAACCCGCTGGAAAAGCCAGGTCTAACACTTAAGCTTACTTGTAAGCATGCAATGCACAACTAAACTGGTTGCTCAGTACAAACCAGTTCTGTCCCCCCTAGTCCAGCTTGACCACAGAGCGTGGAGACAGCATTGTGCAAAGGAGACACAGCCTATTCAGGTGCTAGTGAAAACTCCTCCCACCACTCTAAATGCAGAAAGGTCTATTCAGCCTGGCTATGAGTCATCAAGAAAAGGCAGGACGCACCTCAACCCCCCTTGTGACTGTCTGGAGAGAATGCACAGCCCTAGCTCCTGTCACTTCAAAACCATACGGTGATTACAAAAACAAGCAGAGGCACACAGAATGGTAAATCAAGAAAATGGCCACTTTCTAAAAGTGGCATTTTCAAACACACAGTTTAAAAACCACCTGTACTAAAAGGTGTGTTAACTAAAAGGTGTGTTATTAAATTCTGACTTCAGAGAACCTGAACTCCATTTCTCTATCTTGTCCCAATGGAAAGTTACACGTGTAAGAGATTACAAGGCAGATCCCATGTTAACCTATGGGACAGACAGCCTTTCAACAGTGAAAAACGAAATGCACAGTATTTCACTATCAGGACATGTAACACAGACCAGTACATGTCCCACCTTTAATATACACTGCACCCTGCCCATGGGGCTATATTGGGCCTACCTTATGAGTGCCTTACAGGAAATAAAAGGGAAGGTTTGGGCCTGGCAAGGGGGTGCATTTACCAGGTTGAAATGTCAGTTTACAATTGCACACACAGACAATACAGTGGCAGGCCTGAGACATGTTTGCAGGGCTACTCATGTGGGTGGCTTAATCAGTGCTGCAGGCCCACTAGCAGCATTTGACTTACAGGCCCTGGGCACACCTGGTGCACTGTACTAGGGACTTACTACCAACTCGAATAGGCCAATCATGGAGAAACCAAATACAATTACTTTTTAGACAGGGAGCAATTGCACTTTAGCACTGGTCAGCAGTGGTACAGTGCCCAGAGTTCTAAAGCCAGCAAAAACTAAATCCAGCACACAGTCAAAAACAGGAGGTCAGAGGCACAAAGACAGGGGAAACCATGCCACAAAATGCCAAGGCTACCAGGGCATGTAACTTTAAAATGTGATCCAACACCTTCCATAACTGAAGTGTTACACTTAGATATGACAATGTAGCAAGACATTGCACCAGACAGAAGAAGACCAGATTTTTTCTTTCTTATCCTGGATGATGTTTAGGGAGTTCAACAGCAGATTTCCACACAATACACCAGGGTGAGAGATCCTGCCTTCCTCAGGTGAGGAGTCCAGGATGCCTCTTTCTTGCAAAACCATGCTGTTCCCTCTCCACTTGACGGCAAAGATACTGCCCAAGTGTTTAATTCACCATCTGCTCAGAGGTAGACACTTCCTGTAGTCCCACTTCAACTGGGCGTCATCATCCAGTGCAATGAGGCCTGAAGTTTTTGTTTGTTTGTAATAAGGAACATTATCTACCGATCTCCAGTCTTTGACTTCTGAGGAGTAAAATCGAATATGACCGTTCTGCTCCCATAGTAGTAACTCCACAGGCTTTGCAGAGAACGGTGTGTGACAGTAACACTCGGAGACATTATAGGTCAGTTTCAATCACATTGCTAAAATTGAATGTCATCCTTGTACACCTGCTTTTTATTGCAAATATTGAGTGGTTTGTTGAATATTATAATTAGTTATAACATATGAATGAATCCGAATGTAGCAGTGTATGTGTAGCTAAAAATAAGAGCTGTTTTTTTCTTTTTGAGGTCATTGCCAAACACATAGGATTTAAATACTTTAATATTTCAAAACATGCAAACATGCAAAGGGAAATACTAGTCTGAGGGCAAATTCAATTAAATGGATGTAACAAGTGTGACTATTCATTACTCATGACCCTGCCAATCTAATTTATGAATGCTACTCTCAACAGCTCCATCTCATCGGAGCTCAATTTCTAATTTTTACTTCTGAAAAAAAGTTCAGCTCCATAAAAAAAATCTAATTAAAGTTATTATGTGTGGTTTTAACTTTGTGACGGTTTGTATTTCTATTTATATAATTTCTCGTTCTGTTTGTCGCATTGCTTTGACTGATCGGAGGTGTGAGTCAGCTGAGTGTGGGCTGCTGGCATTCTCATTATTCTTGTTTCTCTTGTGCGTTCATCTTGCTTTCTATTCATTACAGTTTAGCTGACTGTAGACACTAGCTCTTATCTCTAAGAGCGATTCCATCTGTCGCTGTCAGGCCTGATGGACAGATCGAAGTGCTTCTGACCCTGCAGTCAAGTGCGAACGTTAGCCACCTAGGTGGTGGAAGCACCGCTCTGCCTTAAAATCCCATTTTCAGTGGTATTCTCGTTTGCCTGCATTTGCTAGAAATTGAGTTTTTTAGTGCTTGGCAGAAGTCCTTCAGGAGCGAGTCACTTTACTCATACAAATGGAGACCACCTCCGGGGCCGTCTTAGCAGCATTATAGGCCCCCGGGCAAAACAGTGCACTGGCCCTGCCTACACAACCACTCACAGGAATAAAAATGTTTAACGGAAAATTAGTGTTAAATTCTGGTCTGCATGGGGCGCTTATGCCTGTGGGGCCCCCGGGCAACTGCCCAGCGTGCCCATGTGTTAAGACGGCACTGACCGCTGCATATGACAAGGTAGTTGGGAGGGATCTGCCACTGACATCATTCTAGTGGAGTCTCTTATGTCAACGGAGCACTTCCCTGTACGCTGTGTAGAAATAGTGACTGTCTTATCGAGACAGCTCCTGGCCCAGCCTTTGCGAGGAAGGCAAATTGGTGGCAGAATGTTGGGTGTATTAAAAAAGAGTTTCACCCAGACCAATGACTGGTGATGCACAGGTAACATCTTCCCTTGCAGAGACGGCTAGTTTGTGCATTGAGATTCTGTTTTCTTTGCTCTCAGCCTGTCCAGGGTGCATGTTATTTGGGATGATGTGAGTGGTGACAGGGATCCCCTTTCCCAATACGTTCCTTTAAAGAAATTAAGCTACCCAATGTTCTCCGCCGACTTCTTCTCCACACCGGGAACATTTAGTGCTCCCAAAAATAGGGGTCTTCATTTACCTTGTCTGGTTTTTTAAAGAGAACAGCCAGAGTTTGGAAACTATGTGCACAGATCACAAAACTCTGAGACAATCAGTACATTATTATGGACTGCTTGGATGGTGGAATGTAGGTAATCACCAATTTTTATTAAATTACTACATCAAGGTCAAGGAAACCCTCTGTTCTCAGAACTCAGTCATTGGTGCTTATGATTTGAGGAAGCAGAATAACTTGAAAGCAGAATCCAGGAAATGATGTCATCTGTACTTTAGTACAAATATCGATGGAAAGGGATCAAACTGTTTCCTCTGCAGTCATAAATATCCGATGAAGGAGTTTAACTTGGAAACATACTTTGCAGGGTTCAGCTCTCTAAATTATTGTTTTGTGGGATTACAACATGGAAAACTACTTAATATCCATTTATTAAGTTACTGCAACTTTTATTGCTTTAACTGGCATTGTTTGGAATTTGGGGTTAAAACAGAGGAAGGTCATTTATTTTGCACATTACAGGGTCATTGTAATTTGGCAGTTCCAATGACTATAAATCAGGTACTAATGGCATACCGTATCAAAATCTGGCGCATGGTGGATTTATGGACTGGAAATACTGGACATGCACATTAAATAGCTGTTGTAAATTGTAACCTAAAACACATCCATTCTCATGAATGGGCAATTCTACACTATACTTTTTGTTAATCCATTCCCTTAGGTGTACTCCTCTTTGCTCCGCATTAATGTATTCATCCCCTCCTTGCTCAGCATCACTATTTCTCACCACTTTGCTCATGTATTTCTATGCTGTACCCTGCAAGTGCCCAATTTCTGCTGCATCTCACCATTTCCTCCAAGCCTCACTGGCTCCCTTGCCCCATGTCAGGGAGCTTCATTTTCTTGCACAAGAGAAGTTTCTGCAGCATGCGACCATGCAATCCTTCTTAATAAAATAAAAGCAGTGGGATAAAAACAACCTGCTTGATAACCAGGCGTGCCTCCTGGAAAGCAGAGCGCTCTAACTTAGCCTGGCCAGTGTTTCCATTATGATTATGCAATTGCCAAGTTTCTTAAGCTGCCACCAGGGAGAGGTGGGAAATGAGAGAGGGGATGTCGCTGGACATGCGGCGTGTGGGATTTATGTTAGGTTGGTTAGACTAATGCAGTAGAAAGCGCCTGAGTTTGTTTACAACTAGGCCGCTAGGTTCACGGGTTCAAAGTTGTGAGAGAAGATAAGGTGTGTCTGGCTCTGTGTTTTCAGCCAATAGTTGACTGTTGGAAGGTCAGGACATAAACATTCTGAATGCTGTCTGTCAATACTTTGAATTCAGGGAATAGGTTGAAGTCAGCCATGATCATAATTTTGTTGGACTTGATTTGAAGGTACAGTGTCACTTGCAGCTGTTCCTCTAGGAACCTGGGGTTGTGATCTGCAGAGGTGGGATGTAGAATTGTACCGCAATAAAAAAAAAAACAATTGGAATCAATGGAGAAGTGGGCAGCTATCGCTTAGAACAATTAACAATGGGTTTTCCTTGCGGTGAGAGTGTGGGTCAATCAACGTTGTAGGCTAGAACTACACCGCCCCCTCTCTTTAGTATGTAATGCTTTTTTGTGATCTGAGGGGAGAAGGTCATCGTGCAAGGTGATGCAGTTTCCTCTAAACTATGCCTAGGTGAGGATAAAAATATGGCAGGTGGAATCAGATAAGCAGTCCTAGGCAGTCGCCGAAGTGGGCGGGATCGGAGGGGCATGACATGCCCACACTTTTTTAAATTAAGGAAAACAGTTCCCCTACTTTCTGTGAAAACATAACTGTCCAAGGACAGTCAATTCCGAGAGCTGAAATACTTCACCTGCAGTGTAAGGCAGGGAGCCTTCTGTGCTGTGAAACCAAAGGTGGGCAGACAGCTAAACAAGCCTTCTTGCCAGTGTTCCTGCTTACCTGAAAGAAGTGTAAATGTGCACAACGGGTAAATCTGCAAACGTAAAGGGAGCTTGAAGGGAAGACGATGGGACACTGGTTCAAAAGGTAATTGTAGATATTTATTATCGGGTACAGAGAGCGGTCCTGGCCGGCAGCGTCCAAGGCACAAGCAGCAACTGCCCACAAAGAACACTCGTGGCATGAAGCTCTTGTAAACACGCCAGATGACATCATACTGTAAAACACTCTGCCAGCCTCACCCCCCTCCTTTTTAATAAAATATTTCTAGACATACATACTCTCACAAAGTGGTGAAATAATAAATGAAAAGAATACAGAAAAGAGAACTAGCAGACAAAATTAAACATCCTTAAAAACACATACAGCAAAACTGCAAAAACCATAAAGAAATAGAAAAGGAGCAATCAAACGTAATCATGTAATTTGCTGGGTCTAACGTGAACCCTAGTGCTTTTCCTGTTAACTCTCTCATGACCATCCACACTGGTAGATACACCGTCCCCCTGGAAAGCACCTCTGGTTGCATCAATCATCTTGGAGCGCACACAGGGATCCCTCGCAACACGAGACGTATTCCACCAGTTCCCATTGGACAATTTCACAGCATTCCTACGTACTTCAACAATCTGTTGAGATTCCAAAAATTTGGAAAGGCCTTTTCTAACTGAGATCGAAATTTTTACTCTGACCCAGTCCCCAACATTCAGTCTATGAGTCTCTCTTCTAACAGTGGATTCACAATTCTTTAAGCCGGCTTCACTAGACTTCTTGTTTGCTGACTCCCACACACACTTCATATCGCAATCTTCATGAAAGGTCTTCACCATCCAAAACGGGTAAACCTGAGTAGAAGCCCTTCTTCCCCTCATGAGTTCAAAAGGACAGATATTTGTGGCAACATGCGGTGAAGTGCGGTATGACCAAACTAAATCCTTTAAAGCTTGAAAAATGCAGGACTTGGTTCTAAAAGCTGCTTGCACACATTCCACAACAACTCTGTTAAATCGTTCCGCCTTGCCATTACTCTGAGGGTGATAAAGCGGAGTTCTGATATGCTTAATGCCACAGGTGGGTAAAAACAAATTCATTTCTTGCAAAACAAATTGAACACCATTGTCCTTTAAAATCTCTTCAGCATAACCTTCTCTAAGAAAAATTTTGTTCAAACAATTAATTACACTCTTTGAATTTGGAATACTGATTGGCTCAACTTCTACCCACCTGGACAGATGATCTACAAGAACCAAAAAATATCTCATGTTAAAAGGCAAAATATGGAACAGTCCTAAAAATTCCATCCCTAATCTTTGCCAAGCACTTCCAGGTGGAGAAACAGGAGACTCAACCACACCCTCCAAGACCAAGGCTTTGTCACTGGTGTTGCATCGCACACACTGTTTAACTAATTCATCAATTTGAGAATAAATTTTTGGCCACCAAAAATCAGCTCTAAACTTCCTCTTTGTAATGGTAGCACCTAAATGACCCAGATGTGCAACTGAGATTATCTTTTGGTCGGAAACACTCTGGAGGAACAAGTTTATCACCTCTAACTACTTTGCCACCCTCAACAGATAACTCATCACAGATTTTCCAATACGATTGTAACTCTGGTGAAAGACACTTCTCCTTGGGCCAACCCTTCCTAATCAAGGACATGACTTCATTGAGGACAACATCCTTGTCCACCTCAGCTACCCAATCATTTTCGGCAAATGACATACTGTTTTGACTAATGCAAGCCACAAAACACTCTTCAATTTCTATTTCCCAGTCTTGTTCCTCCGTATCTGCAATGGGAAGTCTAGACAGACAATCTGCCCTACAGTTTTTTCCACCTGGAATATACTCTACATTAAAAGTGTATTCCAGAAGCTTTGCAGACAATCTTGCCTAGTGAGCAGTGGTGCATTTTACCTTTTTGCCAGACAGAATATCAACAAGCGGACGGTGATCGGTCTTTAGCACAAAGGATCTGCCCCACAAGTACTGTTTGAACTTTTCAACACTCCAAACACATGCCAGAAGCTCTTTCTCTATAACAGAGTACTTCCGTTCTACAGGACATAGCGTTCTCGAAGCGAAACCCACTGTATGCTCTTTGCCTTCATCACACTGTGAAAGTACTGCCCCCAGACCATATTCACATGCATCAACAATGACAACAGTTTGTCTCCCCTCCACAAATGCTTGCAAAGCAGAAGCTTTAACAATGTGATTCTTGATGGTACGAAAACCTTTTTCGCACTCCTCTGACCATAGAAAAGTTGCCCCCTTCTTCAACAGAGCCCTGAAACATTGAGTCGTCTTTGCAAAATCCTTTATGAACTTGGCATAAAACTCGCACAACCCAAGAAAAGACATGAGCTGTTCTCTATTTTGTGGTGCTGGAGCTTCAACAATGCCTTTAACTAAACCTGGTCTGGGTTTTATGCCATGCTCTGAGATAATATGGCCTAAATACTCTATCTCTTTTACTTTAAAAGTACATTTGCTTTTCTGTAAGGTTACACCTCTATTTTCTAAAATGCTGAAAACTTTATCGATAGCTAGATCATGTTCTGCCTCTGTTTTAGAGAAAATGAGGATGTCACCCTGAAACACCACAACGTGGGGATTGTCCTGAAACATTTCAGTCATGAGTCTCTGAAAAATAGCGGCCGCCGAAGCCAATCCAAAGGGTAGACGGCAAAACTGAAAGACGCCATCATGAGTAATAAAAGCCGTGAGATAGCGAGACTGAGGATCTAACTCCACTTGATGATAGGCGGCCTTGAGGTCCAATTTTGTGTACCAACAGGAGGATCCAACTTTAGCAATTAAATCCTCAATGCGTGGAAGAGGAAAACTGTCGACCCAGATGGCATTGTTCAAGCTCTTTAAGTCAACACACATCCTCAAGTCCCCAGACCTCTTCTTTGAAAGAACATTGGGTGAAAGCCACAGAGTTGCATCCACTTTTTCAATTATACCTTGATCACAAAGATTCCCTCAAATGTTTAGATAAGTCGGCCCTAATGCTAAGAGGAACATTGCGCAATTTATGCTTGACAGGGCTTGCATTTTCTTTTACCCTGATGAAGTGTTGGAAACCAGTGACTTTACCTAAACGATCCTGAAACACTTTTTCAAACTTATGCTCCCATTTGCTTGTTATATCAGTGCTGGACAAAGAATAGATGTCATTTTTAAGTTGATATTGCATTGACTTTTTATCTATGAAAACTGGTTTGTCTAAACCTGGTTTAATAGTTAAACCAAACTCAGCTTAGTGTAGTAAACCAAGAACATTGATACCCTTCTTGCAACATAGACTTTACCTTTGATGACTTCTCCCAAAACACTAATGGTGGCCCAGAAATAACCTAGTAACTCAATTTTGCTACCTTCAAAAGCCACCATAAGTACATCAGGTGGTAATAAACTTTTCTTCTCCCAAAACTTAAAATATTTTTCTTGTGACACGATAGTGATGCGTGCTCCTGTATCTACAAGAAGTTGAATTTGAACTCCTTCAATAGTAACATCAACCTCAGGATCAACAATGAGAGATGTTTTCTGTTTCCCACTATCACTGACCACTACAATATATTCTTGGTTGGTAACATCATCATCATCATGACTTTCAGATTCGTTCAGAACACACCTGATGTTCTACCTTTTAGCTCCCCTACAGACTCTCGCAAAATGACCCATTTTTCCGCATTGTCCACATTGTTGATTAGCGTCTGGACAATTTTTAAACATGCAAAGGTGAACCACACCTAAAACAACTAATTTTCTGACTATACGCTCTATTTTGCACAAAGTTTCTTCCACCTCTGAACACATTTTGCTTCCTGGCATCATCACTCTTGATAACATGAGATTCACTAGATACAGCACCTGAAACAGTGGTATTAGACAAGGCAGTTTCTTATTGTTTTGCATCCTCTATGGAACTCTCGATGCTTTTTGAAATATCCACTGCTTTGTCTAAAGAGGGGTCCTTACAAGTTAGCAACCTTTCTTGAATTTTTTTACAATGACATCTGGTTAGTTGTGATATAAAGTTCTCGAATTCACACTTGGCAGCAAGAACTTTCAACGCAGTGATGAAAGTATCAATACTTTCTGTGGGTTTTTGCACTCTGGTAAAGAATTTGTACCTGTGTACCACAATGTTTTTCGTTTCTGTGAAATATTTATCAAGCTGAGCCACTGCTATATCAAACTCATCAGGATCTTTGCCTTCAGGTGGATCATATGGCGGTAAATGATCAAAGACATTTTGGCCTTCAACCCCTAAATGATAGTACATAAGATTTTTTTCTTTCAGGTCTGAACCTTTGACCTTCAATGGCACCTAAATAAGCTTTAAAAGAAAAAAAAAGCCAACATTTCCATTCTAACAGTGGATCTCTTGGTTCTTGCAAAAAGGAGCTGGAGCTGTAACAATCTGCATGACAATTAGATACCTGTAAAGTAAGTTGGTTAACAACAAGAAAAGGAGAAGCAAAGAGAAAGAGAAGATAAGGAAACAAGAAGGAAGAAAGAGAATGAAAGAGAAAAGCAAAAAAAAAAACAAGAATGCAAAAAGTATTTTTCTTTTGCTCTTTCTCTTGTCCTTCTTTTTTTGAAAAAAAAAATTGGACCAAAAAAAGAAATGTGTTGGTCGTTTGTTTCTTTCTGTGTAATGAAACACAGAGGATGAAGAAGTCCTTTCTTTGTTTTCTCTCTTTAGTGCAATCACAGAGGATGAAGATGAACACATTGAGAAAACTAAAACCTTTCCTACCCGAAAAAGACTTCAAACTGGCAGTACAAGCACTAGTTATCCCTAGAGTGGAATATGGGAGTATCTCTCTCTGCGGTCTTCCTAGATCCTCAACGGCCCCTCTAAGAGCTTCAATCAACGCAGCAGCTAGACTTATTACCGGCTCCAAAAGAAACTCTCACATATCCCCGGACCTCAGATCCCTTAACTGGCTACCTTTCGAAGCCAGAATTCAACTAAAAATCGCATGCCTGACTCATAAAGCCATCCATCATAACACCCCTAGCTATCTGGCACAAAAATTGGTGCCTTCATGTGGCAACAGAGCGTCCAGAAGTGCCAGTAACCTTTTACTTAAACCACAAAGATTCTGCAAGAAGAAAACATACAATCGAGCCTTCTCAGGGATGGCGCCCAGGATCTGGAATGCTCTGCCCCCAGAAACTAGACTGAATCCCTCTACTGCTTCCTTCAAAAAAGAAGTTAAATCTCTTCTCATGGCCAAATTCACTTGAGCCAGGGTTACTGTGACTATACCATTCTTGTTTTGTATGGAGCAGTATGTTATTTACTACATGCATATGTGTCTTCTATATTTTACATTGTAAAGCGCTCTGATACCCGCAAGGGTCTTGTTCGCGCTATATAAAACCTTCAAAATAAAATAAATAAATAAAAAAGAAGTCCTTTCTTTGTTTTCTCCCTTTAGTGCAAAGGAAACACTGTAGTCCTCTTTCTATCTTATCTACTCTGAAGGAGATCAGGTGACCGGAAGATTGTGCTGGGAATGCCCAAAGGAGCTGTGAGATGCAAAAAGGCTCTCCGTTATGGGAATGCGTGTGGACACAGAGGACAATAGCCATGTGCACGCTGCAGCTCAAGACTGAACGCTGAAAGCATGTATGCGTAATCAACAGCGATGTAGAATGCGCTAAACTGCCACAGCGCTGAACAAGTTACTGCGCAACACCGCACTCGATGGCATCCCGAAGGTGGTGAAGACTGGCAAAATACACAAATAAATTGGGAATCCGCTTGGGCTACGTTGGATGCGAGATCGTTAGGCTATAGGTCAAGCCCACTCTCGCGGCGGTAAGAATCAGAAACACTGCGTCGCATTAGAGGTCCGTTGCTGAAGATAGTATGTAAAAGAAAAAAAAAATTAGGACGCTCTCTGTACCCTCACAAATGTATGTGCCTCGGTAGAAATGAATAAAATGTACTCACGGTCTGCCATTAAAAGCGCACGCTGAAAGGTTCAAACCGGTACCTCGCAAAGCTGCTCAAAATTCAGTCCCGTCTTCCAATATCTCGCAAAGCCGCTCAAAGCTGTTGAAAGTTCAATCCCGTCTTCTGTCTCCACTGAAGGGAAGACGATGGGACACTGGTTCAAAAGGTAATTGTAGGTATTTATTATCGGGTACAGAGAGCCGTCCTGGCCGGCAGCGTCCAAGGCACAAGCAGCAACTGCCACACAAAGAACACTCGTGGCGTGAAGCTCTTGTCAACACTCCAGATGACATCATACTGTAAAACACTCTGCCAGCATCACCACAGAGCTCTGATGCCGGTATTGGCTTTAATTATTGGAATCATGTTACACTTCTTGATGACACAGATTTATTGTTTTTGAGTGGTATTGGAAATGGCTCTCTGGTTACAGACACAAATCTCTAATAGAGGTTTCAAAAACTACGATACTGATTTTCCCACTGCTTAAATTAGCTTGCATTCGTTTAACATTTAAGCTGTGTGTTATTTTATATGTACATACATGAAGGTGAAACACCGAAACAAGTTACAGAATATTTTGGTTTTCTAGCAACGCTTTTACCCTGCTCCCACGCTTACTCACCTCACCCCCATTGTGCACAGCATAACAGTTCCCTTACTTTTTTTAATGCACTTCGACCACTGGTCATAGGTGCACTGTGTGACGTTCAAGGTTGCACAGGGGTTGATCAGGCTGTTTTTTATTGTTGCATTCCATGCTTTGGTACCACGCCACCATGTGGCCTAAAAATAACACAGCAGTGCTTTACTTACGTCACAAATGCCCTTGAAAGAATATTCTTTAGTGGTGCTGCATTGATCCATCTTCTGTCTGGCGGTGAAGGTATTCCTATTGTCTCTACTGCTCACTTTGGGTTACAGATCTATTTGATATTCAGCATTGTCCTCAATAAACATGACAATATCCCTTATTTGTAGGAGTGATGATTCCATTTATGCATCCCTTTTCCTTCTCTCAGTGCTTAATTTGTAATAGAATGATTGACGGTGCCCAAACTTCTGCTTCGGCGGTGCTATTGAAAACCAGCGCACCGAATACCAAGGCTGCGTAGTGGTAAATTCCCCTCAGGCCTCTTTCATCCACTGCCAGACCCAGTGGCTCATTTACCTCACTCTTGCCGGTAGCTGCTTTCTCTCTTCCTCCTACTTCACCATTCCTGTGTTTTTCTTTCGCTTGCTCGCAGCCAATATCTGATGAGGAAAAATAAGTGCCGGTCCCTAGAAATTACTCTGGGTGGGATGCACCAGCAACCACCGCCTCAAATTAAGCAGGTGTTAGGTATTTTTGTAATACACATGCATATACTGCAGAGGTAGTCTTTTGGCACTATTAGGGAGAGCAGAGATATGCAGCACCTCCTTAATATGCCATTTTGACTTTTCTTAAAGCAAATGAATCAGTGACATTAGTTACACAATGATTTAGGGGCTATTTGGAAGCATGCTTATAAGATCTCAGAAACTAATCACTAAGTGGAATTTTTATAATTAGCATTTTGCTCATGCACGCATTTATACATAAAATGGGCCCATTATGGCTAATCTATAAAAATATACTTCGGGATTGTCTAGAATATAAACAAAAAGTCTGAAGCTTTATAATTACACGCTTTGTGGAGAATTTCATTTTCATGGCAGATGTGTATGATACTCAGTTCCTTCAAACACCTCAATTATTAATTATGTGCAAACACAAGGCAGACTATGAATTAAACATGACAAACTTTGCTTAATTTCCCAATTCATGCATGAATGTGTTTGTTTGGGGAAGCAGAGCCTGGGAAATTCCCAATTCTGACTAAAACGGGTTGCATTTGCATTTCTCCTAGGATGCCTTATTCTAGGCCGCTCCAGGAAAGATCAACAGTCAGCCATTAGTTCTCATAAATTATGTAGTGAAAAGAACTGTGCATGCAACAGTTGTGTCCTCAGTTTATTTCCGTTTCTGACTTTTTTTGTGGATAAAAGCTGTATCTTCAGTCCATACTAAATGAGATACTCATTAAAGCAACATCTTTATTTGCTGATATTCACAGCAATTGTGTGCAGTGTTTGGAAATCTTCTGTTGCTTCTGTTTCAATTGTTAATATTCAACGTATCAATTATTCTAATTTCTAACTAATTTGTCCTTGCTTCAGGTTATAATTCTCTTCCAGTAATTGGCTAAAAATTCTTAATTTTACAGCTTGTCCATTTGGCATCTGTGAAAAGTCTCCTGTTTTTTAAACAACTAAAATGTTAAACATATATTGCTGAAAATGTATTTGTAAAATCAAGTTGCAAGTTTATCCTCCTGGATAATCAAATGTTTTGATTTCTTTTATCTAATTGTTTAAAAAACAAATGCTCATCTACATAATAATAGTTCTGGATATTTGCATTGTTTTTCAAAGAATTTCATGAAATTTCCAAAAGCCACACAAACTAATACATTAAGACCAAAATGACAAAATGCAATCAATAGACCTGCCAAAATGTACAAAGCGCCAGCTGCGGACATCTGTTACCCCTAGAGTGGGACAACGTCACAAGTTCAGCGCCACCGGGTGGGAGGATGGGCCAGCTGCAGGGACCCAGCGAGGCCTTAAATACTGGGTGCAAAGACTTACGGAGTCCCGCGTCAAGGAGGCGTAGCACAACCTAGGCGATGTGAGGTACTGGTTGGAGTGGCAGTGCATAGAGTCGGTTCTGTGAAGCTGCGAGGTTCCGATTCAAGGTCCTGCATCATCGTCAAGGAGGCTGTCGATGACAGGGCTTGCAATTTGAAGTTGTGCATCGAGGATGTGTCGCACACTGGCTGGTTCTAAAGAAGCTGCGGGACTTGCGATGCGGAGTCCTGTGTCATCGTCGAGCATGCTATCAATGAGAAGCTTGCTATGCAAGGGCCTGTAATGGGGATACGTCACTTAGTGGTGGTTCTGATGAGGTTGTGGGCTGCAATGTGAAGCCCTTGCATTGGAAAAGTCCACGCAGCAAATGCGATGCATCTGTTTTGCTCGGATTGCACCACGCAGCAGAGGAGGTGCATCGGTTTTGCTGGATCCACAAATGGGCTGGCAAAGTACCTTCAGGTCCACTTCCAAAAGTCTAGGATTGGGTTGGTATCACTTGGAAGGGTAGGACTCCCAGAGTCCAGGTTCTGGGTTCAAGGATTTTGGAGGGTTCTGTCCCTGAGGGTTTATTTAGGAGCCAGCAAACTAGCCCTTATAGTCACTCTGGGGTCCTGGTTTCAACAGAGACTGGTCCAATACTAACACAGACAAGAGGACAGCAGGCAGCAGGTCAGCACAGCAGGGCAGTAGTCTTTCAGAGCAGTACTCAAACAGAGTAGCGATCCTTTCAGCAGCACATCAGTCCTTTTTCCTGGCAGAGCTGAGCTGGGGTCTGAGGTCCTTTTTTTAGGTCTCGCCTACGCAGCGCGCATGCGCTGCATAGGAGGGGACCTCTTGTAATTGACTCGCTTTTTTGGCCAAAAACGTGCACGCGTTGCATTGCTTTCAATGGCAACGCGTGCACGTTTGGCGATTCCCTTGCAGGAGCGAGCTTTGAAACCATCTGTTTGTAATTAACAGATGGTTCCTGCTCGCTCCCGCAAGGGAAACAGGCGCCGGCCCCCTCCTCTCTCCCCTCCCCCTGCTGCCTCCTTTCAGCGCGAGGCGCGCGCGCTTGTTATTTAATAATATTGTGGACACACTTTAGCAGCGCTGCGCCCGTTTCACGAGCGCAGCGCTGGTTTTACTTTCATTCTTGTGCCTCTTCCCCGGCTCCTCCACCCCATTGTCTCTGCTCTCCCCCCCTTACAATCATTCACGTGCTCCAGCAACGTCAGGACTTTAAACAAACCGCAGAAGTATGGTTTGGCAAGCAGAAGCCTGGCAGAGCTGCTGCAAAAAGCATGCAAACAGCTGAAGGTGTGTACCTTTTAAATTTCGCCACTATGGACAATACAGTCACACTATTCCTTCTGTTGTGTATGTATCATTGCATTCAGGGTCTTCTGATATTTAGAATGTTTCCATTTGTTTTCACTGCTCGTGCCGGACGCGCCGTCATGTGTAGTTCTTTGCTTCAACTGACTATCGACTTTCAACTTAGCCTTCTTCCATATTTTCAACCAGTTGATAGTATCATTCCTAGAATATTCTAGTCAAGTATTCGGGAGTTCACCGGAAGGAGGTACAGAGTGTCAGGATGATACGCACACCTAATAGGGAGCACAGATTGTATACAGTGTTGCTATTTCCACCAAGCGTGTCACGCCGCTTTACACACCTAATACTATAACAACAATTCTGGCAAGCATATTCTCTTGTGTTTACACTTCTAATGTGTGGTGTTCCACTCAGCTCTTAAATCGTCTTGCTCTGCAACTATACAATATTACTGCACCTTTGTTGTGGCAAACACGCACGGTAGACAAAGTAATGTTTAAGACTTTAATCCAGAAGAAAAGCCCACAAAGAATGCACAGAGATATACATCCGAGGCGACTTCAATATCAAGGGGTGCAAACCCAGGCAACAGTGGAACCTCATAATCTCCATGCGTTATAGTAATACATAGTAAAACCTCTAAAAGAGAACGTGCACTAAAAATAATAACTAACATATAATACAATATCTCCCTTTCCTCAAACGAACACTGACAAAAATAATAAATCAAAACCAGGCATATATATGGTAAAACAGAGATAAAAATAATAAAGAAACTATCACATTACAAAATCTTTAAACCTCTGAGATAGTTGAACATTCTTTCTGCTGTTTTATATCTGCACATCAGCATGGCTAATACAACTACTCACACAGCATCCTCCAGCAGTATATTCCGAGACTTGTTCGCAACTAACATTACTACTAACATCAGTGGGAAAGGAATTGGTTTCAAAGTCTCCCTTTGCCATTCTAGAACAATCCACACAAAAAATCCCACAATGTCTGACTGTTTTTTTTATTTCCATCATGCTTCCCTTTATCAATTTTTTCTATTTGCACCCTTGTGGAGACCATCGTTTCCTAGCTTCTCTACCTTTAACAAGTGAAAAAAGGTGTGAATTCAGTCATTCAAAATTTTTTGGGAAACGAAATGAGTGCCATTTTTAAAAACAAGAAATTCCGGATCTCCTTCCTTAGAGAAAACATCTAATTTAAAATTTTTAAAAAATTCACCACACTTTCGGTGTTAAGTAAACTAACAACGTGATAGTTGATCTACTTGGAATAGTAATCAGTTAAATCAGTAGGAGTCACATGTTTTGTGGTATCAAGTTATATGGACCTGCAAAACCAACAGCTAATTTCAGCCATGCACGCTCAGGTAATGGATTTAGATCAAACTTTTCTTAGCTTATTTTCCATCACTTATGAGATAACAATCTTCACATTTGTTCACATATTCCTCAACACACACATCACCGATAATACTTCCTCAACAATTTTTTAGTGGTTGATATGCCAGGATGTCAACTATGTGCTATATCAATCAATGTACTTTTCAAACATTCTGGAGAGAAAACCAAACCTTGTCTGGTAATCATGCAGCTCTCAAAAAATGATTCTGCATTTACAAAATGCTGGTTGCTTTCGGACACGGAACATTTTTCTCCATTATAGATCTGAGATCCAGGTATCCTCAGGTTAGCCTGTCTGTAGAATTTCAAGATCTAACCTTATGGTAATTGCACTGTTGTTTTTTTGTGTGGGAAGCATAGGCATTTGGGAAAGTACCTGACAGTAACAGAATGATAAGCTCGTTGTTGTGGTCATGGGATGTTATCATTCCTTATAACATAGTTCTTTTATGCTACTTTAAGATAGTGCTTGTCGTGCTTTCTTTAACAACCCCTCCCTCCCTCCCATTGTCCGTGCCTTTTTTACCCCCGCCCTCCCTCCCGTTGTCCGTGCCTTCCACCCCCGCCCGCTCTCCCTCCCGTTGTCCGTGATGCCTACCATTTGCAATGCAATAGGTCTCGCATTTACGCGAGTTTGAGCTATTGGCATTGTAAATGGAAATGCCTTTTATTTACGTTTTGGTTTTTAAAACATAAATAAGATGCATAGTTAATAGGTCTCGCTTTGGGACCTTATAAGTATTTAGTTATGCAGCACAATATCCTTGGTGCAACAACATTAACTGTTGCATGGTTAAACACTTATAAGGTCCCAAAGGCGAGACCTATTGGCTATGCCAATGCTTGTTATACATTGGTGCCCACTTTGAATTGAAAGAAGCTTCTAGAGGTTTCCAACCCCTTAAGGTGTCACGCTTCTCCTTCCTCCCTGTCTGGACCCCAGCTTGTCTGGGGTCATACTGGACTCCCTTTGTGAGAGTGCTCAGGCAGTGGCTTTGTGATGTACAAATGTGTTAGGTGACAGCCCCTCCCCCCCTCTTTCACTCAGAGTGGCCCATCCTGCCAACACTGATGTTCCCTTCGTCTCACTGTCTGGGAGCAAAAGACAAAGACCAGCTGCCAGCTATATCTAGTCATGTGACCCAGGATAAGGCTGCAGGACATGTAAAACTTAAAAGTACACATCCTACTTTTTAAATACACTGCACGTTGCCCTCTGGGCTGTTCGGGGCCTAACCTGCGATGTATTAAAAAGGATGGTTTAGGCCTGGTAACAGGTTTATTTTGACAGGTTGAAATGACAGTTTACAAACTGCACACAAAGGCTGCATTGGCAGGCCTGATACATGTTTGAAGGGCTACTCAAGTAGGTGGCACAATCAGTGCTGCAGGCACACTAGTAGTATTTAATTTACAAGCCATGGGTACATGAAGTACCACTTTACTAGGAACTTGCAAGTAAATTAAATGTGCCAGTTGGGTGTCAGCCAGTTCTACCATGATTTAAGGAGAGAGCACAAGCACTTTAGCACTGGTTAGCAGTGGTAAAGTGCACAGAATCCTAAAGCCAGCAAAAACGAAGTCAGCAAAACAGGAGGGTTGAAGGCAAAAGGTTAGGGGAGAACCACGCCAAGGATGCCACGTCTCGCAACCCTGAACTGCCTACCATAAAATGGCTGGACCTTATTTTTTATACAACTAATTCTAAGGGTTCTAATACAGTACTACTTCACATACTCATAATTGAATTTGTGAGTTGGCCTCAAGACATTTAAAATATAAATATTCATATATAATTAGTACAAATAGAACTGTGCAGTCTTTACACTTTTTCTACTAGGAGAGCTAAATTGCAAAGGCATTTATTAGTTTGTGAATGGACATCAAAGGGGCACTGCTTAAGTTGCTCATACATTTCTTTCAGAATTTGCATCAGAATGCCCATCTCCGTATTAGTAAACATGCAAAGAAGGCACAACTCTTTCAATTTGTACTAATTGTATATGAGATTTATCTGACTATTTCCATTTTATTTCAGATATTTTGGGATCAATTTACAAAAACATGTAAGAGTGTATGTACTCTAGTACTACTTCATGTACAGATTTGAGAAATGGCTTCATTGGGTCGAACTCTTTAGGATACATCCATAGACCAGCGCAAAATGAGGTTCTTTCCCCTACAATGTTACTACTACATAGCTCCAATTAAAAATAACCATCTAGTAAACATCGGCAGCAAGTGTTCCCAGATGGATGGCAAGTTAAAACACCTTGAGGCTCTCAATCTCCATAAGTGAGGAATTTCGCTAATTGGGAGAATGTAAGGTTTGCTTTATTTAATCTTAAACAGAGACAAACAATGTGCTACACTTGCTTGAATACTCTGCATTATCCAAACTGGGACCACCATCAAATTCAGCATCAACAATGTGATTACCCTCAGCAATAATAGATAATCATTATGTATCCTATGCAATACCAGTTAGCATGCGAGATGCCTTGTGTACAACATTGATGCTACCTTACGTGAAAAGCGTAGAAAATCTGCCTTTTCTGCTTAGTTACACCATATTTTTTGCCTATATTTATGCTGACATAAGAACGCTGGCATGAGAACTCTGTGCACTTTAACCCTGCTGACCAGGGTTAAGGGGCCTGTGCTCCCACTTTAGACTTGGTTGGATTGGATATTCCTGATTGGTATAGTTAACTTACATATAAGTCCATAGTAGGTGGCCTGTAAGTTAAATGTCATAGTGGACTGTAGGGCCTATTGTGCTTCCCACTTTAGTGACAGTGTAAAACATGGCTTCAGACCTACCATCGTAGCCTGAATGTGGAAGTCTAAACATTGCAATTCGATCTGTCAAAATAAAAACCTTTTGACAGGCCCAAAACTCCCTTTTAGATATTCATAAGTAACCCCTATGTAGGCGTTGTCACCCACAAAGCATGGTGCATGGTATTTAAAAGTAAGACATGTGAAAATGTAACAATGTAATGTTAACATGTTCTTACAGTGACTAGCACCCAAAGCTATTTTGTACTGTGGTATTCCTAGCTGCACTATGCAGAAAACTAAAGTACAATTTCAAAATCCCAATACTGTATCTGAAAAGTAAGACTAGCTAGCAAATAATTAAATAACTATTTTTAACAGTTATTAAAAATCCAATTCATTGGTGAAGTCAGATATTTAATAAATATTAAGAAAAAGTAACTTTTAGAAAAATACTTTTTCCCTGCCTGAATAACTTGGCAGCTAACATTGTATTTGCTCTCCTACCTCTGCCAGCCAGTAATTTGTATTTGAATAGGTGCGAAGAATGCTTCCCAGGAGCAAGCAGCAGGCTGAACTGAATAAGCAGAGATGACTCCCATGAACCTGACAGACTAGGCAAGGTGAGGGCTGTAAACATCCTTTTTGACATTACAGTGTCAAACCCTTCTGGAATATCAAATCATGCTTGGCATGCCTGCTGGGTTTACATATAACATGGGAGTGCACTTGAAAGGAAGGGAAACAGAATGCCAAAACAATTCTTGTGTATCCACTGTCTGGTTGCTAAAACCACTACTTTTGTTCTATCAGACTTCTGTCTCTGTGTTTTTCCTGGGTACAGTGGGTATCCCAAACTGGATTTTAATGTTAGATGTAAGAGGACAATGTGATTACCCACGCGCACCCACACCTTAGAGGCCATGTTTAGTGTGCCTAAATGTGTAGGGTTGGCCGCAGGAACCTTTAGACCATTGATTATGGCATACCCAGGAGTCATTCCCACCCACTAGTTCATACCAAGAATAAATGCAGCACTACAGACACCCACTTCACAAACATACCAGACCTGAGGATCATCAGAGGAGAACTGAACCTGCTGTTTACAGCTTGAGAGGAGCCCTGAAGAACTGGACAAAGAAGTGCACTCCAAGGATTATAAGGCTGACCTCCTGTTAAAGCTACTGGGATACAACAAACTACAAGAGGCCTTTTCCTGCAACTACCCAGCTGACCAGTGGCAAATGAAACTGGGCTTGACCCTGCTGTTGGATTCTGCCTGACACCAGCTGAGTCGCTAAGTGCATTCCCTGAGGTCCTGTGGGGCTTTAGACGTGTACTCCTGTGGTGGACTGGGGCTTAAAGGACTAAAGTCAGAAGGTAAAATCTTTGACCAGGGTAAACCTGGCTGGTGTATCTGACCCGAGCTCTACCACCCTCGGTTTCAAATTGTGTCTAGGTCCTGATCTACTGCAACTATTGACTATCATTGGCACTTTATGCTTCTTGGAGCTATTTCTAATTATAACCTTAAAAAGTCATATCTCCGGTTCCGCTTACTAGATTTTTACTATCATTTTGTTGCCACTTTGTTTACTAAACTTTACTCATTTTTTTCTAATTGGGTTTGGCATTTTTTATTGTTTTGTATTTCAACTTTATTACTACATAAATACATTATACATTGCCCTAAGTTAAGTATGTCTACTGCATGCCATAGCTACCAGGAGGTTGAGCACAGGTTAATTTAATAACTTTAAGCATTGACTAGTGTTGTGATTATTCATTGAGAAAGGTAGTCACCCACTCAAAATAATAATCCAATATCTTTCAAAAAGCTATACATTTGTAGAGGGCTTTGGGAAAGTTAATGTGAAGGATTCAAATGATTCTCATAGAAGCAGCACTACTAGTCCCGGTCTCATATGCCTGGATCAGATAATAGCTCCATTAGCCTAACCTTACCTTGACATTCTGCTAACACTGCTGCTTGAAGTCACTAATTAAAGGCACTGCATATAAATCTAAATATTTAGCAGAACAATGTTGGTCATTTTACACAATATGACTACACTGCTACTGCACATCCCAAAGGCAAAACTTCAATTGGACTAAGCGAGATTTCACTCAAGTGAATGTTCCTGCAACACTGCTGTTGCCACCGACCACTGTTTTGCATACAGCACCAATAAAGAGCCGCTCTTGACATACAATGGGGGCTGCTTCTTGCTATTTTTATTTTCTATGCATATGGACACCAATACATTTGCAGTGTTTTTTAAAATTATGTGCATGGCCCCAGTTTGGAGCTTTGCAACAAGCAGATGGAGAGTACTACCATTGGCCAGCCGCTGACCGCACTACACATGGCAGATGTATGTGCATTAGTAGCTGCACGCACCGATTTTGTTTGTTCATTGTTGGCGCGGTTCCAGATGTGCATCTTTACACCATATGACAGCCCCTCTTTCTACAGAATGCTTATGTATCATTCGTGAATACAACAAGCATTGTTTTTTTTATGCACAAACTGCCAACAACTGAACAGCCTTACAGACAATGAAATTATTATTTTGTTCCTGAATTTGCAATTCTATTTCTCGAAATGAACTCGATTCTTCGATCAAACATTTTTTCTGTAATCCTCTTTCTCTTGACAATGATATTTCTCCATATGGCGAGGGCTCAGGAACAGATGTTTTCAATTTTGGTGCTGTAATTAACAAAGATCTTCTAGTGAAAGTCTGTAAGAAATGCCATTCTACTCCCTTTACACTAGGATTACTTTGCATCAATTTAGCCATGTCCCATCTGGGACTCTGTAAGAAGGAAAAATGAAAGGCTTCATTCTTCACTGCATGCTGGACAAACCTGCTGCAAACTTATGTATGATATATCTTGTGTGCATTCATATTTTAGATTCTTCATTAGGTAGACACTCAAAAGGTGTGCATGTTGTACTTTCGTTTACTTGTATACTAATGCACCTTGTCTGACGTAATTAGTTTATACAGATAGAAGCCTGGCTTAATTGTGGCCATTCAGATGTCCAAATCCATGCTGCCCCTAAAGCCAATTGTATGTAAAATGGCGAGCTTCACATGGAATATAACCAGACTTTAAATAATTAATAATTAATGAGGTAAATACTACTAGCAATTGTACCTTTGTATTTGCACGAATTATCTTTCCCAGCCCATGGGGAACACTAAACCTGGACTTACTATAGTTCAGCCTGGACTCCAGTTCACAAAATTATGTAGGAAATGACGTCCTGCACCCTGTAACCCTTATGACATCACAGGGTTGACCCCCTATTCCTACACTTTGGCCCTCAACGGACTTCAATTTGCTGTTGAGGGGCAAGGGGAAGTGTAAGTAGTGGAAAATACAGAAAGTAACAGAAAAACAGGGCAATGTTACCCAGTGGTGGCTCCTCCGCTAAGGCGAAGGAGCGTTGCCCCACAAGAAAAATAAAATGATAATAGCAATGTTATTATCTTTTGATTTTTCTCTATTCTCTGGCGCCGTAAAAGTGTGGGCACGGAGGGGCTGGGCTAGCCGCAGAGCAGGAGAGGAGTGGTTTGCATACTCTAAAGTGGGCATGACTGCTCTGCCGGCTGTTTTGGCCCAGCCAAAGAGTCATCCACACTTTGCATGTTCCCCACCAGGCTGCATTGGACAGCCTGGTGGGGAACATGCCCAGGCTCCCATTCCCCTTCTCAGCATCAAACCACAGCACTCAGACCAATCACAACGCTGCTCTAAGGCAGCATTTTGATTGGCTACGGGAGCCTGGGTGCACCTGAATGGGCCTGGGCTGTCTTGGACAATGCAGTCTCCACCTCCTGCCGAGAAGCTGGGCCAGAGAGGACCAAACTGGTTTAGACTGAGCACAGACATTCTCTGCCCAGGAGAACAAAGAGAAATGCAGTACAAATATTGAGGCCCAGACCCCAGAACTGTAGAACTCGCTTGGATCAAAGAATCTGCCAAGAAGAAGAGCTGGAAGAACTGCTAGGAGGAGTACTGCCCCGTTGCTGTGTTGTTGCTTTGTTGGGTTGGCCTGCAGTTGCTACTTCTGCCTAGAGCAGTGAAAGGACTGGACGCAACTTTCTTCACTTTTTGCTGAGTAGCTCCAAGGGCTTCAAATAGAGCTTGCCTCAGGGGCAGCAAAGACTTCACTTACATTTGGGTCCTGCCTCTGGAACCGTGGGTTTCAGTTGCCACAGAGGGGGAAAGCACCCAACACTGTCACCAACACTGTCGCCAATACCGCTGCGGGCTCTATGTCCTGAAGGCACAGCAGAGGGCACCGCCGCACTTCGCACTGCAACCCTGGTCTCACCGCTGACTGCCACCACCACTGAGCCGCTGCTTGCACCGTGACCTGTGGGCACCGCACTCCACACCGCCTTGCTTCACTCCGCTGCCCTGGTCTCACCGATGACGACGACGCCCACTGACCTTGACACCTGTGACTGCACCGTGGTTTGGGGGCACCGCTCGTGAGTCTCAAGACGCACCATCCCATCCCACACCGCAGTCTGGGCCGACCGACGCCAGCTACCAGCATTGTACCGTGACTTGTCAGCACCGCCACAAGCACCGCCTCACTCCGCACCGCAGCCCTGGTCTCACCGACGACGCTGGATGACTGTCACCGAGCAGCTGCCTGCACCGCGACTTGAAGGCACTGCATGCCGGACCGCTGCGCTTCACATCGCAACCGTGGCGGTTGCCACGACGGGCCCACACTTACGTGGCCCTGGTCTCACCAATGCCGCTGGACGGCTGTCACCGAACCGCTGCCTGCACCGCCACTTGAAGGCACCGCATGCCGCACTGCTGCTCTTCACATCGCAACTGCAACGGTTGCCACGACCGGCCCGCACTGACGTGGTCGGCCGGAGCCAAAGGTACAGTTTACGAGTCTGCTGACACTACGCCAGTCCGCACCTACGCGGTCTGCCGGGAACTGTTGGATTCTGTTGTTTTTCAGCACCGCAGTAGCACCAGATGGAGCTACCGGCTTCAAGGAGCTACATTTCTAAGTCATAATTACAAAGTGCCTATTTTTGATTACTGTATGTTGGTCTTTCATCGTTTTGGTCTTGTTCAAACTGATAAATATTGGTTATTTTTCTAAAACTAGTGTGGTGTCCTTTTGTAGTGTTTTCACTGTATTACTATTGGTTATGTGCAAATGCTTTACACACTGCTTCTGAAATAAGACTGACTGCTTGTGCCAAGCTGCCAAGGGGGTGAGCAGAGGTTATTTCAGTAGTGTATCCCACTTATCCTGACTAGAAGGACGGGTCCCTATTTGGACAAAGGTGCAAACCATTGCCAACTAGAGACCCCCATTTCTACCAATATTGAATTAATCAACAAATGTTGTTGTGCTCATCTCTAAATCAGAGAAACAGCACCACTAGGTGGCAGACTGGCATAAGTGCTGGCATTGAAAATTAAGTACCAGTGCAGAGCACTGGAAACAACGGACTCAAATTAAGCACTGATCTGTCTATCTCGTTATCTTTGTTCAGGGTTGGACTGGGTAATCAGACAGTGCCTGATGGGTTGGTCTGATAGATCAGTGTGTGGAATTTTTTTTAGCAATTTGTGGGCCTGTTTATGGTCAGGTGGGCCAGTTTTTACTGTTGATTCCCAAACTTTACCAAAAGCAGTGCCTGCAGAAAACACAAATGCATGCTGTCTCAGGTACCTTGCAAAATACCAAAACATTGTGTCTTTACAAGTTCAAAACCAACCTGCTTTGCAAATGTGGGGCCACTTTTTTTAGCTACTTGGTTCGCTAATGGGTGCGATGTTTAGTTTTAGTGCTGGGGCCTATTTTTTGTCCTAGTCCAGCCTGTCTTTGTTGCTATGCCTTTAGACCATAGCCCTATAATTTCTTCAACAGCTGCTTTGGCAGCCTTTTCCAGAAGAAAGCCAATGCAATGTATATTTGGATACACCACACTACAACACCTTCTTACATCCTTACATTATTGGACTCCTCACTTTCTTTTTAACAAGAAGTAAATATAAGAACAAGTGCTACAATTTCCATTCAGCAAGAAAAAAAATCCTAGCTTTCATCTCCTCTATTTTCTTTAATTTATCTCTTAGTGAAGAAATTGCTGTTTTTGAGTTATATGTCTTTGATCTAAAATTATGGATAGAAAATTTCACTGGGAGCCTCAGGAGATCGAGAGTAAATTAATATACTCTCAGAAGTGCCAAATAGCTCAGACGACAAGAAAATATTTTCCACACTCTTCCTGTTAAAAGTTCTTTGATTTACTGAAGAATTTAGAAAGCAATGAATAAAACTGAGGCTTAAACAATTTCTCAATTTCCCTTCCTTTAAGTTATGAACTGACAACACGTTTGCCACAACCCGCTCTCCCACTGAGAAAATGTGTAAACTTAAATAGATCAAGTGATATAAGCACAAAATTAAGTAACATTTCTAAAATATAAAGAATTCATATCAGTTAGACCTGGCCTTCTCTGCAGGGTCATCCCCAAACTTTTTGCCTTTACCCTCCGCTTTTTTGCTGAATTTGTTTCTATTATACTTAGAACTGCGAACCAGTGCTGAAGTGATTGTGCTCACTCCCCTTAACATGATAAAATTGGTTTACATCCGTTTGACACATCTAATGCACTTAGAAGTCCCTTATAGAGTGGTATACCTTATACTCAGTGCCTTTAAATTAAATGCTAGCACTTATTGTGCCACTCACTTAAGTAGCCCAGTAAAGTAGCCCCTTAAAATATGTCTCAGGCCTGCCATTGCAGCTTGAATGCAGTTTCAAATCGATTAGGCAATATAACCCTCTGTCAAGCCTTAAACTCCCCTTTTATTACATATAAGTCACACCTAAGGTAGGCTCTAGGTAGCCCAGAGGCCAGGGTGTATTGTACTTAAAAGGTTGGACATGTACTTATACGTTTTACATCTCCTTGTGGTTAAAAAAACTCCTAAATTCGTTTTTCACAACTGTGAGGTTTATCTGTCTGATAGGATAACACTGAGCTTCCTTATTACATTAATTAAGTGCTAACTTTTGATTGGGAATAGACAAGCATTTCATGTTTGGTATCTATGAAATTGTAATTAAAAATCCTCTTTAATGGTAAAGTCAGACTTTAATCTAGGATTTTGAAAATGTCTCTTTTAAAATGTTGTCATTGTTCTACCATTTGGTGCCTGCAGCCTACCCTGAATCACATAACTTTACTGCAGTTGGCAGCTGGACATTGTTTATTCCTCCCAGACAGTCACACAATAGAGGGATTAGGTGTGCCTGAATGCGCCATCTGCTGACAGGATGGGAGGGCGCAGCTAGGCACAGCCCTACTTGCACTTGGCTGTGCTCTGCCTTCACACAAAGGGCGTGTCACCACTGCATTGTACCAGCATCCAGCCTGGAGCAAGAGCAGGGGAGTTGGGAACTACCAAGCACTTAAAAGAGAAACTTCTAGAACCTTCTTCTACTTCAAAGAAGGCACCAGGTATAGAAATAGGACCTTCAGACTCACTCTTTAGTTTAATTTATGGACCTGCAGAAGCACTCTCAGATAACTGCCTGTTGCTGTGGCCTGCTGTGTACTCCAAAAGAGTGATTTGCTGCCTGGAGCCTGCTTTGAGCCCTCATAGACCTGCACTGATGCTTGAGCCCTGCTTCATCACCTGAACCCAGGAATACCAGAGTGACTCCAAGGGCTAGTTTGCTGGTCTCCTGTTCAGAGCTTCAGGGACAGAAATGCTCCTACCATTACAAGCCCACCCCTAGACCCAGCCTGGGTGAGTTCTGAGCCCCCAAGTGGTGCCCCTACAGTCCTGGACCTTTGGTTGTGGTGTTTAAGGTGCTCAGATAGCCAAACTCCAAAACTTGATACTTAAACATTTTTGGGCTAAAAACTGCTCCTAGAACCGAGGGAAGACCAGGACCATCTATTTTATATATTAGCCCAAGGTGCATGGCCGGTTGACCAGACTTCACAGTAGCTCCCGCTATGTTCTTCTCCACAGCAGCAAACCCTGTACAGCGGTCCTTCACCAAAGTGTTATCCGGTCTCTTGAAACTCTTGTTAGCTACAGCCTCGTCCTGCTGGAGATTTTCAATTTTCAAAAAAGTAAGTAATTCTGAATGTAGAAATCTTCACGTGTCTTCATCCAGCGGCTACCCAACGATGATGCCTCCTCCTCAGACACTGCCTGCAGCCTTGCCCCCCTGAACTTTACTTTCTCGGAAATTTTCTTCGATAGTCTAAAGATAAGTGCTGAACTTGCCCAATCCACTTCTTGTATCCAACCCATGCTCCATCACGGTCGACCAATTTTTCAACTTTGGCCGGATCTTGCATGACTAGATGTCAGTGGTTGGCGCTTTGATCTTTTAGGCGCTTGATTTACCTGAAACTATTTTTAAAAATTCATAACTCCAGTACTACTGATTGCATGTTTATCACTCTGGTATAAAATAATTGATTAAATTTGTCTTTATTTTTGAAGATTGGTGTTGGATTTTTCTACTGTTGTGTTTTCACTTTATTACTGCTGCATAAATACTTTACACATTAACTTCAAGTTAAGGCTGCTGCTTTTTGTGTCATTTTACCAAGGGTTAAGCACAGGTTAATTTAGTGACTTTTGTGATTCACCCTGACAGATTGTGGCTGCTGCTTTCACAGGGGTCATCCCCCCATTCAACCAACAACCCAATTTCTCACAATATCTATTATTTATTTATTTATAGTTTTTGTTTACTTTCTGGTTACCATGGCTAAGCAAAGCAAGCTATATAAAGAGCGCTCATTGAGTTGAGATGATGAGACTCAAGTAGAAATCAGGCTATATCAACATTTGCATGTATTCATTCATTTACTTGTTTTTTATTTATATATTTATTTATTTTCCGGCTATACCTGCTAAGAAAAGCAAGCCACATGAAGAGCACTTATTGAGTTCAGATGTTGGGAGTCAAGTAGATTCCAGGATTGAACCCAGTGTGGACAGTGCTGGCTGCCCTTCATCTGATGCACTTTGGTTATTGGTGCTGAGACTCGCCTCTAGAAAGCAATAGTGGTCACACATTGTGCCAATCCAGAAAAACTGTGATGGCTTCTATACTGCAATGTTTCATAATAGACTGACCATAATGCAGTCACCACTGAACCTCATCTCTTTTTTTTGAGAGATTGCTGAAGGGCTCCAAGTGCCAGGCAAACCAGCCAGCCATAGACTAAAGGAAAGAGCAATCCACTTTGTAGGCAGGATGAACAGGGAATACAGTTTTTGCATTTGGGGGAGGGGAGGGAAAACAAGCAAGGATTGACTACGAGGTTGCTAACAAGCTGAATATGTGCCTCCATCACTAGGTTATTAATATCATTACTTGAAGGGCCCTCTTCATGAACAGGTTTTTGATGGAGGATGTACATTTACAGATTAAGCATCACTTTTTTCTGAGAAGTTGATGTTCTGTTCATTCTACCAAAGAAGAATGTGTATTGAAATGTAGCTCGCTCTAGAACCTGTTTGCTAATAATTCTAGGTCCCACAAAAACACCTAGGGGTCGATTCCGATTCGGGCCGGAAAAAGCACCGACCGACTCGGATCCGGAAAAAATACCGACCGACACGTACCCGTGGCGCACGACACGCCAAGTACGATGCAAGGCGCGAAAAATCCGACCGACACGTACCGAAACAAAGTCGACCGACCGAGCCGCACGGAAAACAGCAATCCGGCCGGAAAAACACGCGAATCCAACCGACCGACACGCACCCGGAACAAATCCGACCGAAACGTACACGCGAACTCCAAACCGCAAAGTACGATGCAAGGCGCGAAAACCACGACCGAGTCGGACGGAGGACAAGCCGTACGACCGACATGCATACAAAACCGAGACGAAGCAACACAATACACCGCGACCGACGCGTACGCAGCATAGAAAACTGCACAAACACAGCGTGAACGAAACGGAGAACACCGTACGAGACCAATGCAGGGTCCGACTCGGTCACAAGAACGTTTCCAACATACACAAACAGCACAAAGGAATAATCACCCAAAAAAGGCCAAACAAGCAATTACCAAGCCAATAAATACTGGGGGTGGGAACAGAGAACAAAGACACACCCACAACTCCACCTATATAAAGGACACAAATCACTACCATGAGCCTTTGCAAATGCCATTCCACTACCAGCACCCAAGAGAAAGCAACCACACACCCACAGCTCATCCCTCACACAAGCCACACACCATCAGCACACCAACAAATACCTACCTCACATACACCCAGCAAAACACACACTCACACACCCTCACCTGCACACCAACACACACATCACCCACCATCACCACCCATCACCATGCCCACCAAGAAGAATCCCAAGTTCCTAGATAGTGAATTGGAAGTCATGGTAGACGAGATCCTCAGGGTGGAGCCACAGCTGTTTGGCAACTGGTCCAACAGACCCCCATGTCGCAGAAAACCAAGATGTGGGAGAGGATCATCAACAGGGTGAACGCCCAATCACCATGTCGGCGCACAAAGACGGACATCCAGAACAGGTGGTATGACGTGCGCAGGAGGGTACGGGACATGCTGAAGAAAGACTACATCAACAGCCAACACACCGGCAGTGGCCCTCCTGCCAAGCCAATATACCTCAGGCCCTGGGAGGAGAAGGTGCGGGCCATCCTTCCGCCAGTGAGCGTATATGGACTAGAGGACATCCCAGAGCCTGGTGAGTACACAACAAATGTACACAATATACTGCCACAAAACACACACATCACTGTCAAGGGGAGAGTCAAACCATGCACTCATAGCAATTACACAGCAACCAGAACAGAATCATCCCAAAATGTGTATGTCAGTCAGATAAACACAACACATGCCATCAAAAAAGTCACATCCAACTGTGCCAACACATGTACAAACACAACCACAACTACAGCTAGGCAGTGGCACAAATAGAACTAACAAACACATCCACACATGTAGCCACCACAACAACACCAACACACAGTGAAGACCACTCAAAGGAAGGAATTCTGTGTATGCTGGCCAAGTCAGTGTAGCCAATAGCATCATGGGAGTCGCAGTCACACATATTGCCCCCCACAACTGTCCCATCAACACCACCATGAACCATGCGCACATCACAGGGAGTGGAGAAGGACTCACAAGATGGCTGACACTGGCTACTGCTGTGGGGAGCACAAGGCCCTGCTGGCAACTGTGCACCAACAAACAGCAGGACACCACTGACTGACATCCTGAGAGACAACTTACACTCCCTGCAATGCAAGCACGTTCCATGGTGGGAAATCTGGCTAGCTGTGTGGGAAGGGGGACTTGCAGCACTGACCAAAGTCACAAGCACCTCCCCTCACACACCCCCAACACAAACTCCACAGAACCCACCTGGTAGAATGCAATGCCCCCCAACCTAACACAAGATCCCACAAAGAACCACCACCCTGGGTTATGTTGTGTGAAGCACAGGGACACTCTTGGGACTTCTAGCCAAACAACTGCCAGGACAACACTCCCAGCCATCCTGTCAGCACAGCCAGCCCACCCCACAGGGAAGCAGAGTCAAAAGGAAGGAAGCATGGGCATGCTGGGAAGGGGGAGGAGGCAATAGCATGATGGGAGTCGTAGTCACAGCTCTACATCCCCCACCACATGGCCCAGCAAGCTCACACTCACGCATGCACATCCCACAGAGAGTGGAAAGGCCCATCAAAGATGTCTGACACTGTTGCTGTGTCGTGGGGAGCACAAGGGCATGCTGGCTACTGCACACCAACCAACAGCAGGACACCACTGTCAGCCATCTTGCCATTGCTCTCACACCCACACACACTGAACTCCACACAAAAGCAAGTAAGTATGGGAATGCTGGGAAGTGGGGTGGAGGCAATGGCATGATGGGAGTCGTAGTCACAGACATAGCTCACCCCCACAACTGTCCCATCAACACCACCCTGAACCATGCTCACATCACAGGGAGTGGAGAAGGACTCACAAGATGGCTGACACTGGCTACTGCTGTGGGGAGCACAAGGCCCTGCTGGCAACTGTGCACCAACAAACAGCAGGACACCACTGACTGACATCCTGAGAGACAACTTACACTCCCTGCAATGCAAGCACGTTCCATGGTGGGATATCTGGCTGGCTGGGTGGGAAGGAGGACTTGCAGCACTAACCATAGTCACAAGCACCTCCCCTCACACACACCCCAACACAAACTCCACAGTACCCACCTGGTAGAGTGCAATGCCCTCCATCCTAACACAAGATCCCACAAAGAACCACCACCCTGGGTTATGTTGTGTGAAGCACAGGGACACTCTTGGGACTCTTAGCCAAACAACTGCCAGGACAACACTCCCAGCCATCCTGTCAGCACAGCCAGCCCACCCCACAGGGAAGCAGAATCAAAAGGAAGGAAGCATGGGCATGCTGGGAAGGGGGTGGAGGCAATAGCATGATGGGAGTCGTAGTCACTGATATTGGTCACCCCCACAACTGTCCCATCAACACCACCCTGAACCATGCTCACATCACAGGGAGTGGAGAAGGACTCACAAGATGGCTGACACTGGCTACTGCTGTGGGGAGCACAAGGCCCTGCTGGCAACTGTGCACCAACAAACAGCAGGACACCACTGACTGACATCCTGAGAGACAACTTACACTCCCTGCAATGCAAGCACGTTCCATGGTGGGATATCTGGCAGGCTGGGTGGGAAGGGGGACTTGCAGCACTGACCATAGTCACAAGCACCTCCCCTCACACACACCCCAACACAAACTCCACAGAACCCACCTGGTAGAATGCAATGCCCCCATCCTAACACAAGATCCCACAAAGAACCACCACCCTGGGTTATGTTGTGTGAAGCACAGGGACACTCTTGGGACTTCTAGCCAAACAACTGCCAGGACAACACTCCCAGCCATCCTGTCAGCACAGCCAGCCCACCCCACAGGGAAGCAGAATCAAAAGGAAGGAAGCATGGGCATGCTGGGAAGGGGGCTGGAGGCAATAGCATGATGGGAGTCGTAGTCACTGATATTGGTCACCCCCACAACTGTCCCATCAACACCACCCTGAACCATGCTCACATCACAGGGAGTGGAGAAGGACTCACAAGATGGCTGACACTGGCTACTGCTGTGGGGAGCACAAGGCCCTGCTGGCAACTGTGCACCAACAAACAGCAGGACACCACTGACTGACATCCTGAGAGACAACTTACACTCCCTGCAACGCAAGCACGTTCCATGGTGGGATAACTGACTGGCTGGGTGGGTGGGAAGGAAGGCCGGCTGTCAACCAAACACAACCAATGCAGACCATGTTCACACCCCAGAAAATACATAGAAATGCCCAAATAATGCAGGACAATGTGCCACACCAATATCAACCCCTGACTGTGACGACTTAGGACAATGCAATGTACAGGCCCGCACCCAGAGGCACAGTCACAACTGTCATGTGTGTCAACCATTGATGCCTGCAGAAACATGACATACATTGTTTGTGTCTCCCAAAAACAGGTGATGATGGGGACACAGCAGCAGACGCTGAGGAGTCCCAGTCCCAGGCTCAAGAGGATGCCGAGCTCACTGGCGTCGTACAGCCTCTGTCCTCCTCGGACGATGAAGAACAACCTGGCACATCCGGTGCAAGTCAACATGCAGCACCAGCAGGACCACCAGCTGCAGCACCAGCAGGACCACCAGCTGCACCCCCTGCACCCACCCCTCCAACGACTGTCACCACGAATACCATCCCTGCCGACATGGACAGAACAAGGAGCAACACCAGCACAGTGACCCTGGACCAACCTGGGGCCATGGACACCACCACCACCACCAACCCCCAAGGTGGACCAGGGTTATCTGTGCGTGCCACTGCACACACTGCACATGTCAGCAGGGGTGGTGGGAGGGGTGGGAGACAGAGGTCGCTGCTTGCAGACGTTGCTGGTGTGCATGATGACCCACAACTGGTACGCATAGCTGATGCGTACCAGTCCAGCACCGGAGAGCTCAGCCAGGTAGTGGGGCTCCTCAGAGACATTAAACAGCAGCAGGCTGCCCATCATGCCCGCTTGGACTCCCACATGTCCCATGTGGAGTCACACATGTCCCGTGTGGACTCACACATGTCCCGCGTGAAGTCCAAGTGGGATGCACTGCATGAGATGACGGCGGTGCACAGGGACATTTTACAATGCCTCCGCCAGATGAACAGCAACAAGTCCACACCTCCCTGTGTGCCAACAACATCTGGTGCCGAACAAACTGCAACTGCCACAGGGAGGGAGGAGGACTCTGGCGGAGAGTCCCCTGCACCGCAGCAGCCTGTACTTGAGGGCCCCCCCCAAGAAGAGGGGTCATCCGAGGAGGGAAAAGTGAGAGGCCGATGGCCAAGCGCAACTCCCAGGAAGCCTGAACCTGTTCTGGATGTTCGCCTTTGTGCACAGACTGTTCACCCTGTTGACGGCAACACTACTCCCACACATTGCATGGGGAGTACAAGTTGGACCAATGTGTCAGACAACTGTGGCCCCGATACTGGGGATCCTGTCTACCCGGACTTTCAATTCACCTAGGAACTTGGGATTGCAAGATTTATGTACAGCACAACCCATCCTATGCACTATTAACACAAATGTATCACAATAAACACACTAATACACCATACTTGCCTCTGTCGTGATTCCAACGTGGGTGCTGTTATGGGGATGATGAACTGCAAAATTACACTGTGTATGCGAACTGCAACAGCAAGGACAACACAGGCATGTGAGTACAGGCAACGTGACACACATGAGGGAGACACACCACCAGGGCTACACAACACATACACACCTAGGCCATCTGACTCATTGCCTACACTGATGTTGCCAGGGAAGACGGTGCAATGCACAGACACCACACCCATTCCCAGTTGTAGTCAAGTAGCCCACAGGTGCAGTAAGCAAATGGAACTCAAATGTGTGACCACAGACAACGCACATCACAAAGTGAAGCACAGGTTTATTACACAGTTGCAACATGCCGTAACCACTACAGATGCAAGGTAACCCCACCTGGCAGCGGGCACACAGTCAACAACTGTAGACGGAAGGAAGTCCATGGGTGTGGCGCACATCACCTGTAGGGACACAACAGCTACCAGCCTGGATGTGCAATCACGTCGTCGGTGGACACAGTTGACCAAACGAATCTGAAAGTACCCTGTGAAGGACAGAAATGACACACAGTCAAAAGCAATGGAGTACAGGACAGAACAGCAAAACCCATGCACAATACATGTTACAAGATACCCACCCAGAACCAAGTTAGCATGTCAACACTGTTGGGGAGTACAGCCCACCTGTCACCACACATCGCAACACACATCCAGTCAAGTAGCCCATGGACACACTCCAACAGCACCAGAGCACCACCCACACATCATGCCAACTCACATCATTGACATGACACCTCAGGATACTCACATTCAGCTAAAGAAGTTGGTGATGAGCTGTGTGCGGACATCACCATCACCATCATCATCATCATCGTCACTGGCATCGTGGTCCAGGCCAGGATCCTCCACAGGTGGCGGATGTTGGTCATTGTCATCCTGGATGAGAGGCAACTCCTTCCGCACTGCCAGGTTGTGGAGCATGCAGCAGACGATGATAATCTTGCACACTTTCGCTGGGGCATATGGGAGGGACCCTCCGGTCTTGTCCAGGCAGCGGAAGTGGCTCTTCAGGAGACCAAAGGTCCGCTCAATCACTCTCCTGGTCCGACCATGTGCCTCATTGTAGCGCATCTGGGCAGGTTTCACAGGGTTCCTGAGGGGTGTCAGCAACCACGGCATGTTGGGGTATCCCGAGTCACCTACGGACAGACAAGGGCACATTAGCTGACTTGGAAAAGTGGGCGGAATACTACAGATCAGATCAGACACAATGGCACAAAGTCAGTACACACCGACAAGCCAGGCACGCTGGTTCTGCATCTGTGCCATCATCCTGGGGATGCGACTACTCCTCATCACAAAGGCATCGTGTGCTGAACCAGGGAAACGGGCACACACGTGTGTGATGGTCATGTCTGCAAGACACACCACCAGTGCATTGACCGAGTGGTAGTGCTTGCGGTTCCTGTAGGCCTGCTCCTGGGCCTGTGGTGGTACCAAAGCCACATGTGTCCCATCAATGGAGCCAATTACATGCGGCATCCTCCCCAGGGCATAAAAGTCACTCTTCACGTCAGTGAGTCGTCGCAGTCTAGGGAAATAGATGTACCGGTTCAGGAAGAGCAACATTGCCGCCAAAACATCGCGGAGCACACGGCTGAACATGGTCTGTGACATCCCACCAGCAGTCGCCACAGTATGTTGGAAGGTACCAGTGGCAAAGAAGTGTAGGGCTGCCATCACCTTCACCTTGGGGGTCAGCGCCGTAGGATACGGCCGGCCAGGCTGCAAATGTGGGGACAACTGCACTGCCAAATCCTCAATCAGCTGCCTGGTGAAGCGGTACCGTCGGATGCTGTCCCGTTCCACCATCGTTGCCAGGTCTGGGAATGGCCGATGGACAGCAGGAGCCCTGCAGTGCAGAGGAGAAGTAAGCAAGATTGTCAGTCACCCCACATATGCGGCATTGAACACACTCAAGATCCCAACATACATCATTATGAGGCACAACTACATGAAGTGTGCAGTACCGGAAGGACATGTATGGTACATACATGGCCAACATCTGTCAACACGGTCCAACAGGTGGCATCAATTAGTCCCAGGTTGGCCCATTGGATATCATGAGGCCGTGTCACAGTTCCCATCTCCTGCTGCCGTGTCACAATAACCCCCCACAGTGACATGTGAGGACAGATGTGCCCCAGGCACCACAGCTCAACGACAGGTACATTCCCAGGGACCCTGTAATGCCACATGGACACTGGCATTACATGGAGTATCATGTATACACCACAGCAAAACAACCATGACCCCCACAGGTAGTGGCCCCACTTGCCACGGCAGGACAGACATGGACGTCTGTGACACACACGCACAACATCAGAGTCCATGCACACACAACATGGATGTGGAGACTGTCTCCCATTGTGCACATGAAATCAGAGACATTGTAAACACTACATGCACAAAGACTGTGGAGGACCATCACTATAGTGCCACTGGGACACCCTGGCTCAAACATACCGCCCCACATGGGACTCACGGGGTATGTGACATGACATACACATACACCACTGTGAAATGTGACCATGGCACATGCACAGATATGAATAGTTGCACATCACAGTGGTCACGTACACGTAACACCCAGGATCCTGTCCCCATGAACACGTGCACAGCCTGGGGGTGGCTGCCCACAGGTGACACCCACAGGACAACATGTACACCAACATACACACAATAGGAAATGCATCATTACATGCCTTATGATAAAGTTTGGACAGGCTGTCGTGATGTAGGTGTGCCCCTCACTCCCTGGGAGCTATCTGTGGCTGGCATATGTCCATCTGAGACAGGCATGCTGACATATGCCAGTCACATGTACAGTGATGCGTTGTACCGCAATGGACCGATCGGTGCCTCCGGCCGGCCCATTGCATTCAATGTGTGCGGGTACGCGTTGTACCCCTGTGCGCGTTGTACCGCAATGGACCGATCGGTGCCTCCGGCCGGCCCATTGCATTCAATGTGTGCGGGTACGCGTTGTACCCCTGTGCGCGTTGTACCGCAATGGACCGATCGGTGCCTCCGGCCGGCCCATTGCATTCAATGTGTCGGGTACGCGTTGTACCCCTGTGCGCGTTGTACCGCAATGGACCGATCGGTGCCTCCGGCCGGCCCATTGCATTCAATGTGTGCGGGTACGCGTTGTACCCCTGTGCGCGTTGTACCGCAATGGACCGATCGGTGCGCACCCATTGACAATGGGCTTGCCTGGCAACGGACGCGTTTTCGAATTTCGAACGAGTCGGTTGCTGGAAATTCAGTTGGTCACCCACAACAATGTTGCAAAATCATGTATGCCATGAAGTTGAGGATTTGAAGGATGCTGTGGGCGTGTTTTGGTGCTGCTATTCCATGGATTGGCCAGATTCAGAAGATGCAAACGACTTGGACCTATCACTTTGGACACAAGGGACAGTATCTGCCTCTCCAGCACATATATATTGCTGGCTGTTCCCCTGAGAGCTCACTTGCCTGCACTACATGCTCCAGGACGACATCTGCCACTGCACTGCTGCTGTCTCTGCCCCTCTGGACCCTGCAATGGCACGTACTGTGGAGAGAGCCCCAGCCTTCAGCCTTGAAGAGAACCAGGCCCTGCTGGACAGCCTACTTCCACAGTACAGCAAGCTGTATGGGACACCAGGGGAGCAGGTGAGTGTTCTGTGCACTGCCTTTCTGAATGTGCATTTTGTGTGACTAGCAAGGCTGAGAGTCTGCACACCACTGGCTAGCAGGCTCACTGAGTAGTTGTCACCCCCCATAGTGTGTAGTGACTTGCACTGGACAGGTATGGTGCAGTGACAGTGCATTTGAACATGGTTTTACTTCCCATGCAATGATACCATGTAGTGACGTCTGGCAAACTGTCCATGGTCAGCTTTGCACTGCCTGTGTACATCATGTGCCCCTGTGATTGAGACATGTATATGCAACTGTGTCATGCACGGATATGTTGCATGTGTGGTAATGGCCTTTTCACTTTGTCATCCTGACAGGTTAATGCCCATCGGAAGCAGGAAATCTGGAAGGACATCGTCCGGGCTGTCCGGTCCGTGGGGGTCTACAAGTGCCGGATCCGCAACTGCCAGAAGAGGTGGCAGGACCTTCGGGGCTGGACCCGGAGGATTGCACGGGTCCAGCTGAAGCTGTCGCCTCCTCGCAGGAGGGGCGGAACACGGACCCTGACCCCCCACATGCTCCAGATCCTGGCGGTGGTCTTTCCAGACCTGGATGGGCAGCTGAAGGCCAGACAGCAGCAAGGAGGGGTGAGTCAAAGACTGCACTGTGAACTCTGTATTACATGCTTTGTGCCCTCCTCTGGCCTGGTTCAACTGCCACAGTCCAGCAGTCATGTTGTCCAGGAGCCATGTCCCTCTATTGTGCACTGCCCACTGCTCATCTGATACCCAGGTGTGGCCCTTACATTCAGGGAATTGTGTCACTTGGGACTGTGTCCTTGCAGTTTGCTTCACTAAAGGTGGGGGACAGCATCTGTTTCCCTAACTCTGTTGTGGGCATCATGGGTGGGTCCATTGTTCACACAACGCCTGGGTTTGGACATGTGATCTGCGTGTTGCTTTGATATGCGGTCCACTTGCTGAGCTGAGCCACCACATGTGCCTGGGGTATGTGGCACACGCCCATGCAGCAGGTGGGAACAATGTTTGGGCCCCAGGAGTGTGCAGATTACGTGTGTCACACATACATAGCCAGCTATCCACTGTCCAGGGCACATCCCTCATTCATGTGGAGCAGGACAGTCATGCCTACTCCAGGCCATGCAATGCACTCTGTACTCCCACTCCCGTGTATCAGCTGACACATTGTGCACAGTGATTTGACCCCTCAGGTGTCTGCCTCTGTGTCAGTGTGCTGTGGATTAGTTGCCAGGACTGCTGGGGTGTTTCTTGGTAGGGGCTCAGCATGCCCCTGGAGATGTGACCATAGGAGACAATACTTGTGTGTCACATAGGTGTTTGATCAGCTGCCCGTGCAGACTGGGGTATGCGAATGTGAAGTTCAGGCAGCTGTTCCCCATTCACAGCAAATTGTGAGGGGCTCAGGTTCAGAGGGTAGTGTCACAGGTCTCCCATATGTCCAATAGGTGTGACCTGGACAGATGAGGGTTGAGATGATGTGTTGTGTGGGGGATGTACATGTGCACTTGTGCAGCTCCAGGACTTGCATTCCCCATGTCCTACTATTGTGACACAGTGCATAGTGTTGTTGTCTGGCTGCCAAGTCATACATCACTGAGACAGTGATGTATGACTTAGCAGTCATGCCTCTGCCATGGCATGTGTCAACTTATTGGTGGTCCTGCAGGGGAGTGACATGTGCTACATGCACACCATAGTGGCGCTGGCTATCAGGACATGGGTGCATCATGGTGTCTGTCGCTGGTATGCATCACATGCATTTCCTATTTGACTCTGGGCATCCCTTTCATCCGGAAACCTGTACTGACTCAGTGGCAAGAGCTGTGATGTGTCCACACCGTGTCCTCTGCACTGTCCAACTACTGTGTACTTGGTGCATGTGTCCACACTGGGGTGTTGCAATCCAACAGACACCAGACAGATGGGTGCAAGGCCATGTGGGATGTGAGTGCCATGCTTGGCATCAGACTGACAATTGGCTCCTCCTGTTCAGTTAGGGCACTTTTAGCAATGTACAACTAATGATGCCAGGGCTTGCTCTGTGATGTGCTGTGCTCACAGTGGTGTGTGCGTTTGGTGCAGGTGACTGATGTCTGTCTGTTTCCCCATTGTTTGCAGATACATCCACGGCCACGGAAGGGGACAGCTCCACGGACCAGGAGGAGCCAGAGAGCCAGGCTGGGTCAGCAGCCGAGGAGTGGTCGGAGGGACCCAGTGGCACGGAGGGCGAGGGGAGCCACACCGAGGAGTCCTCAGCACCATCCACCTCAGCTGAGGACCAGAGCAACTCGGAGGATGACTCCCTTGTGGAGGCGGGTGTCAGCAGCCACCACACCCCAGCTAGTGTTGCTGACACCGCCACCACCAGCACCACCACCGCCCTGCCATCGGCTCCCATTCCCAAGGTCCGTGGAGGCTCCCATGTTCGGGAGCGTGTCTCCTTTGGCCCAGGCACCGCACCCCCTACCCCTGTGTCCCCTGCTGCCCTGAGTGAGGAGTCTGTGTACCTCCTTCGCCAGCTCCATGTAGGGCAGACAGCCATGCTGAGTGTCCTCCATGCGCACACCGCACTGTTGACTCAGCTGGTGTCGTTCATGGAGGGCATCTCATCGGGCATGTCTGACCTACAGAGGGGCAACAGGTCCATGGACTCCTCCCTGACGGCAGCAGTGTCCCTCCTCAGACAGTCCCTCACCCCTCCTGCCTCTGCTCCATCCACACTCCCCAGCACCTTGCCCGTCCCAAGCACACACACACCGGCACAGGCACACACCAGCACACACACATCCAGCACACAGACACACACGCCACAAACTAAACGCACACGCACGCACAGTCAGGGGACTGAAACCAGACTCACAGGGGATGGGGCCCTGGTACACACACACGCATCCACGGGCACTGCACAGTCCTCAGTTGCCTCTCCCTCCAAAGCACCCTCCCTTGCCTCACCTGCAACCCCAAAGACCCAGCGCCTCTTCCTCAGTGACCTCGGCCTCTTCCCCTCCGATCCAGCTGCCCCAGCATCCAGGGGGAAGAGGAAGCCCCCCACATGGAGCAGAGTGCCCCTCGCCCCCGGACACCCTCCCCCAGGCGCAGACAGACTGAGGCCCCCACCCGCAAGTCCCCCCGGAGTGCTAAGAGCAAGACCCCACCGCCGCCCTGCAGCTCATGCACCAGGTCTCCTTCCTCCATCCCTCAGGCCCCCACTCCACAGGTGCCCCCACCACACCCTGCCCCAGGTTCCCCCACCCACAGATATACCATCCCCAAGAGGCTCCGGCCTTCTCCCCCTGCCACTTGCTCTCCCGGCACCACACCCCCCGCTGCGCTTGTCTGTGCCACTGATGTGGTGAGGGTGTCCTCCCCCTCTGTCCAGCCCACCTTGCCTGTTCCCCATTCTCCTCCCCTGGTGGTAGGCACTTCAGTGGAGTCCACTACCACCCTGTCTGACTTGGGCACTGCAGTGGCGGACCTGTCCACTCCATCTGCAGGGTCCACTGCAGTCGTGCCGGCACCCACAACATCTGAGCCACGCCCCCCAGTTGTGCCGGCACACACCATGTCAGACACCTCCACTGCAGTTGTCAGTGGCTCTTCAGCACCAATCACCCCTTCCCTGCTTCCTCCTGGTGAGCCCTGATCCTGTCCCTGCGGTGCCTGGCCTACCCCCCCGGTTGCCCCTCCTAGTGGATTGTCCCTGGTTTTGTGCAGGCATGTGTAGGGTGGCATCTGCCACTTTCACCCACTTGTGACTTTGTTGATGGACTGGCCATTGGCCTTTGTTTATGTTCTACCGGACTTCTACTTTTAATGCCACATATGCTGAATAAAGCAACTTTCTGTTCTCTAGTGCTTTTGCTTCTGATGTACATGATGTTGATGATGCTAACAATGCCCTTGCTGCAGTGATGGTGATATTTGGTCTCATGATAATGAAGTGTTACTGTGCAGGAACCCATGTGGTCCAGGGGGAATGTGTCCTATCCTGTGGTGTATCCATGTCATCCATAGCAGCATCTGAGGGTGTCATGTGTTCAGTATTTGGCAATGGGATTTCCTACTTAGATTGGCAATTACACATCTGTGGCTTCCACCCCTGCACATCTGTTGTGCCTGCCATTGTTCTATTCGTCTACTTCCCTGACCGTGTGGCCATCTCCAGTGAACATGCAGGTTTGGGCATCAATGGGGAAGGACCCATCTGTGTTGTCAGTGCAACATTGCTATACAAGTGTGTTGGATCTGTGCTGATGATTCCGTTGGCACTTCCATGACCAGGCTGATGGGACGGGAGCCCTCATTTGGTGCTAATTGTTCATTGTGTGTCCCATTGCTGCCATGGTATGGTATCTGTTCGCCTCACATCTGCAGTCTCCACAGGGTATCTGCATGTGTGTGCCCATTGGTGCAAATATGTGGGTCTGCATTCGGATGGTCACTTCTGTCATTGTGTCATTGATGATTGTTGACGGTGTCAGCCCCCATGGGTGTTGTTTGTTTGCACATGGCCAAAGTTATGTCTTATTTGCACTGCAGGATTTGGCTCCCCCAATTTATGTTGCAATGGGACACATACACTACTTTGCCACTGATGTGTTTGTTGTTCTGTGACCAGGAATCATCCATGCAGTTTGGCAGTTGCACCTCTTACTTTGTCAACACTTACCTTTTGGTCACTGTGATGATGGGGGTTTGGACCCCATTGCCACAATGTTCAAAATGTGCTGCAGCTATGGACCCCACACTTACCTTTTGGTCACTGTGATGATGGGGGTTTGGACCCCATTGCCACAATGTTCAAAATGTGCTGCGGCTATGGACCCCACACTTGCCTTTTGGTCACTGTGATGATGGGGGTTTGGACCCCATTGCCACAATGTTCAAAATGTGCTGCAGCTATGGACCCCACACTTACCTTTTGGTCACTGTGATGATGGGGTTTGGACCCCATTGCCACAATGTTCAAAATGTGCTGCAGCTATGGACCCCACACTTACTTTTGGTCACTGTGATGATGGGGGTTTGGACCCCATTGCCACAATGTTCAAAATGTGCTGCGGCTATGGACCCCACACTTGCCTTTTGGTCACTGTGATGATGGGTGTTTGGACCCCATTGCCACAATGTTCAAAATGTGCTGCGGCTATGGACCCCACACTTGCCTTTTGGTCACTGTGATGATGGGGGTTTGGACCCCATTGCCACAATGTTCAAAATGTGCTGCAGCTATGGACCCCACACTTACCTTTTGGTCACTGTGATGATGGGTGTTTGGACCCCAGTGCCACAATGGTCAAGGCCTGCTTGCGTTGTGTGTGCCACACACATATTTGTGTGGCACATGTGCTAGGGGGTCACATTGTATGTTCGAAGTCATGTTCGGTGTTGTAGGCATTTGACACAGTCTACACACGCTTGTCATGGTGTTGGGGGGATGTCTTCTTCTTGCATTCCCTAGGTTGTGGTGTGCTGGTTGTGTCATGCATTGTCCATCCTATGGGTGGGGGTGGTAGTGGTGGTAGGCATCCTGCCCCCCCTGGCTGAGGGTGGTAGTAGTGGTAGGCATCCTGCCCCCCCTGGGTGAGGGTGGTAGTAGTGGTGGGCATCCTGCCCCCCCTGGGTGAGGGTGGTACTAGTGGTAGGCATCCTGCTCCCCCTGGCTAAGGGTGGTAGTAGTGGTAGGCATCCTGCCCCCCCTGGCTGAGGGTGGTAGTAGTGGTAGGCATCCTGCCCCCCCTGGGTGAGGGTGGTAGTAGTGGTGGGCATCCTGCCCCCCCTGGCTAAGGGTGGTAGTAGTGGTAGGCATCCTGCCCCCATTGGGTGAGGGTGGTACTAGTGGTAGGCATCCTGCCCCCCTGGCTAAGGGTGGTAGTAGTGGTAGGCATCCTGCCCCCCTGGCTAAGGGTGGTAGTAGTGGTAGGCATCCTGCCCCCCTGGGTGAGGGTGGTAGTAGTGGTAGGCATCCTGCCCCCCTGGGTGAGGGTGGTAGTAGTGGTGGGCATCCTGCCCCCTGGCTAAGGGTGGTAGTAGTGGTAGGCATCCTGCCCCCCTGGGTGAGGGTGGTACTAGTGGTAGGCATCCAGCCCACCCTGGGTGAGGGTGGTAGTAGTGGTAGGCATCCTGCCCCCCTGGGTGAGGGTGGTAGTAGCGGTAGGCATCCTGCCCCCCTGGCTAAGGGTGGTAGTAGTGGTAGGCATCCTGCCCCCCTGGCTGAGGGTGGTAGTAGTGGTAGGCATCCTGCCCCCCTGGGTGAGGGTGGTAGTAGTGGTGGGCATCCTGCCCCCTGGCTAAGGGTGGTAGTAGTGGTAGGCATCCTGCCCCCCTGGGTGAGGGTGGTACTAGTGGTAGGCATCCTGCCCCCCCTGGCTAAGGGTGGTAGTAGTGGTAGGCATCCTGCCCCCCCCTGGCTGAGGGTGGTAGTAGTGGTAGGCATCCTGCCCCTCCTGGGTGAGGGTGGTAGTAGTGGTGGGCATCCTGCCCCCCTGGCTAAGGGTGGTAGTAGTGGTAGGCATCCTGCCCCCTGGGTGAGGGTGGTAGTAGTGGTAGGCATCCTGCCCCCTGGGTGAGGGTGATAGTAGTGGTAGGCATCCTGCCCCCCTGGCTAAGGGTGGTAGTAGTGGTAGGCATCCTGCCCCCCTGGCTGAGGGTGGTAGTAGTGGTAGGCATCCTGCCCCCCTGGGTGAGGGTGGTAGTAGTGGTGGGCATCCTGCCCCCCTGGCTAAGGGTGGTAGTAGTGGTAGGCATCCTGCCCCCTGGGTGAGGGTGGTACTAGTGGTAGGCATCCTGCCCCCCTGGCTCAGGGTGGTAGTAGTGGTAGGCATCCTGCCCCCCTGGCTGAGGGTGGTAGTAGTGGTAGGCATCCTGCCCCCCTGGGTGAGGGTGGTAGTAGTGGTGGGCATCCTGCCCCCCTGGCTAAGGGTGGTAGTAGTGGTAGGCATCCTGCCCCCCTGGGTGAGGGTGGTAGTAGTGGTAGGCATCCTGCCCCCCTGGCTAAGGGTGGTAGTAGTGGTAGGCATCCTGCCCCCCTGGGTGAGGGTGGTAGTAGTGGTAGGCATCCTGCCCCCCTGGGTGAGGGTGGTAGTAGTGGTGGGCATCCTGCTCCCCTGGCTAAGGGTGGTAGTAGTGGTAGGCATCCTGCCCCCTGGGTGAGGGTGGTACTAGTGGTAGGCATCCTGCCCCCCTGGCTAAGGGTGGTAGTAGTGGTAGGCATCCTGCCCCCCTGGCTGAGGGTGGTAGTAGTGGTAGGCATCCTGCCCCCTGGGTGAGGGTGGTAGTAGTGGTGGGCATCCTGCCCCCCTGGCTAAGGGTGGTAGTAGTGGTAGGCATCCTGCCCCCTGGGTGAGGGTGGTAGTAGTGGTAGGCATCCTGCCCCCCTGGCTAAGGGTGGTAGTAGTGGTAGGCATCCTGCCCACCCTGGGTGAGGGTGGTAGTAGTGGTAGGCATCCTGCCCCCGGCTAAGGGTGGTAGTAGTGGTAGGCATCCAGCCCCCCTGGGTAAGGGTGGTAGTGGTGGTAGGCATCCTGCCCCCCTGGGTAGGGGTGGTGGTGCGCATTCAGGCCCCTGTGTGCATATGTGGCATTGGTGATGGGCATCCCGCCCCTATGGTGCTGCTGTTGCTGGTGTAAGTATATTCTGCATCCCTGTGTGTGTGTGTGATGTGTCGTGTACGTGTTGTATGTGTTTTGTGGTTGGTGTCTGGCTTACCTTCTGCGCCGTACGCATCCGTGCCTGTTCCGGTAGTATATGTAGAATATTGGTATGATCGGGACGAAGGGATTCATGGTTGGTTCGTGTCGTTCGTCCTTCTCGTTGCTTCGCGTCGTCCTCGTCGCTTCGCCTCGTCCTCGTCGCTTCGCCTCGTCCTCGTCGCTTCGCGTCGTCCTCGTCGCTGCCGTGTTTGTCTCGGAGCCGTGGATCGTGTTGTGGCGCGAATCGGAGCTTATGTGCGCCTCTCCCGGATGCTTTGACGTGCCGTGTGTAGCGACGGGTTCGGCGCGTACGGAGAGCGCATCGTACTTGTCCGGCCGGATGGGGCTGCATTTTTCCTTCCGTGCGACTCGATTCGGCGTTTCCGGATTCGCCTCGGTCGGAGAACAGGACCTGGTTTGGGTGAGTACGGCTCGGCCAGATTCTTTGCTGTTGTGCGCATCGTACTTGCTCGTTCGGTGTGCTGTACGGATCGGTCGGGAAACAGGCTTTCGCATGGCTTTTTTCCCGACCGAATGGTATTGGGTGCGCCTCCGACCGAGATCGGAATCGGCCCCCTAATTTACAACACTGCAGTTCATAAGCCACTATGTTATATTTGGATTGTAATTTATAAACTGCAAGTAACAAAAGGATCTCTGCCACAAAAGCAGTAACCCACTGAGCTAGCCACATAAAATACAATTCTGTGATCTGCTATGGTACACATTCTTTGCAGCAGGCGAATTAACCCTCTGCACTAACATATGATGAGTCAAAACTGCCACTAGACAAAACTCTGATCTCTCTACAACAGGAACATTAATCACCACAATTATCTTGACATTTTTATTGTTGCCTAAAAACCGCTGGAAACAGAAGGAACTCTGCAGCAGGTGCTTTTAAGTAAGTTATTTATATTATTTCAAAACATAGCATCCCCCGAGGTCAGCGCCAGGTGCGACTACACCAGGTGCACCACCCTAAAGCCGGCCCTGATGACACTTAAACATGGCGGACGGGACGTTAGCGATGTATTTCACGGAGTATCCTATCCACCACACTCTAAATAAAGCCCTTAGACTTCAGAGTTTTATGCTATGTTAAGAACTTGTCTGCTACATCCATAATTAGCGGTAGTACTGTTACCGCCAGTATAATCCGAAGTTTTTCGTCTTTGAGGCTAATTGCTTTCATCTGTAGTTTTTGTGCTCAGAGACAAATGTACTACACTAGGGTCACCACTACCTCCCCTGATTTCCCATTAGATGCACATCAGCCTTTTATTACCTCATATGCAAACTGTTAATCTTTTGCAATTTAAACACATCAGCTAAATGACAATAGCATAAACTCGTTCCACCGGGATCTTCAAAGAAATTATAAAACGCAGGGCCCATCAATAAACAAATCCGTATTTATTCAGGGCTTCAGTAATGAAAGGAAAATGCCTGTGAATAGGTATTTGCACGGGGTGTTTGATGCTTTTGTCGTGCGTAAGTGCCTGCCCGTTAAGAGGAGGCTGTTACGGGAATGTTGCGAGCAGTGATATAACTGCACAGGCACCCCAATACCATTCAAATATAGATTTCAAAGAGTCCGGGCAGAATCTCATTGCGGCTTCTGTAGTTTCTTTTATTAAAAGCAGTTCTTTCCCCAAGCCTCGAGCAGTTTGGAATTACCGAAATGGGCTCCAGAAATTTACATATTAATTGAGGTGGAAGACAAAATGGGGCACGGCATTCACGCGCCACACCGGCGTATAAATAAGATGTGAATGGGCTGTGTGGGGAGAAACGATTGCTCTATCTTACATCATAGCCACAACCACACTACCTCGTTTGCCACAAGTAATGCTACTTTTTAGGTTTAATGGAGCTTGCAGTATAATTTTCTCAGGTTTACAGCAGAAGCTCCCCCATTAGGGCAGAGGAGCGTCGCCCCCCTGCTGCCAGTGCGGCAAAAGTGAAAAATAAAACGGTAATAAAATAAATGACCGTTTTATTTTTCACTGCTCCCAGCCCAAGCAATGTTTGGGGGCGGGGCTGCTGCTGACTGGCAGCGGGAGTGTAGCTCACTCCACCAGTTTACACTGTACTTTGTCCGGCCGTCTTGCGACGGCCAGCCTGACATGCGCAGTGTAAATCTCTCCACCCAGCTGTCTCAAACAGCTGGGTGGAGAGCAGGCACAGGCCTCCTGTACCTGCTGGAGCATTGAGGCAGCCTATTGCAGCCAATCCTGGCGCTGGTCTCATGCTGCTCATCTGCAGCATGAGAGCAGCGTCGGGATTTGCAGAAGGAGGTTGCTTGAGGCTCCACGAGATAGAAGAAGAATGAAGAAAAAGACATAGGAGAGCGGAACATAGGCAAGTGCATTTAAAAAAAAAATCTTTTTGGCTTCCACTGGGTTTCGCTCTTGGTCCCCTCAACGCCCCTCCAGTGTTGAGGGTCACCGCCCTCCACTGGGTTTCTGATTTTAATGAATTTACTGCTCTGTGTAATATCGCTACCTCTTCACTTACAACATAAGGCACTGCTGAAAAGATTGTTAAATGAAGCTGCTAGAAGCAGGGTCACTTTCTAGATATTTTAAAAATGGCTTGGGTGCCTGGTGCTCTTTACTTCACAATTTACTGTGCTTTGAAGCAGAACCCTGGAACCTTTCTGCTCAGCATGCGTCCTGTCAGGTTGACACTGCTATTGTATTGGTATGATTGAAATTGGCAGAATATTTGAAAGAGGAAATGCAATTGAATGTATTCTTTCACTTTGTTGGACAAGGACACATGATACATTATGTTTCACGTGCTTATCCTGTACCCGATGTGCACTGACAGAGGCGGGAGAAGGAGATTTGGGGTGTGGAGAGAACCATATGCAATTTTGAAACATGTCAGTGGCAATGATTTTAGGAAGGTCTAGTGTTTGTAGTCGCATGCACATGTGGCAAAGACAAGATCTGGAAGAGAAGAAAATCATTGGAAAGCCGCCTCGCATGAGTAGGTAGTTCCAAAGGCATGAGCGTGGATCAGCAGAAGGGCGGCCAGAAATTAAAAATTGTGATCCAAAGTTTTGTAGAGTTTAGAAACAACACAATTTGCAAATTTTATGAAGTTTTGTAAACTTCACATAAGTTTTTGCTTCAATATTTTTCAACTGAAACAACTTTTGCTGGATTTCTTTGCTCACAGTTTCCTTAACTTTGCAACCTTTGGGAAGTAGAGGCAACCACCAAAGTTTTAAAAATATCTTTAGAAAGTTTATACAGGAAAAAAGTCAAAACTTAGCACAATGCTAGTGGTAGCAAGTGTTCATTTTATGCATTAATAGTTCTGTATTATGGCTACACCCAGCATTTAGACAGCGTACTTCTTTGCTATGTCTTTTCAAGCGGAGTTATTAAGCCGTATTGTTTAGGAGTTGGCCGTATTCAACACCAAGCTCTGCTAAAAAATGAAAATATACTATTTCTTTTTCAAGAAGTGGTAACATGACATTTTTGTATACCCTCCTCAGATTGCATAGATGTTTGAAATTGTGGTACAAAAATCACGCACATTTACAGAGTTTGCTATACCCTGAACCATTAGATGTGTTGGTGCCTTCTTTCAGAATGACCGGTAGTGATACTGAAGCGGTAATTGCTGATAACTGGTGACTGGTAAAAACTGACCACAGCACAAACTCCTGCACATCAGTAAAATCCACTTTGCACAACTACAGGTGGGAGTACAATTGACACAGTTGTCAACTATAATTGCATTACTGCCAGAAAAACCCATTACTGTGAATAATAATGAATACAAAGTGTTCGACTTGGCCCTCTTTGCAAGGTCACACCCAAACGTTTTGTCTTCACCCCTCATGTTTTCAGAACCCATTTATGTTGGTTTTTAGGACTCTGTGGACTTTATGACTGTTATCCAGTGCTAAAGTGCTTGTGTTCTCTCCATTAAACATGATAAAATTAGTTTACACCCGATTGGCAAATTTTATTTACTTGTAAGTCCTTAGTAAAGGGCTACTACTTGTACCCCGGGGCTGCAAATTAAATGCTACTAGTGGGCCTGCAGCACGTATTGCGCCACCCACTTATGTAGGTTTGTAAAAACATGTCTCCGACCTGCCATTACAGCCTGTGTGCAGTTTGAAACTGCCATTTTGACCACCTGGCAATATAAACCTTTTGCCAGGCTAAACCTTCCTTTTTAATACATATGTCACCCCTAGGCTGGGCCCTAAAAAACCTGTAGGGCAGGGTGCATTGCATTTAAAAAGTTGGACATATACTTTTAAGTTTTACATGTCTTGGTAGTGAAAAACTCTTAAATTTGTTTTGTTTTTCACTGCTGCAAGGCCTACGCCTCCCAAAAGATGAATGAATGATCGTCTTGTAGAGCGCGAACTTTGCCCAAGGGCATCAAGGCGCTAGGGATAGAGACCAGCAGTTGGAAGTAGTGGGGATAAGACTTTCAGATACTAAAGTGCGAATAGCCATGTCTTTAAAGACTTGCGAAAGAGAAGATATGACTCTTGGCAGGAGATCATTAGAGGGAGAGTGTTCCAAAGCTTAGAAGCAGCGGCAGCAAAGGCTCTTCCTCCCCACCCAACCCTCCTAAACCTGGGGACTACCAGCCAATTTTTATTGGCAGACCGCAGCTTTTTGGTGGTGACATACCATTGGAAGAGTCGTTTAATTCCTTCAGGACCAAAATTATGAAGAGCCCTATGGACAATGCATAGGGCCTTAAACAGAATTCTCTTTCCTAGAGGAAGCCAATGTAATTTGCAAATTACCAGGAAACTGAGTGAAATTTCGGAAGTTGCAAGTTGCAGTTTATGGATGGATCCTTTGCTGATATCTAGGTAGAGAGCGTTACAATAGTCCAGCCTGGCCAAAATCAGGGCAACAGCTGCCTGCTTTTCAGAAGAAAGAGAGAGACATGGAAAGATCTTCCTCAGGATCCTGATAACGCCGAAACAGGTTGAAATAGTTCTGTTAATCTGGGGGTCAAAAGAGAGTGAGTTGTCCACTTTTACACCAAGATTCTTTGCTGATTCAGCAGGAGAGGGGCATGGTCCGGCAATTTCTGGCCACCAGGAGTGAGACCATATAGATTGTTGACTGCCAAAGACCAGAACCTCTGTTTTGTCCCCATTGAGTCGCAAATAGTTGTTTACCATCCAGGCGGCCACGGCCCGCATGCAGCTATTAAAATTTAATGGGGAGGCCTCAATGCTGTTTGCGATGGACAGCATTATTTGTGTGTCATCTGCATAGGACAGGGCCTCCAGCCCGAATGATCTGATTATCTTGGCAAACGGGGAGACATAGATGTTGAATAAGGTAGGACTCAATGAGAAACCCTGTGGGACTCCACAGAAGGTGGAAATGGAGTCCAAATAAAATTGGTCCAACTTTATTTTTTTGCGACCTATCTGTGAGAAATGAGGACAGAAGCTCCAAAGCGGAGTTTGATACCCCAATTTCCTGAAGCCATAGATCATTCCTGTTGACGAGATGGTTTCAAAGGCCGCAGATAGGTCTGAAGTATTAAAAAAGAGGTATGCCCAGCATCTACTTGGGTACGTATGTTGTTTACTGCGGATATTTATGCAGTCTCAGAGCTACGGCCACTCCTGAAGCCATGTTGCGAGCCGTCAAGCAGGTGATGTTGCTCCAAGTAGGTGCTAAGCTGGGTATTTAGATGCTTCTCCAGAATCTTGGCAAGGACTGGTAGCAGGGAAATGGACCGATAGTTTTTGGGTTCTGAGGGGTCTAGGTTGATTTTCTTCAGTAGGGGCTTGACGACCGCTGTTTTCCAGTTGAGCGGATAGTGCCCCAATGAGATGGCCAGATTAAATGTAGCCTTTAGGTGAGGGACAATCATCTCCCTTCCTTATTTCATGATCTTCAGGGGGCAGGGTTCCAAAGGGGACCCGGATGTAATTCCCCCTAGGAGATGATCAGTCTGCTCGTGAGGCAGGGGAAGAAAGGCAGACAGTGTGGCTTCCCTCTTATCTGGTTCAAGAGGATGGTAAGATTCAGAGCTGGTCATTTGAGCCATATTGGAAGGCTCTAAGTTGAGATTGTCAAGAGAGGAATACATTTCTAGAATTCTTGAATGAAAATATTTGGCCATCTTATCACAAAAATCCTGAGAACTGTTATTATATAATGGACTAGGAGGAGAAGAGAGAAGATTGATCACAATAAATAGTTCCCTAGGGGATTTGAGCAATTCTGTCTTCCGGGAATAAATACTGATTTTTCTTCTATGATGGCTGTTTTGTATTCTGCTAGCTTCCTCTTGTGATTATCCCTTTCGATTGGGTCAAGATGTCGCCGCCAGATCCTCTCTTGGTGGTGACAGGCTTGTCTAAGTTTCCTTAACTTGTCTGAAAACCAGGGAGCAGTGGGCTTTTCCTGCCTACATAATGTTATTTAAGGGGGGCGAGGGAGTCAAAGGCTGCCGTCAGCCAGTTTGAGTACTCTGTAGATGCCAAGTTGGCATCATTTTGTTTAGTCCACTGATGGTTGCCAAGGGCCATGAGAGAGATTCCCTGGTGATACGGTTGTAGTTTCTTATAAGTACTTTTTTATTCCCCTTGTTAAATATTTTGTGTGATAGTGGGAGCGCAAGGGAGAAGGGAACAGCATAATGGTCTCACCAGGAGAGGGGAAGGGGCTCCGTCACCGTAAGACCGGGATTATTAGAGAATATGCCGTTTAGTAAATGTCCTGCTTCATGGGTGGTAGGTTTACCAGTAGAGGTAGTCCACAGCATGCCAAGGTTTCTTTGAAGGTCTCTGAAACTTTACATAAGGTATTCTCCAGATGAAAGTTAAAGTCTCCCAAGAGGGTCAGGTTTTGTTTTCCCAGATAGGGTTCTATACTATTTTTAAAATTCTGGGTGAAGGAGGATCTAGACCCAGGAGGACGATAAGTTAGGACTCCAGCGAAGCTTTCTGTCGGAAGTATGTTTAATGAGAAAAATATCGCTTGGTAGGAGTCTGTGGGGGATGTTAGTGGCTCAATATAACAGGTGTAGGAATCCTTGAACATGATGCCGAACCCACCCCCAGTTTTGCCTATTCTATCAAATCGTGATAGGGTGTATCTATGTGGAATTGCATTAACCAGGTCAGGGCCGGAGGAGTCCTTGGCCCAAGATAACATTGAGTTACCTTATCATGTTTAATAAGTGATAACCTTTGCTTGGGAACAGATAGAAATGTCATGTTTGGTTTCTACAAAATTGTAATTTAATACATCTTTAATATTAAAGTCGGATTTTAAGTCACCATTCAGAAAATGCCAATTTTAGGAAGTTGGAATTTTTCTGTCCTAGCCATTTGAGGCCTGCAGTCTGTATCATGGGTCTCATGGCGAGGTGTAGTTGGTAGGTGGCCTTTGTGTATTCCTCCCAGACAGAATCACAAAGTGGGATGGGTTGTTGGATGGATGGGCTATCCTGACCTTATGGGAGGTGCATAGCTGTCACCTGTCACACTTGCACTTCAAAAGGGCTGCCTCAGCATGCGCAAAAAGAACTTCACACTAGCCTTTTGTGACTTAAAACATCCTGGGACAAGGGCAGGGAGGAAGTAAATTCCAGAACCAGATGTGGGTTGAAGTCTAGAAGTTTCTCCCATTTCAAAGCTGCCACCAGATATAAATATTGACCCCTAGACCAAATCTTTAGTACACTCCTGGACCTGTGGATACTACAGAAGAAGGACTGTCCTGCTGCTAGAGGACTACCATGTTGCTAGAGGCCTGCTCTGCGGTCTGAGAAAGTGAGAAGGAAGGCTCAACCTGTTCCCTTCATACCAGCCTACATGAGTGACTCCAAGCGTTAGTTGGCTGACATTTTGTCTGACCTACAGGACCATAACTTACTCCAGAGGCCTCTCTGCAACTGCCAAGGTGACATACTGCAACTGCCTGGACCTGCAACTGGACCTGACTGAACCCTGCTGGCCTTTGTAGTAGTAAGTCCCTGATCCCCAAGAGACTCCTCCCCAGGTCCTGGGTCCTTGGTTGGCATCAGAGTGCATTCCTCTGAACACAATGGAGAAATCCCGAAGTTTTGTGCTCTTCGTGAACTGTCCCACTCCCGCCAAGATCATGCTGCGTGCGATGGCCACCAATGCGAAGCTCTGGTGAACCAACTCTTCATGCTACAGTGACTACGAGTGAGATCTGAGTGAGATCTGCACTTAGTGCTGGAGCATCAACATAAAGCTCCAGTAACTACTGTCCATGACTCCAGACATGATATTTGCACTACAGCAATGACAATTTGCAACGCCTGTCCTGCTCTTCACGCTACAGCAATGACCAACCATGATGCTCTCCTTGTTCCTTGCTGCCTCCTGCACCTCAAACTGGACTCTTCACACCAGTCTTTGAGAAGGTAACATTTTCATTGAGACTAGCCTGGTCCCTGTATTCAGACTACGTTCCATCACAGTCATCCTGAACTTGAGACTTTTCACTGTTCTAGCATAACCAGACAACCGTGAGTGGTGCTGTGTGCATTAAGGCACTATACTCTCCTTACATCTTTGAAATTGCATATCTCCAGTTCTACTGATTGGATTTTTGTTCTTTTGGTGTCAAATACTTTATTACATTTTACCCTATTTTTCTAAATTGATGTTGAATTGTTCTACACTTTATTACTATTTATGTGCTGCATAAATACTTTACATATTGCCTCTAAGTTAAGCCTGCCTGTTTCTGTGCCAAGCTTCCAGAGGGTAAAGCACAGGGTAATTTAGTGACTTTTGTGGAGCACCCTGACAAGGATTGTGGCTGATGCTTGAGAAGGGCTCATACCCCCCCCAACCAACAAACCAATTTCTCACAGAAAGGATGTGATGTACCACCCATAGTGTGGCTGATGCTTGAGAAGGGCTCATACCCCCCTCAACCAACAAACCAATTTTTCACAGAAAGGATGTCATTTACCACCCATAGTAAGATCAACATTGAATAAAATGCATAACCAGGTACCTTAAAGTGAAGCTTGGCTGTAAATCTTTACTCTAGCTGTATTTTCACAGCTGTTAAAGGCGTTGAAATATGTTTCAGTAAACTGCAGTTTTTATCATGCAGTGAGATTCAGAGTAGAACTGGCTTATAGGGCAATCTAGGAGTGCCTTCAGGGATGTGCTGACAGATCAGTGCGTGGGTCTGTTTTTGGCTTGTTGTGGGCCTGTTTTCTGCTCTGCTTGCCTGGTTTTTACTGTTGAGTTTCCTGATTTTGTTTACATTTCTTTAATTGATTTTTATGTTTCAACAAAGGCATTGTATACGTACATACAACAGCTGGAATCACATTGCATATTACACGTGCTTCGGTTTATAACCAGTCAAGACATATTGCATAATACAGTGTCTATCAGGCCCCAATTTAGCCGGCATGTAAGGTCCTGATGCTAGGTAACTCCCAACAGGGAGGAGATGGCTGTTGTGCTTGGCCCTGTCAACTCTCATGACTATGTACGGCATGCCTGTAGAAAGGGTAGGGGGTTTAGGAGGGGAAGGGTGGTGGAGGAGGAGGGGAGGAGGGATGGGGCCACGGTTGTAACAATGTGAATTTTGCTCAACTCAGGTCTCCATCGCTCCCCAACGCTTTCAGCCACCCATGCCTTCATTCAATGATAATAGCTGCGTGTCCCAACAAGTATTGTGCTCACTGTCTGTGTGTAAGGGGTCTGAGGCTGGAGCGTGGTTCAATGACCTATCTATTGTGCCCAATGTGTGCCCCCGCTATGTTTCATGATGTGTCACAGCTGTCGCTAAAACGGGGTCTGTGGGGGGTGTCTGGGGTTCATTCTCCAGTTGCCAATTGCGTCCCATGCAGCTGACATTGGGGTTTTACGGAGTCCTAGGGTGTCTTTGCAGTGCAAGGCAACACTTTCTGCTTGTGTCCAGTTTGTCACAGGCGGCGGCTCCGCTCACTTCCAACATCTGGTTATCAAGCACCCCCAGGCAGTCCCAGGTCTATAAACCTGGATGTTATCTTATGTCTCCTGGGCCTACGTTAGAGACCTAGGAGGCACACCTGACAAGTATATGCCACCATGCTCTCAGTGCAGTCAGTCAAGTAGTTGATGACCTTTAACCAGTAATCAGCAATGGCTGTGCAGCTCCACATCATATGGACAAAATCTGCATCCACCAAGCTACATCGAGGGCAGTGGGCATCGGTGCACCTAAAGTACTTATTCATTATTTATTTTGGCTGGTGTCAAGTATGCTCTATGTACTATATAGTACTGAATGAGGCGGAACCTGGCATTCCTTGGGATGTATGTGGGCCCTCCCAAAATGGTCGCCCATTCACGGTCTGTGCATCCATAATGCCACAATCAGTGAGGTGTGAAGAAGAAACTGACCGCGCAGTAAACTGTCCTCGTCCACCAGGGTGTCAAAGGGTGTCAACTGTCCATCTCTGTAGAGGTCCACTAGTGTCTGCAATCCCGCCTCTCTCTAGGTGGAGAGCTCCACTCTGGTGGTGATGTGTCGACCCCTGGGTGTGCTCTCCAGAGGCAATACAGGTACATATGGGATCATTGAGCCTGTGAGGCAACGGAGGAAGCACCTGTAGGCCACCTCTAGCATCAACTGGGTGGGTATTGCACCCGTCTCCCGGGGTGAAACAATGGAAGGATCCACGAGTGCATCCATGCTGATAAATGGTGGCTGTGTCTTTTAAGTTCAGGCCGCTGGCCCACTTAGCCACCCATTGTAATTGTGCCGCCAGATAATAGTGCTTCATACTGGGTACAGTGAGCCTTCCCTGGTTGGTTGGTAAGTACAGCTTAGATAGTGCAACCCGGCACCGCGACCCATGCCAAATGAACTCCCGTATGATTTGTGAATGAGATTGGTGAAGAAGAACAGAACCCTGGGCAGCACCACCATTTTAAGCAACGCTATGTGGCCCATAACAGATAGTGTTAAGCTCTGCCAGAAGAGCATTTGTGACCTAGTGGCGGTTATTGCCCTCAGAAGGTTCCCCTCCAGCAGATGGTAGCCACTGCACACTTGTACCATTAACAACCGGCTCTGTGTTGAGAATAGACGGATCAAAGGGATACAGATAGGACTTTGCCCAGTTCACCTGGAGACTGGAAAGGGACACAAAGTCTGCGAGCGTCTTTGCTAGTTCCTCGCATGAGTCCCGTATATCCCTGATGTATAGGGGCAGGTCGTCAGCATAGAGGGAGATCACATGTGTTCCGTCTCCTAGAGGGATCCCCCAGAACGCTCCGCTTCTCAGGAGGGCTACAGTCAATGGCTCTATGGCCAGCGAGAACAGCAGCGGCTATAGAGGGCATCCTTGTCTGGTGTCACGGCCAACTGATATGGGCTCCGACACAAAAGGGCCTGTTCTGACTCTGGTGGTGAGAATTGTATACAAGAGCAGGACAATACGGAGGAAATGAGTTCCCAGTCTGTATCAGGGTAGGATAGAGAACAGGAAGTCCTATTCTAGTGTATCAAATGCCTTCTCCAAATCAAGTACCAGACACCACAAGTGAGGCCGTTGTTGTGTCGAGTACCTGGCCACCCGGAAAAAGCGGCGTAGGTTAAGGGATGTATTGCGTGATGGTACAAACCCATTTTGATCAGACTGTTTCAGCTGGGGCACCAATGGGCCAAGCGGTCCGCCAATATCTTGGCCAGAATTTTATAGTCAGTATTTGGGACGGCCAGTGGCCGATATGAATCCATCAGCCCAGGGTCTCTGTCCGGTTTGGGCAGTGAGACCAGCAGGGACTCTCAAAGAGAACCCGGAAGAACTGACGCATCTAATGAAGCTTCATAAAGAGCGGCTAGGTGGGGGGCCAGTACTGGAGCATATGCTTTATAGTATTCAGCGGCAGTCCATCTGCGCCAGGTGTTTTCCCTGTTGCTAGTGCTCTAATGGCCTCCTGGAGCTGTAAAAGTGTAATAGATTCTTCCAACTTAGCCCGCTGTGCAGGTGTAATGATGGGTAGGGAAAGAGGAGAGAAGTAGGTGTCCATTTCGGCCCACTCAGTTCTGATGATGGACTCATAGAGGGTTGTGTAATGTTTGACTAATTCCAGGTGTATCTCCCATTGTGTAGTCAGCAGTTGTCCTGATAGCACGGGCAGTGAAAGAATTGGCCGCCGCCAGCAACCCTATGGCGCAGTCCGCCGTGACATGTGTGTGGGAAGAATGTGCAGTGTAATTTAGGAATCGCAGTCGCTCCAGTAATTCTGCATGTTCCCGCCGGGCCTCTTCCAGCCGCCCTTTGTGGTCCGAGTCCACCACTGCGTCTGACTCCAACTGAAGGAGCGAGCACTCAAGGCGCGAAATATCCCTGTCCAGCTGTCTGCGGATACCCCAACTAAGACCTAAGCAATGCCCCTTAATTACAATCATAAATGCTTCCCATTCCACCCCGTTGTCAGTAACTGAGCCCGTCTTTGTTTCGAAGTAGGTACTTATAGTGTGCCCAGTGACACCCGAAAAGGCGGGTCCTCAAGCGCTTCTGGTTGGAAGTGCCATATATGTGTGACCTGTCAAATGCTGTCCCACCTATTTGAAGGAGTTGAGGGTTGTGGTCCGAATTGTTCCGCCCCAGGTAGTCTATGTGTTAGCAATCGTGAAGTAGGGCAGCCAATCCCACAAAGCGATGTAGGGAGACATGGATGCCATGCAGAGGGTTGTAAAAGGAATATACTTGCACAGCCGGATTCTATGCCTTTCAGATATCAGTTAAATGCCAGTGATGCAGCCAGTCTCACAGTGCCCGGGCACTGGATGTGACAGCCACATGTGGGAGTGGTGGGAAGGATCTGTCCAGTGTTGTGTTAAGGACTGCATTAAAGTCTTCTCCTATGAGCCAGGGTAGGGCTCTCCATCGAGCTAGTATGCTCTATAGCGCTCGCCAAAAGGGTGCCTGATCCAGGTTTGTGGCATACACTGTGCCAAGTGGTAAGCATCTCCTGTCAAGGCACCCACTGGCAAATACATAATGGCCATCTACTTCTACCTCCGTCTCCTCTACCGCAAAGGGAACACCCAGCCTCTCCCAGATGAGCGTCCCTCTGGCATACGAGGAGTATCTCGTGGCAAACACCCGACCCCGCCACCTGAGCTGCAGCCTATGCACTCCAGGCAGCCCAAGGTATGTCTCCTGTAACAGCGCTATGTGGGCTGCTTGGCGCTTAAGGTAGGAGTATGTGGCATAGTTGTGCATGGGTGTGTGCATGCCCCTTACATTCCAGGTGACTATGTTAGTGGTCGACGTGTAGTGTGTGGGTTAGGTATACTATCACATGCGGGTGTCACAACGCATGGGGGCGAGCCAGATTTACTGTCCAAAGTCTATAGGTGGGGGCTACATCTGGCAACCAGTGTTCTGCCGAACTATCGAGATTAACATAGCTAATATGAGAAAAACAATTAAATCTAAAACAGGATGAGAGCAGATTGACAACATGTATCCACCCAAACTTGTAATAATGCCTTGCGGCAACTACCAACCATCTCGCTGGCTTTTTAGAACTTAGGGCGCATGGGGGGTGTGAAGCTAGCACATCGATGCCCCACAGTGTCATAATAATGAGCGCACAGGACCATTTCACCTATCCTGAGTCCAACTGCCAGGGGAGGCACCTAGTACCTCAGTTATTTCTCCAGCGTTCAGTCAGTGGCACTCTCTTATCTGTTTCCCCAAAGGTGTCATAGTGCATGCCAGTCGGTGCTCCATTTCCTGTGAGCTTTAGAGATTGCCGCACGTCAGATCACGTCATCTGCCGTCTGAGGTGTTACTTCCGGGGGTCCTTTGGGTACTTCACCAGTTAGCCATATTGCAGAAGAGCTATCTTCGCTGAGAGAGCGACCCGATGAGGAGTCCAGTTCCTCCCCACAGGTGCTATCACACATCCTTGCTGCTGCTTGCAGCACCTGCCTCCGTTCCTGTATCACCTGCTCCAGATTTGGGAGGGCGTGTGTCTGTGTAGGTGGTCACCTGTTTCGCCTGCATTTCCCTCTATGACTGGTCCAGCTTCCAAAGCTATCTTGTCTTTGCTGGGACCTGTTTTGGACTCCTGCGTGGGCTCAAACCGCTGCTGGGTTTTTTTGATCCCACAGTCCGTCAAGTCATCATCCAGGCCTCCATTATGTCTAGGCTGGATTATGCCAGTTTGCTCTACCTGGGGGTTAACAAGGCTGAAATCCTACGTCTGCAGAGGGTTCAAAATGCGGCTGCTAGAATTCTTCTCGGCCTCCCTAGAACTTGCCCTATGACCAACGCCATCCGCCGACTACATTGGCTGCCGGTGGCGAGGCGCATCGAGTTCAAGTCCCTCTGCATTGCCTATAAGATCATAAATTTCTCCTCACCAGACATCCTGGCGAACCTGCTTTCACCCTATACACCTACTCGCCAACTACGATCTATGGGCCAGCATTTGGTGGTTGTTCCTCGGGTGAGGAAAGTGCGAGCAGGAGGACGCTCCTTCTGCACCCTGGCTGCAAAACTTTCTAACTCTCTTCCTGCGCACATCCGTAGCATTGACAACTACCTGGCATTCCGCAAGGCCATTAAAACACACCTTTTCCCTTTGCTATAGGCCCTGCCTTCTGTTAGTAGCCTCCCTACTTCTGCCTGTCAGCGCTGGGACGCCCGTTTGCTGGGGCAGCTGTGCGCTATACAAAACCTGTAACATAACATAACATTTGCTCCTCTCGCCTGGGTCGTGATGCTTGGTGTCCAGTGGTCTCCAGCCAGACCCAGACCTCTTCCGCCATATCAAAGAAGTGAGTGCTGCCATTGTATATTACTCGGAGGTGAGCGGGAAGAGGAGGGAGTATCGGAAGTCCAGCTCCCTGAGGCATCGCTTAACCGACAGGAATGAACCCCTCTGTCTCTGTACTCCCATGGCAAAATCTGGGAAAAATAGCACCGCAGCATTCCCCACCTTCACTTCCTCCATCTTGCAGACTTCCCTGAGCACAGCGTCACAGTCTCTATAGTTTAGGAGGCGGAAGAGAAAGGGCCACAGCCTCACCCCCATGACGTCCGCACTGTGCCTCGCACCTAGACGCTGGCACAGATCAGGCTTCACTTGCGGAACCATTCTTCATCTGCTAGCATAGCTCACACAGGTCAAGCGGGGTGCACAGTTGGAGGGGAACGTCTGCAGCCAATCCGTCTCTCCCTTTGATTCCACAAGTCTCCCCGGCCAGCGCAAGGCACAGCTCGCTTCCCCGGGTGCCCCGGCCCGCCCAGGCCAGATGTACCTCCGATGTGCCGCATACTTCTTCACGCGCTCACCTCCGCCTTTACCAGGGCCAGGTGGCGTCAGCTGGCTTCCCGATGTCGCATCCCCTGCGCCCCTCGTCCAATCTCCATTTCAGCTCTGTTGCAGCTCTTAAAAATGTGCTCCAGCAGTCAGCCCAGTAACAAACGATGTTTGTGGCCTTGGCGGTGAGTGCCACTGTCGAGCCAGTCCTTGTTGGTCAACGCCTACTTCCACAGTCGCTGCAGTAATCGTGCAGCGACCATGGGTCCAGCTCGTAACTCCGGGCCTGTGGCGGTGCTGCGTCCCCCAACACTCCCCCACCGTGAAGTCAGCGTCAACCTCAGGATCCCTTGCGTCGGCACCTCGCCATCGCTGCATGTCCCCAGGAAACTTGTTCACCTCTTGATCCGGGCATCCACGCTCGCCGGCTCAGCTTAGCACCCACGTCAGGAAGCAGCGTTCTTGTTTGGCTATCGGCTGGTGCCCGGCTCACTCACCACACGGGTCCTGGCTCCAGATACTGTTACGCCCCCAAACTGCTCTCCTTCGGCCACCGGTTGACACCATAATGGCCCACAACCGTCTGCCACAGGGTGAACCTGTTTGGGCGATTGGATGGAACCGTGGGCAGATTGCAGGAACTGGATAATCGGACTGAGATTCAGAGCATCTCTAGAGTGCATACACCATCTTGGCTGGCCAGCCACGCCCCCTCCTGTTGAGTTTCCTGGTATTAAAACAAACAATACCTGCAGTAAGCTGAAATCCATGCAGCCTTTCATACCTTGCAAACCACTTATATGACGTGTCTTTACAAGTTCTAGTATGCCTGGGGGGCGGAGCTTGCCCGGCCTGAAGATGGCCGCCTTGTGATAGATCTCCGCCACACACCGTTTCTATCCGTCAGTATGTGAGGCTTGAACTGGCCCTATCTTTTGTGGGGACGACGGATTAATAGCCCTGATGATTTACTGGCGCTGGGGCTGTGCCTGAAGTTGCTATTTTTTGGAGCTGGCCGATAATCTGGCCGGAGAGGTTTGCGGCGTGGAGAGGCCTACCTGCTGTGCTGCCGAGGGTGGTGCCTGGTGCGAGCGCTGCCCCCTTGGCTGTGGACGGAGCGACGACACTGGTGGACGCCCCTGCCGCAGCTGTATCCGGTTGTGTGCCCCCGGCGCTGCATTGTGATCTGCCGGGGTGCGTCGGCGCCGTGGTTACTGCGGAGAGCCCCTGCTGTCGGCGAGGCCTAGATCCGCACGGAGAGAGGCTGTGCCTGCGGGGGTGAGGAGCAGTTGCTGCCGGTGACGCGGCTGGGCCAGCGGAGTCCCTGCCGGCCCTGGCCCTTGTCACGGGCGTCTGAGGCCACAGATGATCTGGAGTGCCCTGCTGCCTGGAGAGCTGTGAGTCGGGTGAGTCGTGGCTGGGCCGGGTTGCGGGGGGGCAGGCGCCGGGATTGGGTTCCTGGGCTCTGTGCGGCCTCTCTCGCGATCTGGCCCGGCTGCTGGATCCTGGCGCTCCGGACCGGCCGAGGGGGCCCTATATCGTGGTCCCCGCTCCTGGAGGCATTGTGAGGCATCGGCGGTGGACCCGAGCCCAGAGGGGCGTGGAACTGTGGGTTGTGCCTCGCTACTGAGAACTGGCTCCCGGCCCCGCTGGCCTACGTCTTCGTGACCTGACTTGCTGGTCCCCGACTGGGGTGTAATACCTGTGGGTGCTGCCTGGCGTAATCCTGCTACCATCCTCCTCTTTGCGCTGTTGTACACGCTGGGCGGCCCCCCCACCCCCCCTGGGAGTCTGAAGGACGGGCTGGCTGTTCGTGGCCTGGCTGGCGCTGCCACTATTTGCCTCCTGCTAAGTTTGCCCACTCTTGCTGACACAGCCCGTACCTATTGGTCACTTTCGCCTCTTGCTCAGCTCTCCCGACTAGATCCAGCGAGTGTGTTCCTGTGTGGTCCGTTGCGCTGCGGCTATCGTGATGGGGAAGCTGGACAAACCTCAACCCAAGCTCAACTTTGAGCAGCGCAAGTCTCGGCGCTATGAAGAGGCGGCGGACAATGCGCTATCTGAGTCAGATCCACCTTCTGATGACCCGGTAGGTGACATTAAACAGATTATCGCATCCATGCAGAAGGGTCTATCTGCCATCGACTCGAAAATTAATACGCTAGCCTACAGAATGGATAGGATGTCGGAGAGGGTCGATAAGCATTCCGAGCGTATAGATATGGCAGAGCGCCGTATCACAGATATTGAGGAGGCCCAGTCTGACTCTGGTGGCGCCCAGAAACGTGTCAAACGCGCATTGTCTACCTTGCAGGACAGAGCTGAGGATTTGGAGGCCTGGTCACTGCGCAGCAACCTCTGTATTATGGGCCTGGCAGAGTCTACGGCCACGGGGAATATGGAGTCCTTTGTAGAAAAATTGCTTACGACTCTGTTGGGTGCGGACACCTTCTCTCACCTATTTGTCGTGGAAAGGGCGCATCACTCACTTGGCCCTCGCCCTCAGCCTGGAGCCCCGCCTCGGCCTATAATTGCAAAACTCTTAAACTACCGGGACAGGGATGCTGCGCTGCGTAAGGCAAGAGAACTGGGCACCTTACAATATGAGGGGGCCTCCCTCTCTCTGTTCCCGGACTTCACCCTGAAAGTGCAGGAGGCCAGACGGCAGTTTATTCCCCTAAAGCGTAAACTACATGAGCAGCACATAGAGTATGCTATGCTATACCCGGCTGACTCAAGGTCTTGTTTGATGGCAAACCTAGGATCTACTCTGTCCCCCAGTCCCTTCAGAAAGCGTTTAAAGACTGGGAAAGAGCAGGCAAGCGTGGGAAAGGGCAGAGTGACATTCCTGCTGCAGCTGATGGTGCTGGAGGACTTGACGACAATGACTGAGGGGGTGTGCTATTATCATTAACGGATTGCTGATTAGTTGTGCTTACTGTAGTGGTGTTATTATGTTATGGGGGTACATGCACAATGCTATGTTGGTTGGTGGGCCGTGGGGTTGGTTGGAATGACTGTGGTATTGTTTATTTGTATTGGGCACGCTTTTTCTTTTTTTTCTTTGCTCTCCCCCCCCTCCTTCCTGTGGTCTGGGTGGGTGTGGAGTTGAATACATACGTACGGGGGACAACCCCATGTTGCTCACTAGTATCAAAATCGCACATCCTAAGCTGCTGCTTAGTTGTTTCCTTATTGATATGTGTCATTCTTTATGAAGCTTTATGACTAGTATGCGGTGTCGTGGCGGTGGGCTGGATTAGTTTGTATTGTAGGGTAACATCCGCCCCATTGCGTTACCCGCTGTTTTTTCTCTTCTTCTAGGGGGTTATTGTGGTATACATGATGGGCCTGATTCACAGAACTAACTTACGTCAAAAACGTAAAGTTAGTACTTTTTGGTATTCACAGAATACACTTACTCATTTCGGTATTCACAGAAGTTAGTAGTCCTAACTTTAGGACTCCTAAATGCCTTCTGTGAATACCGAAAGTCTTAAAGTTAGGATTTTTCTCAGTTTAGGAGTAGTAAAGTTAGGACTCCTAACTTTAGGACTCCTAAATGCCTTCTGTGAATACCGAAAGTCTTAAAGTTAGGATTTTTCTCAGTTTAGGAGTAGTAAAGTACTTTAAGACTTTCGGTATTCACAGAAGGCATTTAGGAGTCCTAAAGTTAGGACTCCTAACTTCTGTGAATACCGAAATGAGTAAGTGTATTCTGTGAATACCAAAAAGTACAAACTTTACGTTTTTGACGTAAGTTAGTTCTGTGAATCAGGCCTGTTGTGTCTAGGTGTTATGGTCCTGAGTGGGAATTTTTTATTGTAAACTCCTATGGCCCAAACTATGACGATCCGGGGTTTTATCAGTCCCTTTTTTCATTACTCAGAGATCGCCATCCCCTGCCGGTGTTCTGGGGGGGGGGATTTTAATTGTATATTAGACACATCTCTTGACCGCTCGAAGGGCCCTTCTCGCCCCTTATCCACCTCAGCGAAGGCAATAACAGATATAGCGTTACAGCTTCAACTGGCTGATGTATGGAGATCTTGATCTAGCACACGTGGCGGTTACACACACTATTCGGCGCAGCATGATACGCATACGCGCATAGACTATTGGTTCATTTCACAGACTCTGTTACCTAAAGTTCATGACTGCTCGATCCTGGCCCGTTCATTCTTGGACCATTCGCCTATTACGTTAACTATTTCGGAGCCCCGCGTTCCCCTCTCCCTGTTTTGTGGCGCTTTCCCCCTTATTCATTACTGGATTCAGTCTTTAATTCTGAGTTGCGTGATGCAATCTCTGAGTTTTTTTATATTAATGTGGTATTGGTTGACTCGTTCGCCACGGTTTGGGAGGCGTTCAAGGTTTTCATACGAGGTGTTGCCATTAGCAAACATGCGGGTGTTCTCCGGTCCATTCGAGATAGTCTTGCTCTGTTGGAGACCCGTCTGTCCAACTTGGAGGCTCAACTGTCTCTCAGAAATGACCTCGATTTGCGCGAGCAACTCAAAGCCACGTTGACTGACTTTCAGGTGGAGGCTGACAATGAGGTCAAGCATATGGGCAAGTACGCTTCAGCCAGACTTTATGGAGAGGCTGACCGCCCGGGTTCGGTGCTGGCGGCATTGGCTCGCCGCCGTATGGACTCTGGGTGCATTACTGAAATAATAGACGATGAGGGTACAGTCCTGACGGAACAAATTAAAATTAACGAACAGTTTCGCTCCTATTATCAGGAGCTTTATTGCTCCAAGCTCTCCCCTAGTGACGATGACATAGCGCACTACCTAGAATATATTCAACTCCCCTGGTTACAGAATTGGCAACGCGAATTCTTGATGCGTCCCATCGAGGTCTCAGAGGTCCGACTATCTCTATGCTCGATGCAGGAGGGCAGTGCCCCCGGGCTGGATGGTCTCACGGTCACTTTCTATAAGGGTTTTAGTGATCTTCTGATTCCGCATCTTATAACTTTATTTCATGAGATAGCGGCGGGTGGTATAATGCCTTCTTCCATGCGCGAGGCGCTGATCATCACCTTGTGAAGCTGGATAAGGACCCACATAGGTGCCCCTCTTATCGCCCGCTCTCGCCACTCAACGTAGACACCAAAATCTACGCGAAAATACTAGCTAATCGTCTATCCCCGCTTCTTCCCCAACTGATCGGTCCTGAGCAAGCTGGTTTTATACCTGGACGCACGCTCTCGTCTAATCTCTGTACGGTGTTTGGTGCCATGCAACATGTTCGGTCAGAGGTTAAGGCGGCTGCGGTCTTTTTAGACGCCGAAAAGGCCTTCGATTCGATCGAATGGAAGTTCATGTATGCGGTGCTGCGTCGAATGGGAGTCGGTGATGTCTTTCTGCAGTTGATTTTGGTGCTATATAATTCGCCAATGGCCCAAGTTCGCACGGATGAAGCGGTCTCAGTTCCTTTTCAAATCTCCAGAGGCACCCGACAGTGGTGCCCTTTAGCCCCATTGTTATATGCAGTGGCTGCTGAACCCCTGCTGCCGGCATTACGCGAGTATCATGGGCATAGAGGGCTTCGTTTTCCTAACTACAATCTAATCACCTCAGCTTATGCTGATGATACACTATTGTATGTTCGTGATCCCGAGGTCCATCTGGCTCCTGTTGTGCGTGAGGTGCTGCGCTTCGGGGGACTGTCTGGCCTTAAGATTAACTGGGATAAGTCCATAATATTCCCATTGACTCCTGCCACGGTACAGTTCCCACTTGACTTCCCATTACAATGGACGTCCGACCCGGTGCGTTATCTGGGCATCCAAGTGCACTCAGACGCAGACGTGGTAATCAAGGCTAATTACGGTAGGGTGATTGATAAGCTCGGCGACGATATAGATACATGGATTCGGCTCCCGTTGTCCCTGGCTAGTAGGGTCTCATTAATGAAGATGGTAGTGCTGCCTCGCTTGCTCTTTCTGTTTGTCAATATCCCTATAGTGGTGCCCCAGCACCTGTTCCGAGAACTTCGTTCTTTGATGACTAAGCTTGCGTGGGCAGGTAAATCCTCTAGAGTCGCCTTGGATACTCTCATGCTCCCGTACACGGCTGGGGGTTTGGGTGCCCCGAATCTTGAACTTTATTACAGGGTTGCGCAGGCCTCTCACGCATACAGCTGGGTGCATGGCCCACATGATTTGCCTCACCTCCAGATAGAAAAGGTCGCTGCTGCCCCGTACTCGTTGCCTTGCTTTTTAACTCAGGCTCCCATGAGACGTTGCGGAATACTTGACTCGGTCAACTCCACTGTTCATGCGTGGAATGCACTTCTTAGAATGTACAATGGAGCACAATTGTATTCGCCTCGGTTGCGGGTGGAGTGGTGCCAATGGTTTGCGCTCAGCTCGGAGAGGGGGACCCTATACTCCCTAAACAAATTGCAAATAAATTCAATTGGAGATCTGTTCAAACATGGACGGGTGGGCACATGGGATGAGGTGGCTGGCGATGACAATTCACAATCGGCACTGACGAAATTCCATTTTTTTAGAACCCGGCATGCTATGCGAGCTGTCCTTGGCGATGAGCTCCTAGAACCGATGGACATCCCACCCCTGACTACAATTTTGAGCTCACAGACTCCCGCTAAGCTGATATCTAGACTTTATGCCTTGGCCTTAGCCACTAAGACTTCCACTCTCAGTAAGGTTAGACAGGCCTGGCAGGTGGATATAGGCGTCCCAGTCACGGATGAAGTATGGTCCTATTGCTGTGAAGTCACTAGTAAGATCTCCATAAATGGTCGTCATAGGTTGGCACATTTTAAATTTTTAAACAGAGTCTATTATTCCCCTCTACGCCTCTTTAGATACTGTTTACGTGATTCTGATAACTGTGAGCGCTGTGATATGCCGGAGGCTGGGTTCTTTCATCTGGCCTGGCAATGCCCTCAGGTGGAAGCCTATTGGGGAAAGATCTTTCAGGTCTTGAATGACATAATTGGGCTCACCCTTGCTCCGGAACCCATGCTGGCGCTCCTAGGGTACACTAAACATCTACGGAAAAACATACGTAAACTTGTGGCGATGGGCCTCTTGTTGGCCAAGCGTCGACTGGCGATGCGGTGGATGAGGGGGCCTGTACCTACTGTTGCAGAATGGGAGCATAATATGATCTACTGTAACACCCAATCAGATGTTTATAACGAAACTCTCCCGCCTTGCAACCGCCCGAAAAGCTTTTGGGGTCTGTTTGCCCAATATCGCCTAGCCCAGCAAACTTCTGAAGACGTGCAAGATGGTTAACGCAGTATTGTTGTCATTATTTTTTGTTTCATGCCCTACTGTATTTTTGCAGACAATTTGGCACTGCCCTGTGATTTATGAATGCCTGTCTATCACGCTCATTATTGTATGATGTCTTGCGTGTAACTAAATTCTCCTGCAGTGGTTCCATTTATGTTTTTTTCCCCCCCTCCCCCTGCTCGCCGCTATACCATGTATCGAAATTTTGTGTTTCAAATCTGATTTTGGTCTATGTGATCTGTTTCTTTAATTTATTTGTATTTTCGTTTGTGTTTTTTTGTGATTCAAAATGCAATAAAAACAGTAAGAAAAAAAAACAAAAAAAAGTTCTAGTAAGCCTCAATTTGCAAACATGGGACACTTTTTTAGTTATATGATTCACTAATGGGGGGCAATTTTCTTTTGGTGCCAGTGCCTTTTTCCTGTCCCTGTCCGACCGTGATGGGATTTACTCCAAAAGTTAAATTGCAGTACTACTGGGATCAAAACTCTGCTAATTGAAATTTGTCAAACTGTAGTGTATGAATGACAGAAATATTTATTTAATGAGGAGCGAGTTAGCACAGTTAGCAATATTCTTTTCTATAAAACACTAAGCAAAGGTGGCAAAATCTAATTTTGCAAATTTATCACAACCATACTCCTTTCCTGTCCTCACCCTGAATTAGTGACGACGTAAAATCCATCATTTTGTAATTTTTCTACCACATACGTTCTCTTTACGATTTTAAAATTCCCTGTATCCTATTTCTATAGACCAGAATTTAGAATTGCAAACGCTTTTTTACTGCTTTGCTACAGCAAAGTGGAAAACACATTTTTTATCATGTTCAACATGTGCAAGTACTTTTCGCACCCAATTACTACATTTTCCATCGACTGTGATGAAAAAAACTATTATTTTTTCATCCTTTAGATACAATATTTTATCATATCAGATATTGTCCATGTATTTGTTACATTTTAGTGCTTTTAGACGATTTCGTAAACGAAAAGGCACATAATGCAAAATATTTTCACCTGAAATATGTTATGATCTGAGGTTTTCTGATTTATTCTTGCACCATTATATCAAAGTAATGCTAGAAGAATCAATTTCATTATGTAGATGGCCATCCCAAGATATATTCAACACAGTAATCCTGCACATATGTTCTAAAAACGTATGCAAATAATGCTTTCAATGCCTCCGCCTTGAAAAAGATAATCCCTTTGTGCGACAAAAAAATAATTTTCTTTCTTTAATCCCCAGATTTACCGCCTTTAATCTAAATAACTAATCCGCAGCAAAAGAACTTTGAGACAATTGTTTCATAGGTTTCTAAATTTAGAAGGTAAACAACTGACCCCTTTCTAGGCAGCCCACTCTTCCTCATTGTGCTAATACCTATTTCCTGAAATCATATTTGGAGGAAAATGCTTTATAAATCCTAGTGATAGGCAGTAGTGTTGGAATGCATGGTTCATGATCTATACAGTCAGCAGCATTCTGATTCCAAAAAATTGTTCTGTATGGTCAGCAAAGCACAAATTGACATGCGATGCTATATTTTTATATTCCATTTGCCAAGGGTATTGATTTATACATGGATCCTATTGCTATCTTTAACAGTTTCTTACTTATTACTATGTCGCCATGGCTAGCTGCAATGGGCTATAGCAATGTCATACGACTTTAATGACTGGTATAGTTCATGGCAGAAGGGCCATACCTGGGTTTAAGGATCCCCCTCTTTCCTGTATCAAAGGGCTATTGTAAATCACTAAGTGGGTCTGTGATAAAACAGAGAAATATATACCGAATGAAGAGTTCTTTATAAGATCAAGGAACTGTAAATTAACCTTTAATATCCGTTTTATTAAATCCATGGCCATTTACTCTTTCTAATCAAAGATATCTTCTGGTTGCCAATATAATCTGATAGATGTAAAATCTATCCTTTGAAAATAAACACACGAATCATTAGTTTATTATTTCTTGCAGTCATGCTCTTCAGAAGTTGAATGTAAGTGAGAATTAAAGCTACTTTTCTGCTTTGAAATATATGTATAATGTATGTGTATGTGTATAATGGATTTCTGTTCCACTGTATTGATTCCCAGCGACAAATATTTTACCACAAAAAGCTAATGAATGTGAAGTTTTAAGATAGAAGTGTAAAAGAATGAGATCCAAAAAACTAGTCTTAGCTTTAAATGTTCCAGTGGCAAGTAATTGTTTAATCCAGGAAGCTGCTTGACTCAATGGATCCGGGATCTCCAAGACCCTTGTGGCCTTATGCCTTTATTGCTATCAATTGCACTTTCAGAGTGGCAACTTCTAGTTCCTTATAAAAACCTTGTATTAAGAAACTGTTGGGCCTGGCCCTTTCTGCAGGGTCATCCCCAGACGTTTTGCCTTCCTCTTCCTACTTTTTGCTGAATTTGTTTTGTTGGCCATAGGACTCTGTGCACTTTACCACTGCTAACCAGTGCTAAAGTGCTTGTGCTCTCTTCTTAAAACATGCTAGATTGGCTTATATCCACTTGCCATATTTAATTTCTTATAAGTCCCTAGTAAAGTGGCAGTACATGTGCCCAGGGCCTGCAAATTAAATTCTGCTTGTGTGTATGCAGCACTGATTGTGCCATCCAATTAAGTAGCCCTTTAAACGTGTCTCAGGCCTGCCACTATAGAGCCTGTGCGTGTAGTCTTAAAGTGCTATTTTGACCTGGCACAGTCAAGCTTTTGCCGGGCCCAGACTTTCTTTTTTAATATATATAAGTCACCCGTAGGGTAGACCCTGGACAGCCCAGAGGACAGGGTGCAATGTATTTAAACAGTTGGACAATCACTTTTAAGTTTTATAAGTCCTTGTAGTGAAAAACTCTTAACTTTCCACTACTGCAAGGCCTACGTCTCTCACATAGGATAATATTGGGGTTGCCTTATCAAATTTTATAAGTGTAATTTCCAAATGGGAAGAGATGACTGTTTCATGTTTGGGGTCTCTAGAATCCTAATTTAAAATCCTAATATATGGTGAAGTCAGATTTTAAATTACAGTTTTGAAAATGCCACTTTTAGAGAGTTTGCATTTACTTGCCTTAGCCTTTTGGTGCCTGTAGCCTTTCTCTGGTCACATGACTGGGTGTAGTTAGCAGTTGTGCCACACATAATGAAAGCTTAGTTGTGACTGGTTGGGCCATCACTGGTAGGATGGGAGGGAGTCTCACTTATGCCTGAATAGGCTGTGTCCTGTCTCCACACAAAGGGCTGCATACCCCCTGTAGTTAGTCTGGAGCTGGGACAGGGGAGGCAGGATACCTGGGGACTTCAAAAGGCATGCCTCTAGAAGCTTCTCCCCACTTCAAAGGCACAACTGTGTATGAAAGAAGGACCTCAGACACCACCACTTCAGTACCCTTTTGCACCTGAGGATACTCTGCCAAGAAGAAGGACTGCTATGCTACTCCAAGGACTTCCACTGTGCTGGACTGCTTCTCTGATGGAACTGCTGCTGTGCTGTGCTGACCTGCTGTGCTGACCTGCTGCCTGATGCCCTCTTGCCTGGGGAAGAAGAACAGGGCCTGCAACTCCATCCTGAACCCAGGACTCCAGAGTGACCTAAAGGGCTTGTCTGCTGGCCTCTTGAAGAGAGCCTCAGGGACATAAAAGTCTCCCCGAAAGCTCCTGGACCCATCTTCAGTGAGTTCTTGACCCCCAAGTAGAGCCTCTCAGCCCCTGGATTTTTGAAGGGCTCTCGAGCTCTTGAAATCAAGCCTTTGGGCTCTTTCTGACTGGACTTGTTGATACCGAAACCACACCACTCGCTCCATAGGATACCAATTGCTCCACTATTGAAGCTACTGGATCCTGAAAACTAGTGCATAATTGAGACAATAGTCAGCTGGACTTCGTGTCACACAGGTCTGTGGTTGGATTTCCAGAAACACATTCCTGAAGGCGCAAAGGTCTAAAGACAATAAAAAGACACAGTTGATTTGATTTTTTTTAAAGTTTTATTTATTTGAGTTTTATATAGCGCTGGCTAGACCCGGGGGTATCAGAGCGCTTTACATACGGATCCACAAAATTACAAATTACATCAGTTACACGTTACATCAGTTACAAGAAAACATTTCAAGAGCGTCGGAAGACGGAATAAATGGAGCTTAGAAGGGTAAGGGGGTGGGGTAAAGGTATAGGAGGGAGAAAGGATGAAGATAGGATGGACGGAGAGACGAAGGAGAGTCTGCCCAAAGTCCAGCTGGGTAGGTGACGGCCGAGGGGGAAGTCCACAGCCCATCTCCTCTATAGCTATCAGGTAGCTCCACCGGGCATCGGTCAAGCGGCTAGGTCTCAATGAGAAAACAATTAGAGATCAAAGAGGAGGGATAAATAGAGTGTAAAGGGGAAAGTGGGTGGAGTAAAGGGGTAGGAGGGAGAGTACGACGGAGAGACGAAGAAATGTCTGCCCAATGTCTGGCTGGGTAGGTGACGGCCGAGGGGGTAGTGCACAGCCCATCTTCTCTATAGCTATCAAGTAGCTCCACCAGGCATCGGCCAAAAAGCTAGGTCTCCACGGTCAGAGGTAGGTTCACAGATTCGGTATCCTGAAGGGTAGGCCGGATGGGGGATGAGTTCGAGGTCTGGTCGAAGTCAGTTTTTTTTTTGTTTTTTTTCTTCTCAGAGGAGTAGCACGACATGGAAGGGAACCCATTGGCAGCCATCTTGGGGTCAGGCAAGGGATTAACAGGTAATAGGAAGGGCGGAGGGAGGGCTCACCTCTTCATAGTTTGTTTCACAGATGTTCCCCCTCCTTCTGGTTGCACCCCCTGATTCCCAAGACGTCTGTAGCGTTCTGCCCAAGCAAAGACTGAAACAAATCCCTTAGCGTGTGCTGCGATGGGGGAGCCCAGGCACCATCTTAAGGTCAGGCGCAGGGACAGGCAGCTCTCAGGGGACTTCAAATCTTCCAGTGGCCTCCCGTGCTCAACAAAGTCCCATCAGACACCCCTCAGACCGCCAAGGAGCTCTGTGGTGCCCATTAAGGAGGTAACTTGCTTTGTTCTGCTGGTGGAGGAAGCCATCGGAGTGACATGGGGGGGTGTGGGGGGGCCACCACCGCTCGGGCTCAAAGTGCTCAGGGTACTGACTCGGGTGTCTGAGCTGGGTCCGCTATGGCTGAGGCTCGATTACTTGCTTCGGTGACGTTTCCCAGCTCTGTGCGTCTTCAGCACTCCTAGGGGAGCTCCATCATTCACGGATCCGCTTCTCGGCGGAGGCCGCCATTTTCCCTTGACTGAGGTGAAGTCCGCGATGTTTAGAAGCGGATGTCGGCCCCTTGTCGCTATGCCGCAACAAGTCACTCCCTTCAACAGAGGTGCCGCATTCTTTCTCCCGCTCACCGCCGCGTAAGGGATTACTCCCGGGCGCGGAACGCAGCGGGGTCTAAATAAAACGTTGTCCAGCCACCATATTAGGCCGAGGGTTCCGCTGCAGGTCCGTTGTGGTTTAGGTGGTTGGAGCGCTCTTCTACATCTTTTTGCGCCCCCAAAGTGGTCTCTAAGCTTTGTGCCTCCAGACTCCGAGCACTCCCGGTATTGGAGCGAGTCTGGGCACCGATTATAGTGCTCCTGCGGGACTCCGGAGCAGGAGCCAAGCACAACTACGTCCTCGCGGCCATCTTTTTTTTTTTTTTCCAAATGTACTGCCAGCAGGAAGGGATACATTCTTCTGCCAAAAGAAAAATAAGTTCCACCACTTGAGGCAAAGCTCTCAATGTTATTCCTCCCTCATTGATGATTATGTTAACTTTAGCTACAGTACAAAGCAGGGTGATATGACCAAGAAGAAGTGGGGAAAACTCCAACAGACCTCTGTAAATGGTTCTTAGCTCCGTCCAGTTGGAGGACTCTAAACTGTTTCTCAATTGCTCCATAGACCTTGAGAACCCTCCTTTTCTTTTGTCACATCTCAACTCTTAGCACTGGCATCTATTGTTACTACACAAGGAATTGGAAGATCTAGTTCAATCCCTTTCTGCACATGCACTGCACCCAACCATCACAACACCTGACTGTGGAGGTAAGGAAGTCCCACCAATAACTGATTAAAGTTTGCAGAATATGGTCTTCAATGAGCCAAGCTGTGCTGCACCAGGAGCTGCATGTGAAAACATCCATGGAATTAGAAATACTATTGAGGCCATGTATCCCTCAATTATTTGTGTTTCTCATACTGGAGCTACCCCCTTCTCCATCAAAGCTGACACTCTTCACTGGGGAACCAGAATCCTGCGGAGAGATGGGCACTAACTAGTTATCTACATAGTGGTAAACAGTACTTATTTTGTAATTGAATGAGTGCAGGTGTCCAAAGCTCTGCTCAGAAACCCGAGCCTGGTGCGTTTAAATGTTAGTGCACTTAATGCCAAGGCTTCGTAGTCTTGAATCAAACGTATAGCTCTTCCATCCACTATCAGACACTCCCTGCCCCTTTAGCTCATACGCTCAGCTTCCTGCTTTCTCATTCTGCAGTGTTTTTCTGTCCTTCCCTGCCTACTTGTTTCTCCTTTGTGTGCTTTTCCCTCTCTTGCTTGCTGTCAATATCTGATGAGTAAAAATAAGTGCTGGTCCCCAAAAAGGAGTGCCAATGGACCCAGCATCAACTACTAGCTCAAACTAAGCACTCGTGGTGTAACAGGATGCCTTCTTCATGGAACAAATCCACCAAGAAAACATAGATCTTCGGACACAATATTCTTACCTCACATTCATTGTTTCGAAACCCAAGGAAAATAAAGAAATCAGTAACAAAGGAGTCTTCTATTTGCAACACTGGGTAGACAACCCAGCCTCACTGACTTCCAAGATGCAGTCTGTCTGTTTGCTCCCAGTGTCCACTCGTGTTCCTTTTTCACGTCTCCTTTTTCTTCCTCTAGTGTGGAGAGTTAGTTCACATGCACAGCACGGGCAATCTTCCTACAGTGTTACACTGAACACCACCCAGTTCTTGTTTCATTGCTGTTGCAGCATAAACCATGCATATTCAAGAACATGTCCTGTTCCTGCTGCTAAGGTTAGCATCATTTTGTTAATCTGTTCTGATCGAATCACTAATCTCTTTATTGATTGGGTGTCTCAGCATATTACTTTGAGCCCTACTTGATATGATTTGTTAGCAGTATCAACACCATTATCACTGGTGTAGCAGCCATGAACTGTTGTTACCTTTTAAGTACAATAGGAAGTATGACTGGTGTAGTGATGTACCTGTTATCTGTAGGTGATGCACCAGATCTGGTTACCACTGTCTTACATATCAATTGGTGCCACTGTTCATTTCTCTAACACTCCGGTGCATTGATTGATGAGCTCCTGCCATGTGAACAGCCGCGGCCTGTGCAGGTAAGAGCGGTGGGCCGGTGGGACCAGGTGGGGGGAAGGGGGTATTTTGACGGACAATGACGAGGGGGAATTAAATAAATAATTAATTTTCCCTCGTCATCGTCCGTCGTAACCCACTCTCACCCAGCCCCACCGCTCATACCTGCATGGGCCGCGGCTGCATGTGAATGTCAATCTATCTTGTTCTTTTGGAGTAGTTTCTGATCTCTGAAGTGAAGTCGCAAATTTGTGTTTGGCGTGTCTACTGCATGTAGTCTTCTCACGCTTTATACTACGGCTGTTTGGTGTATGGTGTATCTGCTTAGTATTGCCGCTAGGAAGCTAAGTGTTCAATGCCATGCTGTTGTGGGACTTGCATTGCGCTTTATTTTGTCCTATCTGTTGTGGATCACCGTGGCGACACATTACACAAACAGGTTTGTATTAGAGATAATGAAAGAGTAGGTGCAGTTGGAAGGATCACGCGAAACCACTTTTCCCTCAGCTTTGTTTGCAATTTGACTTTGGTCAAATATTTTGGCAGTATTCCAGCATGTTGGTGGTAAAATATGCTTTTTGTTAGCACCATATTGCAGCATAAATTATACTTTTCATTGCCAGTGACATTTCAATGAAAAAAACATACGCACAACAAATGCAAATACCTCCATCCACTTTTACCTCCGACAAACCCAAATAACGTCAACATAAAACAAGCGGCCAATAACGCAATAAATTAAAATACCACCACAAGAGTATGTACCATGACACTAGATGTTTTTGTAGTTATTTGTTTTCTCGCAGTTCTATTTCTCTGTTTGCTGCATGTTATTTTTTGTGAGTATGGTGACTGATTGCACCTTTTGTGTATCTGTGCAGCATAACTTCAAGCATATATGGATAGTTATCTATTTAGAGTATCCCTTTTATTCTACTCGGATGCCTCTATAACTTTTTCATTAATAAATTGTCCTTGGAAACCGTATTTGGAAAGTGCGCAAACTTTTGAAATAAATTCACCGTAATTTTTTTTATACTAAAAGGAACATGTACGGGAATAGACCACTAAATAAAGAATACATCTTTCATATGTTACAACCATACAAACTTTAGCCAGTTTCATTTGAGACTGCAGTTTAAGCATTGGGGCATGTTGAATCTTTGCAACATGACCAGAGAATCGTCAATTAAGTGAATGGAGCTACTTAAGTACTTAAGTGTTATTGCTGCTAATTACCCTCCCTGCAATTATGGGTCTGAGACGCAGGTGACGGCCCCTAATGGGGGATGGGTAATTAAATGCAGTTATTGCCTTGCAGGTAAGGGCAATAAGGCAATTAGCACAGCCATAAACTTAGAAAGCGTTGTTTCTGGAGGCAGGATGTGTCTCTTTGCTAAAAGGTAGAAAAACAACTATATTGTCCGGTGGCGGTCCCTCAGCCTCTTAAAAAGCAGCCACCAGTTCACAGACTTCTGCTTGGGGTCCTCCCTAATAATTTGCTGCGAGGGATCAGCCAAAAAAAGCAACTTTTTTTAATTTAATTTTTTTACTTTTTTATAACTGTTTGGGCTTCCCGCTCAGAAATCTAAAGGAAAGAGGACGGCTAGCAGCCTGGGAACCCAATGGCTTTAATAGAGGAGATTGAGGGTGCCCTTGGGGAGAATAGATGTGTTTTTTTCAACCTTTCCTTCATGGTAAGAGCCAGCTCCTTTTCCCACAGCTCCCACAGGACCCAAAGCACAGCAAAGGGTTACTGGGAGCTGACAGCACAGAATGCTCTCTTTGAGGCTCTGTAAGAATAGCCGCAGCACAGAAAAGAGGTATTGTGAATGGCTGCTCTCAAAGTCCCCTCTAGGGTGTTAATTGGAGTTAAAATATTTGAGAATTACATTTCTGTTCCCAGCACAGCTCTCATTAAAAGATCCAGTTCTCCACCTGTTAAGTAATAATGTCCACTCAAATCTCTTGTAGTGTTTCTTGCCTAATTATTCGAAATGCAAGTTACCAAAATGTCAAAGTCGAGCACTTGCAATCCCTTGTACTCAGAGCAGCTCTTGAAGACATTAATAAGTCAATTTTTCAAAGGAGGCCAATCAGGGATATGAGACTGTAAAAGGCTGGTTCTAATGTTGCTTTACAGAAGCTTCTCTCGAGGGTACTTCTGAAATCTCCACATCTAGACACATTGGTATCTTTAAAGTAAGAGGGTTTGGCTCTATCCTTAAAAATTAGAGGAAATTATTAAAGCCCTGATTGTCCCAATTGATTATCGGTGCAAAGTTGATAGGTTTACTTTTATACCAGTAAAGTTCTGATTCCGCATTGAAAGATAATTTTCACTGCAGTGCCGGAAAATGTATGCAGAATATTTCTCTGCAACTTTACCTTTTGTGAAATCTTTCTTTGCAGAATAGCAAATGGGGTGGAATTGTATTCCACAAGTTTGTATTTTGGAGAGGGTTTTTAATGCACATGTGGCAAAGCGAAATACATATCAACCTTTGGGAAGTTGCGAAATTTTCCAAAGAGCTTCACAAAGAGTTGCTTAAAATCCCTTTGTAAAAAATGGCCACAAAAGGGATCATGATCACTATTGCCATATAAAATGGCAAATACATTTTAACAAACATTTGTTGACCCAGTAGCAATCACTAGTTACCTTTTCTTGTGACATATGATTAAAATAGGTTTCTTTGGCGTTAGAGTTTTAAAGTTGGGTTGTATTTTTACATTTGCTTGTCAAAACCGAAATTAAGGTCAATCTTGAATTAGGAAATATTAGGGGAATTATCAACGTGCTTCTGCCACAGTCGTAATATGTGCTACTCTCAATACGCATGCAGCCACTCTTTGGGGTTCATAATGGCGGGTCTGGTGACTTAGTAGACTAATGCTTCCAGTGTAGGGGCCTGTGTTTGACCTCATAGTCACGGGTTCAAATTCCACCAGGTACCCTCAGCCTTTCTTCCTTCCGAGTTCGATAAAATGAGTACCATTGAGGTGGATAACATTAAACACCTGGGGGCAGATTTACAAGCCTTTTGCGTCACTTTTAACATGGGAAAAGTGACGCAAAAGTGGCGCCAGGGCCTTGTAAATTTGCCCCATGTTGTTTAGCGCCAAGATACCCTTCTGGGTGAACGTGTGCTTTACAAATAACCGTGCTCTGTTAATATATAAGAAATTCTTTCTAAAAACAAACTTTAAAACTTAAAATAAGCAGTACAATCACTGTTTCTCCATTTCAATTCCTAATAAAAAAACACATGGACCATTATTGTAGCAATGGTGGTAGTACACCATCAGGCCGTAATCTCAACAGGCAGTATTACACATTTGCTCTTGTAACTGCAATAAAAAACAAGCAATGGCATAGCCAATAGGTCTTGCCTTTGGGACCTTATAAGTGTTTAGCCATGCAACACTTGATGTTGTGGCACTAAGGATATTGTGCTGCATAACTAAACACTTATAAGGTCCCAAAGGCGAGACCTATTGGCTATGCCAATGCTTGTTATGGTATAAGATGTGACACAGGAAACATGGCTGTGGTACAGTAGAGCACTGACGTGGTGCAGTTCCAGAACATCGACTGCAGTGAATGTCGGAGCCCTGAATGTGGTGTAAAAGTGCTGTCGGTGAAGCACAAGCGGTGACTGTGTTGCAGGAGTGCTGTGCCACTGGAGAACTGTATCAGCTGTAGAAGCACTGGCTGCAGCGCCAGAGCACTGGCTGTGGTAAATGACTGGGTTGCAGCTTTCTGGCTAAGCACCCGAGCTGTTTGCCATGAACCCCTCAACGAGGTAAGCAAGCTCGGTCGTTTGCGGCTGCAGGGACCGAGGAAACAAACATTTAGCGATTCATCTTCAGATTTCCCAATACAGGCAGCTAGCCAACCCCCTTACTACCATCCCTACCTCTCCTGGAGCTCTTCGAGGCTCACTATTGGACAAAGCAGAGGTTCAGCTGTGGTTTTGGCTCTGGCTCTTGTGGGATATAGATACACTCGTTAGGCTCCACTGGGCTACTCCTAGCCAAACACAATGAAAGAGTATTTTGGATGATGTTTATGCCCAGCAATATTTGGAGAGGATGTGGCATAACATCCAGAGCTGCCGACTTTGGAACTGGGGAACCAGGTTCAAGTCTCTGCATGCTCTCCACATGTCAATCAAAAAAAGGCAGACGCTCCAATAACAAAAATGTAAGAACAGTTTTGTTTTTAAAGGTCCAATCGGGCTGGAAGTAAATTAGTAGTTTGTTAGACATTTTAATGGTTAAGTTGCCGCGTTTGGATGCAAACAATGCAGATTGTTTGCAGCTCTGGATGTTGTTACATCTGGTTTCCCAGACTTTGGAACTGGGGAACCGGGTTCAAGTCTTGCGTGCAGATTGCTGCTTAGTAACACTCTAAAAGTCTGTGGTGGTAAAGAGAGAGACTGTGAGCACAAAATCCCTGACCCTGTCTTCCACGACGTCAATCTGATAAGCACCATCTGAAGTTATTTTATTGCTTTTTCTGTGCTGATGTGGAAAAGGTCAATGCAGCCAATCGTAATGAAAACCCCCCACATAGACCAATATAACTTTTGTAACGGAGAACCCCCTGCTGACACCATCAAAATCATCCAGAAACAGACCACAAATGTTGGGTTTTCAGGTAAGTACTAATCTAACCGCCTACATGCAATACGTTTTACCGTATTGCTGGAAAAATCTAACTAAGGAAAGCTTCAAAGCCTTTACACGTTGATTATTTAACAAAAGAAATTCCAAATCTAAATTTAGTAAAAATAAATGTTTAAAAAAAATGAAAGTTGCCATTGGGTGTACGCTTTTTAAGGTTACATATGTGCACACCTGACATGAGTTACACAATATTCTTTTTGCTTGTAATACTGAAGGAGTCCTATTGTAGTGTACGACAAAATGACGCAGTAGCTCAAATATACTTGCTAAACTCCTGTTGGGTGAATAGAAAGCACCTTCAATGCATTTTTAGGACGCTTTTTACATTAAAGTAAATTACACTATGGCAAGCCTTAGTGAACTACCATCAAACGCGCTCTCTGTTCACCCAATGGAACTTTAGCAAAGATTCCCGTAGCGCTAATATACATTAATACAACAAACTGTGAAATTACATTGGACGAGGATTGTTACATCACAGTTTATTATCCCTATGCCAATCCTTACTAAATGGCTGTCAGGTAAACTCGTTTGGATGCAAAAAATGCAGATTGTTAGGGAGAGACAATGTAGCATAACATCCCGAGCTGCTGACTTTGGAACAGGGGCACCGGATTAGAATCTCAGCATGCTCTCCATGTGCCAACCCAAAAAACAAAAACAAAGGCAGAGACTTGCCAATATGGAAAATGTAAATATTGTATGGTTTTTAAAGGGCCAGTAGAGCTGGGATTGAATAAGTCATTTGTTAGACATTTTTAAGGTTTTTAAAGTAGCCACGTTTGGATGCAAAAATGTAGATTGTTTGGGAAATAGGATGTAACATAACATCCAGAACTGCAGACTTTGGATCTAGGAACTGGGTACAAGTCTCGGCGGGCTCTCCCATGCCAACCCAAAATATAAAATAAAAAAACAAAAGTAGGCAGTACCTGTCCTTCCCCATGTATCTGTGCAACCCCCACAGGCTGTGCAGAGGCAGGAAAACAAATGCACAAAAAGGAAACATGAGCAAGGCAGCAGTCCACCCGGGCAACAAACACCCTAGGAGCAAGGGGACGGGAGCCCAAAGTGCTGCAGGAGCTTGTGAGGAGCGGGGGGCGAGATGCACGGCTCTTTGGGTCCGAATGGGGCTGGGTGCAGTGTGCGCTTAAGGCCGCCAAGGTAGGAAAACAAATGCACAAAAGGGAGACGCGAGCAAGGCAAGCTGGCAGCATGAGGAGGGAGGTGGCTATACACACGGAAACAACAGAATTAAATAGCGCTGTTTTTCACAAGCAAGAAACTCTAGTTCGTTTAAAAATGTTTATCATTCTGCCGACAGTAAAAACACCTCCCAAAACTGCTGCAATGCTGAAAGATAAAGCGCGGCGGACGTGAAGCGGGAAATGCGCTGAGCAAGAGAAACAAAACACGAACACTTACGGAAAGTGCTCATTCAAATTTTTGGGGAAAAAATCCAGAGTCAGGAAATAACAAGGAAAGGGTCAGTGTTACATTTGTGAAACCCAAAAAAAAAAGCAAGTTTGCCGAGGAGAGGAGGAGGCAGCAGGGGGAGGGAGAGAGGAGGGGCCTGCGCCTGTTTCCCTTGCGGGAGGCGAGCTTTGAAACCATCTGTTAATTACAAACAGATGGTTTCAAAGCTCGCTCCGCAAGGGAATCGCTAAACGTGCACGCGTTGCTATTGAAAGCAATGCAAAGCGTGCACGTTTTTGGCAGAAAAGGCGAATCGATTGCTAAAGGTCTCATCCTAAGCAGCGCATGCGCGCTGCGTAGGCGAGACCTAACCATGCTTAATGGCAGTTCAAGTGGAATAGATTTATATGGACAGCCACGTGACTTCTTTTGCGGTTGCAGTGCCTGACAGATTGGGAAATACTGCCCGGAAAAGGCCAGCTTTCTTCTGCTAATCGCCTTTGAGAAACTCCCTTTGAGAGTAATAAGAGATGTCCATTTCCCAGGAGCTGTGGCATGAGTGGCATCAGCTGGAAAGACAACCTTTAGGCATATTTGAGTATCATCAGTGTATTGGTAGTGTGATGTGCTACAGTTGTGAATTACAGTCTTGAAATGTGGCGGGCGAGTAACTCTGTCACAAACATGGCATGTATTCCATCCACTTTATTACCTAAATACATTCTATGCTATGACAATTGTATTAAGGCAGACAGGATATATGTCATGTTTGATTGGGGCTAAATAAGGCCCTAAAAATGTTTAGATAAAGGTCGCAGAGGGTCGAGTACAGTACCAAGTAGGATCCCTTAATGAACATGGGTAGGTATTGCATGAAAGATGGCAAATATAATATGTTGAGATTAATTTATAAAGCTGTGAAAAGAATTGAATATTATTATCTGAAAGTCCATTTGGCCTTTGAGAATTTCAAGTAAAATATTGTAGTTTACAGTGTTAAATGATGCTTACAAGTCAAGAAGAATCAGCAAGCAGGAAACCTCCTTATCAAGAGCGCTAAAAACATTATTATTACTTTCAACAGGGCCATTTGTAGGAAATCAGCCTTTACTGTGTTGTCACCCTAGATTTTCTGCCCTTTCCGGGAGCTTATTTTTTTTCATTTTAGATCTCTGTGAACTTTATCTATGCGAACTATCAGTAATGTGCCCATACTCCCCCTCCAAACATAATTAAATTGGTACATTTCTAACTGGCAAATGTAACTTGTCTGTAAGAGTCTAGTTTGTGGTATAGAAAGTCCACCTCAGGGCCTGAAAGTTCAATGCCACTTGTGGACTGCAGCTCCCATTGTGCCATCCCTTGCAGTGGCAATGAACTCATAGCTACAGGTCTACCCTGTGTAGCCCAACTGCTACATTATGAAACCTGTAGTTAAATCTGCCAAAATAACACTTTATTTTTTATTTCTCGAATTTCAGTTTTTAATTTCTTCTCCTTATACCATTTATGTCACAAGTATACTAAATATACAAACTAAGAATATAACATTGGTTTATTCAAGCAGTTTTCAATCTCCCACCCTTCAAGTTGCAAAATTCTTTCAATGATAGTCAGGTACAAAACAGAATTTTTTCAGGTACCCCTCTCTTCTAATGTTGTAATGTGAGTTACATGCTTTATCCTATTACAAACATCCAGGTTTGTATCCGTTGTAGATTTATTATTTTTGATTGGTGTCTCAATTGCTAAAGCGCTGGTGCTGATGCGCGTTTCGGTGGTCAAAGTGACCACCCACCTTTTTCAGGGCTCACAGTGATGGTTTAAGAACAGAGGACCAGGAGGATCAGGGGGGCTGAGTCTCCTCTGTACAGGACGGTTCTCATGTCGTCTGTGGCAGTAACCAGGGTGGCTTCGGTGCTGTGGTTGGAGCAGAATCCTGATTGGGATGCATCCAGAAGGTCGTTGTTCTCTTGCAATTCTGTGAGTTGCTGGTTGATGGCCTTTTCAAGGACTTTGGCAGGAAAGGGGAGCAAGGGGCTTTGTGCTTTATGGCACTATTGTTCTATTAAATCTTTAACAATTTGTATCTCAAGTTCCTCTTTTGTTGTTTATGAGTCATTTTGTTCATTACATGTTTTCCTATGTTTCTAATTTGGTTTGAGCTTGTTTTTGCTTGGGGTTTGGACTTTATTACTTTTTTGGTACTGCCTAAATATTTTAACACATTGCCCTAAGTTACACCTGTCTTCTCTGTGCCATATCTATCATAGGATTGAGCACAGGTTAATTGAATGACTTTGAGGTTTCACCCAGACAGCTTTTGTGTTTATTCCTTGAGGTGGTCAGCCATATACCCCATATAATAGTCTGATTTCCTATACCATCTTGTTACTGTTATTGTCAAAAATAGGTTTACCTTGTACAATTATCACTTAGATGCAAGTAGACAAATATGGCAATCATCTGCACTAATGTGGATCTTAGATACTAATTGTGTTAAATAATAACAATGAATTGCTTGGTATAGTTCAAGATAATTATCATATTCAGACAAAGCAATATAAAATTACTACAAAAGTAATAGAATTGATAATGCTCATACCTCATCTAATCTAATACAAATAAATCCAATAGGTGCATTTATTCATACGTCCCTTTTGGCACGTCTGTTGTCTGACTGACATTACCTGCAGCATGTACTCATCACATTTAAGTATGCTATCATGATGACCTATTGATTCCTTTACTACTATAGGTCAAAACTCCATTGACAATTGAATGCACTTTTGAGACTAACATACTGTACCATAATAGTTTTGTCTTCATTATTTCAAAATCAGTCTCACCACAAGTGTATTTATAGTGTGTGAATATTTATTCTGTTTAATCATATTTTACTAGCACTGCATTGGTTGATATCTTATCTATTTCAATAAAGCTTTGACTTAATGGGTGTTAGACCTTTCATGTTTAGGGTGGTCTTTCACCAAACATTTTGGCTCTTTCCCTCCTATTTTTCCTAAAATTCCTTTTTGTTGGCCTTAGGACTTTACCACTGCTAACCAGTGCTAAAGTGTGTGTCTCACTCCCCTAAACATGATAAAATTGACTTAAACCTAATTGGCATATTTAATTTACTCATAAGGTCCTTGTAGAGTGGTATACCATATACCCAGGGCCTATACATTAGTTGGTACTAGTGGGCCTCAGCACTTATTGTGAGCAGTAAGTAAGTAGCCCCTTAATATATGCCCCAGGCCTGCCATTGCAGTCTGGATGCAGTTTGAGCCGATAATTCAACTTGCCAATATAACCCTTTTGCCAAGTCTTAAACTCCCCTTTTTAATTACATATAGGCCACCCCTAATCTACGTTCTAGGTAGCCCATAGGATGGGTGCATTATAATTAAAAGGTTGGACATGAACTTTTAAGTTTTATATGTCCTAGTAGTGACATTTCTTTTTACTACTGTGAGGCCTATTTGTCCCATAGGATAACATTGGGCTGACTGATTACATTTAATAAGTGCTAACATTTGATTAGGGACAGATAGCATTTCATGTTTGGTATCTATGAAATTGTAATAGAAAATCCTCATTATTGGTAAAGTAAGATTTTATATTACAATTTCAAAATGGCCACTTTGAGAAACTTTGCATTTTCCTGCCCTCTGCCATTTGGCACTTGCCGCCTGTGCTAGGTCACATGACTGGGTGGAGTTGGCAGTTAGACTTTGTGAATTCCTACCAGACAGTCAGTCACACAAAAGAGGGATTAGGTGTGCCTGAGCGGGTCATCTGCTGGCATGACGAGGGGGCGGAGCTGGGCACAAACCCACTTGCAACTGAGTAATCTGTGCTCTGCCTTGACACAAAGGGCTTGTCACCACTGCATTGTTTTTGAAGCCAGCTGGGCAGAGGAGTCAGTAAATCCGAAGCACTTTGAAGAGAAACCTCTAGAAAGTTCTCCTACTTCAAATAAGGCATCAGGTATAAAAATAGGGCCCTCAGACCCACTCTTCGCTTCACTTTCTGGATCTGTGGAAGGACACTCAGAGTACTGCCTTTTGCTGTGGCCTGCTGTGTTTACTCCACAAGACTAGTTTGCTGCACCTGGAAGGACTGCTTTGATGCCTGGATTCTGCCTTGAACCCTCAGAGGCCTGCCCTGCTGCTTGAGTCTGGCTTCTTTGCCTAAACCCAAGACTACCAGAGGGACATCACAGGCTCCCACCATCTCGAACCTGCAGCTGGACGCAGACTGAGTGACTCCTAACCCCCCAAGTGAATCCCCTCCAGTCCTGGGCCCTTGGTGGTGCTGCAAGAGGTGCCGAAATCCCAAACCTGAGGCTTAGAAAAGTTTTGGCTAAAAACTGCTCTGAGACTGAGAGAAGTCAGCCTGACTTCATGGCAGCTCCTGTCCCGTTCTACTGTACAGCAGCAAGTGCTGTTCAGTGGTCCTTTGCCAAAGGGGTATCTAGCCTCCCGGAACTCTCGATGACACGCCCAATCCACTTCATGTATTTGACCCGTGCTCCATTGCTATTGGCCATATTTGTTTTACTTTGACACAGTCTCGCACGACCAGATACCCATGGTTGGCGCTTTGATCTTTTAGGCACTAGATTTGACATATGATTAAAATAGGTTTCTTTGGCGTTAGAGTTTTAAAGTTGGGTTGTATTTTTACATTTGCTTGTCAAAACCGAAATTAAAGTCAATCTTGAATTAGGAAATATTAGGGGAATTATCAACGTGCTTCTGCCACAGTCGTAATATGTGCTATTCTCAAAACGCATGCAGCCACTCTTTGGGGTTCATAATAGCAGGTCTGGTGGCTTAGTAGACTAATGCCTCCACTGTAAGGGCCTGCGTTTGACCTCATATTCAGGGGTTCAAATCCCACCAGGTACACTCAGCCTTTGTTCCTTCCGAAGTAGATAAAATAAGTACCATTGAGATGGATAACAATAAACACCTGTTGTTTAGCGCCAAGATACCCTTCTGGGAGAACGTGTGCTTTACAAATAACCGTGCTCTGTTACTATATAAGAAATTCTTTCTAAAAACAAACTTTAAAACTTAAAACAAGCAGTACAATCACTGTTTCTCCATTTCAATTCCTAATAAAAAAAACACATGGACCATTATTGTAGCAATGGTGGTAGCACACCATCAGGCCGTAATCTCAACAGGCAGTATTATACATTTGCTCGTGTAACTGCAATAAAAAAACAAGCTTAATGGCAGTTCAAGTGGAATAGATTTATATGGACAATGTGACTTCTTTTGCGGTTGCAGTGCCTGGCGGGTTGGGAAATACTGCCCGGAAAAGGCCAGCTTTCTTCTGCTAATCGCCTTTGAGAAACTTCCTTTGAGAGTAATAAGAGATGGCCATTTCCCAGGAGCTGTGGCATGAGCGGCATCAGCTGGAAATACAACCTTTAGGCATATTTGAGTATCATCAGTGTATTGGTAGTGTGATGTGCTACAGTTGTGAATTACAGTCTTGAAATGTGGCGAGCGAGTAACTCTGTCACAAACATGGCATGTATTCCATCCACTTTATTACCCAAGTACATTCTATGCTATAAAAATTGTGTTAAGGCAGACAGGATATGTCATGTTTGATTGGGGCTAAATAAGGCCCTAAAAATGTTTAGATAAAGGTCGCAGAGGGTCGAGTACAGTACCAAGTAGGATCCCTTAATGAACATGGGTAGGGATTGCATGAAAGATGGCAAATATAATATGTTGAGATTAATTTATAAAGCTGTGTGAAAAGAATTTAATATTATTATCTGAAAGTCCATTTGGCCTTTGAGAATTTCAAGTAAAATATTGTAGTTTACTGTGTTAAATGATGCTTACAAGTCAAGAAGAATCAGCAAGCAGGAAACCTCATTATCAAGAGCGCTAAAAACATTATTATTACTTTCAACAGGGCCATTTGTAGGAAATCAGCCTTTACTGTGTTGTCACCCTAGATTTTCTGCCCTTTCCTAGAGCTTATTTTTTCTTATTTTAGATCTCTGAACTTTATCTATGCAAACTATGAGTAATGTGCCCATACTACCCCTCCAAACATAATTAAATTGGTACATTTCTAACTGGCACATTTAACTTGTCTGTAAGTGTCTAGTTTGTGGTATAGAAAGTCCACCTCAGGGCCTGAAAGTTCAATGCCACTTGTGGACTGCAGCTCCCATTGTGCCACCCCTTGCAGTGGCAATGAACTCATAGCTACAGGTCTACCCTGTGTAGCCCAACTGCTACATTATGAAACCTGTAGTTAAATCTGCCAAAATAACACTTTATTTTTTATTTCTCGAATTTCATTTTTTAATTTTTTCTCCTTATACCATTTATGTCACAAGTATACTAAATATATAAACTAAGGGGCAGATTTACAAGCCCCTTGCGCCACTTTTGCGTCACTTTTAACATGGGAAAAGTGACGGAAAAGTGGCGCAAGGGGCTTGTAAATCTGCCCCTAAGAATATAACATTGGTTTATTCAAACAGTTTTCAATCTCCCACCCTTCAAGTTGCAAAATTCTTTCAATGATAGTCAGGTACAAAACAGAATTTTTTCAGGTGCCCCTCTCTTCTGATGTTGTAATGTGAGTTACATGCTTTATCCTATTACAAACATCCAGGTTTGTATCCGTTGTAGATTTATTTTTGATTGGTGTCTCAATTGCTAAAGCGCCGGTGCTGATGCGCGTTTCGGTGGTCAAAGTGACCACCCACCTTTTTCAGGACTCACAGTGATGGTTTAAGAACAGAGGTCAAGGAGGATCATGGGGGCTGAGTCTCCTCTGTACAGGACGGTTCTTATGTCGTCTGTGGCAGTAACCAGGGTGGCTTCGGTGCTGTGGTTGGAACAGAATCCGGATTGGGATGCATCCAGAAGGTCGTTGTTCTATTACAATTCTGTGAGTTGCTGGTTGATGGCCTTTTCAAGGACTTTGGCAGGAAAGGGGAGCAAGGGGCTTTGTGCTTTTTGGCACTATTGTTCTATTAAATCTTTAACAATTTGTATCTCAAGTTCCTCTTTTGTTGTTTATGAGTCATTTTGTTCATTACATGTTTTCCTATGTTTCTAATTTGGTTTGAGCTTGTTTTTGCTTGGGGTTTGGACTTTATTACTTTTTGGGTACTGCTTAAATATTTTAACACATTGCCCTAAGTTAAACCTGACTTCTCTGTGCCATATCTATCATAGGATTGAGCACAGGTTAATTGAATGACTTTGAGGTTTCACCCAGACAGCTTTTGTGTTTATTCCTTGAGGTGGTCAGCCGTCTACCCCATATAATAATCTGATTTCCTATACCATCTTGTTACTGTTATTGTCAAAAATAGGTTTACCTTGTACAATTACCACTTAGATGCAAGTAGACAAATATGGCAATCATCTGCACTAATGTGGATCTTAGATACTAATTGTGTTAAATAATAACAATGAATTGCTTGGTATAGTTCAAGATAATTATCATATTCAGACAAAGCAATATAAAATTACTGCAAAAGTAATAGAATTGATAATGCTCATACCTCATCTAATCTAATACAAATATATCCAATAGGTGCATTTATTCATACGTCCCTTTTGGCACGTCTGTTGTCTGACTGACATTACCTGCAATATGTACTCATCACATTTAAGTATGCTATCACGATGACCTATTGATTCCTTTACTACGATAGGTCAAAACTCCATTGACAATTGAAAGCACTTTTGAGACTAACATACTGTACCATAATAGTTTTGTCTTCATTATTTCAAAATCAGTCTCACCACAAGTGTATTTATAGTGTGTGAATATTTATTCTGTTTAATCATATTTTACTAGCACTGCATTGGTTGATATCTTATCTATTTCAATAAAGTTTTGACTTAATGGGTGTTAGACCTTTCATGTTTAGGGTGGTCTTTCACCAAACATTTTGGCTCTTTTCCTCCCATTTTTCCTAAAATTCCTTTTTGTTGGCCTTAGGACTTTACCACTGCTAACCAGTGCTAAAGTGTGTGTCTCACTCCTCTAAACATGATAAAATTGACTTACACCTAATTGGCATATTTAATTTACTCATAAGGTCCTTGTAGAGTGGTATACCATATACCCAGGGCCTATACATTAGTTGGTACTAGTGGGCCTCAGCACTTATTGTGAGCAGTAAGTAAGTAGCCCCTTAATACATGCCCCAGGCCCGCCATTGCAGTCTGGATGCAGTTTGAGCCGATAATTCAACTTGCCAATATAACCCTTTTGCCAAGTCTTAAACTCTCCTTTTTAATTACATATAGGACACCCCTAACCTACGCTCTATGTAGTAACCCTGGGCAAAGCACTACGCTACGCTCGCGTAGTTTGCGACGTTTGCGCTACTTCGCACAACGCGAATTGCACGTAGCTCAGTGCAAACACGCGTAGGGTAGCGTAGCGTAGTGCAGCGGTCATTTTTTGCTTGCTCGCGGTCCTCAACGTCAAGTTGGCGACCGCGAGCAAGCAAAATGACATCCCGGCGAGACTTTTTCCTCGTTCGCGGTCAGCAACATCAAGTTGCCGATCGCGAGCGTGGAAAATAAACCTCCCGGCGAGATTCTCAACGCGGGGAGGTCAGGTTTCTCATTGCGAGTGGTCGCGTATGCTCGCGACCGCTCGCGATGAGAAACTACCAGTCCGCGTTGAGAAAGCTGCAGCTCGAGTAAAAATCTACTCGAGCGGCAGTAAAAGACAGCTTGCACTGTGCAAGTTGTCCGTTTTCAATGATTGCACAGTGCGGATAAGCATCCGGCACTGTGCAATCATCGCGAACAGCGCACTACGCAGTTCGCGTAGTGCTACGCGTAGCTCGCGTAGTGCGAACTGCACTTTGCGTAGCTTCGCATAGCGCTACTTCGCGAACTACGCCCAGGCTTACTATGTAGCCCATAGGATGGGTGCATTATAATTAAAAGGTTGGACATGAACTTTTAAGTTTTATATGTCCTAGTAGTGACATTTCTTTTTACTACTGTGAGGCCTATTTGTCCCATAGGATAACATTGGGCTGACTGATTACATTTAATAAGTGCTAACATTTGATTAGGGACAGATAGCATTTTATGTTTGGTATCTATGAAATTGTGATAGAAAATCCTCATTATTGGTAAAGTAAGATTTTAAATTACAATTTCGAAATGGGCACTTTGAGAAACTTCGCATTTTCCTGCCCTCTGCCATTTGGCACTTGCCGCCTGTCCTAGGTCACATGACTGGGTGGAGTTGGCAGTTAGACTTTGTGAATTCCTACCAGACAGTCAGTTACACAAAAGAGGGATTAGGTGTGCCTGAGCGGGTCATCTGCTGGCATGACGAGGGGGCAGAGCTGGGCACAAACCCACTTGCAACTGAGTAATCTGTGCTCTGCCTTGACACAAAGGGCTTGTCACCACTGCATTGTTTTTGAAGCCAGCTGGGCAGAGGAGTCAGTAAATCCGAAGCACTTTGAAGAGAAACCTCTAGAAAGTTTTCCTACTTCAAAGAAGGCATCAGGTATAAAAATAGGGCCCTCAGACCCACTCTTCGCTTCCCTTTCTGGATCTGTGGAAGGACACTCAGAGTACTGCCTTTTGCTGTGGCCTGCTGTGTTTACTCCACAAGACTAGTTTGCTGCACCTGGAAGGACTGCTTTGCTGCTTGGATTCTGCCTTGAACCCTCAGAGGCCTGGCCTGCTTCTTGAGTCTGGCTTCTTCGCCTAAACCCAAGACTACCAGAGGGTCATCACAGGCTCCCACAATCTCGAACCTGCAGCTGGACGCAGACTGAGTGACTCCTAACCCCCCAAGTGAATCCCCTCCAGTCCTGGGCCCTTGGTGGTGCTGCAAGAGGTGCCGAAATCCCAAACCTGAGGCTTAGAAAAGTTTTGGCTAAAAACTGCTCTGAGAACTGAGAGAAGTGAGCCTGACTTCATGGCAGCTCCTGTCCCGTTCTTCTGTACAGCAGCAAGTGCTGTTCAGTGGTCCTTTGCCAAAGGGGTATCTAGCCTCCCGGAACTCTCGATGACAGGCCCAACCCACTTGTATTTGACCCATGCTCCATTGCTTTTGGCCATATTTTATTTACTTTGACACAGTCTCGCACGACCAGATACCCATGGTTGGCGCTTTGATCTTTTAGGCACTAGATTTCACTTAAAACTTATTATATTTTTGTTATTTTGATGTCAAATAATTTATTAAAATGTACTTTATTTTTCTAAATTGATGTGGGAGTTTTCTTGCATTGTGTTTTAGCTTTATTACTGTTTGAACGCTGTATAAATAAAATACATACTCTGCAATGCCCCTTCAACGCAGATCCTCACAACGCTCTGCAAACCGCGATTTAAGGTACTTTATTAAGTGGGCATAACTGGGTCCCTGTAGTCGGCCCACCCTCCATTGCAGTTGGCGTGAACTTGTGACTTTGCCCCGGTCCGGCGCGGCCAGATGTCCAAAGTTGACACTTTGTGCTTTTTGGCGCTATTTTCACAAAAATCTTTAAAATTGCATATGTTTGGTTCTACTTATTGGTTTTTTCTTGTTTTGTCCTTTTGGTCTTGTTTTATTCATTAAATATCACTCTATTTTACTAACTTGGTGTGGGATACTTTTTGCATGGAGTTTTTTTTTTTTTTTACTGTTTGGAGTGTTGCAGAAATACTTTACACATTGCCTCTAAGGTAAGCCTGACTGCTCGGTGCCAAACTACCAGAGGGTTGAGCACATGTTAATTAAGGGTTGGCTCGTGCCTCACCCTTACAAGGATAATGGTTGCTGGTTGGCCAGGACTCACTCCCCTGTCAACAAACAATCCAATTCCTTACAATATAGTATAGGTAAATGGTGAACATATACTGTACTAAATCGATGGTGGAGATCAGCTCCAATAAGCAATTAATTTTGATTGTTTATAAAGCAAATTAAGAAACCATACAGTAAAGGAAAATAGTGAACATGCAAACCAAAATATGGGAAGCAGTTACTTTTGGCGATTCATTTGAGCTATGTATAAAGAAAAGTGGTCTTGTATCGTTGGAACAGACATGGAGCCCATCAAAGTGTCAGGGGAACAAGGAAGGAATGTTTATTCATTTGTGGAGTTTAGTCCATTAGTTATAGACTGGTGGTGAAAACAAACTCAATTTGCATTTCCAATTTACTGAGCTTTAAGTCCAAGTTTTCACAGAGTGTTTTTTTCCACATCAATAACTTACCACTGATTATCATATTCACTCTGGTTTGCAGAGATTTAGTGGTCTACCAGGTGAGCATTTTGAATTCTACACCAGATCCTACTCCTATGTTGGCTGATACATGCCATAACCTTTTGGGAGGTCTAACCGATATACAATAGATTACAAGTGCACCTAATGCAGCAAATCACATTGGAGGAGTTACAATTGGAGAAGAGCTGAAGGTCATGATTTATGTGCTGGTAATGGAACACATTACTATTAGCGATGAAGTTACAGACCACACAGTTGCCACATTTGTGGTGCTGAATAACCGGAGGCTATCCCACATTTTTCATTCTGTTCTGATATTCCCCCATAGAAAGTTTGTCAACACCCAAAACCAAAGGGCCACTGCACAAGATTACGTATCCAACCAAATTGCAAAAAAGTATGAAACAACACTGGAATGTATTATGTTCAGGTGATCTTTCCCCAAATTACCCCTTTTTCTCATTTAAACGAAGGAGTAACATAAGAAAGCATTCAGTTAAATCAGGCAAGACCAGACAGACTGAAGCAGCATTACCTCAATGTGAGGGTTGCAAATGCATTCAGTATTGGCTAGATTCCTGAGAGCCCATCCCCACAAGGATCCTGTTAATCCAGTGGTCGAAGTGGGCGGGATCGGCAGGGTACGGCGTGCCCCTACTTCTTTAATTTCATAGAGTCCGTTCCCCTACTTTCTTATTTTAAACATGCCTCCCTGACGGCAGAAATCCCCAAGGCCGATAGTTGAGGCTCTGCTTTTGGGGACGGGCGGAACTGGCAGAGAAGGAAAAGGACTCTGTCTTTTCCTTCGTGCCCAGAGAAGACAAGGACAGTGTCCAGTTCTCCTGCTGCTGGCAGCTGCCCCCCCCCCCTCTTTGTTCCCCCTCTTCCCTCTCTTTCTGTCTCGCTCCTCCTCATTTAGTGAAACAGAGACTTCAAGAAACAGGTATTACCTTCTCTTTCCTCCTTTCGTTTATTTGCTCCCCTGTGAAATGGATCCAAAAAAGAAAACACTTTTGCTGGAAACGTCGTCTTTTTCTGACATTTTTCAATTTCTAAGTGCAGCCTCGGGGTGGAGAGAAATAAAAAATTCAAAATATGAAAAATAACTAACTAACTAAAGCAAGACAGAGTGGTTGCAAGGTGGCCAGATTGATTTATTCACACCTAAACACATTAGCGCTACTTTACAGTGTTTGCAGGTGAAGCGCTACTTTTGTTTTCTCCTCGCTGTTTGAACAACATTGTTTTCCCTGGGTGGGAAAGTGCACCATTCCTGGAGGTACTGAAATACCTGCTTGATGGGTGAATTGGAAAACAAAATGCATACCGTGGCTCTGAATTTACAACTGTGGTCTTTTTAAACCATACTGCTTACGTTTTGTAAGGATATAAGCAATGGGCATTGAAGCGGGTCCCTTCTGTGCCCTGTAGTCATGGCCTTAACTTTTCAGGCAAAAGCACTCACTAATTTCTGAATAACGAGTGTAAAAAGAAAAAGGTAACCATGCTGTTACTGCTTACATTTCACATGCTTTACTTAATCTTGCATTCCTTATGAGCGTTTGCTTTTTCTAGGATGTTGTTAATTTTATTTTAGGCAGCATATTGCTCTTGTCTAGTGCGTAATTTGAATTGAGTCACATCCATGTGTTTATAGCGGGTCAATGCAGTGCAAGTTTCTCTCAGTGGGGCAGTATGGTGTTCAGTGGGGGAGAGGATGGGGCTCTATGGTCAGAGCTGCTGAATTTGGAACTGGGGAACCAGGTTCAGCCTTCATGACCAGTCCCCCAGACCACTCCCCCTGAGGGAGCACATTCCCATGCTAGACCTTAGAAGGCCCGCAAGATCTTAAAAGCCCTGGTGTCTTAGCACCAGCAGGTGGACCCTAGCAGTGGCAAGTGTGGGTTAACCTTGAAGGCCTGTCCGCCACAATTCACTCTGAAGTTCACCTCCAGTCTTGCAGGCAGGCCTATGAAGCTGCACACCATAGAGTGACAGTGACTCTGTCACTGAGGTCACAGGACCCTTGAGCAGGGTGGCTCTAGAGCAGTGCGACCGCACCAGGCGCTGACCAGCCGCGGTCCGTGCAGTTCACAGAGGTGGGGCAGAGGGCCGGGTAAGGGGATTTCGAGGACGATGCAGAGGGGAAATTAAATAAATAATTAATTTTCATCTGCATCGTCCCTCGAAATCCCCCCTTACCCGGCCCCACCGCCCCACCGCTGTTACCTGAATGGACCGCGGGTGGCACTGACTTCAGTTGGGGTCATCGTGTTTGCAAGTATAATATGGTTTTAAAAGCACTTGCTGCCTCCTTCCTGGCCTCCAACAATTTTCGGCAACAATAAAAATGTCATGATAACTCCAGTGGTTAATGTTCTTAGTAGAGAGAGATGGTGTTTTGTCTAGTGGACGTTTTGACTCATGGAAAGGAAGCGCAGAGGGTTAATGTGCCTGCTGCTAAGAACATGTACCATGCAGTTAAAAGCCTCACATAGAACAGTGAGCTCTTAAATGTCATGTAAGAGCTTCATGTAAACTGCAAGGTATAAATTAGAGCGTTATGTTTTTTTCCCCAGTCTTTGATTATTGTAATGTTGCAGAAAAAGGGTTCATTTGGGTAGAAATCAATTATGATTATTAAAGAGAACCACCAACCATGATATTACGTTTTAAATTCTGAGTTTGTGTTTCTCCAGACCAATCACTATTAAACTATGCTGCCTACTAGTATGGTTGTCATGTGACTCTTACACCTTGTAGTCCTTTGTTATATGTAACATTTCCTATACAGTGATTTACACACGTATTGTTGATTGTCTCTGTGTAATATGTGTGATGTAAAGTGCTCCGACACCCTACACTGGTATTAGTGGTGCTGTAAATTTTCTGATACTTTATTATTGTGACATTTTTACACATGCTAACAGTCTCTGCAAAGATTTTTCCTTATTAGTACCAGTAGAACTGCAGCAGTGAGAAAGGTGACCAGTCAACCTTTGCAAAGGGCCCCCCACTTCACAGCAGCACAAGTCACATTTTTTAGGAACTTTTGATCAGTTTGAGCTATAAACAATTTACTGGTTAAAATCGTCAGATTATGCAGCAGATGAAGTATTATGTGGCAAATATGGCAGAGCCATAATTATGTGGAAAACATTTGCAAACTAGGATATTTGCCATTCATGTTTGAACTGCTCTTGTGGAAAAAGGGAGGAGAAGTGCTGATGACATGGCTGGGAGACAAATGGCTTGTGATTCCACTTTTAAGGATATTTGGGACATTCTGCGATTGGAAATGTATCCCACTTTGTGACTGTATTTTAATGTCAATAACTCATATTAAACCTTAAATAAACATATGTATCCATTGGTTAAATTAAATAACGTAATAAGCTGTAATCGGTTAGTGAAATGGGAAACAAATACTAAAAATCTGGATATTTTGCTCTTTCTGCCTCACCTCTGACTCCGCCCACTGACCCGATTCACTGGTTATTCCCACCCTCTGATTCTCCGCCCACAGTTCCCCTACTTTTTTTCCCCCACTTCGACCACTGTGTTAATCCCAAGGGCTACATCCCCTGCATTGTGTGCACATCAGCTGATAAGAGGGGTCTGCCTGCTGACATCACATAAATGGAAAGTGCAGGAACCTCCTTTCATACTATACAGGTGCACGTTGTCCTCAATAGAACCCTCAAATCCCTATTTTGTCAAGGGGTGAATGCACACCCCAGGGAAGAAAATACATGTGTTTACTAGTGGGCATCAATTTCCAAGCGTGACACCCCTAGGGTGGTGCTAAACCCATGCTCATTCTTCTAACCTACCACTCAAGTGAGACAGGCTGATGAAGGAGTCACCAGAGATATTCTGAGCATTGAGGTGGGGGAAGTACCAATCTCCAGCCTGGCCATAGTATATTCGGCTAAAACCTAATCCTGAAATGGAGGGGCCTGGGGAGCTGATTGAGGTGGCAAAGGCAGGGATAGTGACGTCTAGCCAATGCCATAACTCTTTCTCGCACCTCCTTGAAACTGGCAGCCAGACCACAAGTTCCCAAGTACTGATAATACGGTGGCGGGGGGAGGGAGGGGCGGGGGAGGGCATTAGCCAGAGCCAAAATAAAGGCGTTTTTGTCATGGTATAGCCTATCTTTTAAGAGTAGCAAGTTGGCACTTTACTCAATCTTTGATCCTTGCATTAATTTACCAACATCAAGCAGGCTGAAATGATCCTCCGATTGCTGTTTTACAGTAAATTACATTACTTTTTATCTCTCTGAAACATGTCATCTCTCTCTTCACGTCAGAAAAGATGTCACCTTCCTGTCATCACGAGTCTCAATTTCTAGCTGAAATATGCTTTCAGGAAATGTAAAAGTAAATGCTCTATGCCCTGCAGGGAGAAGCCATTAACAATTTTGTGTGTCACGAGGTCAGCCCAAACCCTGTTGTAAATCAGTAAAACGAGTTGTATTTAGCTTCTGAAATGGCTCTGGTTGGATCATTTCCAAACAGGATAGCAGGAGTTTGTTCTATTAAATTGTACAAAATCCATTTAGCAGCCCCAAAGGTAAAATGAAACCCTGTCTATCAATACCTTTCGAAGGCTTTATTAAATACCAGTAGGTCAAATAAAAAAAGGCAGGTAACAAGAAATGTTTATGAAAGTATATTTTTCCAATAGTGTATATTCTGTCCAAGACTCTTGAGGGGGAATCAATGTGATATTTGTGATTAATTACAGTGATATTATTTTTGTACCAGAACACAAAAACTATTTAAGAACAAATCCATCTAATGTCATTTTCCATCCACCATAAGAGCCTTCTGTCACTTATTGTTTTTCTCAAAAACGATTATAAAATGGACTTTCACCACGAGTAGAAATACTTACTTCACCCTGACATAATGAGGGCACCCTATAGTTCCAGGAACTGTACAACTTTCTGCATGCTGTTCTTTTGTTTATATATTTTGTCTTTTATGGCCTATGATGCGCCATAGTGCTGAACATGTACCTGTATGAGTAAAAGAGCTGATAGCATGTAGAGTAGGGATCTTTTGGGGCTTTTTAGATTTGGATTGAGAGGGGACTGGTGAGGTTTGATAGCAGAGCAATGAGATCATAGGTGTCCAATGTAGACACAGGAGGTCAGATCCGTACCAGGGGTTCAGAATATCCGCCTGCATTATAGTTACATATATTGGAGCTACATATTCAGTGATTATCCGAAACATTTCTGATGTGGCCTGCATGTGCTTTCCAAGCAGGGTGAAGCCTCAATGCTGAAAAACTCTACCCCCCCTCAACCTTGTTTTAATATTTTAATGCTCCTTCCCTTGTTGTGGCTGCTATTATTGGCTGCCAACTGCCCAACATAGTCAGTTTGTAATAAACCTATAAAGTAGATCATTTGCGATGGTTGGTCCAGGTGGCAGTGAGAGCTGATGGGAAATGAATGACACTGTGGTAGTGTGGATTTGATGTGTTGATAACTTTTTTATACATCAAAAAGAATCCGTAGGTGACGGATCAAAAGAACCTAGCCAAGAAACAAGGGCGGGTTCACCAATTGGGGTGAAGGCCACCTCTACTGGTAGAAAAGAAACATTTCTTTTCTTGTGTCCCCTCACTCACCCAGGGTTGCCCCTAGGTGACATGTTTCATCATTGGGGCCATCGCAAACATCTACTGATTGGGGCGTGCTGCGACTTGCGGATTTACGTAGGAGCACTTACCTTGTGAGGCTATGTGTTGTGCAGTGTAGGGGGGAGTGGTGTAAGTGATGTTTTAAAAAAATTACCTAACTAGTGAGCTATTGTTTTATTACTGCTCCTAGTTGGTAGGGATAAAAAGGGGGTTAATAAAAGGAAATGTAACTGTTATGTAATTATAATCCCTTGTATTATGTCAACATGTTTCGAGGTATCCCCTAAACCTTTTCTTCAGGACAACAAAGGGACCAGCCCTTTGTGTACCACTCAGTGCCGGACCTATAATAAAGTGAAGTGAAAAATTATTAATGCACACCTATTGTGTGAGCATTGGGAAAAATATATACATACGGTTGCTTCTGAACACGTAGTAACTGTCATTGGGAAGAAAAAGCAAAATGCAAATTAATACATACTGCCTGCCCACCGTTCTTGTGGGCAGGTAAAGGCGTTACGCTGCACGTAAAAGAAGGTACTTCATACTATGGTGTAAGTGCCCTTGAAAGCAAACTTAGTTAGTGCTCAGATCTTGTGTGGGTAATACTACACATGATACCTTAATTGTGAGCAGGCAAGGTTGAAAAGACATAATTTAAAAACACTTGTAGTCAAGGACAAAAACAGGACACACACAACATGTAACATAAAATCAATTTCTTTTTGAAATATACTTATTTTTGGCAAAAGTGCGCCTCATGGTCTGTCTGGGTGGAGGGGCCTGTAGAAACCCTATATTATAATAATAGACAAAGGAATGAGATAATGAGGATTTGTTATAAGCCACTCATTGCTTGTGCCTTCCTATGACTGGTTTAGAAAGAGCAAATGGAATTTAGTGAAAAAGGCAAGTAAAGTTATGTAGATTCCTGTAGGGAGAAAAAAATTGATGATGTCCTGTAGGGAGAAAAAAAAGTCTTACTGTGCTCAGCAACCCTCCGTCAATACGACCTATTCAGTCCCAAGGCAGACCGCATCTTAGCGTGTCTTTGCCTTAGTGCCGGTATAAGTATTCTGAAAAACAGCCGGGTCATTCCCTCGTGCTGTTAGAGACTAGAGCGTGTAAAGCGTAGTCTCGTGTTGTGGTGTAAACGGTCCACCATGTTGTTGGTATTTTATGAAATGGGGGTGTGATTTTTGAAAGTCTAAATTACTAATTAGAGTGCAGGAGTACCTTATACGAAAAAGAAGGACGCCCGGTATTTTGTCAAAATAGGTTGGGGTCAGTATCGAACCCTGGTCACAGGGACACCGTGAGTTTCTTAAATAGCGGCCATATTGGAATCGTCAAAAAACAATAAACAGAAAAGGAAAAAGGAAAAAGGCTAGGGATGTTTTGTCATACTGCCTTCAATTTTATCAAAAACGAGGTAGAGGATTTCATTGCCTTTGTTCTTGATTTAGATTTTCATAAAACGCCGTTAAAAAACATGCCAGACGTTTTTTTAAATTATTTATTTATTCTCAGATATCGGGGTTAATTTATCTAGTGAAATGGCACGATGGTATATTCTCGTTTGAACCTCTAATTTTATGAAAAAGGGGTTGTGATTTTAGAAAGTCTAAATTAATAATTTGAGTGCAAGAGTACCTCGTACTAGAATAAGAGGACGCCCGGTATTATGTCAAAAATAGGTTGGGTCAGTATCGAACCCTGTTCAAAGGGACACCATGAGGTTCTTAAATGGCGGCCAAATTGGAATGGTCAAAAAAAACAAAAAACAGAAAAGGAAAAAGGGAAAAGGCTAGGGATGTTTCTTGTCCTACTGCCTTCAATTTTATCAAAAAAACACGGGGAAGAGGATTTCAGTGCCTTTGTTCTTGATTTTGATTTTCATAACATGCCGTTAGGAAACATGCCAGGTGGGGTTTCCAGATATCAGGGTTAATTTATCTAGTGAATTGGCCCCATGGTATATTCTCGTTCAAACCTCTAATATCCGTGCGTAATTTGAAAACCCATCTTTGCTCTTTCTCTAGTAGTATCTGTTCTAAATTTTCACAGGGTTTTATATGTTCCAACACTACCCACCGCATGTCATTTGGGGTGTGTTGTTTCTCGTTGAAGTGTGCCGTCATTCTGGTACTTGCTCTGTGGCATCGGATGTTGCTCCGATGTTCGCAGATTCTTGTGCTCACCTTCCTGGTGGTCATACCCACATAATGTAGGTCACAGTGGCACGTAATTAGATACACAACTCCTATAGTGTTGCAAGTGGTGAATTTTCGCAAATCCCATGATTTTCCTGTATTGAAAGTGACCCTTTTGGTGGTTGTTGTGAGATGGCACACACTGCAGTTACCACACGGGTGGTGGCCCGTTGGTAAAGTACTGAGTATTTGTTGGCTACTTTTGTCTTGGGGCTTCGGGCGGGTGTGTACCAGTATATCCTTCAAATTTTTACCTCTCTTGTGTGAGAACATCGGTGTCGGTATGTTCAAGGTACCACTGTTTAAAATCCGCATATGTTTCTTCACTACCTTTGCGACTTTGTCTGATGCTACACTGAAAGTTGTAATACAGATGGGTCTTTTCTCTTTCTCATTCTCCTGTCTTTCATACGTTTCTAGAAGGGCATCTCTATGATTATTTCGTGCTCTTTTCTTTGCATTTGCAATGATTTTAGAAGGGTATTTCCGTTTTTCAGTTTCTCTGCTAGGTCTTTTGCCTGCTTGTCATAATCCGATGTTTCCGTGCAGTTTCTCCTAAGTCTAAGAAACTGTCCAAATGGTAAATTTTCTTTCAGATGTCGTGGGTGGAAACTATCGTACAGTAAGAGGCAGTTTTTTGCAGTTGGTTTAAAATGTGTTGTGGTTTTGAGTGTGCCTTCTACTGCATAGATGTTGAGGTCAAGGAAGACTAACTCAGACCTGCTCATTGTGTGGGTGAATTTAAGGAAAGGGTCCTGTAGGTTGAGCCATTCCAGGAAGATGTTAGCCTCTGTTTCGTCACCTTTCCATATCACCAAGATATCGTCGATGTATCTCTTCCATATCACAATCTTTTGGCAATGTGGGTTTTGGTCTGGTAGGATCTTTTGTTCCTCTAAATGATGAACGTACAAACCTGCCACACTCGGCGCGAAAGTACTGCCCATGCTGGTACCGTGTTGTTGTTGGAAAAGGGATTCTTCAAAACGGAAGTAGTTCTCTGTTAGAGCCCATTTACAACATTCTAGGACCACATGTTGTGGTGTGTGGTAGGGCCATGCTGATCCATATAGAACTTCCTCTAGAATGTCCATAGTTGCTTTGTGTGGTAAGCTTGTATAAAGGCTTTCCACATCTAGGCCAATCAGGATGTTGCATGTAGGATCAAAATGAAGATCTCTCAATAGGCAGAGTACTGCCTTGGTGTCCTTCAGGTAGGTGTTAGTGTTCTGTATCAGTGGACGTAGTAAGGCCTCTGCAAATTTAGAAAGTGGTTCCAGGATGGATCCGATCCCGGAAACAATGGGTCGTCCTGGTGGTTTTACTACTGACTTATGAATCTTCGGGATTGTGTAGAAGTAGGGTACTGTCGGGTGGGGGTTGATCATAAATTCCCCTTCCTTCTTGGTTACCCAATAATGGGCGAGTGCTTCCTCTATCATGCTTGTAATTCCAATCCTGATCCGTTCAGTAGGATCCTCTCTGATGCGTCTGTAGTTTCTTTCATCCGACAGGAGTCTGAGGCATTCTTGGCGGTATGCTCCTGTACTCTGTAAGACAATCCCTCCCCCCTTGTCTGCCGGTTTTATGGTTATGTCCTTATTGTTGGCCAGAATTTTAATGGCTTCCTGTTCCTCTTTCGTCGTATTATGGAATGTTCTCATGGTGGTTGGGTCCATCTCTCTAACTTCCCTCAAGACCGCCTTCTCAAAAGCCAGTAATTCCACTGGTAGGGTGGCCGAAGGTGGTGTGAATGTTGACTTTCGGTATAGGCCAGTGTCTCATTTTTGTATATCACTTGTTTCTTTATTTTCGAAAAAAAAATGCAATTTTATTTTCCTGATGAATTCGTTCAGCTCACAGTTTAGTAGGAATTTGTCCAATGTTGGGGTAGGCACGAAACCCAATCCTTTCTCCAAAACAGCTAGTTGTATTGTAGATAGAGTGGTTCCTGATAGGTTTACAACTATACTCGGTTGTTGCTGGTGCTCGGTAGAGTCGGTGGGCCCATACTCCTCGTGTGACTCCGTGCTGACTCCAAAGGTTGTGCCCATTGTACCTGTTGCCCTCTTTTCGTCTTGCTTCTTTGAGCCCCTCTGCCTCGTCCTAAAAAGGAACCGGTGAATATTCTGCTTGGGGGCTGTCTCCCAGTAGGAATACGGTTGTGGTTGGTATTGTGGAGGGCCGTAGAAGTAAGGTGGTGCTGGGAAAGGTGGTGGTTGGTAGGGGGCCAACCGTAGCCTCCTTGTCCTCCTCTATTTCTCAACCTCCCTCTGAAATTTCGGCGGCCTCTTGTGTTGTTTCTATGCCCATAACTACTGTCAGAGTCATTTGAGCTAGTGTCCGACCCATCTGTGTCTGTGTTATATCCAGGGTTCCTCCCTGACAGGTGATAGTCATCCCTGATGTAAGGGTAGGCCTTCTCGTGGCTGAAGTTTTTACCATCTTTCTTAAACTTTTCATATTTGGTCTCTTTCAGTGTCATCTCAAATCCTCATTATCTCATTCCTTTGTCTATTATTATAATATAGGGTTTCTACAGGCCCCTCCACCCAGACAGACCATGAGGCGCACTTTTGCCAAAAAATAAGTATGTTTCAAAAAGAAATTGATTTTATGTTACATGTTGTGTGTGTCCTGTTTTTGTCCTTGACTACAAGTGTTTTTAAATTATGTCTTTTCAACCTTGCCTGCTCACAATTAAGGTATCATGTGTAGTATTACCCACACAAGATCTGAGCACTAACTAAGTTTGCTTTCAAGGGCACTTACACCATAGTATGAAGTACCTTCTTTTACGCGCAGCGTAACGCCTTTACCTGCCCACAAGAACGGTGGGCAGGCAGTATGTATTATTTTGCATTTTGCTTTTTCTTCCCAATGACAGTTACTACGTGTTCAGAAGCAACCGTATGTATATATTTTTCCCAATGCTCACACAATAGGTGTGCATTAATAATTTTTCACTTCACTTTATTATAGGTCTGGCACGGAGTGGTACACAAAGGGCTGGTCCCTTTGTTGTCCTGAAGAAAAGGTTTAGGGGATACCTTGAAACATGTTGACATAATACAAGGGATTATAATTACATAACAGTTACATTTCCCTTTTATTAACCCCCTTTTATCCCTACCAACTAGGAGCAGGAATAAAACAATAGCTCACTAGTTAGGTAATTTTTTAAAACATCACTTACACCACTCCCCCTACACTGCACGACACATAGCCTCACAAGGTAAGTGCTCCTACGTAAATCCGCAAGTCGCAGCACGCCCCAATCAGTAGATGTTTGGGATGGCCCCAATGATGAAGCATGTCACCTAGGGGCAACCCTGGGTGAGTGAGGGGACACAAGAAAAGAAATGTTTCTTTTCTACCAGTAGAGGGGGCCTTCACCCCAATTGGTGAACCCGCCCTTGTTTCTTGGCTAGGTTCTTTTGATCCGTCACCTACGGATTCTTTTTGATGTATTCTGATCACACAGGAGGGTGAACCTAGCCCAATCCTCCTCCTCCCCCTTTTTCTGATTGACAACTTTTTTATGTCACAGCTTGCAGCTGTTGGTTGAAGGGAATGCAAGTTGTTTTTATGTATTTAACATTCTAAATTTGGCACTTTTGAGAACAATGTTCCCTACAGCACCGATAATCCCTCACCTAAGGTGAAGTTAGTGGCCCTTTGAGGAAACATAGGCAGCTCAAATCATTAGAACACAAAACATCTATTTTCTACTAATTTGCTAAATCTTATGCTAGTAAGTGCCAAGTACTTTCTTAGCTACTGTGAGGCATAGTTCTTGTGCAGTACCAGTGATTAGCTCCAGATGCTTGACTAAATTGTGATTGACAGATGAAATCTCCTAAACCCAACTTTGTCTATGGCCTCTTTCCAATCCTCTTGGGTATGGTGGAGAAGGAGATTGCCAAACCAATATCTACAGTATTACTGGAATCTCTAGCAACGATATTTACACGTATATAAAAATCAATATCTAACAGGAGTAGGGCAAACATTCTAGGAAGTTAAGAACGCGACTTTTGCCAACGTGTCCTCTACTCAGACAACACCATGCTTAGCCTGCTAGTGGTCGCCAGTCCCTCTCTGCTGTTGTGATATTTTGGTATCTATACTGTTTAAAAGCATTGCATTTATACTCATAGGTGGGTCTGTTCATATTACAGTTGAAAAACAAGTTTTCGAGACTTTCAAAACGCATGTCGCAGTGTAATTCCAGATTGTTGTGTGAGAAACAGTGGAATGGAAGTTAGCAGCGAAATTTGGGACAAATTTATGAAAGATCAAGTGTATTAATTATTTCTCTGTTCTGCTGAGACCTGTGCCTACATTCCAGATGTTAAACACTACTTCTAGGTTTGGATTGTGTCTGTATGAAGATTTTTTCCAATCCTTGAAACCTTTGAGTGCATCACCATGTCTCTTTCCACAATTTCCTTGAATTATGTTGAATACTCCATGGGTATTTTCTGAAATAATTCACTGAGAGGTTGGAAAACTCACTTGTTAATTTGGAACTCGATCTCAAGTGACCCCCCTACAATGGCTCCTTCATAAAATGCCCCCTTTTGTCTGTCCCATTGTTAGAATTGGGGGTCTCTAGTTGGCAGAGGTAGGTACCTTTGTCCACAAAGGAACCCTTGCTTCTAGTCACAGTAAGGGGGATATACAGCTTGTAGAAAATGAATAGCTCCACATGGGGCTCCTGCGACATTGTGACAGCAATAAATCCAAAGTACGGCGCCGACCGCGATGAGCGCGGCATCAAGCATGGAGTCACAAGAACCCCCAAACAAACAGTACCTTGGAAACGAAGTCTATGACGATGCATGGCATTGTGTAGGTGAGGCATCGGTGCCGAGGTCGAGGCCAGCTCCTTGGCTGCCACTGGGGAGGCGAGGCGTCGTGTCCGCGAGGAGGCGACGTGTCGAGTCCAGGACAGGGGGAGATGGTTGCCTTGGCGGTGAGGCGTCGGTTCTGGTGACGATGCGAAGTTAGCGAGTTCATGGAGTCACTCACGATGGTTATCGGCGTCTCGATAACAGGATGCAGGTGCTGGTGCTGACGGAGTCAGTGCGAGCGCTGGCGTAGGACAAGGGCGGTAATTTCAGGCGTCGGTGGGTGTCGAAGGGCATCGGAGCTGCGGTGCAGGCCGGACGGTGCGTCATTCACTTCACAAGCAGTGCCCCAGGCCTCGGTGCAAGTGGCGGCGTCACAGCGGCATTGCTGGCGCTGTCGGAAACAGGTTTTCTTGCTTCTCTTAGGTTTCTTCCAGCTCCCAACATCAGGAACAACCTCTAGAGGCCCAAAACTGGAATAGGCACTTCCTGGCAGGTCAGAACTCTCAGCAAGAGGGTTCAGGGGAGCCAGGGGTGAAGTCTTTGTGTCCCTGAGACTTCAGAACAGGAGGCCAGCACACTTCAGGCACTTGGAGATCTTCTTAAGGCAGATTCAAAGCAAAGTTCCAGTCTTTGTCCTCTCCTTGGCAGAAACAGCAACTGCAGGCCAACCCCACACAGCACACAACAAAGGGGCAGTACTCCTCCTCACAGCTCTTCAGCTGTTCTCCTTGGCAGAGGTTCCTCTTGAGTCCAGAAGTAATCTAAAGTTCTGGGGTTTTAGGTCTAATACTTATATCCCAAAATGTCTTTGTTCTCTTTGTGCAAGGGTCTCTGAGCCTGGTCCAAACCAGTTCTGTCCTCACTGGTGCAGTATAACCACAGGGGGTGGAGACAGCATTGTGCCAGGGAGACAGGCCCTATTCAGGTGCCAGGAAATCTCCTCCCACTACTCTAAATTCAGCCAAGGTCTATTCAGCTCAGCTCTGAGTCATCCAGGAAGGGCCAGGAACACCTCCACCCCCTCAGTGGCTGTCTACAGTGAATACACATCCCAGCCCCTGTCACTCCAAAGCCAAACAATCAATACACAAACAGGCAGAGGCATACAAAATGGTTAAACAATAAAATGCTTACTTTCTAAAATTGGCAGTATTTCACTATCAGGACATGTCACACCTTTCACATACACTGCACCCTGCCATGGGAGTACCTTGGCCTACCATAGGGGTGTCTTACATGTAAGAAAATGGAAAGTTAGGGCCTGGCAAGTGGGTGCATTTGCCAGGTCGACATGGCAGTTAACAAACTGCGCACAGACACTGTAGTGGCAGGCCTGAGATACCTTTTCAGGGCTACTTGTGTGAGTGGCACAATCAGTGCTGCAGGCCCAATAGTAGCATTTGATTTACAGGCCCTGGCACACTTCAGTGTACTTTACTAGGGACTTACCAGTAAATCAAATATGCCAATCAGGAATAACCAATCATGTTCACAATTTACACAGAGAGCATATGCACTTTAGCACTGATTAGCATTGGTAAAGTGCCCAGAGTCCTAAGCCAACAACAACAGTTCAGGAAAAAATAGGAGGAAGAAGCAAAATGTTTGTGGATAACCCTGCAAAGAGGGCCAGGTCCAACACCCATTAATTTATGATAGTATCCTAGAGTGTCATGCAGGGAATCATCCATCAAAGACTCAGCCTGCCAATCACAGATCAGTAATGCCTCTCTAGTATTTTAAATAACTGGGGCTGGATCAAAAAACATTTTGACTGGGGCTATTAAGCTATTCTTACTCTAAGCACCTTTCACAACCGTATTCTGAAAACAGGATTTTTTGCTGTAGGTGGAAATATATGACAAGTAAGTTTGTGCACATTTGCTGTGTGGCGTTTTGTTGTACCGGTAATGTGTTCTGTTGTTTTTTGTCCTGCTTTTTGATTTGCACTGTATTGTTGCAATGCAATTTTGTTTTGTTGTTCTGCAGTTTTCGCGTTGAGTTCTGTTCTGATTTGTTTTGTACTGATTTGCCATGTTATGTTTTAATTACATTGTTTTGTGTATGGCAATGTGTTATATTTAGTTGTTTTCTTTAAATATTTCAGCAAACACTCCTATATTTTCAGCCAAAAGCAGAGCATGCCTTGAAAGTTCCTGTAACAAGCAAACATGTACCACTTCTGAGGAGGTAAAATAGTACTGTTCCAGCTCTACAACCACTTAACACACCAATCACCCCAAAACTGTAACCGCCACCAGTGCTCACATTATGTGCTATGGGTCCTGATCCTATAGATACATGACTTCTTTATAGTCAGAGTATCAACCAGGCAAAATGATCAAGCAGTTCTCTTTTACATATGTCACAGGTAGATGGCAAGTTCAGCAACGTACTCTACAAAGAGAGCATGCCAACCCAGGAATATATAATAGTGGTACATGAAATCAAGATTTCATTATTTTGTCACTTTCCCTTTGGATGTCTTTTCATTTTTTAAGGGCAGTACTGGGCTAAGTAGGTAACTCATCTGATGCCTGTTTCTCATTGAAGATGATTTAAATTCTCCCGGGCCCTATTTGTTCACCAATGGCTAGCTCTATGCACTAGTATTGTGAATAGTCTCTGCAAAACAACTTCAAAGTGGCTAATATGTGTCAGGTTCTTTTACTGAATTAAGAAATGTGTGAATGAGTGATATATGGAAAGTGAGGCTAGTACATGATCTGTGCCCAGGATTAACCAAATATTTTGAGAAAAAATCGTATTACAGACGGAGATTTTCAAAGTCAACACCATCATTTTTAGTTTCTGTTGAGAAATCCCATCCCAGCCCTACTTACAAAACATAGCTCTTATGTTCAGTGCATTGCTTACATCATGATAAAATGTGGAAACACTGTGAACTGTAAGTATGCAAAACATACAATTCATTAACTCATGATGCTACAGAAAATCACTGAAAAGCCTTTCAGGAGAAATAAACTAATAATACAAAGCAGTACTAAAGGTGATATTGAAAACTTTTCATATTTTACCAATATATGTAATTGAAGGAAATTGTGTTCCTTTCATCCTCCCGAGTAGAGCCCCTATTTGCTATTTAGGTTTCAGAAATGCTGCAGAACATGTTCAACACTGTTGGCAGGATTTGCACTCAAGTCTGTGTTTTAAGCATTCTCTGTGTCTGGTTTGCTCTGTTTATTTGTCTTCTGTACAATGGGATTGCTGTTCTCCCTGGGACCAGACCCAGCTCTTTCTTCTCTGGAGCAATGAATGTGGTCAGTGAAGAACCCGGTGATAAAGCTGGAGATCAGAGAGATTTGTTTGCAGCTAAGATGATGCTGTTGAACAACTCTTGCATAAGTCACATAGGCGACTGTGAGTGAAGAAATGTGCATCATTTGTGTAAAAATAATATGTGAGCTTCGATATGGCCGTTCAACCTTAGACAAACAAGGCCATGCACATCTCATTGTCAGAAGCCAAGAATCCAATGAACATAAATAGGTAGAAACACAAAGGAGCAGTCGATGCTGCAGATGAATCAACATTTGTTTCCGAGTTTGTTTCTTGCACTGTCGAGGGCTCTTAACTTCCAGATGTTGTTCTGGGTGCACGGTGCTATGGACAGCACTTCAGCCTATTCCTTAGTGTTCTTAGGGGCATATTCTCAAGGACTTATCGCCGATTTATCGGCACTTTAGCACCGCAAAAGTGGCGATAGATTCATCGCCCTATTCTCAAGCTGGTGCAAACTGCCGATATCGCCAGTTTGAGAGCGACAACTAACGCTAATGATATGCAGAGTAGGCGTTCCCGTGCAAAAACACATGAAAACACCACTTCGCGATATTCCCAACGACCAGCCAGATCTGCGAAGCGATCCAAAAACAGGCGATAAGGCGCGTTAGCAGCAGGGATTTAACGCCTGCCTTTTACTGGTGTTAAGCAGGACGACAACCTGCAGCATGAAAGGGAGCCCAGCCCAGAGCCACATCTGAAGACCAACAGATGCCATGGAGCTTCTAATCATGCAGCTTGGAGACCCAAGAGGGCCACAAAACCCACCGCCACCACCCCCAGGACCACCCCCACCCCCAGGACCACCTCCCCCCAGACCACCACCGAGGCAGCCCAGAACAAGACAGCGGACCTTCCGAAAACGCATCAGCCTCACAGACTTAACGCCAGAGGATGTCATTGCCCACTACAGGCTCAAAAGGACAACCATCCTCCGCATCATGACCCACATTGCCACCAGGCTGACGGTACCAACACAGTGGACAACCAACATCCCTCCGCAGACAAAGCGGCTGGCTGTGCTGCACCTGTTGGCGTCTGGTACCTTCCAACCAACAACTGCCAGAGTCGGAGGAGTCTCACAGCCAGCCCTATCAAAGGCCATCACACCTGTCCTGGATGCCATCATCAGTTTCATACCCCAGCACCTTCACTTCCCCCACACTGTGCAGGAACAGCTGGAGACCAAGCAAGGCTTCTACGCCATAGCTGGATTCCCGCACGTGTTGGGGGGCAATCGACTGCACACATGTCCTACTTGTGCCCCCTGCCGACACTGCACACAATTACCACAACAGGAAGCACACGCATTCCATCAATGTGCAGGCAATAGTGGACCACCAGGGACTGTTCACCAATGTTGTCGCCAACTTCCCAGGCAGTGTGCATGATTCATACATCTTCCGACAGTCCATCATCAACCAGCGCTTTCAGGATGGCACCTATGATAATGGACTGCTCGTTGGTAAGTACCAACGGATCACACCACACACCTCAATTCCACAATCACACAACGCACAACTGTGGGAATGGACACGTAACAAAATCACATTCAACATGCCAACCAACATGCACACCTGCCAGACACGACAACACAAGTAACCGTGATAAGACGGGCCAGAAATGTGGACAAACCATACACTAAGGCATAGCCCCTCTGCCACACATTTGCAGAATGTGGGGAGAGGTGGGAACCACGATTGTGCGAAGGAGGCAATGGACCTATGAATAACAATGTACACAATGCCAAGTGTGGCAGTGATGTGCTGGACAGTCTTGAGTATGCCAAGCACAGACATGTCCATGTGGACACATACTGCTGGAGTCTGTAGTGTCGTGGACAGTGAACGCAACCATGTCATCACAGGCAGTGGGGAACACCTTAGACAAGTAGCCATGTCGGCCCCCCTGTAAGCGTAAGCGTAGTGGGCAGGGCCGGCGCACACCAGTTCAGCGTATGGGAGTGACTAAATAGGCCAGGTCTCAGGGAGTGGTTCACTTCCGGGATGGCCACCGAAGTAACTACTGCATGTGGCTCTGTGTCCGCCACAACCTGACCATAGGCCTACACACACGTGGCCGACCACCTACAACAGGCAAAGTCACACTGGCGACGAGGTGGCTATGTCCCACGCCACCCGGCGCACATCTCGTCATCGCCTGCAGTGGTGTGTCTGCCAAGGCGGCATCCCTCACCCTGCCACGAGGCCGGCGTCGTGACCGGTGGTGCCTGCGCAATTCTGTGCACCTGCCGCACCCCAGCCCGCTGATCACCAGACCCGACCTGCGCACCCAGGCCTCACTGCTCACCTTCGCCACCGGCGTCTCTCCAAGAGGGTCCACCACATGCCGATGCAATCTCCAAGGCAAGGCTCCACGAGCTTGGCAGCCTCCTCAGCCGATCACTGGATTCTGCGCAACAGGCCCCCAGCGCACCCAGCGGCACTGCACCGCGGAGTTTCAAGTTGGCTACTGCTGCCTTCTGACCACACTGCGGTACAGCAAGTAACAGACACATCCTTTCCAGTCCGCCCCTCCAGGCCTGCTGCATCATCGCAGGCTGCACACCCACTCAGCTCTTCCGGTGGGCCGAACTCGGTGCACCGCAAGTCATTGTCCCGAGGGGCTACCCCACAAGTCCGCCTCCAGTAGCCTCGGTAATGCCACTGGAGCCCTTGACAGTCACGGGGCCATCCCTGTCCCAGGCAGGCTGCCGGTAAGCCTGGGTAGATTGTCTGGAGACGTACTCCGAAGCGCACAACATCCCAGTGCCGCGGCGGCGCTTGCGTGTGAGGAGTGCGTAGAAATGGCCCGGGGCTCTGGGCGTGGTTCAGTTCTGGGCTCTGGGCGTGGTTCAGTTCTGGCCTGGCCACAAAAGTGACTATGGCGTGTGTCTCCGTAGTAGCATCTGCGCCACCCGGCCTGTAATCGACAATGTTGCAATGTAGCATGCACCAGGAGGGCGGCCTCGCCCGAATGGATTAATGAAGGAGCGCAAGACCGCTCGGGGTCTCGGCTCATACATGCCAACTGTTGTGTGTGTATCCACATTGCCGCAGCCTGAACCGAAGGCCTAGTCTCAATATCAGCGCGAGTTCAGCCAGGCCAGAACTCCACATCTGTGTCTGCCCTATCCCTACCATAGGCCTACACACACGTGGCCGCCCACCTTCAACGGCCAACATTACAGTCTTGCTGTCAGCCCTGCTGACATGCGCAGACAGGCATGACAATGGTGTGCTGTAGGAGTGCAAGTGATGCAACCGCGCAGCACACACAAGTAAATAGGCTCAGCTGGAGGGAGGAGCAGCTGTGAGGCTTCGTAATACACATTGTCCTACCACATTTGCCAGCAACAATACATGGCTAACATGAATACCAAGGTCGCACAAATCACACACCACAAAACTTGTATGTCTGCCAACACAGCATGCAGAACCACCAGTTAACACTAATCTCACTTACCTCTGACAGGTGATCAAGGATATGCACTCTGCCTGTGGATGATGACACCCCTCCGAGACCCGAACACCCCGGCCCAGAGACAGTACAATGTGGCCCGGCACAAACGCACCAGGGGCATTGTTGAACGCACATTTGGCGTGCTAAAATCACGTTTCAGGTGCCTGGACATCACCGGTGGAAGACTCTTGTACAGCCCAGAAATAGTGTGCAAGATGATCACTGCATGTTGTGTATTGCACAACATATGTGTACGCACCAATGCCCCATGGATCCAAGTGCCAGATGCACCGGACGATGATGAGGAAGATGATGCAGGTGGACCACACCCCACTGCAGCCGCCGCAGCAATAGCCCGAATGAACACAATCATCAACAATTTCTTCGCATGAGCACGTCACATTGTGACTGTCCACAGCAATCATGGCACAGTACAAGATGACCACATGACCAGCAGGTGCGAATAAAATCTTAGCAACACACATTCCCCGTGTGCATGTCAGTCCTCTGCATTAGCACATTACTCTGACGGGTGTAAGTGCAACATTGAGTGCTAACATTCGCATATGTTGCAAGAAGAGATGGTGTGTATATCACCTCTTAGGGCTTCACGTATTCGATATGCCATATCAGGGTTTCACATGTAGTACGTCATGCCACTCATCAGCGTCCCACTTGTACATGAACATGACATGAAGGCCGTCATTGGTGTTCAGGAAAGGACAACAGGGTGCCATTTGTGGTCAGAGATGTACCTGCCTGATGCAAATATACAACCTGTGTGTCGAGTCCCACAACATGAACAACATGGCCGTAAGGGGGATGTGGGCACAGTGGACACCTCAGCAACATTAGGAGATGCACACCAGCCTAGAAGCCAGCAGGTCCACCTTGCGTGGAACACACCAAGGTGTCCCCTGGTCAAATGTGCCATGTACAGGTCACATGTGTACATGGACGTCATCCATCAAGAGTAGTGATCAGTGCCAGCTAATAGGTGCAAGGTGAGTGATCATCCACCTCCTCACAGCTACCTGCACCCATCACTGTCAGACTGCAGCAACACAACACTGCTACATCAGAGCATGCAATACTGACCATGAGGGCACGTACATGGCTGGTAAGGGTTCAACCATGCTGGAAGGCGAAGCAGTGACATCCCCCCCACCCAATCCCCATCACATTTCCAGAATGCAAGCAGATGACAAACTAACATTGTGGATGACAGCCCCTCTGTCTGAACTAGAAGGCGGTAGCACATCTGCACCTCCGACCTTGGGAATGCATGCGCCCGGCACCCCCTGAGCGATACCATAGCAGCTGCTGATGGCTCCCACACTATGCACAGCGCTAACCAGAGACCAACGTATACACACCCCTCACACAGGAGTCCTTGCTCGTAGTTCACTTGCATGGTATGACCTTCACACTTACGCACCGACCACCCCAGGAGTCCAAGCACTCCACACTCAAACCAATCATTGCTCCGAGCTGTGGCTTCCACATAACTTTGACTTTGCCTTTGTGACACACAGCCCTAATTCATACATTGACGTGGGGCTAAGTTTGGAAATAGTGAGATTGTTGTTTTGGAGCAATAAGGCCACAGCTAGTTCACACATTCCCAGTCATCTCACTGCCTATCTGGGTCATGGACATACATGCGCATTGAAATCAGTTCCCAGGGAGCACCGTTGTTTGGAATCACTGTCCCTACATACATCCATACTTTCATACTTGCTTGATCATGGACATGACTCATCTGTGTGAATTTGAATGTCTTAATCACATTCGGTGGAGTGGTGAAGGTGGACCAGTACCTGGCCATGCCCACGCTACTTTACAATGTTGCCCCGTGGAGGGCCAGCCAGGGTCCTTTGGGGAGGGAAAAGTACATAGTAGGAGAGGGAGTTCAGTCCACAGTCTGATTTCTGTGTCATTGGTTGCCTAAACAAATGTAGCAGTCCATGTCGGGGGCCAAGGTGAGTGTTGCAGAGTGTTAAGGGGGACAGTGGAGGATGTTATTCCTGGGCATGATGCAGAGGGCAGAACCAAGCAGAAAGAGGCCATATGGCGGAGATGAATGCTACCTCTTCCTATTTAGCCCAATGGCAGATTCATCCTCATCATCGTCCTCCTATGTGTGATGTGCCTCACATGTGGGTGGTGTTCTTTTGTCTGCGGCACTGTGTGGCAGTGACACATCAGGGGCCGGAGGTGGATTGTCATCCGCACTGTGAGGCACTGACACATCAGGGGGCGGTGATGTGGAGGGAGTAGTGGCAGCAGCATTCATCTGCGCCAGGCCTTGTGGCTGCACTGCCATGATGAGGATCTGCAGGGCATGGTAGATCCCTGCTACATCTCGCTGGTGTGCAGCCATGGCAGCCATTCTTCCCGCCTGCATCTGCTCCATGTTCTCCATGTTCCTCCCCATGTTGGCCAACTCACGGCTGAGATCGCTAGAGCCACTCTGACTAGACAGTTGTTCTTGTCTACGAGTCATGACTCCGTCGATGTCAGCCATGGATTGTTGGAGACCATGGAGCGGACTGTGGGTGTCCGTTAGGGCCTGTAGGTGGTCCCTGATGGGACTTGGACACCCACGTATGGCATCTAGTTTGGCTGCCATGAGGTCGAACCCCACCCGCACCTGCTCTGCCATCCCCTTCTGGCCCTGCAACACACGGTGTTGGAATGCCATGTGTTGCTCGTGGGGATCCTGGTAGATGGGCGTGGTGGTGGGTGCTTCCTGCTGTGTGGTCTGTGCAGGGGGTGGGTTCTACTCGATGCAGCTTGGCTGCCCTGCTCCTGGGGGTGGGGTGCTGAGGGTGTCCATGAGCTGTTGGAGTTCGTCGGGGTCGATGGTATGTAGGTCCTCTTCATCATCGGTGATGAGGAGTATGGTCTGCTCTGCAGGAGGTGATGATTCTCCCTCGGCAATGGGAAGGGGAGATGCAGTTTGACATTGTGTTCACATGTATGTTGACGCATTGGCCAAGTTTAGAAACAGACTGCATGTCAATGTACATTGTGACTGTTTGTGTGGAGATGCCTATTTAATGCTGGACAGTTGACATTTCGCCACCATCACGGATGTGAGGTTGTATTTGTCCATTATCATCTCACAGTTTCCTGCTATGCCAAATGCGAATGGCCATTTTCTACACACAAGCGGCAGCAGTTGTGTCCTCTGTTCTGTTGTGAAAGTGTTGCAGTTTGGTCCACTTTGTTGTAAGTGTTGAGGCGCTCTGAGTGTTATGTGTGTGTGCTGCATTGTGGGTGATTTGCCCCTTCAGCTCTGATTTGGCTGGCCCTTATCCCTTTCAGGCGGTGTGCCTTTCACTTCTGTGCTTATACAGTGCTGAGCTGTTGCAGACTTGGGTAAATTGAGCTCTTGGTCGGGGTTGTGACTCTTGGGCATGCTTTGTCCGCAGATGTGCTGTACTTACTTGTGCATGTGTGCCATTGTGCCCATCTCTCCCCGTCCCCCCAGTCCCTGGTGGTTACTCACCCTGTTGCTGTTGTGTCAGGTCATGTTGAGCAGTGTCCGGTCCTCCGACTCCTGCCACCGTCTCCACACTGATTCCTGTGGACACCATTTCCTCCATCTCATCCAGCTCCTCCTGTGGCGCAGGACTCCCACCTCCAGTCTGAATTGCTGCTTTGCAGTTGTTGGCGAGTTTCAGCTTGGTTTTGCGCTTCACATCATTCCACCGCCTCTTGACCTCTTCCATTGTCCTCCTCAGCACTCCGACTGCATTCACCTTGTCCAGGATGGACTGCCATATTCCATTTTTTGTTGCCAAGGACACAGTGGAGGTGACGAACAGTTGTTGATGGTGTTCTGTCACCTCCGTAATCAGGATCCTGTTTTCCTGCGGACTGAACTGCGTCTTCCTCTTCTTCTTCTCCTTGCCCTTCCCTGACCCCGAGGTCCCAGGCTGGTCCTCCGTTGGGCTTGTGGGGTTCAGGTTGTCCTCTGTGCTTGCTCCTGCTACCTCCATGGTGCTTCGCAGTTGTTTGTGTTTTATTTGTATTTCATTTTTGCTGCTTTTATGGTGATTTTTCCCGCCTTACTTGTGGGACTTGCGGGCCTGGCGCTGCTTTTTGCTGGATTTTTATCGCAGTTGGGCCCATTGCAACTTTTTTTACGTTCGGGTTTCCTTTTTTATTGCCATTGCGGAAGTTGTATCGCGGACATTTGAGGCGTTATCAGGAAACTATCGCATGTTACCACCGTGTTGAGAATACGACGTTGACACAGAGTTATTTTCCCGCGATAGGCGGCGATATGAAAAATTGCGCTAGCCTATTTTGGCGATGTTTATCGCACGTTCTTGAGAATATCCCCCCAAGTGTTATTTGACTTTCTATAGTGCACAAATCTAAATTTCTGACCGTGTTTAAAAATGCATGGGTAGAATCCATGTGGAGTGACGTTGCTCCCGAGTGTGTAGTTTAAAAGCAAGATACAAGTGCTATGGTGCTATGGACGCGCCACCCAGGCGTCCCCTTCTCCATGTGGCTTTTTAAGACCGCCCTCTTAATACAGCTGAAGAGCCAGAGCAGGCAAAACACAGTAAAGGACGATTAATGCTGGCAGATCACTTTCATGAATTAAACACTCCCAGGGGGATATTCTCAATGAAGTGGCAGTGAGAGGCGTTAGACTCCTTGGCTTAACGCCTCTCACTGACACTTCGGAAACGTGAGGCTGCACCCTATTCTCAAGAATGTGGTGCAGCCTGGCGTTTCCTCCTGCGATGGCGCTAAGTTTCACAACTTAGCGCCAACGCAGGCACCCTTGCACTAGAGTGCAAGGGTGTCTTTGTGCAGGGGAGGGTTGTTTATGTACAGGAAGGTGCCCCTTCCTGCACATAAACAATCCCAAAATACCATTTTGTAACTTTCATGTGTGCTGCTTCGTGCAGCACACATGAAAGTTACAAAATGGCATTTTTAAAAAGGTTTGTTCATGTACAGGAAGGGACACCTTCCTGTACATGAACAAACCATGGCATTTTACTTTTTCCATGTGTGCTGCACAAGGCAGGATTTTCCTGGTCTTAAGTTCAGCGCTGCCATCTATTAACGCCGCCCTTGAGAATAGGTGGCAGCGTCGAATTCAATGGGTGTTGCGGTGGAACGCCCACCGCAACACCCACTGCATGCCCCTTTCACGCTAAGTTTAGCGAGAAAGGGGCCTTATTCACAAGGCAGCGTTAAGCCACTTAACGTGGCATAAAGCCACATTAAGTGGCTTAACGCTGCCTTGTGAATAAGGCGCTGACCCTATCGCCACAGGAACATCACAAAAAGTGACGTTCCCATGGCGATAGGGCCTTGAGAATATGCCCCACAGTATCAAGTGCATCCTGGATTCACAAATGGAGTAACAACTGGTGAGCGCCTGCAAGGATGTCTCAGCGAGCTGCAGACACCTACAGAAGTCATGCGTCCTAGTGGTCACGAACGAGGTGTAGAAGTGACTTCTTTATTTGGGTGGCTGTAAAAAATAACATTCTTAGTGTAAATCCGGAGGTGGTTGATCAGCCCTTCATGTTGAACTCCAGCATTAGGAGTGAGCAAGAAGTCTTGTTGGGGTAAGCGTACTGATAACTGTTATATAGTAATGCTCCTGCCATATATATTTATTGTGTACTTCAGAGATGTGGTTTGAGCACAGTGGGATTGCCTTAGATGTCACATGATTAATGTATTATCCTCATTTATGGACTACAGAGCCTATGGTATGCTTGGCTTTTCTTTTGGTACCCACTGGCATTGCCCTTGCTGCCTTGCTCTCATGGATCATGAAAGCAGAAGCAGTAACATAAATAAACATAGTTTAAAAGAAAGGCATGTTTATTCATGTACTTCCACTATTTGCCCTTTCACTAGTCCTTAGCATCTTGCAGGAAGCCGTTGAAGGGTAGCAGAAAGCTCAAACATGCCACACCATCACGAGTCAAAGAGTGAACAATGAAATGTTTGCTACTCCTGCCATGTTAGTGAATGAATGTTCATTGATTAGTTAAACCTACAGATGTAAAAACTAAGTTAAACAACAAGCATCAACGTGCACACAAGCGTGCATGCATTCTCGTGCTGGCAATAGCAATCCTGTAGTTATGAGTCAACCATATCTTTCATTGGAAGAGTATATTTTGGAGTGAGCTGTCACAGGTCATGGCCTGTGCGAAGAAGATATTAATCAGAGCCAAGCAACACGCCATATGCTTACAACGAAGTATATCATTATCAAATGTATGCATTATGGCTAAGGGACATTATGGCTGGGCGTATGTGAATTTCTCTAATTTTTCGTTAGATTTTATAAAATTTCACAAAATTATGTGAAAAAACATTGTGTCTCAAAATGTGATTTGCCAATATCTGGCATAAACTTTTTACAAAAGCGCATACACTGCACAAAAAGTCAGCAAAATACCTGCAGGAGACTGGTTCGAGCAGAATATGTCTCTCAATGTTACTTTTTCTTCTCAACCCGTTCAAATGCAGCAACGAAATGTGACATTGTCTAATGTGAAATTTCATCAATTTTATGAAGTACCAAATTCTCAGAATTTTCAAATTTCAATAGTATTTAAATTTTGCACAGGCCTTGTAGTTAGATCTTTGGTTAAGGGATGCTATTGTTCTTTACTATGATGACTGAGCCTAACCTACGTTTTAGAAAACCTTACATATTAAAACACTAATGATCACAATGGAGGATGGCGATCAAAAACCTAAAACCTTAGAATTCTGCTAAACGGGAGACCCAGGACTCATTGCACATTGGGCTTGATATCACGCCGTGCCCTTTTATCCCTTATGCTTCTGTTTGTAGCATGTGATGGTATCAAGTAATTCAACAATGATCTCAGCTGAAATGACATGTGATCTTATGTGCCAGGTCAAAAGAAGTACAATGGGTGTCAGAGTTATGGTTTCTATATGATTTCTATCGATGAATCAGTGAACTCAAGTTATTATGGCGATCGACTTTACCCAAAACATCCTTTCACCTTACACATTTTATATGGAAATTTACAAGGTTTCAATATCATGTTACTATGTTTTCTTACAGAGATATCCCATTTCATAATCATAGTTTTTCAGTGAATATATGCACAAGTTAGGCTAGGCATAGGTTAGGCGTGCTACATAGCAATGCAGGTTTTATACCTAAATAGAGATAGACAGAGAGTAGAGTTTAGAGTAGATATAGAAAAGTCTATGGAACCCTGAGGGAGGTCCCACTGGATGTATAGCCTGAGGCTGCTGGGAGCATGACCCACTGTAGGCTTTGAGAGTAGACTCAAGTCATGGTGCCTCTTGTGATGCATGACCCATATATTGACATTCAGTATGAAGGCTTTCTATGCAATATATATGTATTCACTGAAAAAAGCAACGGCTACAGTTACGTTATAGTTAGGTGTTGGTATGAGGAAGAAGCTATTGTTTAAAAAAAAAAAATCACTGACATTGAAATATACTTGTTATAGTTTAGTGAACTCACTATAAGTTGTGTCTGCATAATGCACTGTTTATGACCTTACATATTACATCACTCATGAGATATTAAATTACATCATTATATTTAATAACAACATTCTTGAAATTACAAATGAGAACAACCAATCTTTCTTACAGTGAGCTATAAGCTTTGTGAATGAGGAGTAATACAACAACCTACATTGATGTTTATAGGCTTGTCTGTAACCTTTTGAAACAAAAAAAATTGTCTATTTCACGAGTGAAGCACTTTTGATGTATGTCATTGACTTTTTACTTCTGTTCACTTATGGAGTGCTGGCCGCTAAACATTATTGAACAACAGACCTTTTGGTCAACCTTAGCTGTGAAGTGCTGAAAGCTCAGCAAGTAAGATGATAGGTGCCTGTGGTGAGATGTGCGCATGGCTTGGCCTCAGGTGAGGCCCTGCGGCCAACCTCCCTCTATGCATGATCAAAAGCCACATCGGAAGGGTTGGGCATTCGCCCATCGCCCAACACTTATTGTATGGTAAGTGAAAGGTCTGTTGTAACATCAGACTTTGCAGTCAATCTCCACTGTGTACGTCCAATGTCCGTGCTTGGTGAGGGTTGGCTGCTGGTGTAGGGGTGGATGGAGACTCTGGCCCCAGGCTAAGCCCTCTGTCAAACTTGTCTTACGTATTGCTGAAAATTGTGTGCAGGTGATGTTGGTGCTTGCAGATGGTTGTGTACAGGGCCCTGCAGGAACCTAGGCACTCAGGGACTGATTACGTGTTTGGCGGTGCAGGAGTGGACCGCCATGCCAGCGGCCCACTTCACCAAACCTGTGGTTGGGCCGCTTTCCAGAATACGAATGGTTCTCATGTCTGGTGGGATTTTTTGGTGGTGCCACAGAAAATGAGCATTGCAATGGGAATGCCAAAATATTTCCTGCACGGCATTGATTGTAAAGTCCATGCTGTGCAGGAACTGTGGTGCATGCACATAGTGGGGGCACATGTTGTGCCCCCATGCATGCACCCCAGGGTCCAGAGGCACAAGGGGGCCCTACCCCCCCTTTGTTTCCTCCCCACCACGGTTTTCATGGAGGAGGAACCGCCATGAAAACTGTGGCGGAGAGGAAACTCGTAATATGCTTGGTAGGACCATGGCTGTCCTGCCAAACATATTGCTGCCTCTATCACCGCCAGGGAATGGAGGTTCCCTGACAGCATCCGTGCTTCCAAGGCGGTCTGACCGCCCTAGTTGTAATAGGGCGGTTGGACCGCTGGTTCGGCAGTGGTTGGACCTCCACCACTCTCGACGAGTCTGGCGACTCGTAATCGGGCCCTTAGTCTAAATCCTGATGTGGTTTGGCTGCAGAGTTTAGCCGGAAGCTATGACTGAGATGTCATGAGTGATGTCTTCAGTGATGTCAGCTAATATGTCCTGAGTGATGTTATGTGTGTGGTTATGGGCAGTGAAGAAGGGGGTGCATGTTACAGTTAGTTCACTAAACTATAACAATTGTATTTCAGTGGTTTTAGTTTTTTTAACATTAGCTTGTCTCTCATTCCAATACCTAACTATAATGTCAATTTAACCATAGTTTATTTTCCGTGAATATCTGAGATTTTTTTTTACCATAAGTTAAGGTCTTAGCCACTAACCTAACTATCATGTCACTTTAACCTTTGTGTTTTTTCAGGGAATACTCTTTTTTTGTTTATTTTGGGGTTTTTTGCTAATCAGGAACTGCATTACCAGAACTGCAGTACCACAGGATGGTACCTCTTTGGGTTCCGCAGGTATACTTTGACTTGAGTACCATGCGTTGGACACTCTTACATAGCCGTGGGGGTCAGGGTGTGGTTCTTTTCAGGATTCAGAGACTGGGTCCCGCAGTACTACAATGGCTGTCACAATAAAGTTTCCATATTGTGGCTAGGAAATCACGATCCATCCCTCCAAGTCAAATTGCTATTCATAGCATATCTGGACACCAAACGTCCAAATATCTGCAATTATAACCCCTACATAAAATGTAAATCCAGTACTTGTATAGCGCACGAATCACCCCCGAAGGGGTATCTCGGCGCTGGGGGCCGTTGGGAAGATTAAGCAAGCTATTGCCCAGAGTCGCATGGTGCTGGGCAGACCCCTGCCACCGGAGCCAGGGATCGAACCGTGATCCCCAGCGTCCAGCGTCAGTCGCCCTGGCCGCGGCGCCACACCTCTCCCCTCCCCAAGGACCTTTTTAAACACTAATTACTTGAAAATGGTTGAACAGATTTACACCTTATAACAAAAACATTTTCTAACATGTTGCCAAATGTGATGTAATTTCATTCATCTGTTTTTTCTGTATTGGAGAGCTAACTTTCCTTTGGGAATTAAAAGGGGCATTCAGGTGGGACCTATGCTTTTTCCTGGCCATAGCTTGCTGCATTAGCACAAAACCTTTCATGAAGGAGCGGAGGAGGATGACAATTATTTTTTTTAAAGTTTTGTGTAGATTGTCAATTGGCACCAAAGATATTAAAGAATCAAAACATTATTTTTCTATGAATATTATTTCTCATTTAAAAGTAGCTAACTTGGAAAAGGAGATATTTATCCCACACCAAATTACCTCCCCTTGGATTGGTGGTATTTATTGGGCATGATAAATACCACCATATTCTGACCAGCTCATAATAGGTAGGGTCGTTTTTCTTTGAACATTGAATTTGTCCCACAATTGATCATACAATTTGAAAGGAAAGGTTCATCAGCAAAATCCTTTCAGCAATGAAAACTAAAGAGCATGAATAACATATGGTGAAATTGATACTAATTATGATGGCAACCGGTGAAAACATATGCATATGTTGTAGACAGTGGCCTATAAATATATGGTGCTGCACACCCGATGGATTTAAGAGGGAAAACATAATTTAAATTAGTTGTACTTGAGTCCATTGAAGCAACAAGTCATAGGGAAATTAGATGAATGAGATGATATTTAGGTAATAGTTTAAGTCAGGTGAAAAACAATGTGTTATTATCTGATTACTTATACCACAGCACACTAACAAAGGTTTTTTTTCACAGACATCGCCATAGCTCATTTATTAGCATGACTTTGTTATTTGTAAGTTAGACCCTGTGATATTAGGTTGCTTTGGCCCACTGAGCAACACTAAACCAGATGAAGGAGTTCATATTATTTAGCACTTGCTTAATAAAAACCTTATTTTCAACTCTTCTAATTTATATGTGTTCACAATATATTATTTTGAGCTCTGCTATTTAATGCCATGTTGTTTTGCTGTATATGTCATGTTTTGTTATGTTATGCCATGCTGTATTATAATACACTTTAATGTTATGTAATGTTATGTTATATTTAGGGCTCCCAGTTGTATTGTATTTTTTTTTACATTTCCGTCTGTATTATCCATATTTATTTTTTCTAGTGTTAGCTGTATTTATCCATATTTATTTTGAGTTTTGTGAAAAAATGAAGTTGAAACTAGTATATTTCCACATTTATGTAACCGATAAATGCACATTCATGCTTAAATGCCTGATAGGTTTAAATGAAATGAACACCTACAGATGATAAGTCAATGCACTAATATGAAAACACGAACATTTTAGTAACAAGGTAGGGCATAACTACTGCTATTTAAGCCCATTTACTAAACTCCCTTTCTCTTTTTTAACTCCTTTCCTGTCAATCTGCACAGCTATTGGCCTGACAGTCATGACTGACAGTGTTTAGAATCACTCCCAAAAAATTCCAGTTTTTTTTCACATTTAAAAATAAATACAGGCAGGGAAATAAATGGATTTATATCTGTATTTATCTGTAAAAATCAGTAAAAAGGGAAAAGAGGGAGCCTTAGTTACAATACTTGTAACACATACTGCAAAGTGAATTATCTCCAGGAGCAGCTCGCCTGACAAAAATCAGTTCGATATTCTGTAGCATAGCGTTACCAACTCTCTGCAAACTTACTGTGGTATATCAAAACTTTTTTGTTCTTAGAAGTTCTCTAAAGATACATTGGACAGATCTGGAATGGAGGTGAAAACATACATTTCACTTGAGCACTACGTGAGTGACAGCGCTGCAGTGCTGTGCGGAAGTTGAATGCTAACATTATCTGGAAGCTTTTGATAGAAAACGTAAAAGGTTCAGGGAATCTATCAAGGAGCATCATGACAGATGGAGGTCATAAAGAAACCCACAAAGCCAGAGGAAGAGCAGCATAAATTAACCCAGGCAGGAGTCCAGGCTGAAAGACGGCCATTTTAGTAGGTGCTTCAGTGCGCCATTCGAAATCCAGGGTCATCGCAACTCAATAATAATTAAATTAATAAATGAAAACAAAAGTCCAAATATGCACAATAAAATATGCATTATAAAGTATACCCTGAAGAAATTTAAAAAGAAAATAATGCAGACTTTTGTATTTTTTTATGTCCTTTATTAGTCAGGGGACTAAATTGTTATGAACTGCATACATTAGTGATCAGCAAATTTCAAAATACTTCGATTCTCCAAAAGAAATGTAATAAAAGGTATTAGGTTTACCATTCCACTTTTAATTAATGAGAAGGAATGTAGCATATCTAACTGTTGCATTAACAAATACACCGCATGAGGGAGATTCTCTTCACAAAAATTCCCCGAGGGAGACAGAAGGAGTGCAAAACACCCTCATTCCCCTCTGCAGCTCTACGTCCCTCACTCCTCAAGTGGGTCCTCTGTTAACATAGGACAGTTGCTACCAGGATGAGCTGCTCGCACAGCCTCTCTGCACCAACTGCACATCATTGACAGTGGAAGCCGATGATGGAGGGATGATGAGGCCTCCTCAGCCCTTGACTCTTTTTCTGATCTGTCAAGCAGTTTTATACCTGCAAATTGACAAGATTGAATGAGAGACAGCAGCTGGAGATGTCCCACCCCCTTCATCCCACGACTTTCAGTGACAGTGAAAACTGGACCCACGGGAGGGAAAATTGTGAGGCCCATCTCAATTGCCATTACTGCAGCCTTTTCCTCGACTGAAGTGGATGGGCATTACCTGTAGATTAAGTCATTAGATTGTTGCTGCACAACTGGATACTTGCAATACCTTTTCCACATCGATAAGTTGTAACTTCGTTCATCCTTGGTCATTCCTCTACTTGCCCATGAGAACTCGCCTCCTTGCTCGCTACCACGCTTCTCCTTGCCAACTTCATCTTCTCATACCTTGCTATCTAATGAAAACAAAATCCCTCTATGCTCACTAATAAAGGCTTTGTCCATACCTGCAGTGGAAACAAAATACAAGCAAATGTATTCTGCATTGAAGGTTAAATATGAACTGCATGTTATATTTTAAATGTGAGCATGAACTGAACTGGTTTCTTGAGGCCCACTCTAGTCAAATTTAACAGTGCACAGGGTTAGGGAATATGTGCACATTTCTACACACACAATAAATGCAGCATCCTAATACAGATATAAATTGGAAAAGAACTACGAAGATGTCATTCCAAATTTACCTGCATGAAATAATTCTTGTTCCACATATAAATGTTTAAACGTTTGTTTTACACAAACACATTCTAATTTGTTAACCTCACAAGGCAACACATTTTGTTAACTTCTCGTGTCGGATTAATATGTAAATGTTATATAGACCTTTATTAATCACGCTCTATACACAAATTCTCCAGGTGGAGTACTTTAAATTTGCAATACTCCACTCTCCTTAGTAACATTAATCACATAGAAAATATTTGAGTGCTGACTACTCATGTTTATGAGGCTCTCCTACTGTATCTCAGGTGGGATAAAGATTGCCCTTCTCCACTTTACTCTACTGAATAATGCCAAGCTAGGACTGACTAATATTCTAGAGGTGAAAACATACGGTGAACTCCCTTAACCTATCAGTGTTACAGCAGTATATTATGAAGAGGCAAGGCAGGAGGTGGAATAATGTATGGAAACATAAGAACAGTTGGCAGGGTGGATAATGCAAAGTATGTTTTAATAGGTTTTACACCCATTACAATATTATGGGGCCGATTCACGAAGGTAATCTGAGACAAAAGTCTAACTTTACGACTTTTGTTATTCACAGAGATCATTTACGAGTCGTATCTTTATGTCACCCGGGCCGTACTCTCCGCACCCAGGCCGTACTCTCCGGCTCGGGCCGGATGAAGTGTAATCAATGGGCCAGAATGTCATTTTTACAAAAGGGAACATTAGGAACATGTGATAAATGGTAGAGGAGGTCATGAAAATCAGTTTGGGCTGGGAAAAGGGTGTGGTCAGACACTACATCATGTCCCAGAAAAGTTTGCTCCTTTTCATCATGGTACAATTTGCGCTCCCCTCAGTGTTGACTATAGTGTTTGACCTACAGTCAACACTAAAGGCGCTCCCTGTAGTGTTGACTGTAGTGTTGAAACTACAGTCAACACTGAGGGGAACGCAAATTGTGCACTGGGTGTACCATGATGCAGGGGTGGAGCTGTCACTCTACTTTAGCACACTCACAAATGGTTTCACAGTAGTCTTTTGTGCTCCCACACAAGCCGAGGCCAGGGCAGGGAGGCAGGAAATTTGAAACACCTCTGTAGGGGTAGGACTCTAGATGCTTCTCCCACTTCTAAGTGGGCACCAGTTATAAAACGTGTACCCTCCATCCAGACTCTTCAGATCACTTCTGGGCCTATGGAAGACTCAGAAGAAGGACTGTTCTGCTGCTCTGCTGCAGGAAGGGCTGCTCTGCTACCCTGATGCTTGAGTGAGATGGACTGGACCTGCACCTTGACCCCAGGATCTCCACAGTGACTCCAAGAGCTAGTTGGCTGGCCTCCTGACCAGAGCATCAGGGACATAAAAGGCTCCAACCATCTTGAACCCTGCACCTGAACTGTGCCTGTTGTTACCCCACCAAGTGGCTCTCCTGCAGTCCTGGAACCTTGGAAGTGGGACAAAAGGTGCTCTGCTAGCCCAGCTGCAGACTTCACTAGAACCAGCACAGTGTGACACAAACTCAACTTAGCAATGCAGCTCCTCATTGGAGCCAACGCAGCGCAATGCAGGCTCAACGCAAGCCCGCACTGCAGCCCTCTAAACTCATCAGAACCACCGCTGCATTATGTATCCTCGATGCTAGCCCACATCGCAGTCCTTATAGCTCATCGGAACTCTCATGGCATGATGCATCCTCAACGCAAGCCAGCATCACAGCCCGCACAGCCAATCGGAACCACCACTGTGCGAGGCATCTCCGACGCAGACCGTGCATCACTTCTTGGGAACGCCGCTGCATGGCAGAACAATCTGTAAGCAGGGTTTATGGTACATTTCTCAGCTGGACTAACTTGGTCCCTGCATCCGGCCATGTTCCATTGTGGTCAACCCAAACCTATGACTTTGTCCCAGTCCAGCGCGACCAGATAACCACAATTGGCACTTTATGCTTTTAAGCACCTTTTTTTCCAAACCCTTATAATTGCATGTCTCCAATTCTACAGATTACGTTTTTGACATTTTGGTGTCACATAATTTATTAAAATCTACTCTATTTTTCTAAATTGGTGTGGGATTGTTCAGGTGTTGTGCTCTCACTTTATTACTGTTTGTGAGCTGCATAAATACTTAACAAAATTACAACAGCTTTTTGTTCTGACCAGAGTACAGCTGAGCAAGGTGCACCACCTTGTCTCTTTTCTTAATATAAAACAGCGGGATATAATGACAGTTCCGTGCCCATGTGATAGAACATTCAAGCAGTGCAACATCAGGGACCATAAAGCTGCTATACGTTTTTTGTATGCTATGGAATCTCCAGCCATTTGTTTTATCATTGCATTGTTTATTTGTAAAGCAATTGTATTCCTAACTTTAATTGTGCGTGGAGCATTCTTTTTAATAGCTAACTATCTCTTGAAGTATTATTTATTGTTTATATTATGTGCGTTTATGGCCTATGTTGATAGTGCTGAAATAAAGATATTTTGAACTTTGAACTACTTAACACATTGGCTCTAAATTAAGCCTGACTGCTTTTGTGCCAATGAAAACTGAGTGGTGAGCACTGCCATGGTTCTTATCACCTCTAAGATTCCTCAGGTCGCCAGGATCTTTTTACCTGCTGAATAGTGTGAAGGGAAGAAAATTCTTTTCAGTTATGTGACAATTTAGAATCCAATTTACCTTGAAAGACCACGGACTACGAATTCAATTTTGTGGGTTTATTACAGCCAAGAATAACTGCACGTGCAAGCACCTCAACACGAGGTTAAAGAAATAGATGGGCACTAATACAAATAGCATCCTACGCAAGAGTCTCATCCGACTCAGGATAAGAAGAATCGTAAGCTCCAGAAGTATTAGACAAGCGATAACTGCTCCGATCTCTATATTATTCTTCATTTACCTAAATAAGCATAAAACCATTAGCTGTCCCTACTCTATTACTAAGGTGACATACCTACTTAACGAATTTCCCAGGCAAGAGTAAAAGAAAAGGTGTCAGCTGTGAAGACTTCCTAAGAAGTGCACTCACTTAGCATTTTGAGCTCGTTCTAAGATGCTCCTTCCTAAAGTCTTTCTTCTTGCCCTCCTCTCTCGTCTCTTCTACCTCTTCTCTGCCCTCCTCCCTCGGGGCACTATCCATAATACAAAATGCACATACAATTGAACACGCCCTTGGCACACCTCTTCGGCCAGGTCTTCCTTCTCGTACTTTTCCATCGAAACTCTTACTTCATCCAGGACAGTTACGATGACCTTGAGTCCCAGGCACCTTCTCCGCTGAAAGTATCATCCCTACATTCCAGTTTACTCCCATCTCAATGCCTCCCACCACCCTAACTCTTGAAACAAAGAGCCAGTCTTTCACTAACGAGGCATATGTCCTTGCACCTGCAATAGAAGATACATTTCAACAGACTTTCCTTCTCTCTACACGAATCTACCAACTGTACCCAGAGAGCCTTTCCAAGAGAACACCTTCTCTGTCTACAAAATAAGCTAACGTAAGAACGAATCAGGCCTTCCCTCTGCGTATATGTAGTCAAGCCTTTATACATTTTAAACACACAATTCTTAATTACTTCTTTAAGCATAGGCTCAGATATTTCATATGCAAAACGTAAACTACACGTGCAATGTAAAATTCATACACGTTAACTACTGCATCTTTAACTACGCATGAACTATATCATCTATGCATCTTTTAAACACATTTCAATCAAGCAATACATTTTCGTAATTCTGAGAACACAACTACTCTCTTATTCATTTTAAAATTGCGGTCTAGAACTACATTATACCAACTATTCATTAATATACAACTGGATATATGCGGGTGCAGACTAAAGGTGATTATGATGCACCCCTACAAATTTCACGAGAACATGGCGCTCTATCAGTTCCCCCTTTGATGACTCCTGTCATCACATCCTTTCAACTCCCTTGGAGAAAGAACCGACCTAAACAGAACTTGTTGCCATTCTCCCCTGTCGGAATCTCTCCAAACTCTTAATGTTTTGATAGTGACTGTCCTGCAGTCTAGCCATTCTCGTCTCATTTTCTCTCAAAGCCCTCTCAGCTCTGCCTGCTCGGTACCACTTGTATGCTCTGATCAGACCCCACAGACAAACCACACAAACCACCACAATAATAAGAGGTCTCAGAACATAGCCAAGGAATCCCTTTCCCAAATTCGCAAACCAGCTCCCCACTTGACCAAATCCTTTGCCAACCTTCTCCCAAACTCCCTCTTCAGTCAAGTCTGCTAATTTCGTGTGGATCGTAGTGATGTTACTTATATATTTCTCCAGATCCTTGCTGTGGTCTGGTATATAAGTGCAGCACTCTTGAACCTTCAACATTTTACAGACTCCGCCCTCTTTTGCCAATAAGACATCCAAAGCAAGGCGATTCTGTAAAACCATTGCCCTTATCGACAACATCTCTCCATCCACAAGTATCAATGACTTTGCTGTATTCATTGATAATTCATCCACTACAGTCGCCAATCTCCGGATCTTCACATCTTTCAAGATCACTCCCAAACTTGGTATCATTGCTCCAAAGATATCTCCCACTACAATTCCTGCACTCGCACCTCTCCTCACTCTTGAATGCTTCCCACCTTCCAACAGCTCCAAATCCTCTGCATGGTAAATCTTTGGAAATATTATTCCCAAGTAACATGTACCATACCAGTTCGCCGGCAACCTCACATAAGCATGCTTTCTGCACACAAAATACACCGTAGGTATCACTTGTACAGGGCCCTGCAGAAAGTTCTTTGCTGAATCTTCCATGATGAAAACATGATCACACGTACTCTGTCCCACAGGAACCTTTTCATAATAAGTCTGATAACGTCTCACACACAGCTTTCCCCTTTGTCCCATATCCAATGCTATAGGACCATAACTTCCTTTTGTTCGGTGCAATCTTTCCTCATCTGTCCAATCTACTGGACTACCTCCTGTGTCTCGTGTCTGTGTTAATTTTCTATATCTATCTTCTACCTGATCTACAAACTTCTTCTCTACATCTGACAATGAGCACGTCAAGTTATGTCGGTGAGCATATGCTGTATCTAATTCCAAAGACGGTATGAAATACTTCCTAAGCCTATCTTCTGACTTATAATAGTCGTATTTATTCAAATGTTTGTAAGCTGGAACTTCAGGAAGCACTGTATCGTAATTGGAAAAGAAATACTCAAACTGACCTCTTTCATAAAATATACTAAGCAACAGACTACATGAAATCCCATACGTCAGTGGAAGATGGTGATATCTAATACCCTCATCCACTGAAGCTGGCAACTGCATACACACATAGAAATCTTTCGCATCCATCGCATCTACATACTCATATAGCAGCTCGGCATACGCATTAAGCTTAAAATCACTTCTAGACAAATCTACATGCAACCTATGACTCTCTTCTATTAGCAAAGCTCTGTCAGCTCCTATGTTTCCCTCCTTTTTGCTAGGTGTAGTAGGTGTAGGAGTTCCTGGCACCCCCTCCACTACTAGCTCGTGGGGAACTACATTAGAAACTACAACTACTATGATTATAGAAACTATCACACCCTCTATAAAGGTGCCTACAATCAACTTGGATCTACGATGTGGATCTCCAGCCTCCATGATCCCGAAAGTTCTCAAAAGTTCTTAGTTTCAGCAATCAACACTCAAAAAGTCTCTGTCTTCTCCACACGTGACTTGCTTAACCAGTTCGAGCAACACTCCGAAACCTCTGGAAATCCCCTTTTCAACTACAGTTTTCTTATTTACATAGTCCAGAAAAAGACTTCCCTAGCTCTCGTTCCTCTTCGGTGGAAAGTCCCTAAGTTTATTCTTCTTCCACTCGGATCTAGGTTATCTTCTTCTTTAGGCTTTTTATTTACAACAGGTTATATTTCATCCACGATAAGATCATCTACAAGCGCTTCTAAAACATGATACAAAAGTTCAAGGCGAAGAATTATCATTTCATGTGAAGACGGCTCAAATCCAAAAGACGGACATTCGAGTCGATGCAGAACCAGTTCTCGGACCTTACTCAGAAGCGGGGGATTCGGAACCGTGAGGGTCAGTATTCCTTCGACTTGGAGCCCTGGTATTAACAGCACCACCTTCAACACCACGTTCGGGCTCTTGCTGACCACCTGCACAGACCTCAGCCTCCCCGCGCTCACTACCCCCTGCATCAGTCACTGCGTAAGTCCACTCAGGAGTAGCGTATCTCTGGCAAGGTACTCTCGTTCTTTTTGACCTCCTCCGACCCTCTTGAGTCTGCTCTCCGTCACTTGCTTCTGATTCAGACGTTTCAGACACTGGAGCAAGATCTCTTTCGGGTGCCAACCTCAGATTCAGTCGCCTCTGTCTTTCAGGCCAAGTCTCCTCAATTCTAGTTGTTCTTCCGCCTTCCCCTTCTATACCCTGTGCACCACTTCCTTCTTCTGCTGAATTTGACTCCACTCCATCCACTGCACCACCTCTGTCATCTGAGTCAGAGTCGAGGTTCTGGTTGTCGGAACCCCCTTCAGCTTGCTCTGGTGCACAACCAGCTGCATCAGCGGCCCTCACAGCTTGTCTTGTCCTCTCATGTGGCCCTGCCACATCAGCTGGATTTTCATTTACGAGAGGAGCTGTTCCTTCTGAGGGTGCTGAAACTCTGCGGGTATTGGAAGCGTGTACCCAATTCGGCAATCCTCCACACTTCACTGCTGTGTTCGTTACCAGTATCACCTGGTACGGGCCTCGCCACCGAACATCCAGACAGCTCTTCCTCACGTGCTTTCGGACAAGCACCCAGTCGCCTGGACACAGGTCGTGGCACAGATCACTCGAGGCCGGAACAGCTGCAGCTTGCACCTGCTGGGACCCAGAACGGACCACATCAGATAGTCCTTTACAGTAATCGAGAATCAAGTCATCAGTGATGTTTATCAATGCTGTAGCTGGTACTGCTGGCAACCGCATTGCCCTTCCCATCAAAATCTCATGAGGGGACAACCCAGTTCTCATGTCAGGGACACTACGGATGCTCATTAGCACAAGTGGCAGTGCGTCAGGCCACTTCAGAGACGTTGATGAACACATTTTTGCCATTCTTGCCTTCAAGGTTCCATTAACCTGTTCCACTATCCCAGAAGCCTCTGGTCGATAACTGCAATGCAATCTTTGATCAACATTCAATGCCGCACAAAGCAGCTTCATGATTTCACTGTGGAAGTGTGTTCCTCTATCCGATTCCAAAGAGGTCGGAAAACCAAATCTCGGGATGAGTTCCCTCAACAATAACTTAGCCACGGTGAGGGTATCACACCTGCTTGTTGGGTAAGCCTCCACCCACCGTGAGAATACACACACCACCACCAAAATTTACCTCAACCCATTGCACTTACGCATTTCTACAAAATCTAGCTGCATTCTATTGAAGGGTCCTCCTGACCTCCCAATGTGACTCAAGGTGACTACAGTTTTCTTACCAGCATTCATCTGTTGACACGTAACACACCTCTGACAAACTGCTTCAGCAATCGCACGAAATCGTGAGTTATACCACGTTTGTCTAAACACACGCATCATTGCATCTCTACCAAGATGTACCGGTCCATGTATTAGTCTCGCCATTGGGCTCAGCAGATTCTCTGGCAGTACAGCTCTCCCATCACTGGAAACCCAAACATCCACATCCCCTCTTTCACATCCTGCTTTGACCCATCCATTCCGTTCTTGGTCTGTCACCTCATCCTGCAGTCGCTTGAGTTCCTCCCAAGTATCTGCCATGGCCAACATCATGTTGAGCTCGGTTCTTTCTTGGCTCTCTCCTGTGTAACCCTCTGTAAATATACATCCTTGTTCTGCACAGAAGCGGGCGACTTCGTCCGCATAATTGTTTCCCAAAGACACAAAATCCTCCCCCTTTCCATGCGCAGAGCACTTGACAACTGCGATTTCCTTCGGATATTGCAATGCATCTAGCAGTTGTCTTACATGTTCTCCATTCCTAATGGGTGAGCCAGATGATGTCAAAAATCCCCTCTGAGACCATAACTGTCTGAACTCATGAACCACACCGAACCCATACTGGCTGTCCGTGTAGATCGTGATTCGAATTTGGTCAGCGGCCAAACAGGCGCGAGTCAAGGCAATGATCTCAGCTACCTGAGCGGAGTGTACTCCTTCTAGGCAAGCAGCCTCAACCACCCCTGAAATGGTACATACAGCAAACGCTGCTTTTAATTGACCAACACTGTCTCTTAGGCATGAACCATCGACAAAGAAAATTTCATCAGGGTCAATCAGTGGTTCATCGACAATGTCAGGTCTCGGTTTGGTGCACAGTTCAGTCACATCAAGACAATCATGGTCCGCACAATCTTCATCATCTGTGTTCGGTATGGGCAGTAATGTCGCAGGATTTAAGACGGAGCACCTTTTCAGAGTCACATTCTCTGCGGCAAGTATGACTTGCTCATACCTTGTTAACCTGTTATTCGTTAGGTGCGGAGTCTTAGTCCTGGTCATTAACAATTGCACAGAGTGTGGCACATAAACCGTCAAAGGATGACCCATTACAATGCTTTCACATCTTTCAATGCTGACACCTGTTGCAGCAACGGATCTTAGACATCCGGGCAACGCAGAAGCTACTGGATCTAGAGTAGCTGAAAAATAGGCAACTGGTCTACGGACACCTCCATGGTTCTGGGCTAAGACTGCCAATGCACAACCCTCCCTCTCACAACAGAACAGTGAAAAAGCCTTGTTGTAGTCAGGCATTCCCAGAGCTGGTGCTCTGCACAAGTCTTCACTCAGTCTTAGGAATGACACCAAGCACTCCTAGTCCCATGGTACCGGATCACTCACATTCTTGTGGGTAAGTCTCTGCAAAGGCTTTGCTCTCAAGGAAAAACTGGGAATCCACTGACGACAATAGCCGACCATTCCCAAGAACATCCTGACTTCTCTCTGAGTGGTGAGCACTGCCATGTTCATTATTGCCTCAATTCGGTCTGGTGACACCTTCCTCTTGCCTTTTTCTAATCTGTGACCCAAGTACTGTACCTCGTTTAGGCAGTACTGCAATTTGTTCGGGGACACCTTGTGTCCATTCTCTGCCAAATGGTTCAGCAGAGCTATCGTGTCTATCCTGCAAGCATCTTCGGTCTCCAATGCCACAAGCAAGTCATCTATGTACTGCACGAGAACTGAGTTCTGTGGCAACAGGAGACTCTCAAGATTCTTCTTCAAGATCTGATTAAAGATCGATGGACTCTCAGTATACCCTTGAGGGATACGACACCATGTTAACACACGATTTTCCAGCCGGAAAGCAAAAAGAAATTGGCTTTCCTAGTGGAGCGGTATGGAGAAGAATGCTTGACACAAATCAATGACAGTAAACCACTCGGCTTCACATGGGATCTGAAACAGTATCACTGATGGATTCGGTACCACTGGACAACATGGGATAACTATCGTGTTGACCTTTCTCAGGTCCTGCACGATCCTGAACTTCCCACTCGGTTTCTGTAGTCCCATGATGGGTGAATTACATGGGCTACCTCTTATCTCCTTCAGAATGCTTTGCTTGCTCATAGACTCGATTACAGGCTTAATCCCTGCGATCGTTTCAGGCGACAGATTGTACTGGAGCGTCCTAGGGAATTCAACATTCTGCTTCACCTGGATCTGTACAGGTTCAACCCCCTTTATTAGTCCAATATCTTCTCCTGTGAAATCCCACACCTCTTGCGACACAGAATCTCTCAAATCCAGTGGGAGTTCTTCCACTGTCACCACTGGATACATCTCTATACACAAGTGCTGATTAGCAACTTTAAAGGTGGCATCCTCATCCTTCGTCTGAACCTCCACTCCCCTAGGTGTGCAATAGATAGTGCAGTTCAATTTACACAATAGATCTCTTCCCAAAAGACAAACTGGACTCGTATCACACACCACGAACTGGTGTCTAGCTTGGAAGGAGCCTATCCTCACTGGAATTGGTTCGGTCAATGGGCTAGTTATTCTCTTGTTCGCCACTCCAACAACTTGGATCGATTGTCCCGAGAGGGGTAGGTTGGGGACCACTGCTGATCTTACAGTGGACCGGGTAGCACCAGTGTCAACCAAAAGAGTGGTAGGATGACCGTCAATGTCTGCCTCCACAAAAGGTCCTCTCTGGTCTACCTCCAAGACTGCTCCAAGTGTGCAATCTTCCTCCCCCCTCAGGCACCGTCAGGCTAACGGGTCCGGACTGTACTCGTCATACCCTTCGAAAAGGGGCATCTGCTGGTAAGTCCGTATTCCTTGCGAAATTCTCGGTGGCTGGGGAACCTGTACTTGTGGGTTATACGTTCCCCCTTTCATCGATCTGGGCCTCATCACAGTATTGACTACCTCCGGCACGGGTGCCTGAACCACCTCTACCTCCTGCTGCACCTGGTTGACTGGGTTCAAGGGACACTCGCGCTTCCAATGTCCAATCTGATGACAAAGATGACACGCAGTGGTCTTCTTCAATGTCGCCACATCCACCCCCGTCTTGGGATCTATAGGTTTCCCTTTTCCCTAACCTTGCCCATTTTGGTTCCCTTGGTAGTTTCCCTGTCTTCTTCCCAGCGTCCCTCCACTAGGCTGGACCTGAACTGTCTGCATCTGAATGAGCATCAGTTTGTCCTTTAACTTCCGGTGCTTCGAGTCTACTTCATCACTGCAGTACCTCGCATACCGCAAGATTTCATCTACCGGCTTGTTCTGCCAACAGATCAAATGGTGCTGTATCATGAGGCTAACCTCTGGTCTCAATCCTAAGACAAATTTTGAGACAAACTGTCCCATATCCTTGGGGTCTAAGGCATCTAGTCCGCTATACTGTTTAAAAGCTTGCAAGAGTCTTTCATAATACTCATGCACTGTCTCCTTCAGTTCCTGCACAGTTCGATCTATCTTAACCCAATCTATGTCTTGAGGCGAGATCTTCAACTTCAACCATGTGATCACTTGCTCAAATTTTTTCATAACAACGGGTGACGCACCATTCGTAACAGCATCCCTCTCAGGTTCGAAGGTCGGCCATTCAACTGCAATTTTACAAGCTGTCCACAAATCTCCTGGTACCCCTATGTCAAACAAGGTGTTCAAATCAGTCCATAATACCTTTGAAATGTTAACGAAACGCTCGACCTGTTTGTACCACTCTACGGGTTTTTCCCTCAGCCGAGGAAAATCATTTGTAAACGCAGCCAAGTCACCTCTACTCCATGGCACATGCACGTACCCTCCATTTTGTACTTCCCGTAAAGGATAGTTCCCTACGCCCGTCACCCCTCCCCCTGGAGGCGGCGTTTCTCCTACAGTCTATTGGGCACTCTTCTTCTTTGACCACCTTTCCTCCCATTTATTCAGCATTATCCATATACGCATCCCTACAATCAAGTCTTTAGTATGCGTCCTTAATCCTGTGACCCTTTTCTCCTCCAGTTCTTGATCGCTATATTGCAAACTATGGGATCCTTGCAACGATTTCGTTTTATTTGTGTCCACCTCATATTTCTTAGCCAATTCTGTCAATTTCTCATGTGCGGCCCTTGCTTTACGAGTCACATCCTTTGCTACAAAAAGCAACTTGTCTGGCTCATAGATCTCTATTCTCTCCAAAGGCAGGTTCCCACTAATCATTTCATCTACCTCTGGTTTTAGTCTCACTACATCCAGCAACCTCGCCTTCACGGTACTCCTCAACATTCCTCGGCAAGCCGCACCATTCCGCTCGTCATAATCACTGTTTTGTTCTCGTGGGTTGCTCTCTTCCCTTGTATTCCTGGAACCTGGTCTGTTTCCTAAGTTGTCTTGTTCCCTATCTCCTGGCATTCTATCGCTCTGATTCCTTACAGATGGTGTCCACATTCTCAAAGCTGACTTGGACTCGAACAAAGACCCTGGTCTTACTGGTCTCTCGTCCACCTGTCCACTAGAGGTGTCTGCGGTGGCTGGCAGTGGCGTGCTCGCTTCTATGGGCTTCGGGGAACTGACCAATTGTACCTCTACGCCATTCCCTCCAACGCTGATCCCCTCTCTCCCTGTAGTCTGCATTAGACTTCCTTCACTTACTCGATCTGGGTCATACACCGATACTATAGGACCAATGGTAACAGGTACCGCCAGGGAGTCCGGCAACCGCACATTCCCCATGGGAGACTGTGTTCCCGCCACCTCCGTTCCTGTAGAGATTTTTCCCACTACTCTCATGTTTGTCTGATTATGCGACTCATCCATCCCTCCTGCCACAATCGAATTTCCTGCGCTATATTCTGGATTTAATGGAGGTGGTCTCTCTGCCAGCAGCCTGTCTAACAAGCTGTCATCCGTATCACTATCATCTTCCTCGATGCTTTTTCCCTGCGTACCTCCCATTTTCTCTAACAACGGATATAATCTGTCCCCCTCAATTGTTTCCACTCTCCATCTTTTCTCCAGTGCATCCCATCTCGCATCCTGAAATGCCCTGATCGACTTCTTCACCCTGTCCTGACTTTTGTCTCTCTTCCTGTCATACGCTGCTCTAATCCATGCATGTAGCGCCTCAAACTGTGTATGTCTGGGTAGCGGTCGCAAGGAAGACATCACAGATTTCAACTGATATAACACTTCCAACCTGAAAGTATCATAACGTGGAAAGGTCAATTCTTCTTATCCTTCTGTCATTTTATGCCAATTCTCAAGCCAAATTATAGTATGTAATCCTACATTCTTAGCCATGTAATGTGCTGGCGTATCCTCGGGAGGGGCTTCCTCTCCTCCCCGAGTAACCACATGTCTATCACCTCTACAGAGTTCTCGTAAAACTTTAAAACATTTCATGATAAAGCAGATTTCTGTTCGCACACAATATTTCGTTTCTACTTCCTGACTTTGATCCACCAATGCCAGCGCGGCTCACACCAACCGACCTATCGCAGCGCGGCACTGTCTGACATCACTCTTCCTCCGCTCGCAGCCGTTCCCCTCCTTCTCAATTCACCCGTTCTCGCTCGCACGTGTCCCAATCACACTCTGAAGTAACTGTCCGTCTTACCGAAGAGTTACCTCTCTGACTGTCGGTCCACCGATGACCGACCAGCCTCTCGAAATTGTTGACCTCAATCTGGCAACTGTCTGTCTGCGAACGACCGGACAATCACCTCTGACACAATTGATAGAATCCAAACGCTCAATGTTCTGCACACAACAACCTACGACCAGCGTCGGTTATTCACACACTCACACATGTGTTCCCTATCTTCAGTGGGTTTGTCAACGACGTCTCATGACCCCCACAACCTCTGGTCAACAATCTCAGCTCTGGGTGTCTTCTACACCACAATATCGACTCAAATCTCTCGGCCCAGCGCGCGCTCACGGTCCGATCCTCAATCACACGACTCTCATTCTAACTCCGCAAGACATCACACAACATTTAAACACCGCAATCTAACAAGCATCACCCTGTTCATACTCACTCTACCATGAACTGCTACTTCCGCCGCACCGTCACTTTCTGTCAGTTCTCATCGACCGCCGTCGTCCTCCTCTTACGATCCACTGGATCACCATCACTCGGGCTCTATGGGGCAAATAATCTCTTATCCTAATCTAGATCTCCCCTTACTATCAGAGGAAACCATCCTACTCTGCTACCAACTGAAAACGCTGATTCTTATCTTATCACCTCTAAGAATCCTCAGGTCGCTAGGATCTTTTTACCTGCTGAATAGTGTGAAGGGAAGAAAATTATTTTCGGTTATGCGACAATTTAGAATCCAATTTACCTTGAAAGACCACGGACTCCGAATTCAAATTTGTGGGTTTATTACAGCCAAGAATAACTGCACATGCAAGCACCTCAACACGAGGTTAAAGAAATAGATGGGCACTAATACAAATAGCATCCTACGCAAGAGTCTCATCCGACTCAGGATAAGAAGAATCGTAAGCTCCAGAAGTATTAGACAAGCGATAACTGCTCCGATCTCTATATTATTCTTCATTTACCTAAATAAGCATAAAACCATTAGCTGTCCCTATTCTATTACTAAGGTGACATACCTACTTAACGAATTTCCCAGGCAAGAGTAAAAGAAAAGGTGTCAGCTGTGAAGACTTCCTAAGAAGTGTACTCACTTAGCATTTTGAGCTCGTTCTAAGATGCTCCTTCCTAAAGTCTTTCTTCTTGCCCTCCTCTCTCGTCTCCTCTACCTCTTCTCTGCCCTCCTCCCTCGGGGCACTATCCCTAGGGATAGTGCCTAGGGATAGTCACTATCCCTAGGCACGCCTTTGGCACGCCTCTTCGGCCAGGTCTTCCTTCTCGTACTTTTCCATCAAAACTCTTACTTCATCCAGGACGGTTACGATGACCTTGAGTCCCAGGCACCTTAAAATGTCCCTCTTCTGTCCAACTGGCAGCATGAATGGATGCATTGAGATGGGCATTTGCATCCTCCCCTGGATGAATGGCGCTTTCAGATCAGCTAACACCAGGACCACAAAAACCTGGCTCATTTAGTGACAAAAGAGTTTTAGCCGAGGGCACAGGCACGTTCCGTGCTTGTGTTGTGCCCTTCACACTGGTGCCAATGGGCAGTGCTTTGAAAATGTATCCACTTCGCCCGGCAAGAGATATGCTTGTCACCATTTCCAAGCAGCATGCACTTTTGGGGGATAATTTACAAAGATTGTTAATGCTTTTGTGTAATTTCTACTTTTAAAACACTGTAAGTCATGATCGGATGACTGAGGCAAAAAGAAGTCACAGAAAGTATGTGCAACCTATACATTCGTAAGTCACACAAGATGAGTAGACGAGCCTTCTCCCGGTAATGTCAACACCGAGCTCAAGGCAATGCAGTCGAAACAGAGTAAGGAAGCCACATTTGTGGCTATTTACAAACATCTGGCCTGTTTTTGAAGCACTTAACTGCACTTCTACAGGTATACCTGAACAATCCAGGAAAGAGTAATAATATCCCATACTGCCACAGAGTGGGAGCAGGAAGAAAAGCCATTTAAATAGAAAGAGCATTCTCTGAAAAAGAGAAAAAGGAAGAACAAGAATGTGAAATATCAACTATTTTACTAACTGCTCATTTAGAAAGTTTCCAATTAGAAGACTGCATGAGTGTGCAAAATTATTATTTGAATTCTATCACAATATTCACCAGTGTGTGCCTCAAACTGTCAGAGGTGGTTAAAAAGGCAGGGTCACCATATCATTTAATGTCAGGGGCCTTTACCGAACAAAGCAATGTATTCTGGACGTGCAATGCACCTTCCTTGATTTCATGTGAACCAAGTTATCTTTAGAAGAAGGAAGTGAAGGGCCTCGAACAGGGTCTCTCTTTGGATATGGCGCTGTCTATTAGTTTGAAGAAGTAGCTCAGACTCTGCACTCCTTCAGTCTTTGACCACAGATCTGGGAATCCCACCAAGGAGTACGGTCTGCACATTGCTCTAGCAGTATTTCTTTGCAACAGATACCCGGTGCCTTAGAAATAGAGAGCATGGTCTGAATTCACATGCGTTACCAAACAATTTGATAGTTACAGAAAGTGTTCCACACCTGACAGCCAGTTACCTCAAGGAGTTAAACGCTCACTGCTGACATCAGCGTATGACTAGTTCCAGTCTCGACAAGACACACACAGCTTTCCACGGTTGGCAAACCCTGAGTTAGTTCCGATTCAGTGACCCACAGCTGAAAGGCTCTGCAACCCTTTGCTGAACCCTCATGCGCTGAATACCAATGAATTCTGAAATAACCTGACAGATTTATGCACGAGTTGAACTGATTGCTGCTGTTCAATTAGCAACTCGTGAACAGTATAGTGTATGCAGTTCTAGCATTATATTCCCGAACCTATACATTTGATTGCTGTGACTGTATTAGTGTTTTTGTAAGGGCACAGCAGCTGTTCGGAACTGCTTAAACCCGTGATGTTGGCTTATGCCTGCAAGGCTCATGATTATAAGTTGACCTGCACCATCTTACATTTTATGATGCGCTCATCCGATAAAACCAGTGCGAACCGAAGTTTTCACCTCAGTAAGGTCCGTTGAGCAATTCAGCGGCCCTCGGATTAATATTTTCACACTTCTGAGGTCAAATGCTTGTTTTTTTTTTTGCTGACCCATCAGTCTTATCTGTTTTTATATTTGCAACGCGCTCTTTTATCACGTAAAGGTTTTAATTAACTGCATCATGCTTAATAAATACAATTAACTAGCACTAAGTAAACTTGACTTGAAAAATACTGTGCCTTCCCCAATAGTTTTTCTCCTCACTGGACAAGGTCTTAAACTTAGCCATCAAAACCTTATTCCAGCGTCCCAAGCACACTACACCTCATTTGATCGCAATTAGGGCAAGCTGGCTCTCCGGCAAAGGCCGAGCCACAGTCATACAATTGACATTGGTGCACAAGGCTGTCTATATGTCCATCACCTACTCCCACTACCCCCGCCAGCCAGTTTCTCCCTCGTGCAACCGGTCAATCCATCAAACAACCGTCTAGCCCTACCGAAACTGCTCTGACCGCACTTTCAAGCCTTTTGCTATCTAGGGTCACGGACACCAGTCTTCTGTGCACACCGTCAATCCAGGAGTTCACACAGGCTCCAATGTACCGTCTACTGCTCCTGTAAGGAGAGGGGGGAACCAACCTATAGTACTAACTAACACCCGGCCCTCAGTTTAAAAACCTGTGCAGTGCCCAGGTTAGAAATCGTGGCAGCCACAACCGGTTTGCAGAGTGGCACCCGGGCCCAGAAGGGGTGGGACAGACATTAGTTTAGAAAGAGCGGCAGCGGCCCACAATTCAAACAGCTGAAGGGTCAGTGCTCGCAGCCCGGCCGAGAGTTCTGAGTTGCGGCGGCAGTCCTTGGATAAGGGCAGTCAGTTGGGTATGAAGTTCAGGGTCGGCCTTAGGACTGGGGAAGGACACGACCTCAGAGTCTTCCTGTGGGCCTTATGACACAGAACCCCGGCACTTCTTACCTTTTACTCCTGAGTTTTGACCTGGCCTCTCCTCGGGCCTGAACGCCGCTTTGGGTTTCTGGTTTGTGAGTCAGCCCGCCCCAGTACCATACGGAACACGGCTCTCTCCCTGAGAACTCCCCGCACTCTGTCCCCTGACACCTGTCAGCAGCCCGCGAAACCACGACGGTGGGAACCCGAAATGAATGCCAGACTCACAGCGCAGCCAGCCACACACAATGCACGCAGGATGACGCCGACAACGTCACACGCGTGCACATAAAGGAACCCATGCTAAAGGTAGAGAAGTGTCTCACCGGGCAGCCTATTCAAAGCCCTGTATCGCGGCTGCTGGACGCGTGCGTAATATAGCCATCTGGACAGGTCAGGCAAAATATAGTGCGAACTCACCCAGCCAATCCCAGGAGAAAACAAGCATTTACAAATGCAATAGGACTCGTATTTACGCGAGACCTATTGCATTGTAAACAAAAGTGCGGGCGTCCAAGAACGTACGAACGGGAGTGGTTGGGGGTGGTGGTGAGCAGAGAAGTTACAAACTGCGGGAGGGAACGGGGGAGGCAGGGGAACAAAAGAGTTTTTAAAGTAAAGGGGCCGATAGCCATGGAAGGAGAAAAATGACGACATGGCTGTCAGGAGGAGGGACTAACAAGCTGAAAACCAACGAGAATGCAGCATTTACAATTTAAGCCAATGAAAAAGATGCTCGGAAAGTGGGCGGAGCTTCCCCCCAGTATACTGTATACTGCATGCCTCGCAAAGCGAACAGCGCTTTGCGCTGCAACGCTAAGCGAGACCTAAAAATTAGTGAAAAGATGGGAAGTATAATTTATTTTTTAAATGCGGTAAGCCTGTATCCTCTGTACTTCACTGTCAAGTTTGTCAGCTTTAAATGCTTTTTCGATGAGCTTGTCACATCAACACAAGTAAGCCCAAAACTTTATTTTTTATTTTTATTCAATCTTAACACAATTATTTTTTCCCATCATTTGAGCATCTTTCAGTTATTTTCTCTAGGAAGGTCTTAAAGTGATACAAATTGTCTGAAATTCACCTCCATGCAAATCCAACTAAAAACCTATCACTTGCTAAATCACAGACTTTTACTGCAGCCCCAACATTCTACACAAGACAGGTACCTCTGAGGTACAAATCGATCAGGTCCCAGCAACAAAAAGGTGCCTCTGCAAGTCACCAGCAATATTTCCCTATCAATGATTTGCGAAGTAAAATACAACAAAAAATCCTCTCCCATGCTAGCTTCTGCTCCAGTAGGTACGTGGACACTATGGGCCTGATTCACAGAACTAACTTACGTCAAAATCCTAAACTTATAACAATTTTGGTATTCACAGAATGAACTTACACATTTGGGTATTCACAGAATGAACTTACACATTTGGGTATTCACAGAATGAACTTACAACAATTTTGGTATTCACAGAATGAACTTACACATTTGGGTATTCACAGAATGAACTTACAACAATTTTGGTATTCACAGAATTAACTTACTCATTTTGGTATTCACAGAAGGCACTTACTCATCAATGAGTAAGTGCCTTCTGTGAATACCAAAATGTGTAAGTTACACAAAATGTGTAAGTTACACAAAATGTGTAAGTGTCTTCTGTGAATACCAAAATGAGTAAGTTTATTCTGTGAATACCAAAATGAGTAAGTTCATTCTGTGATTACCAAAATGGTAGTAAGTTTAGGATTTTGTCGTAAGTTAGTTCTGTGAATCGGGCCCACTGCAAGTATCCATAGATCTTTCAATTTCGTTTTTCATTCCACTGGGGTCAATAAAATGACTGAAACTGAAGAGTAATTATGATTCAGGGTGCCTCTGCTATTTAAATGATGAATTATGATTATTATTAATTTCACTTTGTGTCTGCTAATATTTGAGACATGATTTGCTTCTGAATTTCATGGTGTTAACTACTTAGATCAAAACTAAACAAAATTGATAACTTTTCCTGAAAGAGGAAACAAAATGTGAACCATCTCAGCAACCAATTCCAGGTCAAGTGGCAGATATTTTAGTATGTTCTTTGGATTTATACTTTTGAAATTTGCTTACATATCTACCTAATACTTATGGGCTCATATGCTAAATTATTTTGTGGTTGCAAAAGCTGTGAATCAGGCTTTGTGACTGCAAAACACTTTCTCCCAATGTGCAGATATTTTCCCAACTCATAAAAGAGTTTTTGTAACCCTTTCCGAATTGCAAACAGGAAAGAGAGTGAAATAGGTGTTCCACTTTTTTTTGAGTCGCAAAGGAATGTATTAGTGGTTTGCAAAATCAACTGTGTTCACAATCCATTATTACCAACTCTAAAGTTGGTTGGAGTGGGAAGATTTGCAAAGGAAACTGTCCCTTTGAGACGGATTCCCCTTTGGGAATCATATGGTATAGTGGACTACTGCCTTGTCTCTGGGATGTGTTCCTAAATGGGAAAAGTTTGTCTAAAAGAAACAGCCTCTATCTCTTTAATAAACATAGTCTACTTTTAAAAAAAAATGTTCTCATTTGGAAAACAAATGCAAAGATAGTAGTCTGCCCTTCCTTGCAGCCCCTCATTCCAGCATTTGAAGCCATTCACAAGGGGTTGCAAAATTCGACATGGCTAATTAATATTCTTTAGTGACCCCTGTCTATGGGCAATTATTATGCAACCTATTAGGAGATAGGTTGCATCCCAAATTACATCCACTTTCACAAACTAGTCGGTGTGCATTTTGAACATCCTTGGTTTACAAATAGGGATAGATTATCAGGCTCTAAGGGCCTGATTACAAGTATAGGTGCTATTTATAGCACCTGATAAATAACTATATAACAGGATACATGATTTACTGGATGCAATAAATTGCACCTATTACAAGTCTCTTGGGAATAACATGCAGATTTTGGTTTATAACAACCCATAATCTACATGGTACAGTTAATTCCATACAAAATTCCCATGTTAAAGTTCGTCATGTTTGACCTGCTGAAATTTAATGGAGGGTGAGGTATTTAACGTATCTGATAATTATCAGATACTTTAAATACTTTCCAACTCTTAATTCTGACCCATGCACAAACAGGGATTTACGCACAGATCAGATACACTGACCCACTCATAATGAGGCCCTATGTGTTATATTTTTTATGCTTTCTCCAGTAACCATGCATATATTTATAGGTTGCTTTGACTGAACTGCAGTGCTTATTTTGATATACCTTTTATTCTGCCTAAATCAGTAATGTATCTTTGAGACTCAATCATGTTTTTTTCTTATTATTTAAGACGATCCATGCTGTGTTAACAAAGTATTGCTGCTTGGAATCTAGTGCTAATGTGCCAAATCTTGGTAGGCTGCTTGCTGAATGCAGAATACAACTAATCTACCCATTTCCTATTGGTACACTCTCAAGAGTGACAGCATAGACTGGATATCCCCTTTGCTGTTTAGAAGCTGCCTCAAAACCTCCTGGTGATAGAGCTACAAGAAATCTGTGGACCAAGCTCCATGAGCCCAGTACTTTCAGTATTCACATACTTTGGGGCATATTTATAAGGGCATTGTGCCACCAAAGCGTCAAGTTTTATGATACGCTTGGGGCGCAATGCCCTGCTCCATATTTACAATACGGCACTAAGCCATTTTGCTTGGCTTAATGCAGCATTGTAAATATTGTACCCTTTCATGCAGTTTTCTGCATCAAAGGGATTGCAATGGGTGTTGCTGTGGGTGTACCCATGCAACACCCAATGTTTTTTTACACTGCTCCAAATTTACAAGGATGTGTAAATCTGAGGTAGCGCCAAAAACTAACGCCCTTCCAAAGGAAGCGTTAGAGTGGCGCAACAGGGAGAGATACTTTTATTATCTCCTTGTTTTTTGCTCTTTGCATTATGCAGCACACATAGAAGGAGCAAATTGCCATTAATGATTAATGATTAATGAAGGTGTCCCTTCCTGCACATTAACAATCATCCCTGCAATGCAGGAGGGTGCTTGTGTTGGTGCTAGGCTTCTGTTTTAGCACCGGCATGGGGGAAAAGACAGCGATGCGTTATATTGCTATAAATACGACGCATCCCTGCACTTTCCCAATGACGCAGCATGGTGCTGCAAGATGGCTTGCAGCGCAGCACTCTCTCACTTTTTTATAAACATAACCCCAGACTGAAGCATGGTCTTCCTGCCAGTACTCTGGGAGGTGGGTGGTGGTGTGATAACCTGCTTTCTATCTGCTCAGAGGTGATAATACATGTTTTTGACAAGTAAGTGACAGGTTTTACTTCTGTTCCTCATCACTTAGGAGCTCTTCTGAAACAGATCAGATTAGGAATGTGTATTTGTCATAACCTAGTATTTCATTGCAAATACTATTTTCCTTTACCCTTCACTTCATGTACTAAATCAGTGCTCAGTAAGGGAGCTGTTGGCAGCAAGTGTCTCAGACCCTGCCAATTAACGAGCCAGGTTGTCTCTTCATGCAGCTGTGAATACAGGACAGAATCCTGAATAGACACAGGCTTACAGTAGAATGCAATGCCTGAGCCCACTTCACACAAATTACAGTTCAATGCGCAGAACAATGTCAGATTGGTCCCCGAAGAAGACAGCAGCTGCAATTGCAAAGGAGTGTCATATGTTCAAATGCGGAGGGACAGAACACAAATCTGTCCTTCAGCAGAGGCTCTTTCCTTTGGAGGTCAAAGGTAATATACACTGTACAGTAAAGTATTCTACTTTAACATGAACTAGTCCAAAGCTGATCATTTGTGGTATTCTCTTTAATGCAGTATTCACTTTGAAAACACATGATTATTATTGCCATGTTTGTAAGTGCAGAAGCAGTTATGAATTAGTTACAAATAACTTTAGATTCAATTATCATGAGGGCGGCAGAAAGTCCTGCTTCCTTACTATGCACCATGACTACAGAAAACATTTAGGGCCTGATTACAATGTTGGGCGTAAAGCCTCCATCCAGCGATCGGAGGCTTTCTGCCCAACATGGTAGGTTTAAAGTCCGACCGCCATATTAGGATGACGGTGGGTGGAGTTTAAACCTGCTGGGGGATTCCGATGTGGTTCTGATGGGCTCTAGGAGCCCGTTGGTCATTCAGAAACACTTCATAATCCCCTAAGGACAGCGTTTCCCCTGTCAGGATTATGATGGTACTTTCTGACAGCAGTTCCATGTTGGCCTTTTAGACATGGAACTGCTGTCGGGAAGTGTCTTCCCTCCACGGCCCCCGCATACTGCCCTGGGGGCAACATCACGGTGCAGGCAGCCGCGGCCCGTACAGGTAAGAGCGGTGGGTCGATGGGGCTGGGTGAGGGGGATTTCGACAGACGATGACCAGGGAAAATTAAATGAATAATTAATTTGCCCTGGTCACAGTTCGTCGAAATCCCCCCTCACCCGGCCCCACCGCTCTTACCTGTACTGGCCGCGGCTGGGTGCAGCGATGTGCAGGGATGTTTCCAAACTTCCATTTCTTTCAATGGGAGCTTGTACTGCGGGCGTTTTCAGCCCGCTGCACAAGCTCACAGTGAGAAATTGAAGTTTACAACCGCACTAGGTGTGGTCGCATCCTTATTGAGTTGTGGGAACGACCGACTTATGGTCAGGCGGTTCCTTCACTGCAACAGTGTTGGGAGGACACAAGTCTGCCCAACATCGTAATCAGGGCCGTAGCAATTTTCAGCAGACCACAATGCTCTGCTAACATGCTGTCTTCATGCCAAATAAACTTTGCACTTGTGCAATACCCCAGGTATGCACATGTTTGGACTTGACAAAACTTTTGTACATCTGTCCAATAATGTTGAACAAATGTTTGGCTCAATGAATACATTCATCTACGGATTCTCTACACTCACTTTAATGGAAGTCGCACCACTTACAGTCACAAGCCATTTATGTCAATTCAAATCTCACTTACCAAACCTCTTTTTGTCTTATTGAATACCCAACTACAGTTAGTTTAACCACTGGGCTTAGTTTACCCCATCTGGCCATTTAGTTAGAAGGAACTTTCAGCTGTCTTGGTGGATGGCTTGAATTTTGCTTACTCTTATTCTGTGGGTTGACTTTTTCTGTGATTTCCAACGTGTTAAACAAGAATTGGGCTTTAAATGCTACATAAAAAAGGCATTTCCATTGAAAAACAAGCATTTACCACATACAAAGGTTGTAATGTACAGCTGCACCAGCTGTCAAACTATATATCTACAAATCATTGTGTAGACTAAGGGGCCGATTCCGATTCGGGCCGGAAAACATACCGACCGACTCGGTACGGGAATTTAGTCCGACCGACTCGGACCGGCGCCGTACGACCCGGGTAGTACGATGAAATGCATGTGAAATCCGGCAGACTCGGACGGAATACAAAACGGCTGACCGAGCCGGACGGAAACAAGCCATCCGGCAGGGAAATCACACGAAACGAACCGACCGACACGCACTCGGATTGAACCCGAACGAAACGTACCCACGAACTCCGACGATGTAGTGCGTGCAAAACACGACCGACTCGCCCGGAGCACAAGCCGTACGACCGACACGCATACAAAACCCAGCCGAAGCAACCCAATACTCCGCGACCGACTCGTACGCCGCATATGAAACTTAGCTGACACACAGCGGGAACGAGTCGGACAAGATCGCACCAGACAACTGCAGCGTCCTACTCGGACACAAGAACGACTCCTACATGCACCAAAAATACCAAGGAAAAAATAAAAAAATAAAGGGCCAAACAAGCAACTACAAAGCCAATAAATACAGGGAGGGAAAAAAAATGGAACAAGGACACACCTCCAACTCCACCTACATAAAGGCCACAAATCCCTACCATGATCCTTTGCAAATTCCACTGACCTGCCAGCACAGAACACCATCACACAGCAACCACAGACACACTCACAGCTCATACATCACACAAGCCACACACCATTACCACACCTACATATAGCACCCTCACACACACCCAGCTAAACCTACACTCACACCCCCCACTTGCACACACACACACATCAATCACCACCACCACCCATCACCTTGCCCCCAAAGAAGAACCATAAGTTCCTAGATAGTGAATTGGAAGTCCTGGTAGACGAGATCCTGAGGGTAGAGCCACAGTTGTTTGGTACATTGGTACAACAGACCCCCATGTCGCAGAAAACCAAGATGTGGGCGAGGATTGTCGACAGGGTGAACGCACAATCACCATGTTTGCGCACAAAGGAAGACATCCGGAACAGGTGGTATGATGTGTGCAGGAGGGTCCGGGACCTACTCAAAAAGGACTACCTCCTCAGCCAGCATACCGGCAGTGGCCCTCCTGCAAAACCAGTATACCTCAGGCCCTGGGAGGAGAAGGTGCGGGCCATCCTACCACCAGTGAGCGTATACGGACTAACAGACATCCCAGAGCCTGGTGAGTACACAACTAATATACACAATATGGTGTGACAACACACATCACAGTCAAGGGGATAGGCAAACCATGCACCCTTAGCAAATACACAGCAACCAAAAGATATTCATCCCAAGATGTGAATGCTAGTCAGACAAACACAATACCTCCCATCTCATAGTGATATGTAACTGTGTCATGACATGTACAAACCTAACAACAAATACAGCAAGGCAGTGGCACAAATAGAACCAACAAACACTCCCAGATATTTAACCACCACTAGAACACCACCTCACAGGGAAGCTCACTGAAAGGAAGGAATTCTGTGTATGCTGGTGAAGTCAGTGTAGCCAATAGCATGATGGGAGTGGTAGTCACAGATATTGGTCACACCCACAATTGGCCCATCAACACCACTCTGAACCATGCTCACATCACAGGGAGTGGAAAACAACTGACAAGATGGCTGACACTGGGTACTGCTGTGGGGAGCACAAGGCCCTGATGGGAACTGGGCACCAACAAACAACAGGACCACACTGCCAGCCATCTTGCCATTGCTGTCACACTCACACACACTGAAGTCCACTCAAAAGGAAGGAAGTATGGGCATGCTGGGAAGGGGGGTGTAGGCAATAGCAGGATGGGAGTTGTAGGCACAGATATTGGTCACCCTCACAATTGGCCCATCAACACAACTCTGAACCATGCTCACATCACAGGGAGTGGAAAAGGACTCACAAGATGGCTGACACTGGGTACTGCTGGGGGGAGCACAAGGCCCTGCTGGGAACTGTGCAACAACCAACAGCAGGACACCACTGACTAACATCCTGAAAGACAACTTGCACTCCCTGCAATGGAAGCACGTTCCATGGTGGGATATCTGGCTGGGTGGGAAGGAGGACTCACAGCACTGACCATAGTTACAAGCACCTCCACTCACACACCCCCTCAACACTAACTCCACATAACCCACCTGGGAGAATGCAATGCCTCACATCCTAACTGAAGATCCCACAAAGAACCACCACCCAGGGTTATGCTGTGTGAAGCACAGGGACACTCTTGGGACTTGTAGCCAAACAACTGCCAGGACAACACTCCCAGCCATCCTGTCAGCACAGGCACCCCACCCCACAGGGAAGCAGAGTCAAAAGGAAGGAAGGATGGGCATGCTGGGAAGGGGGTGGAGGCAATAGCATGATGGGAGTGGTAGTCACAGATCAACATCTCACACCCACATGGCCCAGCAAGTTAGCACTGAAGCATGCACACCTCACAGGGAGTCAAAAGCCATTTCAAAGATGTCTGACGCTGGCCACAGCTGTGGGGAGCACAAGGCCCTGCTGGGAACTGGGCACCAACTAACAACTGGACCACACTGCCAGCCATCTTGCCATTGCTGTCACACTCACACACAGTGAAGTCCACTCAAAAGGAAGGAAGTATGGGCATGCTGGGAAGGGGGTTGTAGGCAAAAGCATGATAGGAGTGGTAGTCACAGATATTGGTCAGCCTCACAATTGGCCCATCAACACCACCCTGAACCATGCTCACATCACAGGGAGTGGAAAAGGACTCACAAGATGGCTGACACTGGGTACTGCTGGGGGGAGCACAAGGCCCTGCTGGGAACTGGGCACCAACAAACAACAGGACCACACTGCCAGCCATCTTACCATTGCTGTCACACTCACACACACTGAAGTCCACTCAAAAGGAAGGAAGTATGGGCATGCTGGGAAGGGGGGTGTAGGCAATAGCAGGATGGGAGTTGTAGGCACAGATATTGGTCACCCTCACAATTGGCCCATCAACACCACTCTGAACCATGCTCACATCACAGGGAGTGGAAATGGACTCACAAGATGGCTGACACTGGGTACTGCTGGGGGAGCACAAGGCCCTGCTGGGAACTGTGCAACAACCAACAGCAGGACACCACTGACTGACATCCTGAAAGACAACTTGCACTCCCTGCAATGGAAGCACCCTTCATGGTGGGATAACTGGGCTGGGGGAGAAGGAGGCCCGGATGGCAAGCAAATACCACCAATGCTGGTCATGCACACACCTCAACATTCACATTGACATGCCACAGGTTGGCAGGACAATGTGCTACACCAATATCACTCTCTGACTGTCACAATTTAGGAGAATGCAATGTCCAGGCCCACATCCAGAGGTACAGTCACAACTGTCAGGTGTTTGAACAATTGATGCCACTAGAAACATAACATACAATCTATGTCTCTCCCCAAAACAGGTGATGATGGGGACACAGCAGCAGACGAGGAGGAGTCCCTGTCCCAGGCTCCGGGGAACACTGAGCTCACTGGTGTGGATCAGCCTCTGCACTCCTCGGATGGCGAAGAACCAGCTGGACCCTCCGGTGTGTGTCATCATGCAGCACCAGCAGGACTAACATCTGCACCCCCTGCACCCACCCCTCCAACAACTGCCAACACACAGGCCACCCCTGCCAACACGGACAGACCAAGGACCACAGATGACAACAGCGCAGGGACCCAGACCCAAACTGGAGCTGGTGACAACGAGCCCAGGAACAACACCCAAGTGGGCTCACAGTCACCTGTGCGTGCCACCGCAGGTCCTGCACGTGTCGCCAGGGGTGGTGGGAGGGGTGGTAGACATAGGTCGCTCTTTGCAGAGGGGTCTGGACTGCATGATGACCCACAACTGGCACGCATCGCGGATGCGTACCAGACTAGCACCGGAGAGGTCAGCCAGGTAGTGGGGATCCTCAAGGACATACAACAGCAGCAGGCTGCCCATCATGCCCGCTTGGACTCCCACATGTCCCGTGTTGAGACACACATGTCACGTGTCGAGACACACATGTCTGGCATGGAGTCCAAGTGGGACACATTGGAACAACTGACAGCGGTGCATAGGGACATACTGACATGCCTCCGCCAGATCAGCACCAACATGGCCTCACCTCCCTGTGTGCCCACAACATCTGCTGCTGAAACAACTGCAAATGCCACAGGGAGGGAGGAGGACTCTGGCAGAGAGTCGCCTGCACCGCCGCAGCCTGCACCTGAGGGTCCCCCCCAAGAAGAGGGGCCGTCCGAGGAGGCCAAACTGAGAGGCCGATGGCCATCTACATCCCCCAAGAAGCCAACACCTGTTCTGGAACTTTTCCTCTGTGTGCAAACTGCACGCCCTGTCGAAGCCAACCCAACTCTCCCACATGACATGGGGAGCTCTAGTTGGCCAAATTCATCAGATGACTGTGGACTTTACTCTGGACATTTCAGCTACCAAGACTTCCGAATCACATGGGAACTTTGGATTCCAATTTCTATGTACAGCACCCACCATCCTGTGCACCATTCTCACACCTGTATGTAAATAAACTCACCAATACACCATATCTGCCTCTGTTGTGATTCCAACGTGCTCTCTGTCATGGAGATGGTGATCAGAAAAATGACACTGTGCATGCTAACTGCTACAGCAAGTCCAACACCGTCATGTCAGTCATGGCGACATGACACATATGAGGGAGACACACCACTAGGGCCACACAACACATACACACCAGGGCCATCAGACTCATCACCTATACTGATGTTGCAACTAAATACAGTGGAATGCACAGACACGCCACCTATTCACAGTCTGTCAACTAGACTACAGGTGCAGTAAGCAAATGTCAGTCAGATGTGTGACCACAGACAACGCACATCCCAAAGTGAAGCACAGGTTTATTACACATTTGCAACATGTTGTTTCCACTACAAATGCTAGCTAATCCAACCAGGCTGTGGCCACAAAGTCAAAAAGTGCAGAAGATAGAAAGTCCAGGGGTGTGTGGCACATCACCTGTAGGGAAACGACTGCTTCCACCTTGGAAGTTGAATCATGGATTCGTGGGATCCAAGTTGATCAAACAACTCCGGCAGCACCCTGTGAAGGACAGACATGACACACAGTCAAAACCACTGAAGAACAGCACAGAACGGCAATACTCATGTCTAATACATGTCACGAGATAACTACACAAAACCAAGTTAGCATGTCAACACTGTTGGGCAGTACAGACCACCTGCAAGGACACATCGCTGCACGCATCCAGTCAAGTAGCACATGGCCACACTCAAACAGCACCAGAGCACCACACACACATATCATGCAAACTCAAATCATTGACATTACAACCCTCTGGAGACTCACATTCAGCTGAAGAAGTTGGTGATGAGCTGTGTGCGGACATCACCATCATCAACATCATCTTCGTCACTGGCATCGTGACCCAGGCCAGGATCTTCCACAGGTGGCGGACGTTGGTCATCGTCATCCAGGATGAGAGGCAACTCCGTCCGCACTGCCAGGTTGTGTAGCATGCAGCAGACAATGACAATCTTGCACACCTTTGCTGGGGCATATGGGAGGGCCCCTCCTGTCTTGTCCAGGCCTCGGAAGCGGCTCTTCAGGATACCAAAGGTCCGCTCAATCACCCTCCTCGTCCGACCATGTGCCTCATTGTAGCGCACCTGGGCTGGTGTCACAGGGTTCCTGAGGGGTGTCAGCAACCACGGCATGTTGGGGTATCCCGAGTCACCTACAGACAGACAATTGCACATTAGCCGATTTGAAAACGTGTGCGGAAAACAACATAGCAGAACACACACAATGGTACAAAGTCAGTACACACCAACAAGCCAGGCACGCTGGTTTGGCATCTGTGACATCATCCTCGGGATGCGACTACTCCTCATCAAGTAGGCATCGTGTGCCAAACCGGGAAAACGGGCACACACATGTGTGATGGTCATATCTGCAAGACATACCACCAGAGCATTGATCGAATGGTAATGTTTACGGTTCCGGTATGCCTGCTCATGTGCCTGCGGTGGTATCAAAGCCACATGTGTCCCATCAATGGAGCCAATTACATGTGGCATCCTCCCCAGGGCATAGAAGTCACTCTTGACGTCAGTGAGTCGTTGACGTGTTGGGAAATAGATGTACTGGTTCAGGTATCTCAACATTGCCCCCAAAACATCGCGTAGCACACGGCTGAACATAGTCTGTGACATCCCACCGGCAGTCGCCACAGTGTGTTGAAAGGTACCGGTGGCAAAGAAGTGTAGGGCTGCCATCACCTTCACCTTGGGGGTCAGCGCTGTAGGATACGGACGGCCAGGCTGCAAATGTGGGTCCAACCGCACTGCCAAATCCTCAATCAGCTGCCTGGTGAAGCGGTACCGTCGGATGCTGTCACGTTCCACCATCGTTGCCAGGTCTGGGAATGGTCGATGGACAGCAGGAGCCCTGCAGTGCATAGGTGAAGAAAGCAAGACTGTCAGTCATCCCAACTATGTGCCGTTCACCATACTCAATTTCACATGATACATCATTAACAAACACAAGTACTTGATGTGTGTGTCGTTCTGTTTGGACATATATGGCACCTACATGGACATCATCTAACATCTCTGTTCAACAAGTGTTGACAACAGGTTCCAGGGTGTGCTATGGGAAACCATTAGGCTGTGTCACAGTACCCATTTACTGCTCTCACGTTCCACACACATACCACAGTGACATGTCTGGACAGATGCTCCACAGGCATCACAGCTCATTGACAGGTAGATTCCCAGGGACCCTGTCTTGCCACATGGACACTGGCATGACATTGCGTATCATGTACACGTCAGAAAAACTAACATGACACCCACAGGTAGTGGCCCCTGTAGCCTCTGCAGGACAGAGATGGACGTCTGTGACACACACACACACAACATCAAAGTTCATGCACAAACCACGTGGATGTGGAGACTGTCTCCCATTGTGCACATGGAGTAGGAGACATGTGAAACACAACATGCACACAGACTGCGGAGGGACATCACTATTGTGGCAATGGGCCACCCTGTGACGTACATGCCTTCCCACATGTGAGCCTGGGGGTATGTGACATGTCATACACATACACAACCTGGAAATGTGACCATGACACATGCTCCAAAATGAAAAGTTGCACACCACAGTGGTCAGGTGCACAACACACAAAGGACCCTGTCCCCATGAACACGTGCACAGCCTGGGTGTGTCTGCCCCCAAATGCCACCCCAAAACCACATGTTCACCCCCATACACAGATAAGGTTATGCTGCCACACATGCCTTAGATACAGTGTGGACTGGGTGTGGTGTTGTAGGTGTGCCCCTGAGTCCCTGGAAAGTATATGTGGCTGGCATAGGTTCACCAGTGACCAGCATGGTGACATATGTGTGTGACCTGTCCAGGGACGCGTTGTAGAGCAATGGACCGATCGGTGTGCCCGCACGGCCCATTGCATTGTATGTGAGCGGGTACGCGTTGTATCCCGGGTACGCGTTGTAGAGCAATGGACCGATCGGTGTGCCCGCACGGCCCATTGCATTGTATGTGAGCGGGTACGCGTTGTAGAGCAATGGACCGATCGGTGTGCCCGCACGGCCCATTGCATTGTATGTGAGCGGGTACGCGTTGTAGAGCAATGGACCGATCGGTGTGCCCACACGGCCCATTGCATTGTATGTGAGCGGGTACGCGTTGTATCCCGGGTACGCGTTGTACAGCAATGGACCGATCGGTGTGCCCGCACGGCCCATTGCATTGGATGTGAGCGGGTACGCGTTGTAGAGCAATGGACCGATCGGTGTGCCCGCACAGCCCATTGCATTGTATGTGAGCGGGTACGCGTTGTAGAGCAATAGACCGATCGGTGTGCCCGCACGGCCCATCGCATCGTATGTGAGTGGGTACGCGTTGTATCCCGGGTACGCGTTGTAGAGCAATGGACCGATCGGTGTGCCCGCACTGCCCATTGCATTGCATGTGAGCGGGTACGCGTTGTATCCCGGGTACGCGTTGTACAGCAATGGACCGATCGGTGTGCCCGCACGGCCATTGCATTGTATGTGAGCTGGTACGCGTTGTAGAGCAATGGACCGATCGGTGTGCCCGCACGGCCCATTGCATTGTATGTGAGCGGGTACGCGTTGTAGAGCAATGGACCGATCGGTGTGCCCACACGGCCCATTGCATTGTATGTGAGCGGGTACGCGTTGTATCCCGGGTACGCGTTGTACAGCAATGGACCGATCGGTGTGCCCGCACGGCCCATTGCATTGGATGTGAGCGGGTACGCGTTGTAGAGCAATGGACCGATCGGTGTGCCCGCACAGCCCATTGCATTGTATGTGAGCGGGTACGCGTTGTAGAGCAATGGACCGATCGGTGTGCCCGCACGGCCCATTGCATCGTATGTGAGTGGGTACGCGTTGTATCCCGGGTACGCGTTGTAGAGCAATGGACCAATCGGTGTGCCCGCACGGCCCATTGCATTGCATGTGAGCGGGTACGCGTTGTATCCTGGGTACGCGTTGTACAGCAATGGACCGATTGGTGTGCCCGCACGGCCCATTGCATTGTATGTGAGCGGGTACGCGTTGTAGAGCAATGGACCGATCGGTGAGCCCGCACGGCCCATTGCATTGTATGTGAGCGGGTGCAGCGTTGTATCCCGGGTACAGCGTTGTAGAGCAATGGACCGATCGGTGTGCCCGCACGGCCCATTGCATTGGATGTGAGCGGGTACGCGTTGTAGAGCAATGGACCGATTGGTGTGCCCGCACGGCCCATTGCATTGTATGTGAGCGGGTACGCGTTGTAGAGCAATGGACCGATCGGTGTGCCCGCACGGCCCATTGCATTGTATGTGAGCGGGTACGCGTTGTAGAGCAATGGACTGATTGGTGTGCCCGCACGGCCCATTGCATTGTATGTGAGCGGGTACGCGTTGTATCCCGGGTACGCGTTGTAGAGCAATGGACCGATCGGTGTGCCCGCACGGCCCATTGCATTGCATGTGAGCGGGTACGTGTTGTATCCCGGGTACACGTTGTACAGCAATGGACCGATCGGTGTGCCCGCACGGCCCATTGCATTGTATGTGAGCGGGTACGCGTTGTAGAGCAATGGACCGATCGGTGTGCCCGCACGGCCCATTGCATTGTATGTGAGCGGGTACACGTTGAACAGCAATGGACCGATCGGTGTGCCCGGCCGGCCCATTGCATATGATGTTTGCGGGTACGCGTTGTATCCCGAAATACGCGTTGTACAACAGTGGACCGAACGGTGCGCACACATTGGCTGGGGCCTGGCATGGCAACGGACGCGTTTTCGAAGCTCCAACGAGTCTGATGCAGTGAATTCAGTTGGCCAGCCACAACAATGTTGCAAAATCATGGGTGTCATGAAGTTGAAGATTTGAAGGATGCTGTGGGCCTGTATTAGTGCTGCTATTCCATGGATTGGTCAGATTCAGAAGATGCAAACGACTTGGACCTATCACTTTGGACACATGGGACAGCATCTGCCTCTGCAGCACACATATAATGCTAGCTGTTCCCCTGAGAGCTCACTTGCCTGCACTACATGCTCCAGGACGACATCTGCCACCAACAGTGCTGCTATGTATGCATCCTCTGGCTCCTGCAATGGCACGTACTGTGGAGAGAGCCCCAGCCTTCAGCCTTGAGGAGAACCAGGCCCTGCTGGACAGCCTCCTTCCACAGTACAGCAAGCTGTATGGAAAACCAGGGGAGCAGGTGAGTGTGCTGTCCACTGCCTCACTAATTGTGCATGTTGTCTGACTAGCAGGGCTTTCAGTGTGCACACCACTGGATAGCATGCCCACTGAGTAGTTGTCACACCCCAAAGTGTGTAGTTACATGCACTGAACTGGTACAGTGCAGTAACAGTGCATTCCAACTAGGTTTACTTCCCATGCAATGATACCATGTAGTGACTGCTGGCAAACTGTTCATAGCCATTGTTGGACTGCCTGTGTACATCATATGCCCCTGTGATTGAGACATGTATATCCAACTGTGTGATGCACGTATATCTTGCATGTGTAGTAATGGCCTTTTCACTTTGTCATCCTCACAGGTTGATGCCCACCAGAAGCAGGAAATTTGGCTGACCATCGCCCAGAAAGTAAGATCCGTGGGGGTCTACAGGCGCAGGATCCGCAACTGCCAGAAGAGGTGGCAGGACCTTCGTGGCTGTACCCGGAGGATCTCAAGGGTCCAGCTGAAGCTGTTGCCTCCTCGCAGGAGGGGCGGACACCGGACCCTGACCCCCCACATGCTCCGGATCCTGGCGGTGGTCTTCCCTGACCTGGATGGGCAGCTGAAGGACAGACAGCAGCAAGGAGGGGGTGAGTCCATGACTGCACTGTGCACTTTGTCTGACATGCTATGTGCCCTCCTCTGGCCTGGTTAAACTTCCACAGTACATCAGTCATGTGGTCCAGGACCCATGTGCCTCATTTGTGACATGCCCACTTCTCCTCTGATACGCATATGTGTGGCCCTTATAGTCAGGAAATTGTGTCATTTGGGGACTGTGTCATTGCATTTTGCTTTGCTCAAGGTGGGGGACAGCATTTGTTCCCGTGACTATGTTGTGCGATTCATGGGTGGCTCAATTGCTTACACAATGCCTAAGTTCTGACATGTAATTTGGGTGTAACTTTGATATGTGGTCCGCTTGCTGCTCTGACTCACCACATGTCCCTGGGGAATTTGGCACACACCCATGCTGCTGGTGGGAACAATGTTTGGGCCTCAGGAGTATGTGTATCCAGTGTGTCACACATGCTTAGCCACCTGCCTACTGTCCAGGACTCATCCCTCTTACAGGTGGAGCTGGACAGTCATGCCTACTCCAGGGCATGCAATACACTCTGTACTCCCACTCCCGTGTATCATCTGGCATGTTGTGATCAGTGAAATGTACCCTCAGGTGTCTGCCTCTGTCTCATTGTGCTGTGTCTTCGTTGTCAGGACTACTGGTATGTTTATCGGTTAGGGCTCAGCATGCCATCTGAGATGTGACCATGATAGACGATACTTCTGTGACTTATAGGTGTCTGATCACTTGACTGTGCACACAGGTGTTTGCAACTGTGACTTTCAGGCAGCTGTATTGTCATTCACAGCACACTGTGAGGTGCTCATGTTCAGAGAGTTGTGTTTCATGTCCCCCATATGTCCAGTTGGTATGACGTGGACAAATAGTAGTACAGATGATGTGGTATTTGGGGGATGGACATGTGCACTTGTCAGTCACATAACTTGCATTCCCCATGCCCTCGGATTGTGACACAGTGCAGACTGTTGTTGGCAGGCTGCCATGGCCATGTGACTTGAGACAGTAATGTATGACTTTGCACGCATTCCTGTGTCATGGCATTAAACTTCCTGAGACTGATCCTGCAGGGGAGTGACATGTGCAACATGCACCCCATTGTGGCATTGACTATCCGGACATGGGTGCATCATGGTGTCTGGTGCTGGTATGCATCACATGCATTTCTATTTAGACTCTGGCCATCCCTTTATCCGGACACCTGCACTGACTCAGTGGCAAGAGATGTGATGTGTGCATGTTCACATACTTCACCGTGTTCCCTGCAATGTCCAACAACTGTGTAGGTGGTGCATGTGTCCGCACTGGGGTCTTACCATCAGACAGGCACCAGACAGATGGGTGCAAGGGCAGGAGGGGTGTGAGTCCCATGGTTGACCATCAGACTGACAATTGGCTTTTCCTAATCTGTGTGAGGACTTTTGGCAATGTTCAGCTGGGGATGCCAGGTCTTACTCTGTAATGTGCTGTACTCACTGTGGTGTGTGCGGTCAGTGCAGGTGTCTGATGTTTGTCTGTTTCCCTAATTGTTTGCAGATACATCCACGGCCACAGGAGGGGACAGCTCCACGGACCAGGAGGAGCAGCGGAGCCAGACTGGGTCAGCATCGGACGAGTGGTCAGAGGGACCCAGTGGCACAGAGGGCGAGGGGAGCCACACCGAGGAGTCCTCAGCACCATCCACCTCAGCTGAGGACCACAGCAGCTCGGAGGATGACTCCCTTGTGGAGACGGGTCTCAGCAGCCACCAAAGGCCAGCTAGTCTGTCTGGCCCCGCCACCACCACCACCACCGCCCTCCCATTGGCTCCCATTCCTGAGGTCCGTGGAGGCTCCCGTACTCGGGAGCGTGTCTCCTTCGTGCCAGGCACCGCACCCCCTGCCCCTGTGTCCCCTGCTGCCCTGAGTGAGGAGTCTGTGTACCTCCTTCGGCAGCTCCATGTAGGGCAGACAGCAATGCTGAGTGTCCTCCATGCACACACCACTCTGTTAACACAGCTGGTGTCGTTCATGGAGGGCATCTCGTCGGGTATGTCTGCCCTACAGAGGAGCAATAAGTCCATGGACTCCTCCCTGACGGCAGCAGTGTCCCTCCTCCAACAGTCCCTCACCCCTCCCACCTCTGCCCCATCCACACTTCCTGCCCCCCTACCTGTCCAAAGCACATGCACACCTGCACAGTCACCCAAACACACAGACACGAGCAGCACAGACACACCCAAGTGAAAGGCAAGACGTGCACACAAGCATCCTCAGGGGACTGATACCACAGACACAGGGGATGGGGAACACACACACACACAGGCAACCACAGTCACTCCGCAATCCTCAAGATCCTCTCCCTCCAAGACCCCTTCCCTTGCCTCACCTGCAACCCCACCTGATCAGCAGCTCTTCCTCAGTGACCTCGGCCTCTTCCCCTCCAATCCCGCTAATCCAGCATACCGGGGGAAGAGGAAGTCCACCCACACAGAGGGAGTGCCCCTCGCCCCCGGATACCCTCCCCCAGGCGCAGGCAGAGTGAGCCTCCCACCCGCAAGTCCCCCGGTCCCGGAAGAGCAAGACCCCGCCACCGCCCTGCAAGTCAACCACCCAGTCTCTCACCTCCATCCCCCAGGCCACCACTCCACAGGTTCCACCGCCACACCCTGCCCCAGGTTCCCACACACACCGATACCGCATCCCCAAACTGCTTAGGCCCTCCCCCCCTGCCACTTGCTCTTCCACCCCCAAACCAGACGCTCTGCCTGTTTGTGCCACTGGTGTGGAGACCGTGTCCCCCCTCTGTCCTGCCCAGCTCTTCTGCCCCCCCTTCCACTACCTTGGAGTCATGCACTGCGGTGGAGTCCACAACCACCCCGTCTGACTCAGGCACTGCATTGGGGACCCAGTCCACTCCATCTGACCAGCCCACTGCAGTGGTTGCAGCACCAACACCATCTGACTTGAGCCCTGCGGTGGTGCCAGCCCCCCCTGAGTCAGACACCTCCACTGCAGTTGCCAGTGACACTCCTGCACCCACCTCCCCTTCACTGCCTCCTTCTGGCAGCCCCTGATCCTGTCCCTGCGGTGCCTGGCCTGCCCCTCGTATGCCCCTCCAAGGGGGATGTCCCCTGTCCGTACCTGTGCAGGCAAGCAATTGTTGACAAGTTGTCACACATCACCCTGTTGGGACTGTATATTTGGACTGGCCATTGGCCTTAGTTTATTTTGGACTTTTGATTTGAGTTGCACACTTGCTGAATAAAGCCTCTTTTTGTTTACTTGTGGTTAATCTTTGGAGGTACATGATGTAGATGTGTAGAATCATGCATTTGCTGTTGTAATAGTGTTCAGATCAGGTAAATGAAGTTTTGCTGTGATGGGCTCCATGTGGTCCATGGGATATGTGTCCTAATCTAGTCTGGATCTATAGCATCCTTTGCTGCAGTCTGAGGGTGTAATGTTCAGCATTTGACACAGGGATGTACGTTTAGCATTTGTAGATTACCATCTTTGTCCTACACTGATGCACATCTGGTGGGCTTACCACTGTCCAATGTTCCTAGTACCATGACTGTGTGCCCGTCTCCAATGGACATGCAGTTTAGCACATCAAATTTGGAGGACTCATCTGTGTACACAGTGCAAGTTGCTTGACACGTGTCTTGGGTGTATTCAGATGACTGACCTGACACTCCCGTGCCCAGGCTGATATGAGCAGAGCCTTCAGTGTGTTGTAGTTGTTGACTCACTGACCGAGTGTTCTGCTGACATGTTTGAGTCGTGCACAGACAAGGTTTGGCACAGCTGACCTTCCACAGGAGTGGAGTGCCCTCATGGCAGTGCGTGATTCCGTGATATAGGCTGTGCCCGTGTTGTGTGTTGTGTAGGCATGTCTGTGCGTGTTCCCTTCTCCTTTTCCTACACAGGCTGTGTCCCTACGGATGTTCATGTTTGTGATGCTTGCTGAGTTGTTCTGTGTTCATCCAGCATCTTGGACCTGGTTTCTCCAGGATGTGGGTGCATGGCAAACTAATGTTCATGAGGTTGTCATCCCTAGTTGTCTTTGTTGTCAGGGCAGGGGATGTGGGCAAACGCAGATGGGACACAGTCAGGATTCCTCTTGGCACTTGTTGGTTACACGAGTAATGTGATTTTCTGTTTGTGTATGCTTTCAGTGATTGTGACACGTTGTGTGTGTGACTGCTGCCACTCCTCAGGGTTAGAGCTGCAATGTTGGGAGTTGTCTATGTGTGTCCTTTGTGGGTCAGCTTGGCTTCTTCATTGGTGTGTGACTATGGCCAGGATCCCATTGTTTGGGGTGGATTTCACATCATGCCCATGTATGGCATACTGTGCAGTGTGTCAGACATTCACAAGTATTGTTGACTGGCCATGTGTGATGTGTTTCTGCACCTTATTTCCCCCCACCACCCCTGGGATTGTCATGGGTGCATGTGCAATGTCAGCAGTCCATGTGAGCTTCACTGCTGCACATTGTTGGAGTTCAAGGTGTGTGGCGTTGAGTGTGTGCAAATGTGAGTTGTTGCACGGCTGGGGCACTACCTCCATATTTTCCTTGGCTGGCAGGCCATGCTGAGTGCTTTGTGCTTGTATAGGTGTGATGGTAGTTTGTTGCTCAGGACACATGGCTGTGGTTCACAGTGTGGATGACATCTACCTTTGTCATCACAGTGTGATTGTCATGCAGGCTAGTGTCACCACAATGTGGGGTCCCTGGGGGAGTGCTGTGGTGGTTCTGTCTCTTGCTGTGTTTGTTGCTGTTCCTACAAGCTTGTGTGACATGTGTAATTTGGGCTCCCTCTCATCTCACAATGCCTGTTTGCCCACATAGGGAATCCAATCCATGAGTTACTTTTGTATGTGACTGTGTTGACATCTGTGTATTAGTGAATCTGGCCTCCTCATGTGTTGTGTGTTTGCCTGGGGAAACTGGCACACAACCCCCTCACCTGTTGTGTATGATATGCAGTGTGAGTCTGCCTGTTTGTGTTTGTGCATTTGCACCACTGCATTGGCATATCTTTAGTTTGCCATTGGCTGTATGTTGTATGTTGGCTTTCCCCTGCTGGCCCTGGGACTGCTAGGTCATCAGTCAGCACATTGATCATGGTTAGTATGTCCCATTGCTGCCATGGTATGGTATTTGTTCACCTGACATCTACAGTCTCCACTGGATATCTACATTTGTGTGTCCATTGGTGCAGATATGTGGGTCTGCATTATGATGCTCACTTCTGTCATTGTGTTATTTGTGAATGTAGACAATGTGGGCCCCCATGGCTGATGTTTGTGTGCACATGGCCAGAACGATGTGTCATTGGCACTGCACTGCTTGCCTCACACAATCTATGTTGCTATGGGACACAAGCACTACAATGCCACTGTAGTGTTTGGTGTTGTGTGGCCAGGAATAATCCCTGCAGTTTTGTTTTTGCAGCTTTTACCAGGACTACACTTACCTTTTGGGCACTGTGGTGATGGGGCTTTGGGCCCCATTGCCACACTGTTCAAAATGTGCTTCAGCTATGGAGCACACACTTACCTTTTGGGCACTGTGGTGATGGGGCTTTGGGCCCCATTGCCACACTGTTCAAAATGTGCTTCAGCTATGGAGCACACACTTACCTTTGGGCACTGTCGTGATGGGGCTTTGGGCCCCATTGCCACACTGTTCAATATGTGCTTCAGCTATGGAGCACACACATACATTTTGGGCACTGTGGTGATGGGGCTTTGGGCCCCATTGCCACACTGTTCAAAATGTGCTTCAGCTATGGGGCACACACTTACCTTTTGGGCACTGTGGTGATGGGGCTTTGGGCCCCATTGCCACACTGTTCAAAATGTGCTTCAGCTATGGAGCACACACTTACCTTTTGGGCACTGTGGTGATGGGGCTTTGGGCCACATTGCCACAGTGGTCATGGTCTGCTTGTATTGTGTAGGCCACACACACAATTATGTGTGACACATGTGTTAGGGGGTCACATTGTATGTTCAATGTCATGTTCAGTGTTGTATGCATTTGACACAGACCACACACGCTTGTCATGGTGTTGGGGGTGGGATGTAATTTAGAGACAGTCCTTATGTGGGAGTATGCTAGTTGTGTCATGCATTACCCGTCCTATGAGTAGGGGTGGTTGTAGTGACAGGCATCCAGCCCCCATGAGTGGGGATGGTAGTAGTGGTAGGCATCCAGCCCACCCTGAGTGGGGGTGGTGTTAGTGGTAGGCATCCATCCCTCTATGGGTGGGGATGGCAGTAGTGGCAGGCATCCAGCCCCCGATGAGTGGGGATGGTAGTAGTGGTAGGCATCCAGCCCCCCATGAGTGGGGATGGTAGTAGTGGTAGGCATCCAGCCCCCCATGAGTGGGGATGGTAGTAGTGGCAGGCATCCAGCCCCCCAGGAGTGGGGATGGTAGTAGTGGTAGGCATCCAGCCCACCCTGAGTGGGGGTGGTGTTGGTGGTAGGCATCCATCCCCCTATGGGTGGGGATGGCAGTAGTGGCAGGCATCCAGCCCCCCATGAGTGGGGATGGTAGTAGTGGTAGGCATCAAGCCCACCCTGAGTGGGGGCGGTGTTAGTGGTAGGCATCCATCCCCCTATGGTGGGGATGGCAGTAGTGGCAGGCATCCAGCCCCCCATGAGTGGGGATGGTAGTAGTGGTTGGCATCCAGCCCCCCATGAGTGGGGATGGTAGTAGTGGTAGGCATCCAGCCCCCCATGAGTGGGGATGGTAGTAGTGGCAGGCATCCAGCCCCCATGAGTGGGGATGGTAGTAGTGGTAGGCATCCAGCCCACCCTGAGTGGGGGTGGTGTTAGTGGTAGGCATCCATCCCCCTATGGGTGGAGATGGCCGTAGTGGCAGGCATCCAGCCCCCCATGAGTGGGGATGGTAGTAGTGGTAGGCATCCAGCCCCCCATGAGTGGGGATGGTAGTAGTGGTAGGCATCCAGCCCCCATTAGTGGGGATGGTAGTAGTGGTAGGCATCCAGCCCCCCATGAGTGGGGATGGTAGTAGTGGTAGGCATCCAGCCCACCCTGAGTGGGGGTGGTGTTAGTGGTAGGCATCCATCCCCCTATGGGTGGGGATGGCAGTAGTGACAGGCATCCAGCCCACCCTGAGTAGGGGTGGTGTTAGTGGTAGGCATCCAGCCCACCCTGAGTGGGGGTGGTGTTAGTGACAGCCATCCAGCCCCCTATGGGTGGGGATGGTAGTAGTGGTAGGCATCCAGCCCACCCTGAGTGGGGGTGGTGTTAGTGGTAGGCATCCATCCCCCTATGGGTGGGGATGGCAGTAGTGGCAGGCATCCATCCATCCCCCTATGGGTGTGTATGGCATTGGTGATGGCCATCCCGCCCCTATGGTTCTGCTGTTACTAGTGTACGTCATTTGTGCATCCCTATGTGTGTGTGACATATTTCGGGTACGTGTCGTTTGTTTGTGTTGTGGGTGTTTGACTTACCGTCTGCGCCGTACGCGTCCGTACCGGTCCCGGTAATAGATGTAGAGTATTGGTAGGACCTGCGCGATGGGATTCAAGGTTGGTTCGTCTCGTTCGCCTTTCTCGTGGCTTCGACTCGTACTCGTCGCTGGCTTGTTCGTCTCGTCGCCGTGGATCGTCTTGTGGCGCGAATCGGAGCTTATGTGCTGCTCTCCCGGATGCTCATACGTGCCGGACGTAGCGACGAGTTCGGCGCGTACTGAAGACGCATCGTACTAGTCCGGCCGGAAGGTGCTGTGTATTTGGTTCCGTGCGACTCGATTCGGCGTTTACGGATCCGGCTCGGGCGGGGAACAAGAGCTGGAATGGGTGAGTACGGCTCGCTCGGAATCTGGGCTGGTATGCGCATCGTACTTGTTCGTTCGGTAGAGTGTTCGAGTCGGTCGGAAAACACGCATTCGGCTGGTATTTTTTCCGGACGAATACTGTTAGGTGCGCTTCCGGCCGACATCGGAATCGACCCCTAAGTCTTAAGTTACCACTTCCCAAGCTCAATTCATGTGAGCTGGTCTTTGATATCTTGTGATTTCCTTAGTATATATCAACTGAAATTAATATTAATAAAAGTCAACAAATTGCATTGGATTTGCACTACTTTATATGGCCCACAGTATGTCATTAATTAGGAATATGACATAGAACTAATTGTAAGTAAGAATCTACAACACATCTGTAAAAGATGGCACAGATGGACCTATCTGTTATACGGTAATTTCCATTGTATGATTGTACGATTGGGCTACGTCAAGGCTGCACTATATAACACGCCACAATATGTGGACTGTGAGATTCATGGAAAGACGTTGGATCTCTTCATATCAGATTTCCACCTGGTTCATAAAGCAGTACATTAATATAGAAAATATTGTACTTTATCCGATTGCATAGACCTGGGAATCTGGAAGCAAGAAGGATATTTTCAATGCTGTTAGGAGGAATAATGTGGTATCACATGGGTACGCACCCATTATCACTTTAAATGATAATAT